>CM077664.1:257884944-258491908 GCA_039707655.1 Elymus sibiricus | reverse complement strand
TTTGTGTTTGCAGGTACCGGTATTTGAAATGTGATAGTTGCCAATATTTTGCCGGAATGTTGATTCATTTCCGTTTCGGCAAGAATTTGGCACTATGCATTCTTTTTGGTCCTATTTTTAGGCAAAGTCATGCCAAATTTTTTTTGGTTCTAAAATATCATTTTGCTCTACCCCGCAGGCGACCATGGTCCGCACGATGACCGAAGGCATCGTGAATAGGTTTTTGAGCTCCGCGAAGGCCGAGATGCTTCAAAAGAACGAGACGGAGATAAGATGTCCGTGTCGAAGATGCAAGCTGAAGAGCCTTATGGACCCGGATTCCAGACAGGTGCGGGATCACCTGCTCGTGCGTGGTTTCATGGATGGCTATCGGTGGCAAGGTGATGAAGATGATTATGAAGTCGTCCATGGGGGCCGGGCAAGAAATAAGGAAGGGCAGCAAGACAATAGCGGTGAGGGCAGGCGAGAAGACGATGAATCTCCAGGACATGATCACGAAGTAGATGCAGGACACAGTCATCAGGTAGAAGATGCCGGACATGATGATGAGGAAGATCAAGACGAAGGGCATGATCATGAAGATGAAGATGCCGGAGCAGACGACGATGGACCATCGATGGGCTGGGTGCAGGACCCTCATATTCAAGAGCTGCTTCTCAAGCAGACGGGTAACGCAAGAGCTGTCGCCCGAGAGAAAGCCAAGCTGGATCAACTGGAGATAGACGCGGTTACTCCATTGTATGAAGGATGCAGGCCCGAGGATACCCGCCTGAAAGTAACGCTCATGGCTCTGGAGATGAAGGTAAAACACAAAATGACCGACGCATGCTTCGACGAGAACATGTCATTCTGGCACGAACGTCTTCCCAAGGGGAACAAGTGCCCGACCAGTTTCGAGGAGGCGAAGAAAATCGTGTGTCCTCTGGATTTACCGCACGTGAAATACCATGTGTGCATGAATGATTGCATCACTTATCGGGACGAGCACGCGGAGTCTACCATATGTCCGGTGTGCGACGTCACTCGATACAAGAAGAGGAAGAAAGCTCCTCGAAAAGTGGTGTGGTACTTTCTGATCACTCCTCGTCTGCAGTGGTATTTCGCGGACCCTAAGCTAGCAGAGCTCCTGCGTTGGCACGCGGATAGGGAGGAGAAGAATCGAGAAGATGACGGAAATGATTCGGAGATAAATAAAAAAGACAAGATGCTGAGTCACCCTAAGGATGCGAGCCAGTGGCAAGCGTTGAACTTCGAACACCCAGAATTTGGGGACGATCCAAGGAACATCATGCTGGGCGCGAGCACCGATGGAGTCAATCCGTTTGGCAGCCAGAGAAGCACACATAGCACCTGGCCTGTGTTTGTGTGGATGTACAACCTTCCCCCCTGGATGTGCATGAAGAGGAAGTACATTCACATGAGTATGCTAATTGAAGGGCCGAAACAATCAAGGAACGACATCAATCTGTATCTAGGGCTGCTGAAAGAGGAGCTAGACACGCTGTGGAAAACGCCAGCCAATACATGGGACGCCGCAGCGAAATAATATTTCCCTATGAGAGTCGCACTACTCACGACGGTGCACGACTATCTCGGTTACGGATATGTCACGGGGCAGGTGGTCCACGGATTTTGTGCATGCGTCAGGTGCATGGATGACACAACGTATCGCCAGCTAGATAGAGATCCCGGGTCTTCGAAAACCGTGTTCATGGGACATCGAAGGTGGCTTCTTGATGATGACGCATGGAGAAAATGCAAGGATCTGTTCGATGGTGAAACCGAACCCCGAAGACCCCCACGTACGAGGAGCGGCGAGGAAATAGACGAGCTATTGAAAAATTGGAAAGAGTGCCCACCGCCGGGAAAGAAGCAAAAGGTACCAGAGCCGCTGCTGAAGGTATGGAAAACGAGGTCTGTTTTCTGGGACTTGTCGTACTGGAAGATCCTTCGTGTGCCTCACAGCCTTGATGTCATGCATATCACGAAGAACGTGTGCGAGAGTCTGCTTGGTACCCTGCTCAACATGCCAGAGAGGACCAAAGATGGGCCGAAAGCAAGGGCAGACTTGCAATCAATGGGCATCAGGGAGGAGGTTCACGCAAAACGCCCTAATGATGATGATGATGATGATGAGGTGAAGGACACGGAAAGTCGTCGCAAAGGCAAAAAGGCCAAGAAGATCGAATATGACTGCCCTCCCGCGTGCTTCACTCTAAGTCAGAAGGAGATCGAGCAGTTTTTCACCTGCCTCGTAGGAGTAAAACTTCCTTACGGTTACGCGGGGAAGATAAGCAGATACCTAGACTCAGCGAAGCAGAAGTTCAGCGGGATGAAGTCTGATGACTGTCACGTGCTGATGACGCAGATACTTCCTGTTGCAATCCGTGGGATCATGGACGCGCACGTCCGTGATATGTTCGCAACAGGGCACGTCCAGATGGAAGCATAGCCAAGGGCTTTCTGACCGAAGAGTGCATCTCCTTCCGCACGAATTATCTAGGCATCGAGAACCCCGTTGGTCTGCCCGTCAACAGGCACCTCGGCAGGCTCGCTGGATGGGGTCACCGCGAGGGTCGCCGCGAAATGCATGTCGACTTCAAGGGTCGACTCGCCGACTTTGAAAGAGCAAACCTAGTCGCGCTACAACACATAGACTTGGTCGATCCTTGGGTGGTAGAGCACAAAACCTTTATTGAGAAGACGTACAATGACCGAGGCCAACAGAGGACGGACGGAGATATAATCAAAGAGCACAACTCATGTTTCACGCATTGGTTCAAGGACAAGCTTCTGTCGTACCCTTTACATGAGGATTCTTCTACGGAAGAAAAACTCATATTCGCCTTGTCACAAGGCGCCGAGCACAACCTGATGACCTATGAGGCATACGATATCAACGGCTACCCATTCTACACCGAGGAAAAGGACATGAAGAGCGATTATCAGAACTCCGGGGTAACGATGGAATCCTACACCGGTAACGACAAGGACAGATACTACGGAAGGATCGAGGAGATCTGGGAGCTGAGCTACACTGGAGAGAAGGTCCCGATGTTCCATGTTAGATGGGCCAAGAGCGTCCTAAAAGAAGACCGGTATTTCACCACCATGGTTATACCCGAAGCCAAATCCAAGACCGCGGGCGCAAACGTCATCGCGAAAAATGAGCCATGGGTACTGGCTTGCCAAGTGGACCAATGCTTCTTCATTACCGACCCGTCAAAGCCCAGTCGTGTTGTCGTGAGGAGAGGCAAAAGGAACATCATTGGAATGGATGGAGTCGCCAATGAGCAAGACTTCGACAAGTACGGTGACCCGAAGATGGAAGATGACGACGACGATGAAGTACCATACACCACAAGAAGAAGCAGGACCACCCTACCTAAAGGACGTCCATTCAAGAGAAGAATTCAAGGGGTTCCGGGGCTAAATTATTCAACCGCGAGAAAGAAGGGCAAGAAGATTGTGAAAAGATAGCTAAGATTGAATCACGACATGTCGGCCGCGTGTGTGTGTCAGTGGCAAGCTCAATCTTTGATGACTGTTATTTCATGTCACTTGATTTCAACCATGTCATCTATGAGCATTGCAATAGAGAGAGTAACTATGTGCTTACATGCAACTAAAATTGCCATGGGCATTTTGTATCATTTTTCAAGGACCCTGATAAGTGCCTGATGTGCGGTCAGGCAGATTCGGTCCGAATGTTTTCTTTTGCATTTTTCAGTTTTCAAAATATTTTGTCTCTTAAATAAAAAATCCGATTAAAATTCCGTCCGTACCATTAGATCTTTTAAACATTATATTATTTTAAAGTGTAGAAAATCACCATCTTTGTAGAAAATTAACATGTGCTTATTACATGGACCTAAAATTATTACATGCAACTAAAAATTCAAAAAAATAAAAAAAAGTTAGTAATGGCGCACCAGGAGAAGGTGCACCATTGCTATCCCGATGTTTATAGCGCACCCCTAAAAGGTGCGCCATTGCTAGCACCCCTCCCATACCGGCCAAAATCCCCACACATCTCGCTCCCGCGCGCAAACCCTACTCTCTCGCCGCCGCCGCACTCCCATCCCCACCTCTCCCGCGATCGCCCCACCGTGCCGCCCCCTCCCTGCCCGTCTCCGGCAACTCCCTCCACTCCGGTGGTCTCCCCCCGCCACGGTATGCCTCCCTCCCTCTTCCTCCCTCCATCTCCCTCTCTCTCTCTCACCGTGCCCCTCCTCTGCAGCAGATCGAGTGCCCCATCCCTGCCCGTCTCCGGCGACTCCCTCCGCTCCGGTGGTCTCCCCCCTGCCACGGTATGCCTCCTTCCCTCTCCCTCTCTCTCTCTCACCGTGCCCCCTCCTCTGTAGTAGATCGAGCGCCCCCTCCCTGCCCGTCTCCGGTGACTCCCTCCGCTCCGGTGGTCTCCCTCCCTCTCCCTCCCTCTCCCTCCCTCCCTCCCTCTCCCTCTCTCTCTCTCTCACACCGTGCCCCCTCCTCTGTAGGATCCTGTTTGTGCTCTTGGTTTTGGTGGCAAAACAAACATTCCTGGTTTTATCAATTAGAACACACCTGCACAATCAGATTCTGTGTTTAACTACCTTGTCCAAATTAACTTTGTAATCCTACCATAATAACAATCACTTAATTTCTGGAAACTTCGTTGCTACAAGCATAAATAATATGAACTGAAAATGAACATGATGATGAATTCATTCAGTAAAAAGGAACAAGAGTGGAACCTCAGAGTAAAAATACAAAGCCAAGTGGTAGTAGTAGAGAATAGTGGCATATACCGCTCAGGGATAGTGGCATCTCAAATTGGCCAAAAACACAACCTAATTTGATCAAATTAGGTACAGGCACATACAACTCTTCCCAATTCTGATATAACTATGGATGTATGATACTGAAATTTTAAAACTGCATATTCACAATTTCACATATATTCCAGGTGGTGAATAGAGTGAAAGGAAAGCAATCAGCACAAGCATTCTTCTATTAAAGGTAAACTTGAAAGGCCTATTTTTACTTCTATAGTTGCATGGCCTAGGCATGTTGTGGTTGAGAATGGGGAACTATTTTGGAATCTGCCATATATAGTTACATTCTTGACACTATTTTGGTGGGATGTGCAAGCTGGTTGTGCCTATATGTAGGCCTTTTTTTGTGCAGGGACAAATAATTACCCCTTTCTCCCGAAATGTTGATTAATTTCCATTTCGGTTGAGAATGGGGCAATCCTAGGTCAAGAAAATTAGCAAAGGTCATGCCCAATTTTTCCGTGAATTCGTGCATGACCTTTGTTAATTTTCTTAACTTAGAAGGTGCCATATATAAATAGCATAATTTTTGAGTTGTCACACCTTGTCTTAAGTACATATCAGTGCTATATGGCACACAAAAGTTTAGTCAACAGTGAATTTTTTATAATACATCTATAGTAGGTACATGCATTCCATATAAAATGAAATCTTGAACATACTATCTTTCCTTCACATGGTATATTAGATAGATGTTATTACCAATCCCACTCTAGTCTACCATCCCAAAAGTTAAGTTGCATTTCTGAAAATTATCCCTTCATTGAAAAATTAGTATCTTTTTTAGGGCAGTTAATGAGGAAGTAAATAAATGGCAGGGTATCGAGGGGGAGGGTGTCTATACACTATAAGAATTTGTTTTCTTGTTCTTCCTCTTTGTTTTCACCTTGGTTTATTTTCTCAACTGATCTACACTACGCTCATCGATACTGTGCCTGAAGAACAGCTGCGATAGATAGTTTCATATTTTTGACGTTCCTAGCTGCTCTCAAGGTTAATGCATGTCTTCTTATATTTTTGGTGAAATAATGCATGTCTTAGGATGGCATCCCTCCTACAAATAGCATACAAAGTCTACTAGTTGATGTGCCTCTGTGCCTTGTAACTTCTGAAACATAGTATCAACTTTGAATAAAAGCTCTAGCCGAGGAATAGAAGTTATAAATAAGAGATTGTTGCAGCAAAGATTACTACTAGCACCTCCTTGTCATTTTCAAACAATTTCACATTTATGGAAAACATATCCAGATGGAAATATCAGAAGACAAATTTTCTCATAATTAACCACTATGATTTGTGGCTTCTTTAAAACACCTGCATAGTATCTTGACCACATATCTTTTGTAAATCTGAATCACATGCAAAGTAAAATAAACCAAGAAAAGGAGATCTTACCTATGGGTGTGCATCAATTTGCATGTTTTATTCTCAGTTTTCCTTTAAATCTGAGAAGAATAGATACTACCCTGATCTCATCCAATAACTCTAGTAGCCTTTTTTCCTATTTAGAGCGAACATGGCCGACAACGATGAGGCCGGCGGTTCGGGTAAGCCATTCTGGGAGCTGTCCCAGGAGATGGAGGAAGAACCTCACCGCTATGAGGACGCCGCGGAAGACACCGATCCCGACTACACAACCCCTAGTGGCGACGGGGATGACACCACTGATGGTGCCGCTGGGGATGCCACCACTGATGATGGCAGCGAATGCACAGATGGCAGCCAACCAAAGAGGCAACGGACGAAGGACCGGCGCCCGAACATGCTCGGCACCGTCAAGGAGGAATTTACTGAAGTGTCCTCCAGTGGGCATCCAACGGCGCCCAAAGAATTAGTCGGTGGGTACGCGGGACAACTCAGGTGCATTCTCCGGAGCACCGTCTCAATCAACACCGAGAACCTAAGGCATCGTGACCGAGGGAATTTGCGCAACCTCCTCTTCACGAAGCTGCACGAACGATACAAGTTCCCCGGTGACTTCGCAAACACACGCCTCTTAGGGAATAAAGTGAACAGTGCCGCCCTCACGAAGATGAGCACGGCCCTGGATACTTGGAGAGCCGCGGTGAAGAGAAGGATTCTAAGAGGTGATAGTTATGAGAAGATCAAGGAGGCAAATCCTTCGATCAGCGAAGCTGACTACCTGGAGTTCAAGATCAAGTGCGAGAGCAATGCATCCGCGGAATCAAGTCAGTGGGGGAAAGATATGCGGGACTTGAACTTAGGGGTCCACAAACTCGGTCCCGGTGGTTACAGAGTGGCGGAATCTAAATGGGACAAGGAGGACGCGGAGCATGCCGAGCAAGGTCTACCGCCCCTCTTCGTAAATACCATGAAAAGCAGACCAGGAACTATGTCAGGGCCCGGTACAAGGTGGACCCGGTAACAAAGGAGCTTACCACGGATCCGAAGGTGAAGGAGCTTGAGCGTGTTCTGGTAAGGAATACACCCCCGCGTAATTAGCTCCATATGGTTGCATTCTAATTAATGAAGCCAAATTTCTAAATGGTTCACGTTCCTTCCGCAGGAAACTGAAAACAATAGCGCGGGGTCTCAGAGCTCCCCGTCTGCCCCTTGGGACACCACTTTAAATAGGGCGTTGAACGTAATGAAACACAAGGATAAGTTCAGTAAGCCATTGTCAGCTGGTCGTGTGGCCGGCGAAGGCTTGTCCACGAAATGGTCGGAATACTATAAGGCTGGGCGAAAGGAGAGAAAGACCAGCTCAGAAAGCCAGGAGTGCGAGGTTAAAGAACTCAAGGCACAAGTGGCACGGATTCCGGAGATAGTCCAAGAGCAAGTGCGAGACCAACTGGGAGCGACGATCACCGCCATTATGCCTTCCTTGCTTGAGGGGCTGCGGGGGTGGATTGCGGGCGGCCAACAGGGGCTGCCCCCGATTCCCAGCTTCACGGGCAGCAACTCGCACGACGCGCCAGCATTGGTGTCTCCGGCGTCGGCGCCGATATTGGAGCTTAATGCACCCGGGTGAGGGAAGAATACGCCGGCCGGCACCTTGGCAGCAAGCGGCCCCTCCGTCACTTGCACGCCCGCCGTTGGCGGTGCCTCGACATTAGTCGAGCTCGACGCCATCACGGTAACTAAGCCTCGGCCGATGACTTCATCTCCTTGCCTTTGACTGGGCATCCCTGACGCCCTACATGTTTTGACAGGGCCCCGCCAATGTTCCATGCACTCTCCTGCACTTTGTGGACGGCGAGTTGATCGATGTCGCCAAGGCCAAAATCGTTAAACCGGGCAACCGCGTGTTCCACGGTAATCCGATGCCACCCACCGTGTATAGGGTTCAACTGGTTCAGGTGCTGCGGGGCTGCGACGACTTGTTACCTCCGTATCGACCCCCTGGGGCCGACGAAGATGATGTGATGACCCTCAGTGCCTGCTTAAACTGGTCCATGCTTTGGCCGAAGAGCCAGATTCGTTTGGGGGCGGGGGACACCACCCCACAGACAACACCGCCAGTCGTGCCGGCGCCAAGCCATGGCAAGACCGCCGCAACGCTACCGCCGTCAGCTGATCCGGACATGCATATGGCACAGGATCCGGACGATAATGACGGTACATTTTCCAACGTCGATAAGTACATCAACGAACATGGGTACGATGACGAATTCTTGGGGCCTCCTTCTCAAGAACCCAACCCTGCAAAAGACGATCGCGATCTAGCTGGTACCGCGGAGAAACCCAATTGCAACAGGCGTCGTCTGTTCAGTTCTCAGGAGATGCCTCCAGCTGTCGCCTTCACCGAGACTCAAATAGCCGAGGTGCAAAATATTATCAGCCCCAACACACTCAAGAAGGTGGTCTCTGAGAAGAACTCGATCCCATTAAAGCAGAAGAAGCAGAAGGGATGGAAAAGAAAAAATAACAAGGGTGTGAGCCAGCCGGCACCGAGTACGATCCGTGCTCAGGACGGGCCACCAATACCTAAGGATATCATGAGGAGGTTGCATGTGGCGGGTAGGCCGATGCTACCGACTAATCTGCTCAATGCTGCAACCGGTGCTATGCGGAGTCTGCATGACGGTGTTCTTTCTATGGAGAAGCGGCGTCTCTCCGAGAATGATGTGGCATACCCGGTTTTCATGGCCAAGGTGCCAGAGGGCATGGGCTTTGTCGATAGCACCATCGGGCGTATGATCGTCCTTTGGTTTGATGACATCTTCGCTATGTTTAACCTTTATACGCTGCACTACACCTTCATTCGGCTATTTTCGCTCAGTATGGAGATGCGGATCATTAGAGACAAGACCTCGGACATCGTGATAGTTGACCCCTTCTACATGCTTGCCAAGATATTGGGCAGCGCTGGGGACCGGCAAGTCGCGATTTCATACCTCGAAGGCGTCATTCTGGCGAACAAGGATAAGGATAACTTCCTCGTGCCTTACTTTTCCGAGTAAGTCATCCCCTCACCGCCCCGTAACATATGATTTCTTAGATTTCGATCGTTCTTTTTTTTCTAACATTCCGTGTTTTGTGCAGTGACACACATTGCACACTCATCCTCTTAAGCCCGAAATATTCCATGGCCACGTATTTCGACTCGGACCGTCAGTCAAAGAAAGACTACACAAATATCAAGAAAGTTCTTGATGATGCTCTCCCCGACTACGCCAAATCTGGAGGCACCTTCAGGAGGCCAATTTGTAGGTATGGCAAGCACGTATTCACCCACGTAACGACGTTCCCCTGCGTCAAGCAGCCGCCTGGCAGTCAGAAGGATGCCTACTACGCCCTCCATCACATGCGGGCGATCATACGGAACCATCATCACCTTATGCTACCAAATAATCTCAAAGAATGGGCCGCACGCTTGTCGGCAATCCAGGACGAGGACATCAGACAAGAATTCTTTCGCATCCAGTCGGAGTTTGTGGAAATCATCTATCAAGATGTCCTTCGTACCTCGGGGCAGTTCTACCTCAACTATCAACCGTACAACAATGAAATAGAAACAACGCTACAAATGCAGGCTGACAACGACCGCACATTCATGACCATCACGAAAGACGGCGGCTTCATCCACGCTCCGGTCCCTGAGTCGAGTCAAAAGTATTGATGCTATGTAGTTCTCAAATATTGATTAGCTCATGTTGTAATTAAACTTTAATGAACTTGTATGTCTCTTTAGTTTGGACAGTCGTTCAACTTATATGTAATCGATGCTATTTATTAGTAGGACCATGAATCGTGCTATTAATGTGTTGCTTTTCTCTTCCGATCCTTTTGTTGCATACTTATATATTGCTTATATATTATCTGTGAATTGCTACTAGCATTTTGTTTGTCTAGTGCATAGAGATGCCGTCGTATGTCATGTACAAGGGTGAGGTTCCCGGAGTCTACGACGACTGGGAGGAGTGTCGGAGATAAGTTCACCGTTTCAGCGGTAACAGTTACAAAGGGTACACCACTAGAGCGGAGGCAAAAGCTAGATACGTGCGCTATCTAGCGGGAGAGAGGAGGGAGCGGAGGAGGAACCGGATGAAGATCAGTTTCATCGCAATAATGCTCATCGTGACCGCAACCCTCCTCTATGTGATGGTAGTTTAGATATCGACTTGTAATGTGAAGACAAACTCGCTACTCGTGGTCTCAAGACTTGTAATGTTCTAACTTTGTTCGGTATTTTGAATTCGGAGACTAATATGATGAATTGTATTCGGAGACTAATCTTCTATTGTATTCGATAAATCTGCTGTTTATATGTTGTGCTGTTTATATTCTGTGCTGTAATGTATTTTGTAACCTGTGCAAATATCAGAAAAGCAAAAAATAATAATTCCTAATATTCATAGTAGTGGCGCACCATATTGCACTTTAGTGGCGCACATAGATAAACACCCCAGTGGCGCATTATCTAAAAGTGCGCCATTAGTAACCCAGAGCACAAGGTACACATGGCCCCTTGGAGTAACAGCAGTGGCCCACTTCTGGGCCTAGTAATGGCGCACTTTAGGTGCGCCATTAGTGTCTGGGATAGTAATGGTGCACCAGGTGGTGCGCCACTGTTATGTAGATTAACAGTGGCGCACCAGGCGTGCGCCATTACTATTTATTAGTAGTGGCATGATAATAGTGGCGCACCTATAGTGCGCCATTAATAGCCAAAATAGGTGCGCCACTAACAGCCTTTTTTCTAGTAGTGTATGCATCGGTATCAAATGAAGGGGCTGTATCTGTGGACTAGACTTCAGAAATGCTAGAATAGAGGGAAGGCCTAGCCTATTGAAGACTAGCGTCTTGCAGCATTAGAAGAGTGCACATCAGTAGCATAACATAAAGTAATAAGTATGTAGTAGCAAAGCCCAGAGATCCTTCCTCAACTCCCTGCGAGAAAGCGATCCCGGAGCTAACATTTAATTTAACATGTATCCAGTTCAAGTTGTAGTAGATCGGGATACAACACTGAGCGTCCTGTTACCGTGGACACGGCTATTCGAATAGATAACTTCCCTGCAGGGGTGCACTACTGTTACCCAACACGCTCGATTAACTCTGGTCGGGCACACTTTTCTCGGTCATGCCCGGCCTTGGCTGATCGACACGACGTAGTCCTACCTAGGCTCAGCAGAGAGGTCCCCGCCGGTCTACATCCTAAGTGCTCAGGGGTCTTGGGCCCATCGCTCTTTTCACTCTGGGTCGTTGTGTCATGGGTCAGACTCCAAGCACCACCTCAGTCCAGGATGGTCTTGCCCCGACCGGCTCACAATGCTGAACTGCACATCTGATAGAGCTTTCGGCTGATACATACAGCGCCGAGGGCCCCATTAAACCATTATCCCGTGTGGTGGTAGTGCATATCGGCCAGTGGCCAACTTAGATCAAATACCCAAATCCGTTAGTGAATTATTAGGAGCTCGTGGAGACGACTAGTGCCTCGGCCGCTCCGATTAGGTATGTCGCGGACCACGACCAGGGACTAGGCCCACCTCTCTCCTAGATAGTCTCCGCCTGCCCTGTCGCTCCGACTACAGTGCAAGTTCCGTGTTGGCTGTCAGAAAAGTCCTGAGCTACCACCACATCCTGGGTGGTACCATTAACAGCCAGCCGCCACAGGACTCTCTCGCGGGTACCCTTGGGGTCGACCCAACTTCAACATTATCTCGCGGGTGCTCTTGGAGCCGACCCGTCTTTAACAATGGTCTGAGGTGAAGGTCAAAATTCCCGTGTGTCCATAACATCGTGGGGAATCTGAGGAATCACCCTCGATGGATTCCCACCTGATGTAACCATCAAGGTGAACTTGGAGGAATCACCCTCGATGGGTTCACACTCGAGGGGTTGCATGACAGAGGCCTCATCGGAGGTGGTGAAAGAGGAATCACCCTCGATAACCCACAAATGACTAGCTACGCTATAGAGATATCATCAGGAGTGAGGAAGGAGGTATCACCCTCGGCACTTGATAGTAGCTCTGCAGAGTCGTACAACTAAGGGGGTGAGCAGTGCTGTGTCGGTCTCTGTACATCAATCACGTTGATCGAAACATCCAAAAGCAAAGCATGGCAACACGGACAAGGGTGTGGGGCCACTGATGGATCACTAACCAGCCTATACTAACCATTTAGGATAGCAGGTAAGGTATCAACAGCAGTTATAAAAATAGGCTATGCATCAGAATAGGAGCAATCAAATACAGTAGCAAAATCTAATGCAAGCACGAGAGAGAAGGAATGGGTGATATAGGAATGATCAAGGGGGTTTTGCTTGCCTGGTTGCTCTGCAGATAGAAACGGATCTTCAATGAAGTAGGCGTTCACCGAATCATCAGCGGTCTCGGAGTCAACCGGAGAGAAGAGGGGGAGGAAACAAATAAATACAAGCATTCAAATGCAATCACTATGCATGACATGCCTAAATGATATGCAGGGGTGATATAATGCATCTCTAAATATTTTAGAAGATTTAGGAATTTATATGAAATTATATTACCAAAGTCATGCACTATTCATTTATCAAAATCAGGCTAAAAGTTCAATGTTCATCTACTTAGAGGACTCTATCATGAATACAAATGACATATTCGGATTCGTTGGATTTTTCTGATCATTTTTCATATATAATTATTTTCATCCGAGTTATGGTTTATTTTATATGATTTTTCAAAGTTTTAATCATTTTTTGGAATTATTGTATTTATTTTTAATTCGAAATTAAATGATTAAATTGCTACGGGTACACAGAGAGTGTACCCAGAGCTTTGCTTATTAGGCTGACAGTGGGGCCCAGTTGACTACCCAGTCAGTAGTTAACGTGGACCAGTTGACTGGTCAATGGGCCCAGGGGGACCCACCTGTCATTGACTGGGTTAGTTAACAGAGTTTTAATTAATCTAACTGGTTAATTAGCGGGGTGGGGCCCAGAGGTCAGTGAGTATTAGCAATTAAGTTAATTAACCCTAATACTAATTGCTACAGTAAATGGCCCCACATGTCAGTGGCTGGTTAGCGTGTTAATAAGCTCCTAATGAACTGACGGTTGGGGCCCACTGGCGTTTAAAGGCCGACGCGTGCAGGCGAACGCCGGTGACCACGGGCGCGACGGAGGCTCGTCGGAATCGCACCACCGGCAACCAAATTCGTCGCTGTTTGTTTTACGGGACCAGCGTGATGAGGCGGGTCCACTGGGGCTAGCAGCCGATGCTAGGGTGGCCGGAACGACGGTACAGTCGATGTCCGACGGCGGCGGCAGGATGAGCTTGAAGGGATCGAGCAAATGGGCTTGGATCCATCGATCTGGTAGGGTGGGCAGCAATGGAGAGAGATCCGGAGCACGGCAACAACATCAGTTTGTCACAAGGGGGGCGGTAGTGACGGCTATGAGCTCAGCGGTGGCGTCATTTCCACGGACTCGATGGGAGCTAGCCGTGGCAGCCGAAATGAACAAGAAGAAGAAGCATTCCGCGCGGGATCTCACATCGGTGACGGGAGAAAGCTCGGGGAGTTGGTGGTGCAGCGACGGCAGCGGATCGACGGTGACAGTGGTGGTCGGCCCCAAGGAAGAAGAGGTTGAGGACAACGCCGTTAAGGCTTCCCGGTATCGATCCGGTGACAAAGACGATGAAGGCGACCACGCCGGAGCTCATGGACACGGTGACTCGTCGAGAGGTGGCTGGTGGCCACTTTAATGGCGAGGCAGCGGCGGCGGCAGTGCTCGGGCGTCAAGACAGAGAGGGAGACGGCGCGAGTGAAGGGGAAAAGAGGGGCTAGGGTTTCGGGGAGTTGCGAGGGAGCTTTGTAGCCCCCCCAGAACTCTGTAGCGGCGCCGTGTCGACCGCAGGGCTGGGAGGCCATGGTGTGGGCGGGCGCTGCGGGCGCGGCACGCACGGGGAGAGAGAGAGGTTGGGGATGGCAGGATAGGTGGGCTGGGACTCCCTGTAGCGACTAGAAGCCCAGGGGCACAGTAAGCTCTCCTCTTTTCTTTTTCTTTTTTCTAATTTCTTTAATCCTTTCTATTTTGCAAATTGTTAGGCCACAAAAAGAGTTTTGTAAAATATGGAATTGTGCCACATAAATACTTTGCAATATTTAGCACGGCGATAAAAAGGTTTGGAGGCAAAATGATTTCATTTAAATTTTGTATAAATGAAAATTTATTAATTGGGCTGTTTTGGGTACTGACTTTGGATGTTAGGGTCAATCTGGGAATTCAAATAATGTTGGTTTAATTTTTATAATAGCTTTGGGAATTTTTGCAATATTATGAACTATTTTGTTTAATTATTTGAAGAAGTATTAATTTGACTTGCATTTGAATTTTGGATTTGAACTTGAAGTTGGATTGTTTTCTAAATGCAATTTATTTAGGATGATCATGATGACATGGCTAATTAATTAGCTTAATGACAGGGTTGAGATCTGGGGATGTTACAAATCTCCCACACTACAAGAAATCTCGTCCCGAGATTTAAGAGGTGGGGGAGAAGGGTATCTTCAGGATCAAGGATGTACAGGAGAGTCAGGTTTCGATCCTGTGGAACTGTGGTTAGTGTGGGTTAAAAGTAGGAAGGGCGGTGACATCTTGCACGGCCATGATAGTAAGGCACGTCAGAGGATAGTTTGTCAGCTATGTTGGCAACAACGTCGGTACCAAGGGCGAGGGATGAAGAGAACAATTTTCCCGCTCGTTAAGACGAGGCGGAACAATAGGCAAAGTTCTCATCCACCGTCGGTTACCTGAATGCCAACAACAATAGTAACATGGTGTTACCGACAGAGTGGTACACCGAGGTGTTTTTGCATAAGTAGGGAATCATTACTGCTTAGATAAAAGCTAGATTACAAGAAAGGTTAAACAGACCAATGGAAAGGAAAATGTGATTATCAGATTAAACGGACCAGTGGAAAGGAGTAATTGCAGACAATCTAGCTCTCCGGGTGAATGTGAGCATGAGAACCTAATGTTAGAGTTAGCAAAACTTTATCCCGAATAGAGGAGAGATCAGAATCTCAGAGTAAAGGAGAGGAATAAAAGATCCTAATCCCATCCATTGGTGACGTGGGCCTGTAAGCCACTCAGCCATGTTAGTAAAATAGTTTTTCAAAGACTAGACTCAACTTCGGCCAAGGAGTTGGAAAGGGGCTTCCTACAGGCAGTCGGCTCTGATACCAGCTTGTGACGCCCCCGACTCGACCGTGCACTAATCATACACGCAAATGCGCACGATCAAGCCCAGGGACTCATGGGAAGATATCACAACACAACTCTAGACACAAAATAAAATAATACAAGCTTTATATTACAAGCCAGGGGCCTCAAGGGCTCGAATACATAAGCTCGCGAGCAAGCGTTAGCGGAAGCAACAACAGTATCTGAGTACAGACACAAAGTTAAACAAGTTTGCCTTAAGAAGGCCGAGCAAAACAAAAACATCTGATCGAAAAGGCGCAGGCCTCCTGCCTGGGAGCCTCCTATCTACTCCTGGTCATCGGTCTCCATGTAGTAGTAAGCTCCACCGGTGGGGTAGTAGTAGTCAGCGGGATCAGCTGGCTCCGGGGCTCCGTCATCTGGTCACAGCAATCAGGTATGGGGAAAAAGAGGTAGCAAAGCAACCGTGAGTACTCATCCAAAGTACTCGCAAGACTTACATCAGATCTATTCTATTTATGCATCGGTATCAAATGAAGGGGCTGTATCTATGGACTAGACTGCAGAAATGCCAGAATAGAGGGAAGGCCTAGCCTATCGAAGACTAGCATCTTGCAGCATCTTGCAGCATTAGAAGAGTGCAGATCAGTAGCATAACATAAAGTAATAAGTATGTAGTAGCAAATCCCAGAGATCCTTCTTCGACTCCCTGCGAGAAAGTGATCCCGGAGCTAACATTTAATTTAACATGTATCCAGTTCAAGTTGTAGTAGATCGGGATACAACACTGAGCATCCTGTTACCATGGACATGGCTATTCGAATAGATAACTTCCCTGCATGGGTGCACTACTGTTACCCAACACGCTCGATTAACTCTGGCCGGGCACACTTTTCTCGGTCATGCCCGGCCTTGGCTGATCGACACGACGTAGTCCTACCTAGGCTCAGCAGAGAGGTCCCCGCCGGTCTACATCCTAAGTGCTCAGGGGTCTTGGGCCCATCGCTCTTTGCACTCCAGGTCATTGTGTCGCGGGTCGGAGTCCAAGCACCACCTCAGTCCTGGATGGTCTTGTCCCGACTGGCTCACAATGCTGAACTGGACATCTGACAGAGCTTACGGCTGATACATATGGCGCCGAGGGCCCCATTAAACCATTATCCCGCGTGGTGGTAGTGCGTATACGTATAGGCCAGTGGCCAACTTAGATCAAATACCCAAATCCGTTAGTGAATTATTAGGAGCTCGTGGAGATGACCAGTGCCACGGCCGCTCCGACTAGGTATCTCGCGGACCATGACCAGGGACTAGGCCCACCTCTCTCCTAGGTAGTCTTCGCATGCCCTGTCGCTCCGACTACAGTGCAAGTTCCGTGTCAGCTGTCGGGACAAGTCCTGAGCTACCATCACATCCTGGGTGGTATCGCTAACAGCCAGCCGCCATAGGACTCTCTCACGGGTACCTTTGGGGTCAACCCGACTTCAACATTATCTCGCGGGTGCTCTGGGAGCCGACCCGTCTTTAACAATGGTCTGAGGTGAAGGTTAAAATACCCGTGTGTCCATAACATTGTGGGGAATCCGAGGAATCACCCTCAATGGATTCCCACCCGATGTAACCGTCAAGGCGAACCTGGAGGAATCACCCTCGATGGATTCCCACCCGATGTAACCATCAAGGTGAACTTGGAGGAATCACCCTCAATGGATTCCCACCCGATGTAACCGTCAAGGTGAACTTGGAGGAATCACCCTTGATGGGTTCACACTTGAGGGGCTGCACGACAGAGGCCTCATCGGAGGTGGTGAAAGAGGAATCATCCTCGGTAACCCACAACTGACTAGCTACGCTACAGAGATATCATCAGGAGTAAGGCAGGAGGTATCATCCTCGGCACTCGATAGTAGCTCTGCAGAGTCATACAACTAAGGGGGTGTGTGGTGCTGTGTCGGTCTCTGTACATTGATCACGTTGATCAAAACATCCGGAAGCAAAGCATGGTAACACGGACAAGGGTGTGGGGCCATTGATGGATCACTAACCAGCCTATACTAAGTATTTAGGATAGCAGGTAAGGTATCAACAGCGGTTACAAAAATAGGCTATGCATCAGAATAGGAGCAATCAAATACAGTAGCAAAATCTAATGCAAGCACGAGAGAGAAGGAATGGGCGATTTAGGAATGATCAAGGGGGTTTTGCTTGCCTGGTTTTTCTGCAGACAGAAACGGATCTTCAACGAAGTAGGCATTCACCGGATCATCAGCATTCTCGGAGCCTACCGGAGAGAAGAGGGGGAGGAAACAAATAAATACAAGCATTCAAATGCAATCACTATGCATGACATGCCTAAATGATATGCAGGGGTGATATAATGCATCTCTAAATATTTTAGATGAATTAGGAATTTTTCTAGAATTATTTTACCAAAGTCATGCACTATTCATTTATCAAAAACAGGCTAAAGGTTCAATGTTCATCTACTTAGAGGACTCTATCATGAATACAAATGACATATTCGGATTCGTTGGATTTTTTCGATCATTTTTCATATATAAATTATTTTCATCTGAGTTACGGTTTATTTTATATGATTTTTCAAAGTTTCAATCATTTTCTGGAATTACTGTATTTATTTTTAATTCGAAATTAAATGATTAAATTGCTACGGGTACATAGAGAGTGTACGCAGAGCTTTGCTTATTAGGCTGACAGTGGGCCCAGTTGACTGCCCAGTCAGCAGTCAACGTGGACAAGTTGACTGGTCAATGGGCCTAGGGGGACCCACCTGTCATTGGCTGGGTTAGTTAACAGAGTTTTAATTAATCTAATTGGTTAATTAGCGGGGGTGGGGCTCAGAGGTCAGTGAGTATTAGCAATTAAGTTAATTAACCCTAATACTAATCGCTACAGTAAATGACCCCACATGTCAGTGGCTGGTTAGCATGTTAATAAGCTCCTAATGAGCTGACGGGTGGGGCCCACTGGCGTTTAAAGGCCGACGTGCGTAGGCGAATGCCGACAACCACGGGTGCGATGGAGGCTCACCAGAATCGCACCACCGACAACCAAATTCGTCACGGTTTGTTTTTACGGGACCAGCGCGACGGGGCGCGTCCACTGGGGCCAGCAGCCGATGCAAGGGGTGGCCGGAACGATGGCACCGTCGATGTCCGACGGCGGTGGCAGCACGAGCTCGAAGGGATCAAGCAAATGGGCTCGGATCCATCGATCCGGTAGGGTGGGTAGCAGCGGAGAGAGATCCGGAGCACGGCAGCAACATCAGTTTGTCATAAGGGGGACGGCAGTGATGGCTACGCGCTCAGCGGCGGCGCCATGGCCACGGACTTGATGGGAGCTAGCCGCGGCAGCCGAAATGAACAAGAAGAAGAAGCATTCCGCACGAGATCTCATATCGGTGACAGTAGCAAGCTCGGGGAAGCGGTGGTGCAGCGACGGCAGCGGATCGACGGTGACAATGGCGGTCGGCCCCGAGGAAGAAGAGGTTGAGGACGACGCCGTTAAGGCTTCCCGGTATCGATCACGTGATGAAGACGACGAAGGCGACCACGCCGGAGCTCGCGGACATGATGAGTCATCGAGAGGTGGCTGGTGGCTGTGTTAATGGGGAGGCAGTGGCGGCGGCAGTGCTCGGGCGTCGAGATAGAGAGGGAGGCGGCGCGAGCGAAGGGGAAAAGAGGGGCTAGGGTTTCGGGGAATTGCGAGGGAGCATTGTATCCCCCCAAGAACTCTGTAGCGGCGCCGTGTCGACTGCAGGGCTGGGGGGCCATGGCGTGCGTGGGTGCTATGGGCGCGGCACACACGGGGAGAGAGAGAGGTTGGGGATGGCGGGGTAGGTGGGCTGGTCCTCCCTGTAGCGACTAGATGCCCAGGGGCACAGTACGCTCTCCTCATTTCTTTTTCTTTTTCTGATTTCTTTAATCCTTTCAGTTTTGCAAATTGTTAGGCCACAAAAAGACTTTTGTAAAATATGGAATTGTGCCACATAAATACTTTGCAATATTTAGCACTGCGATAAAAAGGTTTGGAGGCAAAATGATTTCATTTAAATTTTGTATAAATGAAAATGTATTAATGGGGCTGTTCTGGGTACTGACTTTGGATGTTAGGGTAAATCTGGGAATTCAAATAATGTTGGTTTTATTTTTATAATAGCTTTGGGAATTTTGGCAATATTATGAACTATTTTGTTTTTATTTGAAGAAGTATTAATTTGACTTGTATTTGAATTTTTGATTTGAACTTGAAGTTGGATTATTTTCTAAATGCAATTTATTTAGGATGATCATGATGACATGGCTAATTAATTAGCTTAATGACAGGGTTGAGATCTGGGGATGTTACACTGGCGTCGAAACCCTTTCGGGCCGATCGCCCGCTCCCTCCCTCGCCTTCCGCCAACGCCAACATGCGGACCCCATCCCTTCTCTTGCCCCTCGCGCAAGCCATGCCAAACCGGAGCGTGCCCGGCCGCGCCGCTGAATCCCGATTTCCTCGGGATCGCGTCCTCCACCTTTCCCCTCGCCCAAGACCACGCCCTATAAATACCTTAGGGTTCGATCATTCGAGCCCCTAACCCCCTCCCAAACTCCCCTCGAGTGCATGCACTCGCCAAACCGATCTCGCCGGCCGAAGCTCTTTCCGCCGAAGAATCCGACGCCCGTGAGCATCCTCGATGATCTCTCCCTCCACTTTCCGACTCCTCTCGTTGTTTTACGTCATTTTAACATGATCTTGGTCGTCCTCATCGTCTACAGATGCTGGTCCGAGCTCGCACACCGCCAGAGTTCACACAGAGCACCGAAGCATCGACGTCGTCGCCCCGCCTCATCCCGACATCCCCGAGCTCCAACTCCACCACCTCGGAGACCCCCTCGTTCGGCTTCATCCGCACGTCGCCTCCGCCGCCTCCCTTGGCGATCGGAGCACCGCCGGCGACCGCGCCCGACGCCATCACTGACGTCCACCGCCGCCGTAAGCCCAGCTCCACTCTCCCTCCGTTTGATCTAAGTTTAACGACGTAGATTAGATAGGGAACGGTTAGGTTTTGTTTTTTGTAGATCGGTTTTTTTTATGGATTTATTTCCCGGTTCAATTAAACCCCGTCCAGTTTTTCTTTAAGTACCCGGCCGAAGCGTTTTCCTCTAGGTTTTGGCCGTCCGCCCCTCTGCTTCGCAGCAAACAGCTGGCAGCCACCCACGTTCTGCCACGTGGCCACTGGCCGATCCGGAGCTTTTTCTTTATTTTCGTTTCAATTTTAGATTTGCTATATCTTTTATGTTTTTAATTATTTTTGAGTGATTCTTTTTGCATTAGATTAAGATTTTCGTCTAGTTTCTGTAGAT
Source organism: Elymus sibiricus (assembly GCA_039707655.1). Classification (NCBI taxonomy): domain Eukaryota; kingdom Viridiplantae; phylum Streptophyta; class Magnoliopsida; order Poales; family Poaceae; genus Elymus; species Elymus sibiricus. The sequence continues at coordinate 258,471,111 of CM077664.1, read as the reverse complement.
GCCAAGTTTGGCCAGGATTGAATAGCTTAAATTTGAATTTGCATGAATTTGTTTCAAACACTGTCTTGTGAATAACTTGAGTTTAAAAACAGATTTTGATTTGATTATTTTTGCTCCTGGTCACTAGTGGTTTTGTTTAGCAGTAGGTTTGATTTGGGAAAATTTAGAATATTTTAAATTAGGGTTTTAGGCAAAACAGTACTGTTTCATTTATAGTTTTGTTTTAACCTTTTCTTTGTTGTTTTTAATAGTTTTAAGTTTTTTTATTTTTGTCACTTTTGACAAATTATTTTATGTTTCTGTTGGTGAACAGTAGACAAATTTTATTTTATTTTAAAAATTTATTTTCTTTAGTTTTGTAGTAAAACTTACATAGGTCATAAATAGAGTTTTATAAAAGCTTTTTAATTGTTTCTTTTTGCTACTAAACGTTTATGAAAAATACTTTCTGTTAAATTAGTTGTTTTACCTTTTATTTTCTGTTAATTTATTAGTTTAGTATTTTCTATGTTGTTAAGTTTCACTTAGAACAAAACTATTTTTGTAGTTAAGTCAAAAAGTTTTCCTAGTAGGTTCTTTATAGTTTTTACTATTAGTTTTCTTTGAAGTTTTCTCTTTGGACTTTTGTTTGGTTTTTCTTATTGATTTTCTTGATTGATTTTATTTGACGGAATGTTTATTTTGAGTGCTAGAATTGCTTGCTAGAATGTTTGCTTATATAAATGCTATGTCTATTTAATACAGATTTTCAATGGAGTGACAAATAGATCTACCATGTCTTTTTCTGAGAACGTTATAATCTTCATCAAGTAATACCAGGCAAGTTCACTTTGACCATTTTATCATACCTATGTTTTTAATGCATTTAGTGTCACCATTCCAACAATTCCTCTAGTAGTGATATTGAATTCTTGTAGTTGAGTAGAATGCATGAGGTAGGAACCCATTTCCCTATTACCAAGCCCGGGACGTTGTTTAGTTTTAAAGCTACGCTATAGTAGATGGGGTTGGTACGAGTGCTTGGGAGTGGTGTGAAAATGGAGGACTCTACGTCAATAACGACAACTTCATCATGGCAATTTCAAGACCGGTATCCTTCAAGGCCTACATCTACAAGACCTCAAGATTTCAAGACTCGAGACAAGATTTAAGTACACACTACTGGGTGAAGGATGGATTTGATGGGCACCCTGGAGCAACCAGTGGATGGCCGGGATGCATAGAGAAGTGCCATGATATCTTGCGGAAAGCTTCACCCAGACTCAAAGAGATGGAAGAATACTTCATGCTCGGAAGCTTACCTGTGCAACCGCAAGTCATTATGGGCTCTGGCTTGGTTGACCTTAGTTGTGACTCTGGCTGGGATGGTGCTAGCAGATGTAGAACTATGGTAGGATTGGATGAGCACCGGACAGTGGTTAGAGGAACTCTTCAGAAGACCATGTTTCGGTCGTCTTATTTTCAAACACCCTGAAGTGCGAGAACGTAAAAAGAGGGATCGAATCTTGTGGGTAAAGTGCACAACACTCTAAAGAGTTAAAACCTAATCGATTAGCTGTGTCCCCGGTTACGGACAATTTGAGCCTCTGGACTTGGATCTCTCTCGGAACTCTCAACACCGGATTGATAATTTAATTGTGGGCAACTTATATTGATTTGGGCTATGAGACATCGGTTGGCGGAACCATGTCATAGTAGGATACTCCGTAGTGAAGATTTCCTTGACTATCCTTTGATGTAGGGAAAATAAAACCAGCTTTTATGCAAACAAAACTCAGACACAGAGCCACAAAGCCATATTGCACATAGAATAGTTTCATCATCTATTTTCTTATTGTGATCTTGCCGGTACATTCAATGTACTGACCTACACGGCTACAATGTATCATGTTGCAGGATTTCTATGACGGGGAAGCATTACGATATAGGGTTACGGTCTACACTCAACTTGCCGATGGCGTTGATGGGACTCCACACCCGATTGACTATTTCCGCTGAGACTTATAAGGTATATATCAGTTTTATGTTATTTGTACATGTGATTGCACTTTGATATATACATTGATGTACTATGTGTGCCAGCATACCGATCCAGGGATGGCATAGATACACAGAGGCTTGACCGTTTGAGGTCGGGTCGCTACAGAGATGGTATCAGAGCACATGCTGACTGTAGGACGTGACCCTAGAAAATGGCTTAGAAATAGGAAGACCTCAATAGGAACAACTTTTAATTTATACTACTCTCGTAAACCTCTGAATTCTTTTACTAAACTTTCCTTACTTCAAATTATAGATGGAGAGCTACATCCTGAATGAAAGAGGACACTACAAGGATGTTCTTGGTGGCCCATTCCTTGTGGAGCTAGTCAGATTGCTGAAGCTGCCGATACCTGAGATCAAGGCCACTAAGAGGAAGTCTGTATCATGGGGCATCAAAACTCGGGTGTTTGGATGCAAGGAGCACCCCAAGACTGGAGACATCACTTATGGGACGCTGAGTCATGATTGTGATATGGGCATAAACACTACCGTCCATGATGCTATTGCACGACTATGCTATCGTCATCGAGATGCTCTAAGCACTCACTACTCTGGAAAGGTCGGATGGCAGAAGGAAGATGGAGCCACTATTGCCTTGACCAATGAGGAGAAGATGAAGTTTGCACCACTATTGGTGTATAATTAGGAGCTGGAGCAATACGTCAAGAACCTGCAGATGGACCTTCTTGAAGTGTTATTTGACAAGGAAGCCCTGCGTGAAGAACTCAAGATTCAGAAGATGAAGGTAGCCAAGCTGGAGGAGGAGAACCTTGAGATCTAGAAGAATCGTCAGGAGCTGAAGAATAGCAGAGCCATATCTCATACCAAAGATGTTGAGATTCAGAAGCTCAAGACTCAACTCTAGGAATTACAGGGATGACACAAGAAACTACATGTCGACAGAGATAATCTGGCAAAAGAACTGGAGAATATCAAGAAGCACATTGGAAACAAGGATACACTGGCTTAGTAGTAGTAGTCCCACCATGAGAGAATAATGATGAACGTTTTTGCGATTAAAGTACTCGACCATACCAACTTATGTGGATGGCGATATAATAGGATTGATTGAATGCATGAATACTTGGATGATATTATCTTTTGTGCTTATTGAATGGTTGGATGTATTATATCTTAATATACGTTATTCATAGGTTTGTATTTATTTCAACCTCAAGAGACGTGAGTTACGGAAGAATAAAAGAAGGCCTTCATATGGGAGAAGCATCAGCATTGGAAAACTCCCGAGCATTGAAGACATGTAGAAAGGAAGACTTCATAACGGAACCATAGTAAACGAGACCATTAAAAATGGTAGACACTTTAAGTTAGGAATTGTTTGTTTCAAGTGGATATTTTCTCTCTCTCTCAACCCAAACCCAAGACCTTGAAACCTTGGCCAGACTGATCATCAAACCTTGGACGACAACATTTCATACAAGGAGATACATACATTATTCTGAGCACACATTTCTCTTACACCTGCAGATGACAATTCTTTACGAGTCTTTCCTCAGGGGTCCGGAAATAATCATGACCCTGACAAGTGATCAGGACTACCCGAAAACCCTGAAGGACAAGATGAAGCATATCCACATTGAAGGAGATGCAGTCTACAAGGGCTATCCATTCATGGAGAATGGAGTAGAACTTTGGTACGTGGAGGTACACCTTCACCGTGAGAAAGGGGTTTGCCCAAAGACTATGGGGCAATACTTTTTCATTTCTCGTGTACCACGAGCAACTTTCTTTGAGTCTGTCCGTGAAGCTGCCAGGGAAGCCATACGCCAGATCGGAGACATACTGGAAGCAAGACTCCGTCGTACTCAGGAATACCTGAGAGAAGTGCATATAGAGATGATGGAGATGAAACTCATGGTCACCTAGATGAAGAAAAATATGGAGGATTTCAAGGAGCACATCACACAATTCCAGTGGGACTAAAGTCTTCAAGAAGGACCAAAGAATAAAGATGGATGTGATGCCTGACCATACCAAAGAATGTGGGTGGCAGCATTTGTAATAAAGTACTTTTGAAGTTTAATTTTGAGAAGTGGTTATGGATGTAATAAAAGGATTTGTTATGAAAAGAATATGATTTATGGATGAATCAGTGCATGATACTTTAATGGTGATACTTACTGTGTGGATACTTAACCAATGGAAAGGAAAATGTGTTCCACAAAATGGAGTTTGGACAAAATATGTTGGAATTCTGGTTACTACCCCAAGAGCACGAATGAATGAAATATTATTGGATTTAAAGGAGGTTTAAATGGGAAACATTGGTAACACCAAGGATGAATTAAAACTGTACCAGTGTTGAAGTGGACCCATACCCCACAGGCCCAGGAATTAATAAGGAATTGGAAGAAGCTGTGATTTGATCAGCAGACGTTTCTTAATTAGGAGATATGAAAACCCTTGTGTTGTGAAGAAACGATAGATGCTTTGTTCAGCTTGCAGAATCAATGGATTTACCTGAACCCAGTTTGAGGACAAGAGAAATTTCTGCAATGCTTGTGAGGATGCCCAAGTGTTAGAATACGTGATTCACTGTTGGCGTACGTAGTAATGATTCAAGTACGGGATGGATTGGCCCCCATACCGGAGACTTTTATCATGGACTATCATATGTTGATGGAAAATCAAAGAGGCCTAAAAACCCTAGAAGAGCGTCAACATGACAAGCCAAAGACCTTAGAATGGCAGGACGATGGAACCCTGTATAGGCAACCGTTGCCAACCGTAGGATATACAGTGAGATTCAACCCAGACCATTTTCCTGCAGAAACCATAAACTGTTGACCACCATGAGATTAACGACAGTTGTTTAGTATTGGCATTAGACTTGTCAAGACCCGGAAGAACTAATGCAAGGACTCAAGATTTTTTGAGAAGACAGATTCTGTCAAAGAAAGAAGTACCTGAGTTCTGATGGACCCATGACTTGGATTTTAAGTGTGGTAGCACCCCAGACCCTTCCGATCAATGGATTTACCAAAAGACTCCCAAACCCTAACCTTTTCTTGCTAGCCTCTTTGAATCTCGAGGACGAGATTCATTTTTAAGTGTGGTAGGTTTGACATCCCAAAATTCTAAATTTTGGAATGTTATATTAAATAAATAATTATGATTGTTTGTTTGACTGTTGAGTGATTGATTGTGTGAAATTGAGTGAAATTGAAACTTTTTGAAAGTTGAATGAGAGGGAATGAAATGACTTTCCCAAACTTTCACTTTGCGTTTTGGTCTCCATGAATCCAAATTCATTTCAAGTGCAAAACCCTAGAGTGAAGACAACATGACCTCTTCCATTTGAAATGAAAAGGGTTTTTGAAAAGATTTGAATTCCATCTGAAAGTAGTTAAAATTCATAAACTTTATGCAACTCAATGATCCTCATGAGAGAAGATAAAATGACTTCTCCAACGATGAGTTGGAAGTTTAAAATAAACAATTTGAAAAGCCCTTTGAAACGTTCTGGAATCCACTTTCTATTTTGAAGTTATTTGAATTTCCAAATTTCAAATTCTCTGAAAGTTATTCAAAATGAGAGAAGCAATATGACACTTCAAATATTCAGAGGCATTTGAAATATTTGGCCAAGGGAAAACAGAAAAGATTTTCAATTGGTTTGAAATTCAAACTCAAATCCAATTGGGAGTTATTTGGTTTTTATCCAAATTATTTTTCTCCAAAAATAAATATATGGAAATGAGGGTAAAATGATTCCCTCCAATGGAAAAATAGGGGAAAATCATTTTGGAGCTATTTTGAGTATTTTAAAATTCAATTTGAATTATATAAATGGCCACAGAATGCATTTTCATTTATTGGCTTTTATTTGTATTTTATTTGGCCTAGGTAAATAGTTCAGTAGGACCAGTAGGTATTCTAGTATTTATGGTCAATTTTTTCAATTTATTTGGTTTACATTTGTTTAGTTTTGATTTATTTTTGTGCTGCTGTTAAATAGAAAAGCTGAGAGTTAGAAGAAAAAAGGCCGAAGCCGAAACCCCAGCCCAACTCATCTCTCTCTCTCCCCGCCAGCCCACTAACCCAGTCGGCCCACGGCCTCGCTCGCTGGCGCCGAAACCCTTTCGGGCCGATCGCCCGCTCCCTCCCTCGCCTTCCACCGACACCGACAGGTGGACCCCATCCCTTCTCTTACCCCTCGCGCACGCCATGCCAAACTAGAGCGCGCCCGACCACGCCGCTGAATCCCGATTTCCTTGGGATCGCGTCCTCCGCCTTTCCCATCGCCCAAGACCATGCCCTATAAATACCTTAGGGTTCGCTCATTCGACCCCCTCCAAAACCCCCTCCCAAACTCCTCTCGAGTGCACGCACTCGCCAAACCGATCTCGCTGGCTGAAGCTCTTTCCGTCGAAGAATCTGACGCCCGTGAGCATCCTCGATGATCTCTCCCTCCACTTTCTCACTCCTCTCATTGTTTTACGTCGTTTTGACATGATCTTGCTCGTCCTCATCATCTACAGATGCCAGTCCGAGCTCGCACACCACCAGAGTTCACGCAGAGCACCGAAGCATCGACGTCATCGCCCCACCTCATCCCGACATCCCCGAGCTCCATCTCCACCACCCCGGAGACCCACTGGCTCGGCTTCATCCGCACGTCACCTCCGCCGCCTCCCTTGGTGACCGGAGCACCGCCGGCGACCACGCCTAACGCCATCACCGATGTCAACCGCCGCCGTAAGCCCAACTCCACTCTCCCTCCATTCGATCTAATTTTAACGGCGTAGATTAGATAGGGAACGGTTAGGTTTTGTTTTTTGTAGATCTGTTTTTTTTATGGATTTATTTCCCGGTTCAATTAAACACCATCTGGTTTTTCTTTTACGTACCCGGCCGAAGCGTTTTCCTCTAGGGTTTGGCCGTCCGCCCCTCTGCTCCGCAGCAAACAGCTGGCAGCCACCCACGTTCTGCCACGTGGCCATTGGCCGATCCGAAGCTTTTTCTTTATTTTCGTTTCTGTTTTTAAAACAGATTTATTTTCAATTTTAGATTTGCTATATCTTTTATGTTTTTAATTATTTTTGAGTGATTCTTTTTGCATTAGATTAAGATTTTCATCTAGTTTCTGTAGATGCCATGTTTGGCCAGGTTTGAGTAGTTTAAATTTGAATTTACTTCAAACACTATCTTGTGAATAACTTGAGTTTTAAAACAGATTTTGACTTGATTCTTTTTGCTCCTGGTCACTAGTGGTTTTGTTTAGCAGTAGATTTGATTTGGGAAAATTGAGAAAATTTGAAATTAGTGTTTTAGGCAAAACAGTACTGTTTCATTTATAGTTTTGTTTTAACCTTTTCTTTGTTGTTTTCAATAGGTTTAAGTTTTTTTTTCTTTTTGTCACTTTTGACAAATTATTTTATGTTTCTGTTGGTCAACAGTAGACAAATTTTATTTTATTTTAAAATTTTATTTTCTTTAGTTTTGTATTAAAACTTGCATAGGTCATAAATAGAGTTTTATAAAAGATTTTTAATTGTTTCTTTTTGCTACTAAACATTTATGAAAAATACTTTCTGTTAAATTAGTTTTTTACCTTTCCTTTTCTGTTAATTTATTAGTTTAGTATTTTCTTTGTTGTTAAGTTTCACTTAGAACAAGAATGATGATGCTTCACACGTTGCCAATTTGTTTTGTAGGGAAATCTTGCGACTTCATGGAATGCCCAAGATGATTGTGTCAGACCGCGATGTCAAGTTCCTTAGCTACTTTTGGAAAACACTATGCGGCAAGCTCGGGATCAAGCTCCTATTCACGTCGGCTTATCACCCACAAACCGATGGTCAAACGGAAGTCACCAACCGGATGCTCTCTACACTACTTCGCGTGTTGATCAAGAAGAACCTCACGGAATGGGAAGAATGCCTACCGATCGCTGAGTACGCCTACAATCAAGCAAGACACTCTACCATGGGCAAGTCTCCCTTCGAAGTGGTCTATGGCTTCAACCCTTTGTCGCAATTGGACATCCTACCGCTACCACTACAAGAGCGAGCGAACTTGGACGCAAGCGCAAGAGCAACATACATCAAGAAGGTGCATGAGGACACAAGGCTCACAATAGAACACCAAGTACAATGACTCGCAAACAAGCTCAACGCTAACAAGCATCCAATGATATTCAACACCGGTAATCTCGTGTGGCTACACCTTCGCAAGGATCGCTTCCCCAATGAATGCAAGTCCAAGCTTTTACCTCGTGCCGATGGGCCATTCAAGGTGCTAGCATGCATCAACGACAATGCATACAAGATTGATCTCCCACGAGACAAGTACACCGTGAGTGACACCTTCAACGTCAAGGATCTATCCCCCTACCATGGTGGTGAAGATATTGATCCGAGGGCGGATCTTTCCCAAGGGGGGGGGGGGGGGAGATGATGTGGAGCATCCTTCGATCATCCCCATGGATACCTCACCACCTCACCAAGCACCAAGTGGACCTATGACAAGAGCTCGCGCACGTGCCATCGAGAACGAGGTGAACTCACTCCTTTACAACTTTCATATGGATATGGATGGAACTTCGATGCTACCTCACAAAGGAACTCTATGTATCATTAGGCATGATGGAGTCGACCACCAAGAAGCTAGGGAGCCTCATCAAGCCCAGGAAGAAGAACAGGAGCACCGCCAAGAAGACGGAGTCAAGCAACGGGAAGGACAGCTGCCCAGGCGACCCCGTGCCCACGGGCCTGATGGACCCCATGCGCACGGGCTACTCAGAGAGTCTCTGGGTACCCCGTGCGCACGGGACCCCTCGTTGTAGCTCTGACAGCCTGTGCGCACGGGCGTGTACTATGCACACGGGATCCCCGTGCGCACGGGCCACCCAGCGAGGTGGCTGACTTTAGACTGTTTTGCCCTCTCTTCGTCCCCTACCTCCCACCTACTATATATTCCGTACCTGAGACATTTGGTAGGGTTAGCAAAGTGTATTGAGACATTCATAGAGGGCTTTTCTCATCTACCACTCCTCTTGGAGATCAAGACCTCCTAGAGAGAAGATCCCCTTGTGGATTCAAGACCCTATCTAGGGAAGGATCCCCATCATAGGATCATCAAGACCTCACCTCCTTTGGAGTGGGAAGAACCTTATCTTTGTGCTATTTTCCTTTGATTGTCTATGTATGCTTGTGGATCTATGTATGCTACTCTAGTGGATGTGTGATTTGGGTTTGTTTGAGTGATTTCTCTCTTGTGTTCTTGTGAGTTCATCCCTCATACACTCCAAGTGTGAAAAGATCTCCACCTAGGGTCTCTACCCTACAACATCATGGTATCAGATGATGCGGAGCATCCCACGGTCATCTCCATGGGCACCTCAACATCTTCCCAACACCCAAGAGGAACCACTCCAAGACCGCACGAAAGACGGAGGCTTGCAGCTGGAAGAAGAAGTCCTGCCCAGGCGACCCCGTGCCCACGGTCCTGCTGGACCCCGTGCGCACGGCCTATCCAGAAAGTCTCTGGATACCCCGTGCGCATGGGCCCCAATGACCCCGTGCGCACAGGCCCCTCTCCGCTGTAGCACCCCGTGCGCAAGGGCCTGTACCGTGCACACGGGACCCCCGTGCGCACGGGCCTCACTTACCCCGTGCGCACGGGCCAACCAGCGAGGTGGCTGTCTTTGCCTGTTTCCGCCCCCACTTCGTCCCTTACCTAGGTCATTTGCTAGGGTTAGCAAAGGATATGATATGATCTAGAGAGTACTTTTCTCATCTACCCTCTCCCATGGAGATCAAGACCTCCTAGGAGAAGATCCCAAGTGGATATCAAGACCCCTTCTAGGGAATGATCTATCTAGATCATCAAGACGTCATCTCCTCTTGAATTTGGGATGAACTTTACCATGTATCTTTCCCTTTGTTGTTCTTGTACCTTGTGGATCTTATGTGTTGCTAGTCTAGTGGATGTGTGATTGGACTTGTTCTTGAGTGTTTCTCTTGTGATTTTCCCTTGTTTTCTTCGTGCTCTACGTGTTCCTCTTCGTAGCCACCTCCAATTCATGAACATCGGGACAAATCGGGACACTTTGGCCTATGCCCTACAACATCTTGGATCAGAGCATAGGTTGTCACGAATTTGGAGCGCCAATCCCCCACTTTCTTGCTTTAGTTCGAATTTTTCTTGCCAATTTAAAAAATCCCCACAAAAAGAGCCATACCAAATTTTTTGTGATTTGTTGTTCCTAGTGCGTTTTTGTTGATTTTGATCTGTGGATCTGGTGTTTAGCAAGTAGATCCATCTCCTATTGCGTCCCCATAGCCCAATTTTTCTTCCCCCCCTTTGATTTTGGAGTTAAAATCCCGATTTTTCCGCCACCCCCGTGTCCACGGGCTCCCCACCCTATGCCCACGGGCCCCCGATATGTCTCTAGACACCCCGTGCCCACGGCCTATGTATCGTGTGCACGGGACCCCGTGTCCACGTGCCTTAGACCCATGCGCACGTCCCTCTCAGGAACAGCAGCACCGCTTCACCGTTTTCTCCATATCTCCCACTTCTGCAAAGCTAGCAACGTGCCCGAGCTGCCCATCTTGGTTTTACCACCATTTGACTCCATCAAATTTTGTGCATTTTTGCATCTTTGCATAGGCCCTCCGCCATAACTTCCGTACCACCACCATAAACTTCCGCAACCTAACCCATTTTGGTTTCCTTTGCATTTGTGGTTGTTTGAGTTATGATTTGAGTCTCCTAAGGTGTTTTGGCTACTTAGGGACGGTTACATCTTCATCACCACCGATGACTTGTATCGTTACATCAACTACGTCCACCATGACATCCCGCATCGACGACGACCATCCATCCTTTGAGACCATCTTCAACCGGAAGCAAGGACGGTTACCCCCGACTTCATGAAAGGTTAAGTGTGACAAAGGTATCAATTCCGTCATAAACTTTTCCTTCCTTGCCATTACATCTTGATAGCCCCACCATCTTTACGAATACCTTCATACCTATTGAGACTAGCTATCCGAGTATTGCCGGGCTTCGTGAAAACTTGTGCACCTTAGTGATACAATATCATATTATTGCATCATTTGATATATCATATTGTGCAATTGCTTGCTCCCATCCATATCTTGCGATACTTATCTTATGTTTGTGGTTGAGGCTCATTAAGCATAGTGGAAAGGAAGAGAAAAAAATCTTTTAAGTAAGAAAAAGAAAGATCAAAAGCTTATAAGCAAAAGAGTGTTGAGCATCAAAAGAGATACTTGTGCATGAGGATACATGGAATATGGAACGTTTTGCTTGCATACATATAGGTTGGTGCCAAGTGGTGAATCATGCCCAAACGTGCAATCAAGCTAGCGTCTCTCCTTGTGTTTGTGCAACACGAGCTTAGTCTTCGTTAGGCAATTTTGTATTGCTCATTCCTATAGTTGCACAAGCCCCATTATCCCACCGTGTGTGTTTCTTTATTGCCCTCCTCTATATTTGTGATCACTTGCTTTGCATTTTGAGTCCTTTGGATTTATTTCAACATTTACATATCTTGGACTTCAATTTGCATGAATTTGTGCCACTTGTCCTAACCAAGCCACTCGATAAGCTTTACTTTGTAGGTGTGAGTGAACAAGTACGATACCAAGTCCACTATCCTTTCATTTCACATTGAGTGAAACGGTATGTTGGGGAAAGCAGCAGAAAACAAAAATTTTCCGACTTACGTACCAGCCCAGGATCACTATGGAGACTGCATACAAGGTTTGATCTGTTTCGTTACCGACTCGTAGCGCAGCGGAAGTAGAGTCGATGACGATCGGCGGTGCAGATCCCCGCAGCTAGGATTTACAACCTCCCAACCGCGAGGATGTATACCCTCATCCGCCCCTCGGACAGCCCTTCGGGAGGACCCTCGAAACTAAGACGATCACTTGGACAGCCCTTCGGGAGGCACTCTCGAGCTAAGACCGAAACTACGATCTCTCTACAGAGTTGCACACATATGGTGTCATCTATCCGGCAGGGCTTCGCCGTCTCAAACAGTCCCTCGGACAGTGTCGCGGACAGCCCTTCGGGAGGACCTTCGAAACTCGAACGGTCACTCGGACAGCCCTTCGGGAGGACCCTCGAAACTAAGACGATCACTTGGACAGCCCTTCGGGAGGCACTCTCGAGCTAAGACCGAAACTACGATCTCTCTACAGAGTTGCACACATATGGTGTCATCTATCCGGCAGGGCTTCGCCGTCCAGAACTAGTTCCCACCGGAACCCAGACAGCCTTTCGGCTCTACGAAACTATTTCGCTGGGAGGGAAAGAGAAGCCAGAAATTTCATGGCACTTGTATGTGAGAAGGAATGAGTGTGGAGGCAGCCCCTCCACCTTTATTTATAGGAAAAGCAATGGGTAGGATGGGCATATCCAAAATTCCATGTCATCCCAAAAGATCTTGGGAAGATATTTGTGGAAAGCCAACTTCCAACCATATCCATAAATCTGATTTCACTATTCACGACAACATTTTTCAGCGTCCGTTCGAACTGAAAATATTCATGTGGGCTTAGAACATTTCCAGTACCCACTAAAATAATTTTCAATGCGATCCGGAACAATTCCGGTTTAGTGATTTTCATCTGCAAAAAGCATCTGAAGCGGTTCCGGCAGCTCCGGAACATTTCCGGTTTTCATCCCCGAAAATTCCAGAAAGTTTCCAGAACGATTCTGGCACCCTCCAAGAATTATCAGGCATGTGCCGAAACCAATCTGACTTTATGGTATCCCCTGAAACAACTTTTTAGTTTTACCGGAACTATTCTGATATCCTCCCCGGAACGTTTCCATTTCGTCCGAAACTTTTTCGGTGAATTTCTCTCAGACTCGCCGTCTGGTATTCAGCAGATAGATGACCCTTAAGCGTGTGACCCTATAGGTTCGGTGAAGTATAGACATGACCCGGAACTCTTTCCGATCAATGATCAACATCGGAGCCGTGGACACCCATATTGACCCCTATACCCACACGAATGAATATTCGAGTGAACCTCCAGTTGCCGTGTGCTATTCCTGTTGCTTCATGATTATATTACAAAACCCGAGGTGAGATCTATGCATCCCCGTGGATCAACAACTTGTCCACTATGCAAGTTACCTCGTTACCGGTATTGTTCTCTTTTCTCGTTACCGTGTTCCGGCATCCCTGTGATCAAATCACCCTTGTGTCTGGCCAGACGATGATGGATACCGTAACACCAAGAGGGCCCGAGAATATCTCTCCACCGTCGGAGGAGCAAATCCCAATCTTGAGCTATCAAGTTACTTAACATACTTTTCCATGAACCCGTAAGCCGCCGTAATAGCCACCCATTTACGGATGACGTTTAACAAACCCCAAAGTTCATGAAGCAAGCATGAAGAAACTCGACACTCTCATGGTCTAAGGAATTATGCAAACATTAACTTCTCTATGTTATAAACCATTAACTTATGACGAATGAATCTCATAGCATAACATCAAACGGGTTGATTCAACACAAGTGTTCTACTAACATTGTGCACTCAAAGTTGCCGGCATAGTCATGCCCATGATCAGGAAAACAGAACCATCATGCAACACTTGAGCTAGTCTTAGAGGCCAGACTAGGAATACTTTTTACCGTTTATTATTCCACACGTGCATATGAGTCTTCCTTCAAGCCTCGTGGTTATTGTAGACTAGAGAACCATAGCAGTTATAGCATGGAACATAAACATAATTATGATCACGGAGATAAATAATAACTTTTATCATTGCCTCTAGGGCATATCTCCCACAGAATCCCACTTGCATTAGAGTCAATGATCTAGTCAATGCTAATGCACTTTACACCTATGGCATACCGGTGTAAATTATGCATCGCTTGTGGTATAGCCTGACGTCCAACGGATCTGACAACTTCAGTTCCGTGTGTATCTTTGCATATCCCCGCGTTTTCACGCTTTCACAAAATTCATAATTTGTGTGGACTTGGCTTTGTATATATGTGAATCATTGGTCGAAACCTGATTCCTCAGACTGAGCTATGGAGCAACTATCTAATATAGTGTTCCATTGACCAAAGCCTTCTTGGAACCATACTAAGTTCATGAATGAACTATATGATTCAACATCTTCTTTGTCGCTTCTAAAGCGTCAACATACTTAGCCTTTGTTATAGAATTAGCCACAGTAACCTGTTTAGAACAATTCCAACTTACCGTGCCACCATATTGTGTATTACACAAAACCCTCAAATTAAATCGAAAATCGCATGGAGCATTGATGAAGACTGTATTGATGTAATCACTTACAATGAGAACTTCATAATCTCTGCTTGTGAGAAAACATGTCATCAGTGCTACCTTAGTACTCAATGACATTTTTCACTGTTGTCCCATGATCAGTACTTTGATCACTTTGGTATCTATACTCGCAACTGCTTTGGAGTATTGGACATATCTGGTTGTTTTTACATACCATGGAATACATGATTAATCCAAACACAAGAGTGTGTGGAATCTCCATCATGTATTTTACTCATCAGTGTTTTGGGACACCGAGTCTTGTAAAAACTCTTTCCATGTGACTTCGGCAAGAATCACTCCTTGGCATTTTAAATGCTAAAAAGTTTTAGCATCTTGTCAATATGTATTCATTGCTTAGCCCTATTAGGTAAATCTATCTCCATAGATCATCATGCCTAATATTGAGGCTATTTAGCCTAAGCACTTTATCGAAAAACTATTTTTCAATGAAGTCCTAATTCATGTCAAGAAATTTATTTCCAATTTAACAATGTGTCAGGCACACAAGGTTTTTAGAAATATCATTATGCTCCCACTTACTTTCTTGAAACCACAAGCATCTTCGTTACCCATTTGATGAAGTCAAACTCTTTTGACCATTTCATCAAAAACGAAGATTCCAACTCCACTTTGCTCTCTTCTGTCCATTGCTGGAACTCTGAAGTTTGCATACTTACTAGCATCCTCTGGATCGACAAATTACTTTGGACTGTATCACATACAAGTCCTAGGTTTCATTTCCATCAGATGGAAATCCTTTTGTCATCCATGTTTCATATCTCATGATTGAAATATGTATTAATTGCTAGTTCAACCCGAACCGACTTTAAGCATCGCTACGGTGAGATAATCTCATCGTAGTCAACTCCTTGAACTTGTTATTGCAACAAGTCGAGCTTTATGGATAAAACATTTTATCTGTATCAGTTTTTAGTTCCATAAATATTCGTTAGACTCTAAGTCTTCCGAAAGGTGTATCAAGATTTTAATCTTGAATCACTTATATGGAAACTATCTCGGATTGTATTGGCATTTAGCCAATTCTGGAGTCAGGGCCCATCAACGCTTCCTTGTGTATTGTAGGTATACTGTTGTCTAACAACAATATATCGTTTGCACACCTCATAGGTTTGCATGAGCTTTGCCTACGTGGTTCAGCTGCAAGTTCGACCGAAGTCCATACATTTTATTGTAGAGGCTTCCGTATCAGTCGCAGTAGGAAACTCCGGAATCACTTCCAAGGTTCCTTTCCTTTGATCTGATGACGAAGATACTGATTATCTCGTCGAGTTGCGCTGTCCTCCCACTCACCTTTTATAAGAACTATTCTCTTTTAAATGCATACCGTTTAGCGGCAAAATCCTTTGCCTCGGTATAGTGGTGTGGGAATACCCAATCTTGGGATAACCTTACAAAGTAGCACTTGTCTGATTTGGAATAGGTTTGTAACCTTTTACACAAGCCCCATATTCCAAATGTTAAGGAAAGACCAAGCATGGTTGGGCGTACCGTACCATGGCGTCATTTCAACAGACCTGATGGCGCTCTTTTCAGTGTAAAAGCCGCAGTCTCTAAAGCATTACTATAAAAGTGATAATGGAAAATTGATTTATGTCATCTTTGATCTTACCATGTCGAAAATGGTTTGATTACATCTTCACAGACATACCACACACAGTGGTGTTCCGGGAGGTGTAAGTTATGAAACTCCTTTCATAACTCATCAGACATTCGCTAAACTTGTAACTCAAATATTCCTTTCCGCAATCCAATTGCAGAAACATAATTTTCTTGTTACAATAATTTCTACTTCATTTTTGAAAACCTTATGAATGAATTCAAAAGATCCAGACTTACGTCTCATCAAGTAAATATCCATATATCCACTTGAGTCATTTCTGAAGATATATAAATTCACTGCCAGCAACAACATTTATTGGACTACACACATCAAAATGTATGATCACCAATAAGTTTGTTGCTCGTTCCTTATGGCCTGTGAACGGTATTTCAGTCACTTCACTTTTCGGAGGAAAGTTGCAAGTGTCAGATGATTCAAAATCAAACGACTTCAAAATCCATCATAATGGAATTTTCCATGCGGGTTTCTCCAATGTGACCAAATGCAGTGCCACACACGTGTGGTATTCTCTTTAGTCTTGCGACATTTAGCGTCAGTGTTATGGATGTATCATATTACCATCAATATTCATAACATACGTTCCATCCACTATGGAAGCATGGCCCTTATGTTATTCATGATTCCGAACAACAATTGTTCTTTCATGAACAACACTCTTGCAACAAA
This sequence comes from Elymus sibiricus, assembly GCA_039707655.1. Classification (NCBI taxonomy): domain Eukaryota; kingdom Viridiplantae; phylum Streptophyta; class Magnoliopsida; order Poales; family Poaceae; genus Elymus; species Elymus sibiricus. The sequence continues at coordinate 258,454,445 of CM077664.1, read as the reverse complement.
CATTATGCAAATGGGCTAGAGTTTATAAAACTCTAAAATGATTTATGAAAGTAAATACAGAGCTAAAGTATTATTATCAATATTCATAACATACATCTCATTCATAATGAAAGTATGGCCCTTATGTTATTCATAACACCGAACATCAAAAGTTCTCTTATGAACAACCTTCTTGCAAGATACCTTATGCAAAGGGCTAGAGTGTGTAAAACTCTATAATGAATTATGAAAAATAAATACATAGGTAATACACCGATGGAAGGTATAGTAACTTTTACTAAGTTCCCAGCGTGTATTAAGACCTCATTCCTGGCTAGTCTTTCAGGCCATAGTAGTTCTTGCATCGAGTCGCAACAGAGTGCAATCGAGCGGGTATCTCTGTGATCAACTCACAATACCAAAGAATTGGTGATTAACATGTTTAATCATAATTCTCAAGAACTATTTCTTTGACCAGCCTTCTATACATCAATAGCTTGTATGACTTTCATACATGAGCTGGATATTCCAGTCTTCTCTCTTTTTGCCTTTATACTTCTAACAGTTTAACTTTTAGTATTTCTTCTATCTCAGAAGAAGCACCCAACTTAAGAGTGGCGTTAGCCCCGGACTTCCTAGGCGTGAAAGTCTTACTAACACCCTTCGGACATTTCCTTCCTCTTTAAGTTGTTGTTTTATTCACCTTCATCATATGACAGGCATTCTACTGGATCCCTCTGTCATTAGTCAAATGCATAGTAAACACCTTTTACTAACAGTTTGCAAAACAAACATTGCTTTGGATATCCCATATCTTTTAGACTTTGTTTGTGTCTAAAAATGATTTTCAGTTCCATGAATATCACATAGCTATCCCAAACTTTTGAAGTCCGGGTCTCATGGAAGCAAACATATTGCATTTGACCGTAACAGAATTCTAGCTTTTGGATCAAAGGACGAGAGTCTCATTATCCATAGCATTAGCGGGAGAATACTAAAAGCATGTGATAGGACAAAATCCTTCTTGGCACTCTTGAGGACAATCCTCACATTACGTTACCAACCGTAAAGATTTAACCAGATATTTAATAGCTAATTCAATTTTAATAGGGAAGGTGGAAACGCGAGCCATTCTTCTATAACTATTATGCAAATTTTCATTTAGACAAAGTTCATAATTAATTGCACTAAGAATTAAAAGAATTAATTCTAAAGTGCGCTCCCACTCAAATCAATATCTCTCATAATTGATTGTGAGTGATACAAGACCCGCATTTCAATTCAACGCCATTGATGTGGACATCACTGATGACGAGAATTTTAATTGGTAGGCCAACTTGCCAATCACATCTCTATGTGACTCTTGTTCATCTTTCGATGCGTGTGTTCCGAGCTCAGGACGATCAAGCTAGAACGTCAAGACAACCAAGTGATCTCGCGGCGAGGTCTGACCTCACCCGCCTCACACTTCCCTAATCGTTTGTACTCATGTGGACATGACGCACTCCGAGAAGTTAGGTGCCGTGACGGTGCTACACTTGGGAGAACACTAACTACTTGATATTTCTGAGAGAGATCACCCTAATAAAAAGCGACTACCGCGCAATCAAGAAGGGTGCATCATAAGGGATAAACATATCAGGCAATTCATAATTAGCATGACATGGTATAGCCCTTTCTGACGGAGAAGTATTTTATTTCTTCGTCTTCGGCATTCGCGTCGGTGTTCACCTTCGCGAAGTTTGCCACCACCTTGTTGATGCACCAGATAATATTGCTATCTCTATAGCTAATAAAATAAGTGCATTACTTAAGGTTGACATGCAGGTCATTAAAGTGACAATCATATGGCTCCAGCCATCATGCCGAATCATGACATGCAGGTCATGTTAACAAATTTACATCATATAGTCATCTCATACATAATCGAATTAATATGAGCACTGCTATACCACATCACATGCACATGTAAACCATCCTACAAAACCAAGTTAGACGCCTCTAATCGGTTTATGCAAATTTCATTTTACGTGGCTTCTAAGGTTTCGAACAAACCGAAGCTACCTACGTATAATCATCAAGTATGATAATTCAGGTCGCTAGATTAACATTCCAGGGTGTATGAAACACGAGATAATAAAATCTCGAGCCCCATACTAAACTTCGTCATACGCGTGACCCCCGTGCAGATCATATCTGCATTGCCCTTTTGTCTGCAAAATTTCATTTTTCTTTTTAACTATGGTGGAATTCAAAGAACTGTTAGCACTTCGTTGATCAATCAGGATCGCGGATTGCCAGAACTTTGAAACTCCACCATACCATTATCAAGATCATAAATATGCAAATTCCAGGGAAGCAACAAGAACATCGGGTAACAGATTTGATCTGCTACACGCACAAATAATTTTCAGCAATAGAACTCATCTACTACCTAATTATATTGTGCAACACCCATACATCTCATGTATTCTAGATCGAACCTGCATCTACGCATAGCACGGCTCTTGATGCCACTGTTGGGGAACGCAGCAGAAAACAAAAAAATTCCGACTTACGTACCAGCCCAGGATCACTATGGAGACTGCATACAAGGTTTGATCTGTTTCGTTACCGACTCGTAGCGCAGCGGAAGTAGAGTCGATGACGATCGGCGGTGCAGATCCCCGCAGCTAGGATTTACAACCTCCCAACCGCTAGGATGTATACCCTCATCCGCCCCTCGTACAGCCCTCCAGGAGGCAGTCGGACAGTCCCTTGGACAGTGTCGCGGACAGCCCTTCGGGAGGACCTTCGAAACTCGAACGGTCACTCGGACAGCCCTTCGGGAGGACCCTCAAAACTAAGACGATCACTTGGACAGCCCTTCGGGAGGCACTCTTGAACTAAGACCGAAACTACGATCTCTCTATAGAGTTGCACACATACGGTGTCATCTATCCGGCAGGGCTTCGCCGTCCAGAACTAGTTCCCACCGGAACCCAGACAGCCTTTCGGCTCTACGAAACTATTTCGCTGGGAGGGAGAGAGAAGCCAGAAATGTCATGGCACTTGTATGTGAGAAGGAATGAGTGTGGAGGCAGCCCCTCCACCTCTATTTATAGGAAAAGCAATGGGTAGGATGGACATATCCAAAATTCCTTGTCATCCCAAAAGATCTTGGGAAGATATTTGTGGAAAGCCAACTTCCAACCATATCCATAAATCTGATTTCACTATTCACGACGACATTTTTCAGCGTCCGTTCGAACTGAAAATATTCATGTGGGCTTAGAACATTTCCAGTACCCACTAAAATAATTTTCAATGCGATCCGGAACAATTCCGGTTTAGTGATTTTCATCTGCAAAAAGCATCTGAAGCGGTTCCGGCAGCTCCGGAACATTTCCGGTTTTCATCCCCGAAAATTCCAGAAAGTTTCCAGAATGATTCTGGCACCCTCCAAGAATTATCAGGCATGTGCCGAAACCAATCTGACTTTATGGTATCCCCTGAAACAACTTTTCAGTTTTGCAGGAACTATTCCGATATCCTCTCCGGAACGTTTCCGTTTCGTCCGAAACTTTTTCGGTGAATTTCTCTCAGACTCCCCGTCTAGTATTCAGCAGATAGATGACCCTTAAGCGTGTGACCCTATAGGTTCGGTGAAGTATAGACATGACCCGGAACTCTTTCCGATCAATGATCAACATCGGAGCCGTGGACACCCATATTGACCCCTATACCCACACGAATGAATATTCGAGTGAACCTCCAGTTGCCGTGTGCTATTCCTGTTGCTTCACGATATATTACAAAACCCGAGGTGAGATCTATGCATCCCCGTGGATCAACAACTTGTCCACTATGCAAGTTACCTCGTTACCGGTATTGTTCTCTTTTCTCGTTACCGTGTTCCGGCATCCCTGTGATCAAATCACCCTTGTGTCTGGCCAGACGATGATGGATACCGTAACACCAAGAGGGCCCGAGAATATCTCTCCACCGTCGAAGGAGAAAATCCCAATCTTGAGCTATGAAGTTACTTAACATACTTTTCCATGAACCCGTAAGCCGCCGTAATAGCCACCCATTTATGGATGACGTTTAACAAACCCCAAAGTTCATGAAGCAAGCACGAAGAAACTCGACACTCTCATGGTCTAAGGAATTATGCAAACATTAACTTCTCTGTGTTATAAATCATTTACTTATGATGAATGAATCTCATAGCATAACATCAAACGGGTCAATTCATCACAAGTGTTCTACTAACATTGTGCCCTCAAAGTTGCCGGCATAGTCATGCCCATGATCAGGAAAACAAAACCATCATGCAACATTTGAGCTAGTCTTAGAGGCCAGACTAGGAATACTTTTTACCGTTTATTATTCCACACGTGCATATGAGTCTTCCTTCAAGCCTCGTGGTTATTGTAGACTCAAGAACCATAGCAGTTATAGCATGGAACATAAACATAATTATGATCACGGAGATAAATAATAACTTTTATCATTGCCTCTAGGGCATATCTCCCACACGGTATACATTCTCAACTTTGGGAAAAGGTAGCTTGGTATTATTTATCTCATTTCCTACTCACCTTTGCTCGAGTCTTGTGATGGATAGGCCAAGCACATCATCTCCAGTCTTCGACGACAACCACGATGACGAGTTCGATGCCATGAAGAACTTCATCGATGCCATGATGGACAAGTACATGGAGGAGCTCAAAACCCTCATCAACACCGACAAGAGGTCTTCATCATCTTCGAGAAGACGCTGAAGTGCTTAGACTCCCGAGCTACCATCTTCGGCAAGGACACACCGGCATCGACACCGACAAGACCAGGACGCTCTAGTTCAGCAAGGGCATACTACAAGAACGGAAGAGCAACCTTCCAGGAGCTTGTTGGCTTCTCGGACGACCCCGTGCACACGGGCCAGCGACCCCCGTGCACACGGGACCCCGTGCACATGGCCTCCTACACCCCCGTGCGCACGGGCCATATAGAACATCGACAGTGACCCCAAGACTGCGACTTCATCAGCTACATGGGCTTCTTCCCCTTCGTCATCTTCAAGGCGGCGGCGACCAAGTAGCACATCTTCGAAGCGCCCAACCAATGAAAGCGCACTTCGACCACATCCTCATCTTCAAGACATCGCACAACATCGACATCAAGGTCAAGTGTGGCAACGTCACCATCAACATGAAGATGCTCAAGAGGCGAACACCAACAAGTTCCAACAAGCTCTACATCAAGCTACAAGAAGACCGCGAGACGAGCGCCACAAAGAAGAAGCTTTGGCGCCAAGTCCTTCATGGGCCTCCTACAAGACGGCGAGGGTGACCCTTCCATCTTCGGAAGCCCCTCAAGGACGATGGCCGAGCATGGGAAATTCCCTTCGGTCATGGAGATGAGCAACGAGGTGCCACAACACATGGGCCTCCTACAAGACAGCGACAAGACGGTCGAGCATGGGCCATACCCTTCGACCACGGCGACGAGAACGAACCTCTTCGACGACATGAAGACGACGCCCACATGGGACTCATACTCCGAGTCAAGCTACGAGACCGCACACGAGACCCTCTCCTTGGTCTCGGAGGAGAGCGATGAGTTGCCACATCCTATGGCATTCATCTTTGGAGGCGTTATGGGTGACGAGGTTGACCATGGGACTACTCCCACAACCGAGGCGGCGGACGAAGTAGAGTATGGAGACGCTTGCAGCTACATCTCTCCAACACCCACATATGACAAGATGACCCAATTTCCATGTGAGGAGAGCCACCACCACATGAGTAAGATGAGTGACTCCAACATATGTGACATCGAGTGCATTTCCTATGAGAGGATGAGAGTGACCACCACTAGCCCCACACATGAGTACATGCCGCATATCCTATGTGAGGTTGAGAGACATCACCACCATTTGAGTGACTCGACCAACCATATGAGTGAGAGCATTTTAGCGGGACTGAGTGAGCCACAACACTTAGTGAGTGAGGTAGTTGATAGGGCATGTGAGGCCACTATGCTTTCTAACGACTTACCCTCTACTTCAAGTGTGTTTTCTTTGGTGCTAGATCTCCTACAAGACGAAGTGCCAATCATCAATGAGTACATAACTCCAATGGGCAATACGATGGCCATTGTGGACGATGATGCACCCCCACATGGTTCCATCAATACGACAATGTTGATCACGCTTTGATTTTTGCCACCTCACCTACACCACATGGGTGGAGCTCCAAAGGTAACATAGGTGAAGGTGCTTCGCTTGTCCCACTAGTGGACTATCCTTACAATGATCGCTTCCATGATGTTGATCACCCTACGGATTCACCACATGCTATGTCTTCTACATGCTTAGATGTGCCACCCATTTATGATGAATATGATGATGAGCATGTCGAAGTACCTAGTTATGATGCTATGCTCCATAGGATATCTTGTGAAAATTCTATTGGTCACGTCATGTTTGAAAATCCATTAAACTTGTCATATGCTATGAGTGAGATTTCTCATATTGCATCCTTACAAACTCACCGTAGTAACTATGCATATCCAATTAAAATCAATCCCATTTGCACTTATGGCATAGATGACAAGATCATGGTCATTGTAATTTGTTTCTCTTGCGATGATATTGCTATGCTTCCCTTGAGCAAGTTGTGCAATTCATCTAATATGCCATGCCATGAAAATGATTGTACATCTCATGATTACATCCATTGTATGCACCATCAGCATATCATGAATAACAATGCTCTAGATGTTTCAAGTGATGCATTACACACTTTGAGTCTCCATTATGCTATACATAACAACAAATCAATCATGATGGATGACATGTTTCTATATCATGCATCTCATTTATTTGAGCATTGGATATTTTGTGCTAACCAACACATGCACGTGCGCATCATAATGGATGATGTGTACATATACCACGCACACACAATTTTCCCTTTGCCTTTGTTTTGTGTAGGTACTCACGAATACTTGTCAACTTCTCAATCACATGAGTTGACGAAACGAGCTCTTGAGAGCAATGATGCTTTGGGATTGCTTGGAATGCTTACCCGACCATCTCCCTCATGCAAGGACTACGTGCATTACTTTTACTTGGCTCTCACACGGCAATGGACTATTTACCACTTGTCACCTTATGCTCATTTTACCGTGTTCACTTTGCATGTTATGACTCCTTCAATGCCTTTGCCATGCAATTGTGACCCTTGCTTGCATTTACCCATGATTTACCATTCCACTATTTCTATGTGTATTTGCATGCTTGGTGGAGATCCTTGTTGCTATTGCCATGTTTACCTTGTGCCTCATGCTATTGTTGATTCTTGTGTTGGGAGAGTCATGATGTTCCTTCGTTATTTACATATAACTTCTTGCCAATACAATGATGATACATTACTCATATCTTGTTCTCATGCTTGTGATATGTCATGTGCACTATGTATTCCTACTATTTGCACACATGACAAGATTTCTATGATGACCTCCAGTATGTTGCATCTTCGCACTACTAGTTTGCATAACTTGATCACTATGATTGCTTGCTTTGTTGCATCACCCATGATTCATACTTGCTCGTTTCATTGGGTTGATGGCTTATATGTTCTTGCCTCTCACATGATTTATAATGCTCATTGTCCCTTGTCTCCGTTAGTTGCATCTCTCATATCCACTTGTAGTGAGTGCAACTGTCGGAAGTTGGGCTCCGGGGACCCAAAGGTTCGAACACTGGGGTGAGCTCATTCTACTGCTTCATCTCCTACCACAGCAAAGCTACGGCGAGGCTACGGCGAGAGCGCGCTAGCGAGGGACAGAGTGAGGACTCGGCGGTTTACCCAGGTTTGGGCCACCTCGCGGTGTAAGACCCTACTCCTGCTTGTGTTTGGGATTATTGTGGGCAAGAGAGTTCTCGCGTACAAGGTTGAAGACGGTCCGGCCCCCTCTACAATGGCAGCACTGCCTCTTTTATATCGGCCTTGGTCCTCTTCCCCCTCCAAAACTTAGGCGGGAAGGGTTGCCACACTTGGCGGTTTTGAAAGGGGACATGCGCTCAGGCTATCCTGACTAAAGGTGGTCTTCGCCTGCCAAAGCTTGATCCATGACGCGCCGGTGGGCTCGGTGATGACCTCCGCCCTGCACGCCTGTCGTCTTGGTCTTCCTTCGCCGATCGGGCAACCTTTGGGGTTGCTTTGGAGAGTAGATAGCTGGCCCTGCTCCTTTAACACGAAAGAGGAAAACATCTTCATCCGCGCCTGTTGGCGCGGCCTCTGCCGCTGCTCGTCGCCGTGCGCGTCATCCATGTGATGGGCAGAGACCGCGTGACCGAGCCGGATCCTCCTTGCCTTGTAAGCCATTGGGAGGATGCCTCAGGAGGCAGCCTCATGGAACCACCCTGTGAGGGGGGCCTCATGAGGCTGGAGCCATCGGGAGGCCGGAGCTTGGGAGAGCCGCCTCGCGGGGCCACCTCAGGAAGCTGCCTCGTGAGAGGGCCTCGCGAGTCCGTTGATGGTGGCGCTGAGCGTTGCTTGCTACTCCCTCAGGAGGTCAGGGCCTCATGAGGGATCTTGGCGAGATGCTCGGTGGTGATGGCCTGCCGGGCCCATGCCAGGCGTTGCGCCCTGGGCCAAAGGCAGACGGGCCTGGATACCCCGGGTTCCATGGGTCCGACAGTAGCCCACGGGCCCGCGGCGCACATGTTCCCGCCTGCTGGGGGGCGAAATGGCGTGGGCCCTAACTGCCTGTGGCCAGGCGCGACGCGTGGTGCACGATGTGATGGGCGATGCCCCCACTTCCCCACGACGCCTCAGAGACTGCCGCACTGACATAAATCCTGGCACGGGTAGCGCGAGGCCATCATTGCCTTCCTTCACACACTCCACCTCTCTGCGTCTTTCCTTCTCGCGTGCGGTTCCTCGCCACTCCCTCTTTCGAACCCCGCCTCTTCTTGCCCTCGATCCATGCCTCCGCCGCGCAGATGGCGCCCGCGGACAAGAGGGGGAAGGAGGCGGCCCCATCCCCAAGTGTGCCCGTCCTTGGGGTGGCGCTGCAGCGCTCCACCATTGACAATGGAGAGGGCTTGGACAGGGTGCTTTAGTTCGTGGCAGGTAGCCAAAACGAGAACCAGGCGACCCAAATCTGGCCAGGGTCGCGCGCGCGGCGTGACCTGGGGGCGACGGCCTACCCTTTCTTCCTCCACAGCGTATATGCCGGGCTGGTGCCGCCATTTTCAGACTTCTTCTATGCCATACTCACCCACTATCAGGTTTAGGCTCTTCATCTTCAACCCAACTCCATTTTCCTCATGGCCATGTTCGCCTTTTACTACGAAGCTTTCATGGGCGTGATGCCCTCTATGGCGCTCTTCCGCCATTTCTTCTGCCTACGGCTAACCGCGGCGGACCAGCGCTCCGAATGCGTGTCGTTCCTTGCCGTCAAGGGGATGGAGGACGACATTATCAACTTGAAGGTCACGAAGAAGGTGGAAGGCTACCAGCAGTGCTGGGTCTATATGGACGCGCGCCAGACCAACCGGCTCCTGATGATCCCGACGGACCCGGCCAAGAAGATCTCCGTGTGGGGGCACGAGAAGCTCGCCGACCCGAGGATGGAGCCCGTCTTGGAGAGGATGGCGGTGCATCGGGCCGCAAAACTGTCGGGGACAACGGTTGTCAGGGAATACCTGCGGCGGCGCATCGCGCCGCTTCAGTGGCACTCACGCCCTATGTGGGAGTATGCCGGCGCGGGCGATGCCATGAGGCTGAAGCAAGGCAGCCTGGGGTCAGACACGTTGGATGGGGCCCTGGCGATACTGCTCAGCACCCCTGCCGCGGAGGCACCGGAGGGGGCGCTCCCGCTCTTCCACTACCCGGAGAAGGCGGATCTGGTGCAGGAAATGCCCCTCTTCGACTAGTGGGGCCTCGTGCCGGAGGGACACATCGGCCTCCGCAACAACCCCCTCGTGGTGGAGGTGGACTCGGGAGACAGCAGTGGCAGCGGAGATTCGGAGGAGGCTGCGGAGGAGGACGCCAGCCGGGCGCCACTGTGCACCCACCACCGGCTCATCTGCGAGCCTGAAGAGGACGACAACGAGAGCGACCCGCCTACGGCAGAGAAGGCTCCTGGCCCTGGGAAGGGCGAGCCCCCAGCACCTGAGGCCCGTCATGAGACTGAAGCCACCCAGGGCCCCGAGGCGGGCGACGATGCATCCGGGTTTACCGTGGCATGCCCCGGGGGCCCGAGCAGCGGCGCTGAGGTGATGCCCGGCGGGGGTAGCATTGGCCTGCCGTCTGCGGGGGAGAAGAAGAGGAAGTGGCACGTCAGTGACAAGTAAGCTTTCTGCCTCCTCCCGGCGCTCTTAATTCTTGCTCCTCTATCCGGGCTCGGAGCTGAGCCACCATTCGTGCAGGGGATCTGCCATGGATCAGAAGAAGAAGAAGACGACGATGAAGGCAAGGGCAACCCCCAGCCTGCAGGGGGTGTCGTCGCCCACTGCCGGTGCCGGGGGGCACAGAGAGGCTACCCGCCGTCCTGACGCCGAAGCAGAGCGTATGGAGATCGAGGAGGAGGCAGCCGCCCCTCTAGGGTCTCTTGTGGGTGCATCTCGTGAGGCCGAGGTATAGGAGCCTCGGGAGGCTGCCTCAGGAGGCGGGGACGCCCTCCCCCTAGACCCCACCGTGAGCAAGGAAGCGGCGACGGGGGAGGCCAAAATGCCTAGCCCCCTATCGGGGGCCTCCTTGGGCGCAGGGGAAGGAGTTGGGGGCGTGCCACGACCGGCACGGAGAGCCCCTGTAGCACCCCGGCACGGCCGAACGAGGGGGGCGGCCTGGCGAGCCCGCCGCCCCAGGCAAGCGGCGCCGAGATTTCCCTCTCCACTGCGGCGTAGGGTGCCAGGGGGCCCGACCCGGACTGGCCCCTAGCCCTTGTGAGTGACCGCGCTTTGCTCAGGCCTGAAGCCTTGCACAATGCCAAGGCCGCGCTTGCTCGGCTCGGCACAGACTTCCAGGATGCGGAGACACGCCTTGCTGAGGAGCGCCTGAAACTTGCCGACGGGTGGCGCCGGCTCAGCGTCGCCATCGATGTGGCCCGGCGCCATGATGAACGCGCTCGCGCACAGTGCGAGAGGGACACCGCCGAAGCAGAGGGGGCTCGTGCGAGAGCCCTCCAGGAGGCCGAAGTGGCCACCGCGCGCCATGAAAAAGCAGAGACCCTCCTGAAAGAGTTCCTCGCGTGGGAAGGCGCCCTTGCCACTCATGAGAAGGAGGCCGCGGCCCACGAGGCGGACCTCGAGACTCGCATGGAGGGCCTCGAGAAGACGGCGACCGAGCAGGCTGTGGAGAAGGAGCATCTGGAGATGCTGGGGCGCTGGCTGGCCGATGCCCAGGAGGCTCACGCAAAACGTGTTACCAAGGCCAGCGCCCAACTGGAGGCCAAGGAGAAGAAAGTTCAAGAGGATGCGAAGGTAGCAGAAGCACGCCTGGTGCTTGCCGAGGAGTGCAATAAGGCGATGTCGCAGCAGAGGGACGCCCTCGAGTCAGAACACGAGCGGCTCCGGCAGGAGGTCACTGATCTCAAGGCGGCAATCACCGAGGCGAAGACCCGCCGGGGAGCCGCGCCGCAGCCCGGCTCTAGTGCCGCCGACCAGGACGGGAGCAGCACGAGTGCGTCGAGGTGCTTCACTCCCTCAAGATCCGCGCTCATGACACCCTGAATTCCATCTGCCAGGGAAGGCTCGGGGCCCTCCGCGAGTCCCGTGATGCTGACTACGTCAGGTTCTCCACCAAGCTCGTGGAACGGCTTGAGGACGGAGCGAAGGAGGTGGACGGTATCTTGGAGGAGGAGTGCCACAGCCTCTTCTCCCTGGCAGCGACTCACGTCTTTAGCCACCTCCTTCATGCCGACCCCAACTTCGATTTCGACAAGGTGATAGCCCCTGTCCTCGAGGAGCTTCGTGATGGCCTCGCAAAGGCGGTAGAAGGTCACGTGGATGCGCTGCTTGGAAAGTACTCCTGCGACAGCGGTGGGAGCTCCGGCGGCGACGATGGTGACAGCAGCGACGACGACGGCGCACAGTCCTAGGGTCCCTTTCTCCTTCGCTACTCTGCATTAGATTCATGCGGCCCTGTGGTGGCATGAAGATGATGCCTTTGTGTTTAAGTACTTTATGGTTTGCTGTAATGAATGTTCGTGCCCTCGCAAAGCTTTCTCCTAAGGCCATTTTGCTCTTTTTGCTTGCCTTGATGCTCTATGTCACCAGGACCCAGCCCCCGAGTGGGTCCTTGTTGTCGCTGGTATGTTAGGTCGCGATGCCTGAACAAGGCCAGGAGGTGAGGGGCACCAGGAATCAGTGGGGGCTCGCGAGGCGCAATGCTTGTGGAGCCCTCCTTTGATGCGCGAGCGGCTTGCAGCAAGAGAACGCTGGCGCTTGTAAGGTTTCCAGAGGGGAAAGCTTTAGTAGACAGCAAGGGTGGCTCGCGAGGCAGGGAACTTAGCTCCGTGCAGGGAAGTGTGTGGTAGGCCATCACTTGTACGCCACACGGGGGTTCCGCTCGCGAGATCTCCTGCCGAGACGGCCGCCGTGTGCTATCCCCCGAGGCAGGGCCCGTGGGGCACCCTGGGGCCCTGAGGGATCTACCTCGCGAGGCATCCTTGTGAGGCCCTTCAGAGAATCTGCTCCTGAGATACTGCATGCAGAATACTTAATGATAGGGGAGTAGCGTACACTCGCCAATTCGCTCATGGGCGTTGCGCGAGGAGACAAGACACCAAGGACCATGGTGGGGTGGCGTGCACGGGGAGCAGGCCCGCGAGCCAGAGCCCGGTTGCTTGGGTTTTTCAGCGCTGTTGGGACTGACCCGAGCACATGCACTGTGTCCAGCCCCCGCTCGCGTGAGGCCAATGGGGGACGTCGCGAGCGCGCGAGGCTTGTGAGGCAAAGGCAAACAAAACATCATGCAAAGAAACCAAGCTTTACTGAAGTAAAAGAGCAATCCATTACATAATCAAAACAAGATGCGGTTGCCGTGTCCGGCACGGTCAGCTTGAGGTTAGTGCAACCCGCGGGGCGCCCTCAGTTACACATCAAAACGTGAAAAAGGTGCTGCCGTGTCCGGCACGGGTCAGCTTGAGGTTGGTGCAGCCCGTGGGGCGCCCTCAGTTGATTGTTCCGCCAGCGCGGAGCATGGGGCTTCCACCGGGGTGTGGGTATGATCGCGGGTCGATCATTCCACCAGCGCGGAGCATGGGGCTTCCACTTGGGCGTGGGCGGGAGCTCTCGCGGGCCCATCAGGCGAACGCAATGAGAGGCTCCGGGGCGTGTACAACCCCATTTCGTTCGTACGCATGCGGGTCACGGGTAGAACTTGCGGAGGTGTTGGATGTTCTAGGCGTTAGGCACAGGAACTCCGTCCTCCGTCTCTAGCCGGGCTGAGCCGGGCCTGGAGACATGAGTAACCCTGAAAGGGCCTTCCCACATAGGTGAGAGTTTGTGGAGCCCCTCTCTGGAGAGGATCCTGCGCAGGACGAGGTCGCTGACCTCGAGAGTGCGAGGGCGGATGTCGCGGCTGTGGTAGCGATGCAAGGCCTGCTGGTACCTCGCGGCACGAAGGGCGGCCTGTCAGCGGTCCTCCTCGAGGAGTAGCAGATCGGTCTCCCGTGAGCCATCCTAACGTGCCTCATCGAAGGCAAGGACTCGCGGGGAGCCATGCTTAAGCTCTAGCAGGAGGACTGCCTCAGCGCCGTAGATGAGGAAGAAGGGCATCTCGCCAGTAGGCTTGCTTGCCGTCATGCGGATGGACCACAGCATGGACTGCAACTCGTCGAGCCAGCCCTTGCCGCAAGCCTCAAGTTTCTTCTTGAAGCTCCTTGTCTTGAGGCCCTTGAGGACCTCATCGTTGGCGCGCTCGGCCTGACCATTGCTTCGCAGGTGCGCCACCGAGGCATAGCAGATCTGCGTGCCGAGGCTGGCATAGTAGGATTTGAAGAGGCCGCTTGTGAACTGGGAGCCATTGTCAGTGATGATGCGATTGGGAACTCCAAAACGGCTCATGAGGCCCTTGATGAACTTGACGGCGGAGCCTGCCAGGATGGTGCGCACCGGCTCAACCTCTACCCACTTGGTGAACTTGTTGATGGCAATGTAGAGGTAGCGGTAACCACCAGCCGCGCGAGGGAAAGGTCCCAGGATATCCAGCCCCCAGACCATGAAGGGCCATGAGAGGGGGATCGTCTGGAGGCCTTGCGCCGGCTGGTGGATCTGCTTGGCATGGAATTGGTAGGCCTTGCAGGCTTGGACCAGTGCGGTAGCGTCACACAAAGCGAGGGTGCGTGATGAGGAGTGGTGGCCGCAGTCTCCTCCATGTATATCAGCTAGCAACTCGCGCCCTTGCTCTTCAGAGATGCACCGCAGCGAGACGCCATTGGGGCGCCTGCGGTACAGCTCGCCATCTTGTAGGCAGTAAGCGATGGCCTGCCGGGCCACGCGCTCTGCTTCTGAGTCCTCCTCCGGGAGGGTGCCGCAAAGCAAGTGAGCCTTGAACTCCGCGGCCCAGCTATCCGCTTGAGGCTCGAGCGCCAGCAGCAGGCGAGCTCCTGAGGCCGGGCCACAGTCTGGTGCGCCCGTGGGTGGTGCGGGTGGGAGTTCCTCGTGAAGGAGCACCGTGCTCGCGGCTGGGGGTGCGGCAGATGGCTTGAGGAGCCTTTCCTCAAAGATGCCGGGGCTCTGGGGCTCGCGGCGCGATGCTTGTTTGGCGATGTCGTCGGCTTCTTTGTTGCTGCCACGGGGGATGTGCTGCAGCTCCAGGCCAAGAAAGCGCTTCTCAAGTTTACGTACCTCTTCCAGGTAGGCGGCCATGTGCTCTTCCTTGGGCTTGTAGCTTTTGTTGGAGAAGTTGATGAGGAGTTGCGAGTCGCCCTTGATAGTCAGACGCTTGATGCCTAGGGAGAACGCGGCCTTGAGGCCGGTGATGAGACCCTCATACTCTACGATGTTGTTGGAGACCTTGTCGGTGTGCCTGAAGCAGAGTTGTATAGCGTAGTAGAGCATGTCTCCTGTTGGCGAGGTGAGCATGACCCCAGCCCCCACGCCCTGTCAGGAGAAGGCGCCGTCAAAGTGCATGGTCCATCCGCCAGGTGCCTCATCCCCTGGTAGGAGGGACTGGGCCTCGCGAGGCTCTTCCTCATACGTGTCCGTCCATTCTGCCATGAAGTCGGCCAGGGCCATGCCTTTGATGACTCTGGTGGTGGAGAACTCCAGCTGGAAGGCTTGCAGCTCGATGTTCCACTCGGTGACGCGGCCGGCGGCGTTGGGGCTGCGCAGAACTTGCTCCATGCGTTGGAGGAGATGACCTTGATGGGATGGCCCTAAAAGTAGTGGCGCAGCTTCCTGGAGGCGACAAGGAGCGCGAGGAGGAGCTTCTGCTACATGGGGTAGCGCTCGGGCGCGTCCCTTAACACGGTGCTGACGAAGTACACGGGGTGCTCGATGAGGCGCATAGTTGTTGCAATAGCTTGCTCTTCAGACGCCTCGCGAGGCTCGGAAGGCTCGGGAACCTCACGAGGCTCAGGTGGCTCACGAGGCCCGGGGGGCTCGCGAGCCTGAAGGGGCGCCGAGGGTTTTTCCTTGGCATGGACGCGCTCCTCCCGCACCGCCACCAGCGCCGCGCTGGTCGTCTAGGGGTGGCTGCCAAGTACAGGAGCAAAGGCTTGCGGGAGCGTGGTGCGACCATGATGGGTGGGCTCATGAGGTACCTCTTGAGGGCTTCAAAGGCGGCGTCTGCCTCAGGAGTCCATTTGAAGGAGCCGGACCTTTTCAGGAGCTTGAAGAAGGGCAGGGCTCACTCGCCAAACTTGGAGATGAAGCGCCCTAGGGAGGCCATACACCCTGCCAGGTGCTGCATTTCCTTGAGGGTCCAGGAAGGGCGCATTTTCTCGATGGCCTTGGTCTTCTCTGGGTTGGCCTCAATGCCACGGTGCGAGACTAGGAAGCCGAGGAGCTTGCCGGAGGGGACTCCAAAGACACACTTCTCCGGGTTGAGCTTGAGGTTGACCTTGTGCAGGTTGGCAAATGTTTCCTGGAGGTCCGCGATGAGGGATCCTGCCTCGCGAGATTTGACCACGATGTCGTCGACATAGGCCTCCGCGTTCCTCCCCATCTGAGGCCCCAGAGTGATGCGCATTAGCCGCTGGAAAGTGGCGCCCGCGCTCCTTAAACCGAAGGGCATGCATACATAACAATATACGCCGTAGGGGGTGATGAAGGTCGTTCTCTCCACATCTTTGGCTGCCATCTTGATCTGATGATAGCCTGAGAAGGCATCCAGGAAGCATAGCAAATTGCACCCGGTGGTGGAATCCACGATCTGATCGATGCGGGGCAGAGGGAATGGATCTTGGGGGCAGAACTTGTTGAGACTGGTGAAGTCGATGCACATGCGCTCCTTGCCGCCCTTCTTAGGAACGACAACTGGGTTGGCGAGCCATTCGGGATGGCGCACCTCTTGAATGACTCTGGCTTCTTGGAGCTTCTGAACTTCGCTGACGATGAACTCTTGCTTCTCTGGCGCCTGGCGCCGTGCTTTCTGCTTGACCGGGCATGCATTGGGGCACACCGCTAAGTGGTGCTCGATCACCTCCCTCGGCACACCGGACAAGTCGGATGCTTTCCAGGCAAAAACATTTGAGTTTGCCCGAAGGAAGGCAATGAGCGCGCTTTCCTATGCAGGAGGGAGGCCTGTGCCGATGGTGAAGGCAGGGCCGGAGCCGCAGCCATCCACCGACACCTTCTTCGTCTCGGCGCGGTCCTGAGAGGACAGCTGCTTCTTCTTCGCTGGCACGGCCTCGGAAGGCTCGGCCGCGTCCTCGTCTGCCGGGTGCGCGACGGCAGCCTTGTAGGCACGCTCGAGGGTGCTGGCCGCGTCCTTTTCGTCGCAGGCGACGGTAATGATGCCACTGCAGCTGGGCATGTTGAGGACGTTGTAGGCGTGATGAGTGGCCACCATGAACTTGGTGAGAGCTGGGTAGCCCAAGATGGCATTGTAAGGCAGGCCGATGTGCGCCATGTCGAAGTCGATGAGCTCGGTATGGTAGTTCTTGCGGGTGCCAAAGGTGACGGGGAGGCGCACTTGCCCCAGCGGGGTGGTGGAGCCATCAGTCACTCCGGAGAAGGGCCTGGTCGGCATCAGCTGGTCATAGGGCACCTGGAGTGTCTCAAAGGTCTCGATGGACAGTACGTTGAGGCCGACACCCCCGTCGATGAGGGTCTTGGTGACCATGACGTTGCTGATGGTGGGAGTGCACATCATGGGGAGCGCGCCTGCGGAGGCCGTGGACTTGGGGTGGTCCTTGGAGTCGAAGGTGATAGCGTACTATGACCACTTGAGGGGCCGCGCAACCTCAGGCCTTGGGAGGGTGGCGTACACCTCGCGAGAGAGTTGCTTGAAGTGGCGGATGGACGCGAGGCCTGGGACCCGCTGAGGATGCAGGCGACCGCGCAAGGCTCCTGGTAGACCCCAGCGCCCTCCTCAGGCTGGTTGACGTCGTTCCTTCGAGGTGCCGGAGGCAGCGGCGGGGGAGCGGCATTAGCCTGAGGATTCGCCTCACGAGGCTAGTCGTGCCAAGCGGCCTCACGAGGCTGATCGCGCCAGCCCTCGCGGTAGCTGTCGTTGTTGCTGCGGCTGTCCCATCGGTTGCCGCTGCGGCCACCTCCGTGGCCAGCGCCGCGGCCATTGCGGTCGTCCCGGCGGCCCTGGCGCTCGTCGCGGAGCAGCTTGAGCTCATGATAGTCTTCGGTGCTGTGGGAGCGGACGTTGTGGAAAGCGTAGAGTGGTCGGTTGTCCTTTCTGGGCTCGTCGAGGTCGCGCCCGCGCTTCTGCTCGGGCTCCGCCGCAAGCACGGCAGGGCCCTTGCACTTGACGTCTTTGCTCTTGGCCTTGGCAGCGTCGAGCGCCGCGTCGGGGTCATTGTGGACGAAGAGGCAGCCTTCTTCAGCCTTGGCGCACTTGTCGGCGAGGTCGAGCAGCTCGAGCATGGAGTCGAGCTCACCATTGATGGTGAGCTTCTCACGCATCTTGATGTCCGTGACACCGGTGGAGAACGCGGAGATGACGGCCGCGTCGGAAGCGCGCGGGATCTTGTTTCGCACCTGACTGAAGTGCTGGATGTACTTGTAGAGGGTCTCATCTGGGCGCTGTCGAACACGCCGTAGGTCATTGATGGTGAGGGAGCGGTCCTGTGTGCCCTTGAAGTTGGCGCTGAACTGGCTGCAGAGCTCGGCCCACGACAAGATGGAAGCCTCGGGGAGGTTCATGAGCTAGGAGCGCAGGTCGTCCTTGATGGCCATGGGGAACCAGTTCGCCATGACCTTGTCGTCGCCGTTCACCGCCTCGACGCTCAGCGCGTAGAGCTGGAGGAACTCCGTGGGGTTGGGGGTGCCGTCGTAGCGCGGAGGCAGCTCAGGCTTGAACTTCACGGGCCAGACCACGCGACGCAGCTCGAGGGTGAAGGCACGACAGCCTACGCCGCTCGAGGGGACGCCGCCAGCAAGGGCGGCTCAGTTTTGATGCCCGGCCGCTGCGACATCTTAAACGGCCTGGTCCTGGTGCTGGCGCTGCCGCTCGAGGAGCACCCGCGTGTCGGGGGGTGCGCGGCTGATGATCTGGCAGCTGGGCTCGCAGTGGTCCGAAGAGGACGCGCCGCGGGACGGCTCACGAGCCCGCGCACTGCGCTGGGGGCCGGCGTGCTGGTCGCGCAGAGGAGGCGGCGGGGGGGCGCCGTGCGCCAGGTCCCCAGCGTGAGATGGCGGGGGGCGGAGGGAGTGAGAAGGTGCCGGAGCGTCCCCGGTGACATTGACAAGCTCGGTGATGCGGCCAAGCCAGGCGTCGTAGCCGGTGTCATCCGGACGGTAGCAGAGCAGCTCGCGCGCCATGAGCAGCGCAGCCTGCGGGTTCGGCGGCCCATGGTTGGTGAGGGAGGAGGCCGTGGCGGTGTGGCCATCCACCCGCATGAAGGGGTGCAGGGAGGAGGCCTGCTGCTCACGGGCAGCGGGGTCGGTGGCGGTGGCAGCCTCGGCATCGTGGCAGCGGCGATTACCGCGGGCCACCGGTTCTGTCTGGGCCACGTGGCCAGCCCTGCGCTCAGTGAGCTCGTGACGTGCGTCGGCCATGGGGTTGGTGGAGCTGCGGGCGGAGCAAAAGAACAGTAGCGCACCCCTACCTGGCGCACCAAATGTCGGAAGTCAGGCTCCGGGGACCCAAAGGTTCGAACGCTGGGGTGAGCTTGTTCTACCGCTTCGTCTCCTACCACAGTGAGGCTACGGCGAGAGCGCACTAGCGAGGGACAGAGTGAGGACTCGGCGGTTTACCCAGGTTCGGGCCACCTCGCGGTGTAAGACCCTACTCCTGCTTGTGTTTGGGATTATTGTGGGCAAGAGAGTTCTCACGTACAAGGTTGAAGACGGTTCGGCCCCCTCTACAATGGCAGCACTGCCTCTTTTATATCGGCCTTGGTCCTCTTCCCCCTCCAAATCTTAGGCGGGAAGGGTTGCCACACTTGGCAATTTTGAAAGGGGACAGACGCTCAGGCTATCCTGACTAAAGGTGGTCTTCGCGTGCCAAAGCATGATCCATGACGTGCCGGTGGGCTCGGTGATGACCTCTGCCCAGCGCGCCCGGCGTCTTGGTCTTCCTTCACTGATCGGGCAACCTTTGGGGTTGCTTTGGAGAGTAGATAGCTGGCCCTTCTCCTTTAACACGAAAGAGGAAAACATCTTCATCCGAGCCTGCTGGCGCGGCCTCTGCTACTGCTCGTCGCCACGCGCGTCACCCATGTGATGGGCTGAGACCGCACGACCGAGCCGGATCCTCCTTGCCTTGTAAGCCATCGGGAGGATGCCTCGGGAGGCCACCTCGGGGAACCGCCCTGTGAGGGGGGCCTCGTGAGGGTGGAGCCATCGGGAGGCCGGAGCTTGGGAGAGCCGCCTCACAGGGCCACCTCGGGAAGCCGCCTCGTGAGAGGGCCTCGCGAGGCCGTTGATGGTGGCGCTGAGCGTTGCTTGCTACTCCCTGAGGAGGGGGCCTCAGGAGGCCAGGGCCTCATGAGGAGTCTTGGCGAGATGCTCGGTGCTGATGGCCTGTCGGGCCCATGCCAGGCGTTGCGCCCTGGGCCAAAGGCAGACGGGCCTGGATACCCCGGGTTCCATGGGTCCGACAGCAACCAGGCTATGCTTATTGATCTTGGAGACTTGGACATCTCACTTGTGATTCATGCTTGTTTGATTGAGCTTAATGTCTTTGGTTGTACTCGCATCATATGCTTCCATACCATGCCGCATTATCTTTTTCCTTCTTATGATAAGATGGATGACGACACTTGTTGGGTATATCACCGCATGAATGATTGGTTTTGCATTCACACTAACATCATTTGTTTTTCCGAGTGTTTGTCATATTCTTTCGTTTTGAAGGATTCACAAGGCAGCGCCATCACGAGACATATTGGTCATGAGAAGGCATACGCGATGCACGACACCAACATTTTCGAGGAACTCGTAAAGGTGAACTCATTCCCTTTGAGCAACCCTCACATACACATATCGAACGGGCCAAACTTTCATTCTTGTTTGCTCCTTCTTGTCTACATGATACATCTCTTGGATGGAGGACCGACATTGAAGATGGGCCTTCAAGTACCTCGACATCGACTCCAAGGGTACGGCTTCATCCACTACATAGGCATCTTCGCCTTCGGCTGTACGGCATCTTCGCCTACACCACAAGCTCAAGTCTGCAACTTCCACAAGCTCCTACGACAGCGACACCGGACAACAACTCATGCCACAACATGGAGAACTGCAAGTCCATCATGCCTACCGGTTACATGGTGATGCGGTTTCCGATCCGAGGACGGATCTCTCCCAAGGGGGAGGGGATGATGCGGAGCATCCTACGGTCATCTCCATGTACACCTAAACATCTCCCCAAGACCCAAGAGGAACCACGCCAAGACCGCACGGAAGACAGAGGCTTGCAGCTGGAATAAGAAGTCCTGCCCAGGCGACCCCGTGCCCACGGGCCTGTTGGACCCCGTGCGCACGGCCTATCCAAAAAGTATCTGGATACCCCGTGCGCACGGGCCCCAATGACCCCATGCGCATGGGATCCTCTCCGCTGTAGCACCCCGTGCGCACGGGCCTGTACCGTGCACACGGGACCCCCGTGCGCACGGGCCTCACTTACCCCGTGTGCACGGGCCACCCAGCGAGGTGGCTGTCTTTTCCTGTTTTCGCCCCCCACTTCATCCCTTACCTCCCACCTACTATATATTCCGTACCTAGGTCATTTATTAGGGTTAGCAAAGGATATGATATGATCTATAGAGTACTTTGCTCATCTACCCTCTCCCATGGAGATCAAGACCTCCTAGGAGAAGATCCCAAGTGGATATCAAGACCCCTTCTAGGGAAGGATCTATCTAGATCATCAAGACCTCATCTCCTCTTGGATTTGGGATGAACATTACCATGTATCTTTCCCTTTGTTGTTCTTGTACCTTGTGGATCTTATGTGTTGCGAGTCTAGTGGATGTGTGATTGGACTTGTTCTTGAGTGTTTCTCTTGTGATTTTCCCACGTATTCTTCGTGCTCTACGTGTTCCTCTTCGTAGCCACCTCCAATTCGTGAACATTAGCCAAAATGCCCCGATTTGTCCCGATGTTCACGAATTGGAGGTGGCTACAAAGAGGAACACGTAGAGCACGAAGAATACGAGGGAAAACCACAAGAGAAACACTCAAGAACAAGTCCAATCACACATCCACAAGACTAGCAACACATAAGATCCACAAGGTACAAGAGCAACAAAGGGAAAGATACATGGTAATGTTCATCCCAAATCCATGAGGAGATGAGGTCTTGATGATCTAGATAGATCCTTCCCTAGAAGGGGTCCTGATATCCACTTGGGATCTTCTCCTAGGAGGTCTTGATCTCCATGGGAGAGGGTAGATGAGCAAAGTACTCTCTAGATCATATCATATCCTTTGCTAACCCTAACAAATGGTCTAGGTATGAAATATATAGGTGGCTGCAGGTGAGGGACGAGTGGAGGGGCAAAACAGGCAACCCTCGGCCAACTTCCTGTAGAGCCCGTGCGCACGGGGTAAGTGAGGCCCGTGTGCACGGGGGTCCTGTGTGCACGGTACACGCCCGTGCGTACGGGGTAGACGGCGGCTACAGCAGAGGTGCACATGCGCACGGGGTCTTTAGGGCCCGTGCACATGGGGTATCCAGGAACTCTCTGGATAGGCCGTGTGCACGGGGTCCAGAGGGGCCGTGCGCACGGGGTCTTCTGATCCGTGCTTCTTCTTCTCGCTGCTTGCCTCCATCTTCCTTGCGGGCTTCACGTCCTTCTTCTTGACGGTTCCTCCTTCGCTTCCAAGCTTCCCTCTTGGATGATGTAGTCGTTCTCTTGAGCTTGGACTCCTCCTCAAAAAATGTGCAGCTCCGCTCACACCTATGTATGCATACGAGAGAGGGGTCAAGTAGTATACCATCCTCGAAGGGCACAAGTGAACACGTGTAAAGGATATGATTCACCTTTATGTATGTGAAGTAGATGTGACATGTGTCACTTGCCATGGTGATGTCCGTAGGATGCTCCGCATTAGGAACACTCAAGAACAAGTCCAATCACACATCCACTGGACTAACAAACACACAAGATCACAAGGTACAAGAACAACAAAGGGAAATCGGAACAAGATAGAGTTCATCCCAAATCCAAGAGGATATGACGTCTTGATGATTCACTTGGGGAATCCTTCTCCCTTAGGAGGTCTTGATGATCTAGGTAGATCCTTCTCCCTTAGGAGGAATCCCACAAGGGGAGGTACATGTGCTCAGCTCCAATGTCTAGTTCTAATCTTAGCTAACCCTAGAATGAGGAGGGGAAGGGGTATTTATAGTCTAGCCACGAAGTGGGAGGGGAAAAGAGAGATACATGGGCCTCAGGCCCGGTCCACGCGTGCAGGTGGCGCCGGATGTCCGGGATGGGGCCCAGATGTTCGGCCTCTCGTGAGGCGCAGGATGTCCGGGGCACTGGCCGGATGTCCGGCCTGGAGATGGCCAACCTTCTGTTGCCAGTCGCGGGATTTCTAGGAGGGAGGCCGGATGTCCGGCCCGACGTGTAGCGCCAGATGTCCGGGGGCACGGCCGGATGTCTGGCTGCTGGGCTTCGGCAGGTGCTGGACGTGGCTCCTGGCTTGGATCTAGAGACGCCGGATGTCCGGCCCGGGGCCCGGACGTCTGGCCGATGTAGCTTCCCGTAGCTCCGTCTTCTTTCGTCTCCACTTCCATGCTTCCTTTGCGGATGGTGTAGTTGTTCCTTGGCACTTGCACTCCTCCTCGACAATACCTATGCATGCACATGGGAGAAGTGTCAAGTAGTATACCATCCTCAAAGGGGTCAAGTGAACACGTGTAAAGGAGATGATTCACCTTTATGTATGTGAAGTAGATGTCACACGTGTCACTTGCCGAACGGACTCTTGACATGGTGATGTCCGTAGGATGCTCCGCATCATCCCCTCCCCCTTGGAAAAGATCCGTCCTCAGATCAAAATCCAAATCACCATGGGAAAGAGATGGCATCGCCGTGTCGAAGTGGACGATCACCAAGAACTTATCATCTTATAGCTCAAAATGGGCACTCTCCAATGTCGCACCGTCTCGTGATTCCTTCAAAAGGAGCAAAGACAACAAACACTTGGGAAAACAAATGTGGTTGGCGTTAGTGCAAAACCAATCATTCAAGAGGTGATTCACCCAACAACTGTCATCATCATGCATAACATATGGTGTGATAAAGGATAGTGGCATTTCATGTAAGCAGATCAAATGAGCACAATCAAATTCATCATGGAAACAATCATGTAAATGGGAGATAGAGATGCTCATATGCGTGACAAGAGAACAAGCATCTACCTCAAGGTCATAGCAAGCATGCACAAAGCGCTCAATAAACGATCGATGATATGCATATGAATCATTCACAACACCAAATAAAATGAAGTGTCTAAACACATGAGTCAAGTGCAAGACATTCCAAGCATAATGTGCACATGGTGTAGTGAAGATAGTGTGGCACTCAACACAATAGAAATAGCAATTGTTCATCATGTGTGAGGCAATCAAGTCAAGCATGTAGTAATCAATGGGACATGGCATATGTGAAGAAATGACATTGTTGCAATCAAACACATGGAAATAGCATGGGATAATCATGTTCGATGCAACACACAAGGCATATATATCATGAGGCATGGCAATGTGGCAATGACAAGTCAAAACATGAAGATCTCTAGCATGTGTGCAATGTGTCATGGTGCAAGCAACACATGAAGTATGTTCCACAATATTCATGCTCATGGTTTTGGTGTTCTCGAAAGAGAAGGATATCACCTCAAAAGCATGTCCTTGTGCGTCCTTCACAATGCCGAAGTGGTAGAAAATTCATTGTAGAAGCACGTCAGTCGAAAATGGCTCGCTCTCAAGAGCTCGAATGGTTCACTCACGGGAAGTTGAAGTTGACACGATGTCGAAGGACCCTACACATGCACACAACAAAGCAAGGAACGTATGCGCATGGTAGATAAACACATCATCCATCATGATGGTTCTCTTCTCTTGCACATAACCATTAGTAGCAAAAGGGCATGAATAATATGATGCAACAATGGCAGTATTCATGACACTAGGCATATGGTGCAAAGAAGGACGACACGCATGCTTCACATGAAAGATGGCAAAATCTCCAATAATATGGGAGAAAGCTATGGGGGCGATCCCATTAGCAAGACTAAAAGCATTGTTGCATTCAAGACATGGCAAATCATCTAGCATGAGAGATGCAACATATGGAGATATATGACAAGAAGCAATATCAATCATGTGCAAAGCATGTGAATGGATGCCATCAACCACATGAAATGAGCAAGTATGAATCATCGGTGATGCAACAAGGCAAGCAATCATAGTAATCGTGTCATGCAAACTAGTGGAGCGAAGATGCAACACACTAGAGGAAATCATGGCAATCATGTCATGTGAGCAAATAATAGATATAGGCAATGCACATGACATATCGTAAGCACGAACACAAAGCAATATCAAAGTATCATCATAGGCATGTGGTACAAAGCGAACATGGCAATAATAAGTGATATCTCCACCAAGCATGCAAATACACATACAAGTGCTAGAATCATGGATCATGTGTAATGCAAAGCATGGGTCACGAAAGCATGTCATCCAAATGGAAATGAGCATATCATGCAA
The DNA here is from genome assembly GCA_039707655.1 of Elymus sibiricus. Lineage (NCBI taxonomy): Eukaryota > Viridiplantae > Streptophyta > Magnoliopsida > Poales > Poaceae > Elymus > Elymus sibiricus. Next base: position 258,429,120 of record CM077664.1, on the reverse strand, counting down.
AGTGAACATGGCAATATGGGCATAGAATATGTAATGGACAATAACCCATAACCATGTGAGGGCCATGTAGAAGAAATGCGCAAAGGCTCGTCGCATAGAGGGTGGGTGGAGGGTAAGCACTCCATGTTGGTGCACATCTTCATTGCTCTCTAGAGCTCGTTTCGTCAACTCGTGCGCTTGCGAGGTTGACGAGTAAGTGTGATGACCTACATAAGAAAGGCATAAGCGAAAGAAAGTGTGTGCATGATAAATGTACTCATCATCCATCATGATGTGTATGTGCATGTGAGAGTTAGCACAAAACAAGCAATGGTCAAAGAAATTTGAGGCATGGTATATGAACATGTCATCCATCATGAAAGAATAGTTGTTATGTATAACACGATGGGGACACAAATTAAGCATGCAAGTATATGGCACATCGATAGTATTGTCATTCATGGGATTTATTCGGTGCACACAATCATGGGAAGCATGCAAAGAATGGGATGGATCAAAATCTCCTAAAAAATTTGAGGAAACTATGGAGGTCTCCTCAATAGCAATAGCGGAGGCATAATATGGAGAAAACGAACAACATCCAAAACAATGCATGTTCGAAGCTAGGTGGTCATGGCATGGCATATGAGAACAAATGCGCAAATGATGTAAAGGAAGCATATCAATATCATCACAAGAAAAACAAATGCCAATAACCATGGGCTTGTCATCTATGCCATACGTGCAAATTGGGTTTATTTTAATGGCATATGCATAGTTACTACGATGAGATTGCAAAGATGCGATATGGTTGATCTTATGCATAGCATATGACAAGTCAAGCGGATTGTCAAACATGATGTGACCAAGAGAATTATCACAAGAAATCCTATGCAACATGGCATCATAACTAATAGACTCCACATGGCAATCATCAAAATCATCATAAATGGGTAAATCATCGCATGGGGAAATCATACTAGCATGAAGCGTGTCAATAGGAGGATCAACTCATGCAAGCATGCAATGTCAAGAATGTCCGCTAGTGGGACAAGAGCATCACCTTCACCTATGTTACCTTTTTCATTCTCCTCATGTGGTGTAGGTGAGGTGGCAAAGACCAAATCATGGTCATCATCTTCAGCTTGATGGAACCATGTGGGGGGTGCATCATATTCCACCATGGCCATCGTCTTGTCCAAAGGAAAAACGAAGTCGTCGAGTATCGGCGCGTCATCATATATGGGACCTAGCACCAAATGAGAAGACACAATAGAGGTAGAGGTTAAGTTGTTAGAAATCGAAATGCCCTCACATGCCCTGTCAACTACCTCACTCTCTCTATGTGGTGGCTCACTCACTCCCTCAAAATAGGTGCAATCGAAGTCACATATGGTGGGGTCACTCATCTCACTCAAGTGGTGGGGGTTGTGGATCTCCTCACATGCGAATTGGGGCATCTCATCGTATATGGGGCTAGTGGTGAACTCGCTCTCACTCTCAATATGGTGGCTCATGTCGCTCAACTCATCATCATACGCCGCCGTGGTCAAAGGGAAAATCTCATGCTTAACCATCTCGTCACCGTCGCTGTGGATGAAGGCCGAAGATGGCACATCATCACTCTCGCCTCCAAAGGTGGAAGCATCATCCTTGCTCGCCACCTTGTCGCTCGCCTCCAAATCTTGTTCCTTGAGAGGCTCCGTAGTCGTAGTCATCGCCGCGCCGTCTTCAAAAAGAGTCGTGATAGACTCGGCATCATCAATTCCACAAAGAAGGATGGCGGAGAAGTCGAACTTGGGAGCATCATCTTGAAGCTCGTTTGGCTTGGACATCGTGGTGGTACTATCCTCATGCTCGCCATTTTGGATCTTGGTTGTCATGAAGTGTACTTGGGGTGGAGAAGCCTTGGCCTTCATGTGTTCTTGTTCCGCCTTGAGAGCACCAAAGTAGATGTCGTCGAGGGACTCGTAGGTGTCAAGGAAGATAGTCTTGGAGATGTCATTGTTCAATCCCATCATGAAGTAGAACTTCATCCAAATGGGGTCATCCACACTGGCTCGTCGTAAGACTTTCTTCATCTTCATGAAGTACTCGTCGAGGGACTTGGATCCTTGGATGGTGTTCTCCAATTGGCGTTGAAGATGTTCCATGTAGGTGGAAGGCAAAAATTCTCGCCGCATCACGTTCTTCGTCTTGGGCCAACTCATGTTGAAGCTCTTCGAAGGTGTGTGAAGCCACCATGTCGATGCGCAATCGTCGAAGTTACTTGTGGCGCACTTCACTTGATCTTCAGAGGGGACTTGATGTAGCTTGAGGTAGTCGTCCATCTTACGCTCCCACTGAAGATACTCCTCGGGGTCTTGAGTCCCGTAGAAAGGAATCTCATGGTCGATGTCAAAGTCGTAGTAGCTCATGGAAGTCGTGGACTTGAGCTTGGGGAGCTTCTCTTAAGCGTAATCTTGAGGTGCTTGTCGGCGAAGATGCCACATATCCAAAGGCGAAGATGCCTTGAAGTCGCTTGGCGAAGATGCCAAGGTAGATGGTGAAGTCATAGAGCGGTGGTTGGTGTTGAGATCTTGACCTTCACGTTCTTGTCGTTGATGTTATCGATGCCGATGTGATCTTGCCAGAGATGGTAGCTCGGAAGCATGTGCACTTGAGCGTCTTCTCAAAGATGAGGAAGACCTCTTGCCGGTCTTGATGAGGTCTTTTAGCTCCTCCATTTGAGCATCCATCTTGGCGTCCAAGTGGTTCTTCATAGCATCAAACTCGTCATTGTTGTTGTAGACCGAAGGAGATGTGCTTTTCCTATCCATCACAAGACTCGAGCAAAGGTGAATAGGAAATGTGATAAACAATACCAAGCTACCTTTTCCCAAAGTTGAGGATGTATCCCGCGTCACTCAATGTGAACTGAGAGAATAGTGGAATTGGTACCGGACTTGTTCACTCACACCTACAAAGTAAAGCTTATTGAGTGGCTTGGTTAGGACAAGTGGCACAAAATTCAAGCAAGTGTTAGTCCAAGAGTACTAAAAATGTTGAGGAAGATTCACAAAATTGCAATGTAAAGCAAATAGATCAATAGCTATAGTGGCACAGGGAAACACACACATGGATAGATAAGTGGGATCCGCGCAACCAAGGAATGAGCACAAAATGTGTTACCACGCAAAAATCTCGTGTTGCATAGATACTAGAGAGACAATAGCTCGATTGCTCAAATGGGCTAGATACGCTTGTGCACCAACCTAAGCAAGTAACTGTGCCGTCTTCAATCCCAAGTATGCTATGTATGTATGATCCAATATGATATACTATGCAAGATGGCTCAATGCTATTTCTATTGCTTACAAGCTCTTTTGTATCTCCTCTTTGCTTAAAATCTTTTTCCTCTTTTTTTTGTATGCTTTGCCACGATGCTTGATGCTCGAGCGAAGTATGATATGAGACAAGTATGTAAGATATGCACGGGAGAGACTTATGGCACAAAGATGATAGCAAGATGATTGCACGCTAAATGTAGCTATGCGGCGTAAGCGTATCACTAAGGTGCACAATGAGCGTGGCCTGACAATACTCAACTCGCTAGTCTCGATAGGTAAGGGACGCAATAGGCTCAAGGTGATCAATGCAATGGCAAGGAAATGTACAATGATGTTGTCAAGGTTACCGTCGGTGGGTTCTCGTTTGTAAGCAAGGACGAATGATGATGGAATGGACAATGTCGATGTCGAGTCCGTGGCGATGACGAGTGGCGGTGTTGTCAATGTTGAACCGTTCCTAGTTAGCCAAAACACCCTAGGAAACGGAAAAACCGCGAACTCAAAATCTCAAAGAAAATTAGGTTAGGGTGGCGGAAGTATATGGTGGACAAGGGTATGCGGAAGTTAAGGTGGTGGTTGATGAAGAAGCAACCATCCCTAAGTAGCCGAAACACCTTAGGAGACTCAAATCACAAGTCAACCAACCACAAATGCAATGGGGATCAAAATGGATTAGATTGCGGAAAGCTATGGTGGTTTTGCGGATGATATGGTGGAGGGCCTAGGCAAAGATGCCAAAATGACAAAATTATGATGGATTCAAATGGTGTTGGAACCTACCTAGATGGATGGGGGATGTCAATAGCTATCCAATGAGCTAAAGAACGACAAAATCAGACTCCGGATGTGAAAGTTATGGCCGAAAAGGTGAAACAGTGTTGGCTGAAATTCCCAGGGGTCGGACATCCGGGGGTGAGGCCGGATATCCGGGGCTGTATATCCAGAAACTTGCGCGATTTTGCGCTCCAGGAGCTGGATGTCCGGCCGGGGACCCGGATGTCCGGCCCGATGGCCCGGAGGTCCGGCCGGTGGCCCAGATGTCCGGCCCGACGATTCCATATCGGGATTTGGACTTCGAAACTCGATTTGGGGAGGACATTGATAATTTTGGGGGCAAAATTGAAGGGGGAAAAGAAATTTTTGGATGGATTTCGTGGTGGGGAAGCTAGATCCACTTGCCAAACAACAAAATCACGGATCAAACAACAAAATATCACAAGAACCAACAAAATGCAAAAAAATTGGTGAGGCTATTTTTGGTGGGGATTTTCGAAATTGGGCAAGAACAAACAAAATTAGGCTAGAAAGTGGGGGGTAGGACTCCAAATTCGTGATTAACGTGGCTCATGATACCAAGATGAAGTAGGGTGGAACCCTAATTAACGATCTTTCACGAATTGGAGGGGATCCTACGAATAACACGAAGAACACGGGAAAAAACACGAGGAAAATCACGAGAGGAACACTCAAGAACAAGTCCAATCACACATCCACTAGACTAACAGACACACAAGATCACAAGGTACAAGAACAACAAAGGGAAATTGGTACAAGATAAAGTTCATCCCAAATCCAAGAGGAGATGAGGTCTTGATGATTCACTTGCAGAATCCTTCTCCCTTAGGAGGTCTTGATGATCTTGGTAGATGCTTCTCCCTTAGGAGGAATCCCACAAGGGAAGGTACATGAGCTAAGCTCCAATGTCTAGTTCTAATCTTAGCTAACCCTAGAATGAGGAGGGGAAGGGGTATTTATAGTCTAGCCATGAAGTGGGAGGGGAAAAGAGAGATACATGGGCCTCAGGCCCTGTCCATGCGCGCAGGTGGTGCCGGATGTTCGGACTGGGGCCCGGATGTCCGGCCTCTTTTGAGGCGCCGGATGTCCGGGGCACTGGCCGGATGTCTGGCCTGGAGATGGCCAACCTTCTATTACCAATCTCCGGATTTTCGGGAGGGAGGCCGGATGACCGGCCTGACGTGTAACGCCGAATGTCCGGGGGCATGGCCGGATATTAGGCCGCTGGGCTTCGGCAGGTGCTGGACATGGCTCCTGGCTTAGATTTGGAGATGCCGGATGTCCGGTCCGGGGCCCGGACGTCCGGCCACTGTAGCTTCCCGCAGCTCCGTCTTCTTTCGTCTCCGCTTCCATGCTTCCTTCGCGGACGGTGTAGTTGTTCCTTGGCACTTGCAGTCCTCCTCGACGTCCGTGAAGCTCCGACAATACCTATGCATGCACACAGGAGAAGTGTCAAGTAGTATACCATCCTCAAACGGGTCAAGTGAACACGTGTAAAGGAGATGATTCACCTTTATGTATGTGAAGTAGATGTCGCATGTGTCACTTGCCGAACGGACTCTTGACATGGTGATGTCCGTAGGATGCTCCACATCACCACCGTCGACGCCTGGCGCGCGAATGTCACCACGCGATTGGCTGCTTTAAACGACAGTTCGTGGTGTTTTCTTGAGGCCGCCTCCGGTGCCTTCTAGTGAATTGTCCTCTATAATGTTAATATGCGATCTGATCTTCTAAAATGTGATGTTCAGTTAACAGTTTGGTTCATTTGTTGTGATGTTCAGTTAACTGTTTGGTTCAATTCTGAAATGTGATGTTCAATTCTTGTGGGTACAAATTTGTATTGTTATGCATGTGAGAAATAAAATCGAATTTGGATGTACTCTATACATAAGAAACATATACAAATGCTATATTTCCTAGTAGTTCTTAAGCATGCTTGGCTTGGTTAACTATCCAATCTTCTAGTATATGTTCTATTCTGCAATGTGGTGCTTAGTTAACTGCTTGGTTCATTTGTTGTGGTGTCTAGTTAACTGTTTGGTTCAATTCTGCAGGGTGATGTTCATTTGTTGTGGGTACAATTTTTCATTAATATATTCTACTGATAGTATGCCAACTCTCAGTTAAACTGATCAATATCTACCTTATATGTGTTGCAGGGAAACAATGGGAGGCACTAAGGTTTACCATCGAGGTTTGCACATGCATGGTCCTTTGGCTAATAGCACATTATTGTGCAATTGCAGGAACCATTCTAATATTTAGGTTTTTAACAATTTGGTCTTGCACATGTAGGTCCTGCTATCAGAGGTTTAGACCCACTGTTTGATCCATTTTGCATATGGGGAAATGAGATGTCCATGAATATCAGTCAAGTCAAGAAACTCAGAAAGATTGTTAGGATAAAGAAACTAGCTATGAATAACAACAAGATCTTTATTTGCACAATGAAGAAGACATCAGTTAACTATAGGATGGTACTAACTATTTTACCTTGTGTTTTTTCCTATGCGCCATTTCAAAATTTAGAACAGATATTTATGTATATCTTTGTTTTCAGTCCTTTCCAAAGCAGTTCACCGATGATTACCTCTCAAACCACCTGCATGGCCAAGAGGCGAGGAAGGTATTCATTCAACACCCACGGTACAATATTGAAGTCTTCCTCAAGAGGACGAAGGTTGGGCGGGAAATCATCCATAGCCACTGGCCTAAAGTTGCAAGGACATTCAACATCATTGAAGGCCCAATATTCGCCTTCAGATTCAGCAGTTTTCTAGATGATATTCATCTGTCTATTTACCGTATATGGTGCTACTTTTCAAAGGTTTTAGATGTTGCATGTGAAACTTCGTGCTATTGTGTAATGGCATAGCTAGCTATAAGCCTATGTGGTGTAACTGAGTGCTAAAGCTATCTGATGTTGTACTCTGATGTAATTCAGTTATGAAATCCTGGTTGCCATAATACGTCTATGAAATATATGGTGTGTTTGATATGAAATGTCAATTTGATTACTAAATGCATTATTAATAATAGGCCAATTAGCTTGCTTATTGGGTTTTTCTATTGCACACAGTTTCTCAGACAACACCGTGGGCGATGACCACAAACAACCCACACAGTTTCTAGAAAGTAGGCGTGTTGGATCAATGAACAATCACACACGATTTCTGCCCGACAAATGTTTGTGTTAGGCCACCTTGCACAAATGTTTCCTCATAAAAAGTGTGTGTGATGGACAGCCTATGCCATACAGTTTCTTCTAGGCACCGTGTGTGTTGCTAAGAATATCTCACACGATTTGTCCCGTATAATTGTTTGTGATGGCTCACCCAATCGCACACGCGCTCTTTTTGCCCCGCGTGTGTGGCCGGAGGACCTATCGCCGATGGTTTTTGGGTCGTGTGGGATGGAACCCCCTATCACACACACAGGCAAGGCGACGGTTTAAAACTCTGTCACAAAAAGGGGGTAAAAACTGTTTGTATAGGACGCGTCTGCATTAGTGATAGATGCATGCTAGGTAGCAGTCGATTGGTGGAGTAATAGTAGTAGATGCAGGTAGGAGTCGGTCTACTTGTCATGGAAGTGATGCCTATAGATGTGATCATTGCCATGAATAACTTCATAACTATGCGCTTTTCTATCAATTGCCCAACAGTAATTTGTTTAGCCACCGTATGCTATGTTTCGAGAGAGAAGCCTCTAGTGAAAACTATGACCCCCGGGTCCACCTTAATCATATTACTAAAACTAAAAATACATTGCTGCAATTTTATACTTTTTATTTTACTTTTCTTTTTATCAATCTACCACTATCGGAATTAATACTTGCAAGTAACGAGTTCAAGGGGATTGACAACCCTCTTGCCTACGTTGGGTGCAAGAATTTGCTTTTGTGTGTGTAGGTGCTGACGACGAGAATTTGCGTGGTTCTCCTATTGGTTCGATAACCTTGGTTCTCACTGAGGGAAATACTTATCCGCTACTATATAGCTTCACCCTTCCTCTTCGGGGAAAATCCCAACGCAGCTCACAAGTAGTAGTATTATGAATGTCTTGGAATGGCAGATAATCTGTCGGGCGATGATTTCCTCCTCAGGGAGCTCGCCTCTTGTCAAATGTTCCAGATAAGGTTCTATCCACTCTGGTGTCGCATGTAATGCTGCAACCAACTCAGATTCTGGGTCTGGAATAGCAATGTCGTCCTTTGTTGGTAAGTTGACTGACGGGGTATGTATAACATCCAGAAAGACATTGGGCGGCACTGGCTTTCGCTGAGAGCCCAAGCGAGATAGTGCATCTGCTACCTCATTCTGCCGGTGGTCAATGTAATCAACCTAATAGCCTTTGAAGTGCCCGGCCACAGCTATGACCACACGCCTGTAGGCTGCCATAACTAGGTCTTTGGAATCCCAAGTCCCAGAAACCTGCTGAGAGACAAGGTCAGAATCACCAAGGCATCTGATTCGACTGATATTCATCTCCTTGGCTATCCGCAAACTATGAAGAAGGGCCTCATATTCAGCTACATTGTTAGTGCAAGTAAACATAATACACAAGACATAACTCACCTTATATCCTCGAGGGGAAGTTAAAACTACTCCAGCCCCCGAGCCTTCCAATTGCCGTGAACCGTCAAAGTGTAACGTCCAGTACTTGGTGTCCGGCTGCTCTGGAGAAGCTTGCAACTCCATCCAATCGATGATGAAGTCAACCAAGGCCCGAGACTTGATGGTTGTACGCGATACATACTTCAGATGATGTGGTCCAAGCTCAATAGCCCACTTTGCAATCCTCCCTGTTGCCTCCCTATTCTGAATAATATCACCCAAAGGAGCTGAACTGACAACAGTGATAGGATGCTCCTGGAAATAATGCTTCAGCTTGCGGCTTGCCATGAAAACACCAAAAACCAGATGCTACCAATGCGGGTGTCGCTGCTTGGACTCTGTGAGCACTTCGCTGACATACTAGACTGGCCGTTGGAGTGGGTACTCCTTACCCTCTTCCTTGCGCTCTACCACCACCGCTGCACTGACTGCTTTGTTATTTGCAGCTGTGTATAACAGCATGGGCTCTTTTTTCTGAGGAGCAGCAAGGATAGGTGCTTTAGACAACTATTTCTTAAGTGCCTCGAAGGCTGCGTTTGCAACATCATCCTAGACGAACTTGTCTGTTTTCTTGAGGAGTCGATACAGTGGGATAGCCTTCTCCCCAAACCGGCTTATAAATCGGCTTAAAGTCGTGACGCAACCTATGAGCTTCTAGACCGCATTGAGGTTAGCTGGCTTCTTTGGGCTTGTGATAGCCTGGATCTTTTCCGGGTTTGCTTCGATGCCACGCTCAGAAACGAGGTGTAACGATGGAACCTGATAAGATTCGAGTCTCCGTGATTCACTGTGCTAGTCCCTGGATCAATAGCTAGCACTCACAGTACAAGATGAAATACCAAGAATAATCCGCATGTCATAAGTATTACATCGCAGATCCAGAATATAGTTTATTACAAACTGCTTAGCTCAAAGGCTAGTTCAAAATAAAACACAACGGAAAGCATAGAAGATAATTGTGGAGTCCCAACAACACCACTGGCAAAGCTGAGTGTAGACATCGTAACCCTATGCGCATCACTCACTCATCGTATAAAAATCCTGCAACATAAAACATTGCAGTCACAAAGGGTCAATACTTTGAATGTATTGGCAAATCACACCCAAAATTATTATAACAGACCTACCATATCTGTATGCAAGGATATGACAAAAGGAAAGGCTTAAGGTTTTGTTTTGCAGAAAGCTGATTTTATCTTACTTCTACCTACTAGTCAAGTACTTAATATTTACTACACTAGTTGATCTATTGTTAAACTGGACCGCCTCCAATTTAACCCGCCTATGAGAGCCTCCGAAGATCATAGGTATAATTAAGCCCACTTCACATTTAATTATTTGAGGTGATACGATCTTCCAGAGGTTCCAAGTCTAGTGCTCAAAATTATCCATAACCGGGGACACGGCTAATCATGATTAGTTTTAATACTCTGCAGAGTTTTGTGCACTTTACACACTAGACCCAATCCAAAGATTGAGACGAAGTCTTTTAGAAGAGGTTCCCTTAACCACTTGACCACCACATCCCACCTATCCCGCTTCATCTGTCGGCACTTTCTGGGCAAGGGTTCCAACGACTGATCAACTATGCCAGAGCCCATATAGCCAGTGGTTATACATGGAAGCTACTTGATATGAAGCATGTCCAACCTCTTTGAACCTGAGTGGCATTCCCCACCATTCCTGAGTCATGTAGAGCCTCCCAAAGGATACATACTTGTCGACTGGTCCTGACAAACTGATCCGCACAAATGATTCATTAATTAAACATTAATATTGTAGAGCCTCCAGGAGGATACAATAAAATGCATGTTGTTACTTTATTCATTAATTGACTTCTCTCACAACTTCCATGTATCACACAATACCCAATCCACGTATACCATAGCAAGGCTAAGCATATAACTACACAATACAGTACCCAAGTATGGCGACAAGGAATATAAGGATCAAACTAAACATATGTAGACTATCTGGGTTTAGCATAACACAATAATACTACACATGCATAATATAATAATGTGATATAGAACTACATGCATAGAAAATAATGGGATGAAGTATGATCAAAGGTGTAACTTGCCTTAGTCCTGGTTCTCAAATTTGCACTCTTGACAATAATTTGCGTCGCACTCCGGACAATCCACAAGTTTCACATAAAATAACGAATAAATCACCAAAACTCAAATAACACCAAAACAAAGAAAACAGCAAAGAATCAAATAAAATTCCAAACAACAGTATCATAACAGTAGGTACAAATCATCTATCCACTAGGATCACAACGCAAAAAGAATCAATTAATTTGGCTAAACGGTTTGAAAGATAAGGCCTCTGGAAGATTGAATTCAAATTTAAATAATTCAAATTTGGAAGGTTCATAAGTGTGAAATTCTGGTACTACAGGATTCTCCTGGTAATAAGAGTACACAGGAAAAAGAATCACCTAAATTGGATTTACGGATCAAGAGATATGACTAAACGAAAATTGGACTAAAATCTGTAAATATCTGGAACTGTTGTTGCGGCTGCTATGGCGTTGCCACATGGCGCGGGATGATTGGCCGTACGGCGTCTGCTGTGGCTAACCGACGGACGGCCAGCATATAACAGAAAAACATTTCAAAAAAAAAACAGAGATCTAATCCTAGCCGTGTAAAACAGATTGGACGGATCACGAAGCTCACCGAAAAAACACACTGGGCGGCGGCCGGACTTGAAGATGAATGACGAGGCGACTCAGGAATCGATGATGGCAATGGCTAAGGGGAGTGTCCGGCGACGGCAGACGGAATGGAGGAAGAGGCGTACGATGGTGGTGAGTTTGGTGGCACCAACGGCGACGGGGGTGACCTCTGCTGGCGGCAATGCTCAAATTATGGCGCGGCGGCGTCGAAGAACTCCGGTGGGACTCGGACCTTGTCCCAAAACCTCTCTGAGTAAACGAAAGGGTTAGGAGGGTGCGAAACATCAGCACAAAGAGAACGGCTCTGAGGATGGGGATCGTAACCTCCAGGTGGCGATGGAACGCACCGGCAACAGAGCTTTGGGGCAGTGAACTCCGGCGAGATCCGATCGGGAGTCCCATGGCACGGGAGTCTTCGGTTTTCTGAAAAATCGGTAGAGGAGGATTCGGGCAGAATTTATAGGGGTCGGGCGTGGTAGAAAAATCAACATCAGATGTGAATCGAGGAGGATTGGAGTCGGGCAGGTGAAGAACTCGTGCGTGCAGGAGTTGGTCTCCAGGAAGAACACGGATGGGGAAAGGAATGACATGCGGGCCAGGGTGGTCAGCGGCAGAGAGAAGGAAAGGGAAAAAATAAGGGGGGCTGCGGGGTGGGCTGTGGTTGTGCGGAAATGGGCCAGCCTTCTGTCGCTGTGCTGCTGCTGTTCCAGCGCGCTGGGCGATTAATAGAAATGGGCTGCCTCTGTACAGCCTGATGAATAGTAAACTCTGGCTGAATATAAAAGTCTACATGACAGTTGTTTGGCTAAAACAAAACAACAAAATAGATTCCTAAAATTACCACAACATACAGTATAAATATTACTACTAATATATACTATAGGAAAACTAGTTCCATCTCTAATGCAGTTTTGGAAATTTATTTTACGCAATAGACCACACACATGGCAGTATAAAACAAATATTAAAATCATTTGGAGTTTATAAAATTGCAAAAAATACGTTAGGTGAACTCCAAATAATATTCTGATCATTATGAACTTTTTATTTCACAGGGGAGAAGTCATGTTATCTCCACTCCAATAATTTGCTTTAAGTTGCAATAATGATTTGGATATTCAGAAAATTCAAATATGCATAGAAATCATGATGAAAAATAATGATCCTATTAACATACCAAATCTGAAAATTTGGGATGTTACACGAGGAAACCCAGTAATTTGCCTGCTGGTACACCAAACACGCACTTGGCCGGGTTTAGCTTCATCTGATAAACACGCACGTTATCAAATGTCTCCTTCAGATCAGCAATGAGGGTGTCACTTTTCTGGGATTTGACCACAATGTCATCGACATAAGAGTGCACATTGCGTCCGATCTGATTGTGCAGGCAATTCTGGATGCAACGCTGATAAGTTGTGCCTGCACTCTTCAGACAAAAGGGCATTGATGTATAGCAGAATGCTCCAAAGGGTGTGATAAACGCTGTTTTCTCCTGGTCAGACTCCTTCATCTTGATCTGATGGTAATCAGAGTAAGCATCTAGGAAACACAGACTTTTGCAAGCAGCTGTGTAGTCATAATCTGATCGATGCGAGGAAGAACAAACGGGTCCTTGGGACAAGCCTTATTCAGGTCTGTGTAATCCACGCACATTCTCCAAGTTCCGTTCCTCTTCAGTACGAGTACTGGGTTAGCCAACCATTCGGGATGAAAAATTTCAATGATAAATTCGGCTGCCAGAAGCCGGGCTACCTCTTCACCGATAGCCTTATGTCTCTCCTCATTAAAATGACAGAGGTATTGTCTAACCGGTTTCATCTTGGGATCAACATTTAGGTAGTGCTCAATGAGTTCTCTCGGTACACCAGGCATGTCAAAAGGTTTCCATGAAAAGATGTCCCGATTCTCATGGATGAACTCGATGAGCACATTTTCCTATTTGGGATCCATGTGTGCCCCAATGGTGAACTGCTTGGACGAGTCACCATGAGTGAAGTCAACTTGCTTGGTGTCCCTTGCAGACTTAAACTTTAGCAGAGGATCGGACTCAGTAGTCGGCTTTTTGAGCAAAGTCATATCCTCAGGGTCCACCTGTTCTTTGTAAAATTTCAACTCTTTCACTACACAAGCCGTCTCCGCATAAGCAACGTCTCCTTCCTCGCATTCCAGTGCAATGTCACGGTCTCCATCAACGGTGATAGTCCCGTTGGGACCTGACATTTTCAACTTAAGGTAGACGTAACAGGGGCGTGCCATAAACTTAGCGTAAGCCGGCCGTCCAAAGAGGGCGTGATATGGGCTCTTGAACTTGACCACCTCAAACATGAGAAACTTAGATCTGAAGTTCTTCTCAGTGCCAAAAGAATCCTCCAGCTGAATTCTGCCAATAGGATAAGCGGACTTGCCGGGAACAATGCCATGAAAGGCTAAAGAATAGTTCGCTTTGTGCTCTCGACGCAGCTGCCTTCAGACAAACTGTCAAGCTACATTTAGCGGAGGTCCTCTACCTACAATTCATATATTGGAAGCAAAGATGCACTATCCGGTCTACCAAAATTGTTCATGCTATGGCAACAGAAAGGTACCGGGAAAACATTATTTCTTCCATCAAAAACTCTGCAGGTGATGTGGTTACTGACTACAAACAGCTAGCGGGAATGTTCTGGTCTGAATTTAAAAGTCGAATGGGCCATTCGAATGGTATAAGGATGGGCTTTGATTTGGATAGGCTGATTGACAAAGTGGATGGGCTGGAAGATCTTTCCAGGCCCTTTACTGATGCTAAAGTAGACGATGTAATAAAGCATATGCCCACGGACCGTGCACCTGGGCCGAATGGGTTTACTGGGCTTTTCATGAAGAAGTGCTGGTCAATTCTTAAGGAAAATTTTATGAAGTTGGTTCATGATTTTTATGATGGAAAATGCAATCTTGAGTGTCTTAATACCTATCTCATAACTCTCATTTCTAAGAAGATCAGTCCAGAGTTCGTTGGTGATTTTTGTCCAATATCGCTGACCAACACATGTTTGAAATTTCTAACTAAACTCTTGGCAAATCGCTTACAGGGGGTAATTCCCCAGTGTATCCATCAGAATCAATATGGCTTCTTCGGTGTCGATCCATCCAGGATTGCCTTGCTTGGTGCTTTGAGTACATTCACCAGTGCAAGGTATCTAAGAAACCTATTGTTTTACTCAAATTGGATTTTACTAAAGCATTTGACACCATCGAGCATAGTGCCATACTGAAGATTCTACAATGCAATGGGTTTGATGAGCGTTGGATTAGCTGGATACAAAACCTGCTATCTTCTGGATCATCTTTGGTCCTTCTTAATGGCGTCCCCAGTCAACACTTCATGTGCAAAAGTGGGGTCGGGCAAGGTGATCCGTTGTCACCTCTCCTCTTTGTTATTGCTGTGGACCTACTTCAATCGGTGGTTAATGATATGTGTGCCAGAAACATTATCTCTCTACCAATACCAACCCAATCTAGAGATTTCCCTATTGTTCAATATGCTGAGGACATGCTTATTGTCTTGCCGGCTGTTGATAGCCAACTGTTAGCTCTCAAGGAAATGTTGGAGGTCTTTGCGAACTCAACTGGCCTGCAAGTTAATTTCAGCAAATCTTGTATGATTCCCATGAACATGTCTGAGGAAAAGGGAATACGACTTGCAGATCTCCTTGGGTGTACAACAGGCTCCATGCCTTTCACCTACTTGGGTTTGCCAATGGGCACGACCTGGCCAACAATCCGCGATCTTATGCCACTAGTTGACCGAATTGAGCATCGACTATCTGCATCTTCCTGTTTTCTGAATCAGGGCAGTCGGCTTCAGTTGTTGCAATCTGTTCTTGCCTCCATGCCCATATACTTCCTTTGCTCGTTGTCAATTCCACATGGCATTCTCAAGCAAATTGAAAGAATTGAACGACAGTGTCTTTGGAGGGGTAACTCAGATTCTCCTCATCAATCTTTAGCAGCATGGGATATGATTTGTCGGCCAAAAAATTGTGGTGGTCTTGGTGTGATAAACCTAAGCATCCAAAATGATGCTCTTCTGCTCAAGCATCTTTTCAATTTTTTTAATAAGAAGGATGTTCCTTGGGTAAATCTTATATGGGATACATACTATGGATCTTCGCCCCCGCAAGCCACGGAAATTTGTGGTTCCTTCTGGTGGCGTGATGTCTTCAAACTCTATGACAAATTCTGCAAACTGGCTGTCCCTCATGTGCAGGCTGGGGATACTATGATCTTTTGGCTTGAACATTGGCAATTAGATGGAAGATCTATTCCTCTCAGTGAGCGTTTTCCCAGACTGCATTCTTATGTCATTGATGACATGATTACAGTTAAGGATGTAATGGAGTTGCCTAGCTTGGTTGAAAATCTTCACCTGCCCATATCACCTGAAGCCCATCTTGAGTTGAACCAGCTTCAATCCTTGCTCTCTTTGATTAATATAAACCCTAAAGGTAGGGGCATTTGGAGGTGGCCAACTAAATCTGGTGAGTATAGGTCAAAGACTTATTATGACTTTGCCCACTCACATATAACTGTAGACCCAATATTCAAATGGATATGGAAATGCTCTTGCATGCTTAAGATTAAGGTCTTTGGTTGGTTACTTCTGGTGGATAGGCTAAACACAAGGGATATGATGCAAAGAAAGCACTCGAATGTATAGGATAATACATGTGTGCTTTGTCAGGCTGACAATCATGAGGATAGGATTCATCTATACTTTACCTGCCTGTTCAGCCAGCATGTTTGGAGTTATCTTGGTATCAGTTGGACAGCTCTACCAAATTAGTCAACTGTTGCAACAGCTTCTGCAGCCCGAAAGGATTTTGCAAAACCTTTCTTTTCTGAAGTGGTATTCACGGCATCTTGGAACATCTGGATTCAAACGAATGGGAAGATCTTCAGAAATGAGAACCCTAGTTTCAGGTCCTGGAGGAGAAATTTCATTTATGATCTGTCTCTTTTAGCTCATAGAATCAAATGTAAATATAAGACTAGTCTTCTTTCTTGGATTGCTGCTCTCCCATAGATAGGTTTTGTAAGTATACTCTCAACCCCACCCCTCCTCCTTTTGTATATATTGTATACTTTGCTACTTGTTTTTAATAAAGAGCTGTGAGGCTGTTGCCTTGCAGTACATAGTCAAAAAAAAACAATGCCATGAAAGACCGTGGATGACGGCTTTAGCTGCTTCTCTGTAAAGTTCATTCACTCGAAGGTATCATAATACAGGATATTGATACTGCTGCCTCCATCCATGAGTACCTTGGTCAACTTATAACCATCAACCTGAGGACCAACGACCAAGGCGAGGTGCCCAGGATTGTCAACCCATGGAGGATGGTCTTCTCGACTCCAGGTGACGGGTTGCTCTGACAATTTAACCATTCTAGAACTGCTAGTGGAACAGCGTACACAGCGTGCTTCTGCAGTTTCTTGTCTCTCTTGCATGTATTGGTGGTGAACACGTGATATTGCCCACTATTCAACTATTTCGGATTACTCTGGAAACCAGTCATACCTCCCTGGTGCTGATTGCCTTGGCCGGCTCACTGATTGTTGCCGCCACCGTTGCCAGTCCCCTAAAGCCGGTTCCCTAAAATCCGGCTACAGGATTGCCAGCCCCAGGGTTCCCAAGGTGTCCACCATTACCACCATTGTCGTTACCGTGACCACCAAAGGCACTGTTTTTAAACTCTTGCAAACAATCCTCCAAAGAGTGATTTGCTGGTTTACCATCCCTGCTGTGCTTTGGACACAGACCTTTAAGGGCTTCCAGATAATTCCGAGGGCAAAAACCTTGGGACTGTCTCTTAAAATTGTTGTTTTGACTTGAAACCAGAGTTGGTATTGGCGACCAAGTCTGATCCTCCATCAGTGTTCTTGCGCTTGTTGCCCAATGGTCCTTCCAACAAACCAGGTCCCTGCTAGAGCTGGTTGGGTTGTGGCTAGTGGGATTTGCGCTATCGGCCAAACATGCTCAACGCCCGTGTCACATGCATTTGCCATGCGTAGAGTGTGGGCATTGTCGATGATAGCCTGTGGGTCTGAGACAGCCGGCCTGGGCTGTTGGATGGGCGGCTATTCCCTCCGGTGACGTGCACTGCTTGATACCGTGGGTGACTCTCCATGACGGCTCCTGCTCCGACTTTGGTGAGGCATGGAATGCAGCCGGTTTGGACTGTGGGAGTAATTCGCCTGCTGTGTGACCGCTATCTTTAGCATCTCGATCATGTTCCTGGCCTCCACTTCCATTGGGCTGTTCCCATTGATCGGGATTGTGGCCAGGTTGCTCAATCCACTGGATTTGAATAATGACCAGCTGGCGTATGAAACTGTCGCGGTTGTTGCAGGACCTGGTCATGAGGTGGCAGCTGTTGTTGAGCCGGTGAGTGTTGTTGATGAGCCGGTGGTTGCTGCTAGGTTATGTTTGGGGGGACTGCCTGTGTCAATTGGGGTATGACAGTTCCAACACCTACTATTCCCACGTCGGCCCCTGGCCTAGCCTGGGGTGGAGTGTCTAGTGGAGTCTGAAAAAGCCTCTGCGGGTCTATCCGGGCTAGGAGCCGGCTTTGGAACCTTCTCTGATGTAACATGGACAACTCGTTTTGGCGAAAACTAACGTGAATTCCCTCATCCTCTAGTCATTGAGCCTCCTGAAGGATGTCGCTCCGGGATTTAGCAAGACATGTGTTTTCTGTAGCGTTTTCTTCTTGGAGTTTGGCTAGCTTTTC
Source organism: Elymus sibiricus (assembly GCA_039707655.1). Taxonomy (NCBI): domain Eukaryota; kingdom Viridiplantae; phylum Streptophyta; class Magnoliopsida; order Poales; family Poaceae; genus Elymus; species Elymus sibiricus. The sequence goes on along the minus strand of CM077664.1, from coordinate 258,410,942 downwards.
CCGACACTTTTTGATCTCTGCCTTCCACGTGGCCTCGTTCTCTAGGGTCATTAGATTAGCCAGGAGTTCACCAAGAGCCGCCGCCGTCTCCGCTAATGATTGAGCTCCCGATATCCCGGTGCTTGTGCCGACGGCTACGGCCGTTGCTGCTGCCATAGCATCAGAGAGTTGACCCGGTGTGACCAGAAGCAGGTTTTGGCTTGAGGACGGTTTTGTTGCATCTGTGACCAGGTTCCCTCCATCGTCATAACGAGGCTGATTCTGGTTTCCTACCATATAGATAGCGGCGTGATGAGGCGGTCCGTAGGAATCTGAGTATTTTCCTTCTGAGCACTCTCCCAAGCTTTCGTCGAAAAGAGGGATAATGGACCCGGTTTCGTCATGGTCGTTCTCCCCGACCGATGATTCGCTGTCAGAACAGACGAGCCTATCTCCTCTTGAGATAGAGCCGGCAGTAGGCACTGGCTCCTGCATGGTCCCACTGATGAAATCGATGAAAGCTTGAGTCTGGACAGGGGGATCCGGCGTGCTGACTCAACAAAGCCGGCGGCAGTGTCTTGCTCTTGCATGGACTCACCGATGATGCCAATGAAAATGTGGATCTTGCCGAAGGGATCCAGTATCCTCACTTGACAGAGTCTGCCTCGGGGCTCCAGCTGGCGTCATCGATGTAAAGCTTACCGCACCTGACGAGGATACGTACCTAGGGTAGGGTATTAGGCCTGTCCTACATGCCCCACCTAAGGACGCCTCATTGAAGACCAATAAGACGGCAAGGAGATTCCGACTGAACTAGCCAAGGCGTATGAGTCACTCGACAGTGGTTCACTCGGAAGCGTCCCCCTCCACTCGACAGACAACTCTCACTCGGAGGGGTCATCGACCACTCGACGACAGAAGACCAGAAGACTCCTTAAGGGTGCCAACGGTCAGGCGTTACGCTCGCCTTAACTAGCATTTACTGTATACGTTACCAGTAACGTTCCCCCTTTATTACCTATAATTAAATCCCTTAATGCCGGACGTTATGAGGGGCAGCGCACTCTATATAAGCCACCCCTCCCCTCTGGCACAAAGGTTCGCATCCTTTGTAACCACAACACACATATTTCACTCGACAGAGTAGAGCTCCCCGGAGCACTGAGACGTAGGGCTATTATCACTTCCGAGTGAGGCCTGAACTCATACATCTGTGTGTACACCCTCGCCGTAGCTAGAACTCTGCCCTCTCCATTCGTACCCCTACCATCTACTGTCAGGCACGTTCCCACGACAGTTGGCGCCCACCTTGGGGCAGGCGTCTAAGACACTTCCGGCGAGGTTGCAATTTTTTCCGTCTTCACCATGTCTTCCGGCTGTGGTTTGTTCCTGGGCTGCGAGATCCGTCTCAGCGCGTTCACTTTCGTCGCCGACGATTCCACTTGGCTCCAGGAAGCGCCTCTCGACGTTGAGGCTCTCCCCGTCCACGGAGCGACGCACTTCAGCGCGAGTGCCTGCGGCGTTCTTCTTCGTCAGCCGTCGACCCCTTACATTTCGGCTCCAGCGTCGTCCACTCTCCCCGCTGTGCGTCGCCGCAAGCTATCCGGTCGATCGCGGCTCTAGCGATGGGTGAGGCACGTGGCGGCGCGCCAGGCGTCGACTCCACAAATCGCGGCTATTGAGCCCGCCGAGTCCTTTCTCGGCCTGTCCGATTCGGCATCAGATCCGTCTGGGCACTCTTCCGAGTGCGAGAGCTGCGACCCAGCAGCAGAAGTTTTCATGGCGGGTTCCCATCAGAGTCCACCCGGTTACGGCCGCGGTGGCCGAGAGCACGGCGGCCCGTCGAATGATCAGCAACGCAGGGATGAGGAGGTCCTCCAGACCCCCATCGTCGGCGCGACTGCAGAGGCCCAGGCTCTGGAGGCTGCGCGTCTCGCCACTCTGGTAGAGCATGCACGCCTCGAGGAGATGCAGAGGTCACTCGGTGAGCACACTCGGCAGCGCCGCGAGCGTCAGTTGTTCCCTCCAGTCGACGACAATCGTCAGGTATACCGAACTCCGATTCAGAATTTGGCAGCAGCGGCTAGGATTGCAGATTCCATACAGCCGTCCGATTCAGAAGCCGGCAGGGGACTCGAGCAGAGCAGAGCCTTGCTGGGGGCGGCTCGACAGCAGAACTCTACTGTTTCTCAGTTGTGCAACAAGATTCATAGCCGGTCAGTTAGAGCAGAAACAGTCCAGTCGGCCCACAGCCCTGGGTCACCACAGCGCCGCAAAGGCGGTGATTATCGCAATGACCAGTACAGAGATCAGAGACGAGATCAGTACGCTCCTCAACCCCACCGTGACGACCACCGTCGGGTGCCCACTCCTCCGTGGAACGGTCAGTACGCGCCTCGGCGCTACGACGATAGGCGCCCGTATGGTGATGAGCGGGACCCTGCGTTCGACGCGAGATCCGTTCTGGCAGAGATCTGCTCGACAGGAGAAGAACCGGGTCAACAGGAGCAGATACAACCGAGGCGGCTATGGCAGAGATCTTCCGAGTGGCAGTGGCACATCTATTTCTGGCCCGGAGTGTTTCAGCAGAGTCATCCGATCTGCGGAGATTCCCCCCAACTTCAGGTTGGTGGCTGGGATTAGCAAGTTCACCGGAGAATCAAAGCCAGAGACCTGGTTGGATGACTACCGAGTGGCTGTTCAGATCGGTGGAGGCAACGACAATGTGGCCATGAAACACCTGCCCTTGATGTTGGATGGTCCGGCCCGGGCATGGCTGAATCAGTTGGCTCCTTCTAGCATCTATTGCTGGGAGGACCTTGCCCGAGTGTTTATCAAGACCTTTGAAGGCACCTGCAAGCGCCCTGCCGGTTTGCTCGAGTTACAGCACTGTGTCCAGAAGCCGAGTGAAACCTTGAGAGACTACATTCAGCGGTGGACCACTCTGCATCACACAGTGGAGGGTGTTTCCGAGCACCAGGCTGTTTGCGCTTTCAAAGCTAGAGTCAGATACAGAGAGCTCTACCTGAAATTTGGTCGGACAGGAGATATGTCCATGAGCAAGATGATGGAGATTGCCACCCGATACGCCAACGGCGAAGAGGAAGATCGCCTCCGCAGGGGCAAGGGTAAGGCAGTCGACAGTAATCCCGGCGGCGAAAATCCCAGTCGGAAGCAGAAACGAAAAGCTGACGGCTCTGTTCAAACAGAAGTAGCCGCTCTAGCGGCGAAAGGGAAAGCAAAGCCGAAGGGGCAGTTTGTTCCGAAGAAGTCCAAGAACCAGTCGACAGATGTCCTGGATTTGCCGTGTCCCCTCCACTCGAGGAGGGATGAAGAAGGAAACGTAATTCCGGCGAAGCACACCACTCGACAGTGCCGATTGCTGATCCAAGGGTTCAAAGAAGAGCAGTCGAGTGAGAAAGATCCTGACAAGGTAGAAGAGGATGAAGATAAAGAAGACTTTCCTGTGATCAATGCCACATTGGTGATTTTTGCCAATGTAGAAAGCAAGAGTCGACTGAAGGTCATCAACAGAGAAGTCAACATGGCTGCTCCAGTTACCCCCGAGTACCTCAAGTGGTCCCAGACAGCTATCACCTTCGATCAATCGGATCACCCAGCCCATGTCCCCACCCCGGGTCGACAGGCGTTGGTAGTGGATCCGGTGGTAGGAGGCACTCGGCTCCGCAAGGTTCTGATGGATGGAGGCAGTGGTTTAAACATACTGTACGCTGATACCCTCAAGGGAATGGGCATTCCGATGTCCCGACTCGGCGAGAGCAACATGCAGTTCCATGGGGTCATCCCTGGGAAGAAGGCCAAATTGCTCGGACAGATTGCACTCGACGTGGTATTCGGCACCGACAAGAACTTCCGCAAGGAGAAGCTGACGTTCGAGGTAGTGGACTTCAAGAGTGCTTATCATGCCATCCTTGGCCGTCCGGCGTATACGCGTTTCATGGCCCGTCCATGTTACGTGTATCTCAAGCTGAAGATGCCCGGGCCCAAGGGTGTGATCACCGTCACCGGCAATCGACAGAGGGCTGAGGAGTGCCTCCAGCAGGGCTCCAAGATCGCCGACATGCAGATGGCCGTGGTCGAGCTAGAAGAGTACAAGAAGACTGCTGATCCTGCTGATCTGTTGCGCACTAAGAAGCCCACCACCGAATCAGCCTTTCAGTCGGCAGGAGAATTGAAACAAGTGCACATCCACCCGACGGATCCTACTGCTGCTCCGACCAACATCTCAACCACACTCGACAGCAAATAGGAAGCCGCGCTCATCCAGTTCCTCCGTCAGAACTGGGACATCTTCGCATGGAAGCCCGCTGGCATGCCTGGTGTTCCTAGGGGACTGGCTGAGCACCGACTGAGAGTTTATCCGAAGGCCAAGCCTGTCAAAGAACACTTGCGCCGATCGGTAACTGAGAAGCGGAAGGCAATCGGTAAGGAAGTGGCTCGACTCCTAGCGGCTGACTTCATACGCGAGATTTACCACTCCGAGTGGCTTGCGAATGTTGTCATGGTCCCCAAGAAGGACAAGTCGCTCCGAATGTGTATAGATTTTAAGCATATCAATCGGGCCTGCCCGAAGGATCATTTCCCGCTCCCCCGCATCGATCAGATTGTCGACTCGACTGCGGGATGCGAGCGTTTGTCTTTCCTTGATGCATACTCTGGGTACCATCAGATCCGTCTGTTTGGCCCAGATGAAATAAAAACGGCCTTCATCACCCCTTTCGGGTGTTTCTGCTACATCACCATGCCTTTCTGCCTGAAGAATGCTGGTGCTACTTTTATGCGCATGATTCAGAAATGTCTGCTCGACCAGATCAGTCGGAACGTCGAAGCTTACATGGATGATATCGTAGTCAAGTCACGCAAAGGTTCCGACCTGTTGACTGACTTGGCGGAAACATTCGCCAACCTGAGAAGATATGACATCAAGCTCAATCCAACCAAGTGCACTTTTGGAGTTCTGGACGGAAAGTTACTCGGTTACCTTGTTTCCGAACGAGGAATCGACATCAACCCAGAGAAGATCAGTGCCATCGTCCGAATGAAACGCCCCGAGCGTATTCACGATGTCCAGAAGCTCACTGGTTGCCTGGCAGCGCTCAGCAGATTCATTTCTCGTCTCGGAGAGAAGGCACTGCCTCTGTACCGACTGATGAAGAAGTCCGATACATTCGAGTGGAATTCAGAAGCTGAAGCAGCGTTTGCCCAACTCAAAGCCCTGCTCTCCACCCAGCCGGTGCTTGCCGCTCCATACAGAAAGAACCTCTGCTCCTGTACATTGCGTCCACAAATCAAGTCGTCAGTACGGTTCTCACTGTCGAGCGGGAAGCAGAAGGCAAGGCCTACAAAGTCCAGCGCCCAGTTTATTATATTTCTGAAGTGTTGACTCCTTTGAAGCAAAGGTACCCTCATTACCAGAAGCTTGTCTATGGCATATACCTGTCAGCGAAGAAGGTGGCACACTATTTTCAAGATCACTCAGTTTCAGTCGTCAGCGATGCTCCTTTGAATGAAATCCTCAACAATCGAGATGCGACTGGTCGAGTGGCCAAATGGGCTATTGAACTTCTCTACTTCGATATCAAGTTTGAAGCGAAGAAAGCAATCAAGTCTCAAGCACTCGCTGACTTCATGGCCGAGTGGATTGAGCAGCAGCAGCCGATCCAAATCCACTCGGAACACTGGACCATGTTCTTCGACGGCTCGAAGATGCTGAACGGTTCTGGTGCTGGTGTGGTGTTGGTGTCTCCGAAGGGCGATAAACTTAGCTATGTCCTCCAGATTCATTTTGATTCCTCCAATAACGAAGCTTAATACGAAGCTCTCCTCTACGGGTTGCGTATGGCCATCTCACTCGGCGTCCGTCGCCTGATGGTATACGGTGACTCGGATTTGGTGGTCAATCAAGTGATGAAGGAGTGGGATGTCAGGAACGCGGCCATGACTGGATACTGCAATGCGGTGAGGAAGCTTGAGAAGAAGTTTGAAGGTTTGGAACTCCATCATGTTCCCCGACTGAAGAATCAGGCAGCTGACGAACTGGCAAAAATCGGTTCCACTCGGAAGCCCGTGCCCAGCGATGTGTTCCTTGAGCATTTGCATTCTCCTTCGGTACAAGAGGATCCCTTCACCGAAGAGCCCCCGCAACCTATCAGCGCCTCCAATCCGACTGAGGTGGATGTCTCGGCGGTCGTAGATCTGATCAGTGAGATCTGGGTGATAACTCCCGATTGGACGGTGCCCTACATCGCGTACATCCTCAGGCGAGAACTTCCAGAAGATGAAGTTGAAGCTCGACAGATTGTTCGCAGATCCAAGGCATTCACAGTCATGAATGGACAGCTCTACAGAGAGAGCGTAACTGGCGTGGCTCAGCGATGCATCTCTTCGGAAGATGGTCGACTGATTCTGGAAGAAATTCACTCAGGAACTTGCGGCCATCATGCGTCCTCTCGGACGATTGTTGCCAAGGCATACCGAGCCGGTTTCTTCTGGCCACGCGCCAACGAGATGGCCAAGGATATAGTTCAACACTGTGAAGGATGCCAGTTTTATGCAAATTTGTCACACAAGCCTGCGTCTGCCCTCAAGACTATCCCACTCGTCTGGCCATTCGCTGTATGGGGTTTGGATATGGTCGGACCTCTCCGGACGGGCCAGAGTGGTTTCACTCACCTCCTGGTAGCAGTCGACAAATTCACCAAATGGATTGAAGCCAAGCCTATCAGGAAGCTGAATGCTCGCACAACTGTCAAGCTCATGAGGGAAATAATATTTAGATATGGAGTTCCTCACAGTATCATCACGGACAATGGTTCAAATTTTGACTCGGAAGAGTTCAGAGCCTTTTGCTCCTCTCAAGGCACTCGGGTGGATTACGCATCTGTTGCGCACCCCCAGTCAAACGGTCAGGCAGAGCGAGCAAATGGTATTATCCTTCAAGGGTTGAAGCCCCGACTCATGTGCGAACTTGATCACGCAGCTGGAGCTTGGGTTACTGAGTTACCGTCTATTCTGTGGGGCTTGAGGACTACTCCGAACCGGTCGACTGATCGCACTCCTTTCTTCATGGTGTATGGAGCCGAAGCTGTCCTGCCGAGTGATATTCTTCACAATTCTCCTCGGGTGGGCCTGTATTCAGAGGCTGAAGCTGAGCAAGCACGCCGGGATGCTGTAGATCTCCTTGAAGAAGAGCGAGAGATGGCTCTGATTCGGTCGAATGCTTACCAGCAAGATCTGCGTCGCTTTCACGCAAGGCACGTCAGGAGTCGGACCTTCCACGAAGGCGACTTAGTGCTCCGAGTGGATCAGGACTGACCTCACAAGCTCGCCCCCGCATGGGAAGGCCCTTTCGTCGTCACCAAGGTGTTGAACAATGGAGCCTACCACCTTTACAACCTCAAGAAAAGTGCTGACGAGCCCCGAGCCTGGAATGCAGATTTACTTTGTCAATTCTATACCTGAAGACTGGGTTGCTTGATGTAATAAGAGAATAGTTTGCTTACCAATGATATGACTCCTGCAGTCTTTTGTCGATTCCGATCGCACAATTTTGAGTTCAAAACCTCGTCGAGTGGATAGCAACGCATTCACTCGACGGCTTGGCAGCGAATCCGCTTCGCCCAAGTTACAAACTTCTCCGAGTGACGAGCGATCCTCACACTCGAGGGCTTAGCTGCGACTCCGTGTCGCCTAAGTTCAACCCCCCGTCGAGTGAATAACTTCACTCGGAGGCTTGGCCGCGAATCTGCTTCGCCCAAGTTACAAACTTCTTCGAGTGATGAGCGATCCTCACACTCGGGGGCTTAGCTGCGACTCCGTGTCGCCTAAGTTCAACCCCTCGTCAAGTGAATAACTTCACTCGGAGACTTGGCAGCGAATCCGCTTCGCCCGAGTTACAAACTACTCCGAGTGATGAGCGATCCTCACACTCGGGGGCTTAGCTGCGACTCCATGTCGCCTAAGTTCAACCCCCGTCGAGTGAATAACTTCACTCGGAGGCTTGGCCGCGAATCCGCTTCGCCCAAGTTACAAACTTCTCCGAGTGATGAGCGATCCTCACACTCGGGGGCTTAGCTGCGACTCCGCATCGCCTAAGTTCAACCCCTCGTCTAGTGAATAACTTCACTCGGAGGCTTGGCCGCGAATCCGCTTCGCTCAAGTTACAAACTTCTCCGAGTGATGAGCGATCCTGACACTCAGGGGCTTAGCTGCGACTCCGCATCGCCTAAGTTCAACCCCTCGTCGAGTGAATAACTTCACTCGGAGGCTTGGCCGCGAATCCGCTTCGCCCGAGTTACAAACTACTCCGAGTGATGAGCGATCCTCACACTCGGGGGCTTAGCCGCGACTCCGTGTCGCCTAAGTTCAAACCTCGTCGAGTGAATAAATTCACTCGGAGTCTTGGCAGCGAATCCGCTTCGCCCGAGTTACAAACTACTCCGAGTGATGAGCGATCCTCACACTCGGAGGCTTAGCCGCGACTCCGTGTCGCCTAAGTTCAAACCCTCGTCGAGTGAATAGCATCGCATTCATTCGAAGGCTTAGCCGCGATTCCGCATCGCCAAAGTCAAAAGTTACTCCGAGTGATGAGCGATCCTCGCACTCGGGGGGCTTGGCCGCGAATCCGCTTCGCCCAAGTTAAAATTCTACTCCGAGTGTCGAGCGACCCTCACACTCGGAGGCTTAGCCGCGATTCCGCATCGCCTAAGTTCAAAACTACTCCGAGTGATGAGCGATCCTCACACTCAGGGGCTTAGCTGTGATTCCGTATCACCTAAGTTCTAAATTACTCCGAGTGATTAGCGATCCTCTCACTCGGAGGGCTTAGCCGCGAACCAGCTTTCGCCTAAGTCCAAAATCAGCCAAACATTGTCTCTATCAGACCCCCGCCGATGCAAGCACTCGACGGCGGTCTCGGGGACTACACCCAGTGGGTGCACTCAGCGTGCCCCCACTGGACCATAAACCACTCGACAAGACCTGATCTACTCCAGAAGAAACCAAGCAAAGGACTGAAAAGCAAATTCAGATAAATCCAGAGTTTTCAGCATGGATAAAAGTTACCCATGCAAACGACGAAAAGTACTCGGGCCCAAGACCCGAAAGAAGTTTAAGCGATACACCATCACTCAGCATACCGAGGCAAATTGAAGTTTTTGTTCACCAGTAAAGGTTTTTTCAAACACTTGAGGGACTCGCAGGCTCGACGAAAGTGTCAAGGTCAATTCCATCCGCAATCCGGGTAGCTGCAGAGATGAAAGTCTCCATGAAGTCCCCGAACTGCAGTTTCTTTGTGTTGGCCACCTGGAGTTCCTTCAGCTTGTCCTCCTTCGCCTCCTTGCAATGGACCCGGACGAGGGAGAGCGCCACATCAGCTCCACAGTGCACCGCGGATTTCTTCCATGCCTGCACTCGACCAGGGAGCTCGTCGAGCAGAGTCATCAAAGACTCGAGGTCAGCCTGAAGTGTGTCTTCCGGCCACAGCTCCTTGTCGACCTTCCCCATTGCGTTCCACAGTCGAGTGACATACTCTCGAACACCTTCAATTCGAGTATTGAGCCGGAACATGCTCATGGCCACAGCATCTCCGACGAGTGACTTGGAAGGGTCCAGATTGGGCTCGATCTCCTCGGTCTCCTTCTGGAAGTCCTTGCAGAATTCTACATGAAGATGGGAAAGACTAGTCATGCTGCTGTTACCTAGGAATCGACAGAATTCACTCGACTGGATGAGGCCGGAATTGACGGAGTTCACTCGGTTACAGAAAATTACCTTCGAGCAGAGCATACATCTTCTGGGCGTAACTCCCCAGATAGGCCTCCAAGCCCTTTGCTCTCTTGGTGGCATGGTCAAGCTGTTTGCTCCAGTCAGATCGCTCCTGCTTCAGCTTCGTGTTCTCTTCCTCAAGCTTGTTTGCAGTGGCGAGCTTCTTTTCGACAGCTTCAATCTTTTCTCTCGCCACCTTCTGAGCATCGGCGAGTGCCTGGTCTTTGTCCTCCAGCGCCTTCTTCATCGTATCTAAGGAAACAGCATTGTTGAGACGCGCTTGGAGTCGACTATTTTCAGCACGCACGTCTGCTCGAGTGGAGTCACTTGGTTCAAAGATGGAAGAAACAAATAATGAAGTATTCGATCATCAAAGTTTACCTCCTGAAGCCCTTAGATCGGCCTGCGCACGCTCCAGGTCCTTTCGAGCCAACTCCAAGTCCACCTGAAGCTGGGCCTTCTCCTTCTCCAAGTCGACGTATCGAGTATCGAGCTCACAAGCCTTCTGAAGGTCAAACAACAAAGACAATTCAGTCGACAGAAGTATGGGCTCCGAGTAAAAGTTCTAAGAATCCTGCCGACTGCACGCAGTCGATAGCAGTCTCGGGGACTACACCCAGTGGGTGCACTCAGCGTGCCCCCACCGGAGTGGTATCCGCTCGGAACGGTCCGCCCGATCCGAGTGATGGCCAAACAACAAAGAAAACACAAGTTGTCCACTCGACCAGGTCAGCCCTGGCCGAGTGCGTGACAAGAGCAAGACCAAAAAGTTCTAAGACTCCTGCCGACTGCACGCAGTCGACAGCAGTCTCGGGGACTACACCCAGTGGGTGCACTCAGTGTGCCCCCACCGGAGTGGTATCCGCTCGGAACGGTCCGCCCGATCCGAGTGATGGCCAAACAACAAAGAAAACACAAGTTGTCCACTCGACCAGGTCAGCCCTGGCGGAGTGCGTGACAAGAGCAAGACCAAAAAGTTCTAAGACTCCTACCGACTGCACGCAGTCGACATCAGTCTCGGGGACTACACCCGGTGGGTGCACTCAGCGTGCCCCCACCGGAGTGGTATCCGCTCGGAACGGTCCGCCCGATCCGAGTGATGGCCAAACAACAAAGAAAACACAAGTTGTCCACTCGACCAGGTCAGCCCTGGCCGAGTGCGTGACGAACGATTGCCACTCGACGGACAGAAAACCCCCAGCGGGTGCAGAAGTCAAGTCACGGCAAACAGGAAGCGACACAATCAAAAAATGCACTTACAAGTGCACTTACTTGGACATTCGCCCGAAGCGCGGAGCTAGCGTCGTAAGCCAGCTTGCTGGCCTCGTACGCCTCCTTGGTTCGCTGCATCATGTGTTCAGCCTGCATCATCGCCTCCTTAGCAGCTCCAGTTTGATCTTCTGGAACGCGATGCAAGGAGAAGATGGTCTGCGAAGGGGCCGACGATGCAGTCACAAGGACCGGTGCTGGCGAGGTTGGCGCTGTGGAGACAGGCGCTTGAGGTGGGCTGGCGAGCTCCATGGCCGTCTGAGTCGGCGTTGCAACCGGTTCAGTCGGAGAAGGAGCTGCGGGGTCGATATCCATTGGCTCTGCAAGTCACCAGTCGACATTTCACAAGACTGCCGAATGGTTTGAGAAAAGTGTCGAATGGTAATACTTCATACCTTGGCGAGAAGTGGCTGCATCAGGCGTGTCCTTCTCCGCGCTGTCCTCTCCTCGTCCCGGCGATGTCACTGAGGTAGCAGCCCTGATATTCAAGAGTCACTCGACCAGCAAAAATATGAATCTCAACAACAAATTAAGCAAAGAGCAAGGACACTTACGTCGAGACAACCAGCACGGCAGCTATGATTCGGGGAAGGGCCCTCCGGGGCTTGGTGGTAGTGACCTTGGGCTGCTTGACAACCTTTTCAGTCGGCTCCGGCGTTGACGTCTGACTGCATTTGGAGCTCTTGGTGGTCAGTCCCCCGGCCCGACTTCGGCCAAGTGTAGGGTCGTGGCACTGCTTGAATCGTCCTTCGGTTCGAGGAGGAGACACAACCTCAACGCCATCACTCCCTGAGTCGTCGCTGCCACCTTCGCTGTCCTCACCGTCACTGATGCTACCACTGTCTTCTTCGCTCCCCACGCCTTCAAAGTTCTGGCCGCCATTCGGCACGGGTGAATACATGTTCGTAAACTCCTGCAAAGATCCAAGTCAGTCGGCAGAAAGACATATTCACTCGACAAGATACAAAAGCAATCGACAGCTACAAGACTTACCACATTCGGCAGGCGCTCGACAGAGAAGGGTAGGACTCTCTTAGACCCTCTGGGGTTGTCCCGTTCCCCCGTAATGCTGCGCAGCCACTAAGAGTCAGTTTCCTCAGAGACCTCTTCCGGGTGTGTGCGGGTGGTATCGTCAGTTCCCGAGTAATGCCACATTGGGTGGTCCCGCGCCTGGAGCGGCTGGATCTGTCGACCCAGGAACACCTCCAGCAGGTCCAAGCCAGTCACTCCGTCGCGGACCAGATTGACTACACCGTTCATCAGAATCCCCATGTTGGCCTTCTCTTCCTCAGCAACTACCAGAGATCGGGGCGTAGTGGGTCGAGCCAACGTGAAGGGTGGAAGGCCAGTCGACATGTTCGGAGACGCCATGTCATTGCAGTAGAACCAGGTCGACTGCCAGCCTCTAACTGACTCCGGAAGAGTTAGTGATGGAAACGAGCTCCCCTTCCTCTTCTGAAGGCCTAAACCCCCGCAAAGTTGGATGACGTTGGTCCTATTATCACTCGACTGGGCTTTCTTCACCGACTGAGATCGAACAGTAAAGATGTGCTTGAACAGACCCCAGTGGGGAGGACAACCCAAAAAACACTCGCATAGCGTCACGAAAGCAGCAAGATATGCAATGGCGTTGGGAGGGAAGTGATGCAGCTGAGCCCCGAAGAAATTCAGAAAACCGCGGAAGAAGGGATGCGGAGGTAGAGCGAAACCTCTCTCCAGATGGGTCGTCAGGAGGACCCTTTCGCCTTCGCGTGGCTCTGGCTCCGTTTCCGTCCCCGGCAACCTCCACGATCCAGCCGCGACGAGGCCATCGGCGACGAGATCCTCCACATCCCGCGCCGTCACTGTCGACTACATGAAGTCGCCCTGCATCCATCCGGGCGGCACGGCAGCCCGGGCGCTCGAGGGCTTCTTCCCCTTCATCGTCTTCTTCGGTGCCATGGTTGCAGGAGCGGGAAAATCCGATCTGAGCAGCGCGGCGGCGGAGCAGAGAAAGCGAGAGAAATAGGGGGAAAATGGGCGCACTACCGCAAATTTTCCCTCCCCGTTGGTCTTTTATCTTCGCCGATCCGAGTCGCTGACGCGTGGGACCGCAGCATCCCTGGACATCCCGCTAACGGCGGGATCGCGATACGTGGCGATAAAGTCAGCGCGAAGATCGAGGAGCCGCTGTCCCGACGGTTGCATCATCCCCGCTCTGCGCGCCTTCCCCATAAAATTCGAATCCCGCAAAATCCGGGCCAGACAGAGCGTCCTGTCGCATCGGAAGATCCTGTTGAACACTCGGACATGAACCTGCGTCCAAATCCACTCGGAGAAACTGACAAGCTGAATAGATCAAGGCCAACGTCGGAAGTTCCAGTCGACACAGGTATCGGTAAGATCTCGAAGGTCACTCGGGACATCGAGTTTGACAGAACCTGCACTGTACCTTCTCCACTCGAACCCTGATCCATTCGGGGGCTAATGACGAGGATACGTACCTAGGGTAGGGTATTAGGCCTGTCCTACATGCCCCACCTAAGGACGCCTCATTGAAGACCAATAAGATGGCAAGGAGATTCCGACTGAACTAGCCAAGGCGTACGAGTCACTCGACAGTGGTTCACTCGGAAGCGTCCCCCTCCACTCGACAGCCAACTCTCACTCGGAGGGGTCATCGACCACTCGACGACAGAAGACCAGAAGACTCCTCAAGGGTGCCAACGGTCAGGCGTTACACTCGCCTTAACTAGCATTTACTGTATACGTTACCAGTAACGTTCCCCCTTTATTACCTACAATTAAATCCCTTAATGCCGGACGTTATGAGGGGCAGCGCACTCTATATAAGCCACCCCTCCCCTCTGGCACAAGGGTTCGCATCCTTTGTAACCACAACACACATATTTCACTCGACAGAGTAGAGCTCCCCGGAGCACTGAGACGTAGGGCTGTTATCACTTCCGAGTGAGGCCTGAACTCATACATCTGTGTGTACACCCTCGCCGTAGCTAGGACTCTGCCCTCTCCATTCGTACCCCTACCATCTACTGTCAGGCACGTTCCCACGACAGCACCGGCTTTTGGTCATCCGGCTGATCGTGAGCTTCTCGATCCCTAGAAGAGCTCCCTCCAAGAACACAACACCACCATGTGCTGGCCCCATGGTGGGTGCCAACTGTCGTGGTTTTGTCATAGTAGATGTCCTCGTAGGAGAACTAAGTTGTGAGGCCATTGCTGCTAGGTGAAGGTTTGAACAGGGTTGATATGAATCAAGAGACGCGAGTTTACTAAGGTTCGGCCCCTCACGGTAGAGGTAAGATCCTACTCCTGCTTGATTGCTATAGACAATGATGATCTCGATTACAAGGGTGCAGTTTCGCTACCTAGCTTTCAAGAGATTGTAACTTGTCCTCTTTGATGACTCAGGAACCCCCTTTTTATAATAGGCTGGGTTACCTGGCTTACAATAGATTTCCGGGTCTTGCCCGCAGCCGGAGTCCTACTCTAAATCTTGTAAACCTCCATGTCTTCCAAGATTATGTGGAGTCCGTCTACTGTCCGATTATCCAAAGCCGGCTGCACCTCCTCTGGTCGGGTCTTCCCCAGCCTACACAGGCTGGCTTTGGGCTTCTGAGGCAAACTAGCTATTCACCTCTTGGGCCTGGCGGGTCTCAATCCTGGGCCTTAATGCCGGCTTTCCTAATGCGGAACATCCCGAGGTCATCCCCATGGACTCACCTTCGCCACCTCAAGTGCCACGAGGACCTATGACACGAGCACGAGCAAGAGCCTTCGAGAACGAGGTGACATCTCTCCTCTCGCAATTTCCCTTCGAAGCACATGAGACATGGGTGCTACCTCAAGCGGAGACCCTATGCATACTCAGGTACCAAGGAGATCATCATGGAGAAGCTACGAAGCAAGGCCAAGCGAAGGAGGAAGAGGAACGCGAAGACGTAGAAGGATTTAGGCAAAACAACACTAGCCCAGATGATCCGGACCCAGGCCCGGAGGATCTGGACCCTGGCCCGGATGATCCGTCTGGACGATGCTCCGAGTACAGCAGGCTCAAAAGATAGCCCGATCATCCGGACCCCGGCCTGGATCATCCGGCCTCAGCCCGGATGTCCGGACCCCGGCCCGGATGTCCGGCTCCACTGTAATGGCAGATGACCCTCTCGGACGTCCGGGTGACCGCCCGGATCATCCGGGCTCCCGAAGGCCGGATCATCCGGACAGCCACCCGGATCATCCGGGCACCCCGCAGCACATGTGTGTGTGTGTGTGGCCCGAGGCCAATGTAGCTATTTCGTCCCCAAGACTATAAATACCCCTCCTCCTCTATGTTTTGGGGTTAGCAAAGTATTTGGCTCTTGAGATTAGAGCTTTGCTCATCCATACCTCTTCCATGGAGATCAAGACCTCCATGAGACCCGTGTGAGAAGATCCACTCCGGATATCAAGACCTCGATTCCCCTCCGGATTGGGATGAACTAGCTACCGTGTATCCTCCCGTGTTGACTTTGTATCGTGAATCCTCATATGTGTATGTGGATCTAGTGTATGTGTGACTTGTGATTGTGTCAATTGAGTGATTTGTGTTCTTGTGTTCTTGAGTTCTTGCCTTTTCCCCCTCCAATTGTGAAAAGATCGACGAACTAGGGTTCCACCCTACATCATCTTGGATCAGAGCCACGTTGATTCACAATTTGGAGTCCTTCACCTCCATTTGCTACCCTCAATTTTGTTGTTTTTCCCCAATTTCAAAAATTCCCACAAAAATAGCCCCCCAATTTTTTTTTGTGATTTGTGAGTTTGATGATGTTTTGTTGATTTTGATCCGTGGATTTCGTGTGTTGCAAGTGGATCTACACTTCCCCCATCTTCCCCACCTCGAAACCCCCTCGAAATCCTCAAATTTTTCAAATTTCTCGGATTTTTCGTGTTCTTCCCGAGCTCCACCGCGCGCCAGGCCCGGATCGACCGGACCAGTGCCCGGATCGTCCGGATGAGCCCGGATCTGCCGGACCAGGGCCCGGATCAGCCGGCCTCCCCTAAATTTGCTGAATTTTTTTAAGACTTCTCCACCACCGCCATCACTTTCGCATAGACTTCCCGAACCCCACCATAGCTTCACCACCTTCACCTATACCCCTAGACCACCACCACCATTTTGTCATTTGCCATTGAGATTTTGAGTTGTGGATTTCTGTTTCCTAGTGTGTTTCAGCTAGCTAGGCATGGTTCGACATCGACTTCACTGCCACTCATCATTGCCACAGACTCGACATCGACAACGACCGCCTCACTATCGTGACACCACCACCATAAACAAGGACGGTAACCTCGACGACAACTCGTTTATTCCCTTGCCATTGCATTGTTAACCCAAAGGCCCTCTTTTGGGTCGCTTTCCTACAAGACTAGCCATTTGAGTATTGCCGGGCAATGATTACTTGTGCACTCTAGTGTTACCATCATATCATCTCTTGTGCCAAAATTTTGTTCCCGCATATACATCATTGCTACCATCGTGAGAGCATTTCGCATAAGTGGCCAAAGAAAATTATCAAAAGAAAGAAAAGCTTTTAAGCAAAGAGAAAAGAGCAACAACAAGCTTGTAAGCAATAGCCATAGCATTGCCACATTATATATCATATTTGATCATCTTGGATCATCGTGACAAGTTCACCGGGACTGATACATACAAAGCATATTCGAGATAGAAGTTGATCGTTTTGTCTCCTATAGGTTGTGCACAAGTGTCATATCCGCCTATTAAGTAATCGTGCTAGTGTCTCTCTAGAGTTGTGCAACACGAGCGTTTCCGGGTGTTCCACATTTGTGCTCATTCCTTGGTTGCACGACCTCACTTATCTTTCCGTGTGTGTGTTTCCGTGTAACTTTGCTCTTGGTCTACTTGTTTCACTTGTGAATTTGCGAATCTTTCTCAACATTATTGATATCTTGCTTACAATTGCAAATATTTTGTGCCACCATCCTAACCAAACTCCTCCAAAAGCGTTACTTGTGTAGGTGTGAGAATTGACACGTTCCGGTACCAATTGCACTATTTCTATAATACCATATCGAGTGATCATTGATCCATCTTCAACATTGGATAAGGTACATTGGTCTAGTTCATTCCATTCGTCCACTAACACTTGTTTGAAGATCATGGATAGGTCGGGCACTACTTCAAATCCTCTCTTTGATGAGCAAGACGATGCACCGAACGACTACGTCACCAAGGCACACCTCTTTGGCGTCCAACGAGCCTTACATCAAGAAAGTGAAGCTTTGGGTGAACGCATCGAACAACTCGCCTCCGACTTTCGACAAACTCTTGATGACAAGATATCATCTCAGATGGAAGAGTTCCGTGCCATGATGGTAAACCGTGCTTGTTCCACTTCATCAAGTTCAAGATCAAGATGGCGCCACTCAAGACGCAACTCTTCGGACACTTCTTCCGATGCAAGTCTTCCACGAGCACGCTCTCATCGCCCTCAAGTACATGAAGACCAGCAAGCTCCAAGAAACACATTCCACAATGGTTTGCAAGACCGTCTTCGAGAGCGTGAACGACAAAATCGGCAAGCACAAGCTAACATGGAGCAAGATCAAGTTCCACAACGCCAACGCCAAGTAAACCAAGACGACGATGCTCTACTACAAGAACGACAACGTCGTGAGGAGCAAGCACTTGAATCTCAACGTGCCCTATGCAAAGCAACTCGTAATGTCACCGACTGCAACTGCCGGGTGCGAGGACAAGAAGAGGCCCTCCAACGAGAGCAACAAGACAAGGCCGCAAGAAATGAGGAGCGCCAAGAGATGAGGAACCGTGCAAGAATTCCACGACCTTGACGTCAAGCCAATCAAGATGAGCACGATGAGCAAGAGCTAGAAGATCCTCCTCCAAGACATGAGCGTCATCGCCATCGCCAACAAAACAATGAAGAGCGCTGCGGCAAGCTCAAGTTTAACATGCCTAAATTCTCCGGTGGAAATGATCCCAAAGAATACCTCTCATGGGCATTAAAGGTCGACAAGATATTCTGTCTTCACAACTACGAAGAGGAAAAAAAGAGTGCCATGGCATCTCTTGAGTTCCAAGACTATGTTCTCATTTGATGGGAGCAAGTTATTCAACGACACCAAGAGAAGGGCGAGCCACCCATCACCACTTGGAATCAAATGAAAGATGTCATGCGAGCTCGCTTTGTGCCTACACACTATAGCCGTGACCTCTTCAAGAAGCTACAACTCCTCAAGCAAGGCACCAAGTCCGTTGAAGAATACTACCAAGAAATGGAGATTGCAATGATACGAGCCAATGTCAAGGAAGATGATGAACAAACTATGGCGAGATTCTTGAATGGCCTCAACCATCCCATCAAGAAAATTGCGGATTTCCAACCGTACTCCAACCTCCTCGAGCTAGTGCACCAAGCAACCAAAGCAGAGCGACAAGTACAAGAGGACTACAAGTACTCCAAGTACTCTTGCAAGACCTACGATTCATACACCCAAGCTTCAACGACTTCTACAACTCCTTCCATGACACACTATGATCCTCAACTTCTTGCAAGACCTACGATTCATACACCAAGTTCCGGTGACAAGTCAAGCTCCAAGCAACCTACGACATCTTTGAGTCGTCATACAAGTACATACAAGCAAACGCCTTTGTCATCAACAACTCCTACGGACGACACCAAGACGAGTGACATCAAGTGTTTCACTTGCAATGGACGAGGCCACAAGTCATTCGAGTGCCCAACATGACACACTATGATCCTCAATGCCGACGGCACCTACGATTCCATGAGCGAAGATGAAATGGAAGCCCTCGAGCAAGTGGCCATGCACCACCAAGTGAATGAAGATGAAGACAATCAAGTCTTTTGCGATAATGATTCAAGCCCCGCTCTTGTTGTCTCCAATGTCTTGACACTTCAACAACATCAAGACGAAGACCAATGTTGCCACATCTTCCATACGAAAGTGGGTATTCAAGGACGTTTCGTCAAGGTCATCATCGACGGCGGAAGTTGCCACAACTTGGCAAGTGAAGAGTTATGTTCCAAGCTACAATTGATCAAGAAGAAGCACCCTCGCCCCTACAAGGTCCAATGGTTGAGCGACTCCGGCACAATTCAAGTGGAGCACACCGCTCAAGTCTCCTTCAAGATTGGATCATATGAAGACACCTTAGAGTGTGATGTGGTTCCTATGTCCGTATGCCATCTACTCCTTGGAAGACCTTGGCAATTCGACCGCGGCGTCATTCACAACGGACGGACCAATCACTATAGCTTCAAGATGAAGGGCAAGGAATTCATACTTTGACCAATGACGCCAAGTCAAGTCATCGCCGACAAGCAAGCATCTACACATCATGGAGAGACTAGTGAGCGAGTGAACCACCAAAAAAGTGTGAGCACCACAAGCCAAAATTGAGCGACTCCACGATGATCGACAAAAGATATCTAGTTCTTCTAGCCACCAAAAGATATTTGAAGGATGTGAGTGCAGAGCCCATCAAGTGTTCTTCATTTTGTGCTTTTATGCAAAGGCGACGTTGAGCGGACTAATACTTCACAACATCCTCCTCTAGTTTTGTCTCATCTCTTGCAGGAATACAAGGACGTGTTTCCCGATGTGCTACCTCCCGGACTTCCTCCTCTACGCGGAATCGAACACCGCATCGATCTCATCCCCGGTGCACCTCTACCGAACATGGCACCTTACCGCGTCAACCCCGACAAGACTAAAGAGATCCAAAGGCAAGTGCAACATCTCATGGAGAATCGGTATGCACGCGAGAGCTTGAGCCCATGTGCCGTTCCGGTAATTCTTGTGCCAAAGAAAGATGGTTCCTATGGCATGTGTTTCGATTGCCGTCCCATAAATGCTATCACCATTAGATATCGCCATCCCATTCCACGCCTAGATGACATGCTTGATGAACTTAGTGGAGCCACTATTTTCTCTAAAATTGACCTTAAAAGTGGCTATTATCAAATACGCATGCAAGAAGGTGATGAATGGAAAACCGCTTTCAAAACTAAATTTGGCTTGTATGAATGGTTGGTCATGACTATGGGTTTATCGCAAGCTCCTAGCACTTTTATGCTTGCGATGCATTGTGTTCTTCGCAAATATATTGGCATTTGTGTTGTGGTTTACTTTGATGACATCCTTGTGTTTTGGGAACTCTTGAAGATCATGTCAAACACCTTAGAGACGTATTGCAAGTTCTTAGAGACGGGCGACTTTATGCTAACATGGAAAAATGCACTTTTGGTGTTGATAAGCTTGTTTTCTTGGGCTTTGTTGTCTCATCTAAGGGTGTTCATGTTGATGAAGCTAAAATTGATGCTATTAAAAATTGGCCACAACCAACCAATTTGCTTCAAGTGCGTAGCTTCCTTGGCTTAGCCGGATTTTATAGATGCTTTGTGAAGGATTTTAGCACTATTGCATCACCATTACATGCATTGCGTAAGAAGAATGCACCATTTGTTTGGGTCCATCCCAAGATGCCGCATTTCATGAGCTTAAGAACTTGCTTACACATGCTCCATTACTTGCATTACCCAACTTTGAGAAAACTTTTGAAGTGCATTGTGACGCTAGTGGTAATGGCATAGGTGGTGTGTTAATGCAAGAGAAGCGACCCATTGCATATTTTAGTGAAAAACTCTCCGGCGCACAACTTAACTATCCTATCTATGACAAAGAGTTATATGCTTTAGTGAGAGTCTTGCATGTGTGGGAACATTACCTCCGTCCGCGTGAATTTGTCATCCATACGGACCATGAAACGCTTAAGTACCTAAAGGGACAAACTAAATTGAATAAGCGTCATGCTAAATGGAGTGAGTTCATTGAGTCATTTCCTTATGTTATCAAGTATATCAAAGGTAAGGAAAATGTTGTGGCGGACGCTCTCTCCCGCAAGTGCATGTTGGTTACTCAACTTGAATTGAATGTTATAGGATTTAAGCACATTAAAGACTTGTATGAACATGATTCATCATTTGCAATTCCTTATGCCAAATGTTTACCACATAAAACTTGGGAGCAGTATTTCTTGAAAGATGGTTATCTTATGAAAGCTAACAAACTTTGTATTCCCGAGTCTTCTCTTCGCTTGCTACTTTTGCCAGAAGCTCATGGTGGAGGACTCATGGGACATTTTGGACGTGACAAGAACTTCGCTACGCTCTCCAAGAACTACTTTTGTCCAAAGATGTTTCGAGACGTTTCACGCTACACCAACTGGTGCTCTACATGCCGCAAAGCTAAGTCTAAAGCTCAATCTCATGGTCTATATATGCCACTTCCTATTCCATATCAACCATGGGAAGATATTAGTATGGATTTTGTGCTTGGTTTGCCTCGTACTCAAAATGGCAAAGATTTGGTATTTGTTGTTGTGGACCGTTTCTCTAAGATGGCACATTTCATTCCTTGTAACAAGAGCGACGATGCTTCACATGTTGAAAATCTCTTTTGTAGGGAAATCTTGAGATTGCATGGTGTGCCCAAGACGATTGTATCGGACCATGACGTCAAGTTCCTAAACTACTTTTGGAAGACACTATGCACCAAGCTCGGAATCAAGCTACTATTCTTTTTGGCTTATCACCCTCAAACCGACGGCCAAACGGAGGTCACGAACCGGACGCTATCCACACTCTTTTGCGTGTTGATCAAGAAGAACATAAGGGAGTTGGAGGAATGCTTACCCAATTCCGAGTATGCCTACAATCAAGCAAGACATTCGACTACCGGCAAGCCCCCCTTCGAGGTCGTCTCCGGCTTCAACCCGTTGTCTCCATTGGACATCCTACCGCTACCACTCCAAGAGCGCATCGACATGGACGCGAGTGCATGAGCTACATACCTTAAGAAGATGCATGAAGATACAAGGCAAGCAATTGAGCGCCAAGTACAATGACTCGCGACCAAGGTCAACATCAACAAGCACCCCATGGTGTTTAACCCCGGAGATCTTGTGTGGCTTCACCTACGCAAAGAACAATTCCCCAACGAACGCAAGTCAAAACTACTTCCTCGAGCCGATGGACCATTCAACGTGCTAGCACGCTACAATGACAACGCCTACAAGATCGACATCTCGCATGACAAGTACAACATGAGCGACATCTTCAACGTCAAGGACTTATGTCCCTTCCATGGTGATGTGGATCTCGATCCGAGGACGGATCTTTCCCAAGGGGCGAGATGATGCAGAGCATCCTGAGGTCATCCCCATGGACTCACCTTCACCACCTCAAGTGCCACGAGGACCTATGACACGAGCACGAGCAAGAGCCATCGAGAACGAGGTGACATCTCTCGTCTCGCAATTTCCCTTCGAAGCACATGAGACATGGGTGCTACCTCAAGCGAAGACCCTATGCATACTCAGGTACCAAGGATATCATCATGGAGAAGCTACGGATCAAGGCCAAGTGAAGACGGAGAAGGATTCGGGCTAAACATCACCAGCCCAGATGATCCGGACCCAGGTCCGGACAATCCGGCCGATGCTCGGACGATCCGGACCCAGGCCCGGATGATCCGGCCGGATGGCGCCCCGAGTACATCAGGCTCAAAAGATAGCCCGATCATCCGGACCCCGGCCTGGATCATCCGGCCTTAGCCCGGATGTCCGGACCCTGGCCCAGATGTCTGGCTCCCCCACAATGGCAGATGACCCGCCCGGACATCCGGGCGACCACCCGGATCATCCGGGCTCCCAAAGGCCGGATCATCCGGATGGCCACCCGGATCATCCGGGCACCCCGCAGCACATGTGTGTGTGTGTGTGGCCCGAGGCCCATGTAACTATTTTGTCCCCTAGACTATAAATACCCATCCTCCTCTATGTTTTAGGGTTAGCAAAGTATTTGGCTCTTGAGATTAGAGCTTTGCTCATCCATACCTCTCCCAAGGAGATCAAGACCTCCATGAGACCCACGTGAGAAGATCCACTCTGGATATCAAGACCTCGATTCCCCTCCGAATCAAGATGAACTAGCTACCATGTATCCTCGCGTGTTGACTTTGTATCGTGAATCTTTGTATGTGTATGTGGATCTAGTGTATGTGTGACTTGTGATTGTGTCAATTGAGTGATTTGTGTTCTTGTGTTCTTGTGTTCTTGAGTTCTTGCCTTTCCCCCCTCCAATTGTGAAAAGATTGACGAACTAGGGTTCCACCCTACATCATTT
Source organism: Elymus sibiricus (assembly GCA_039707655.1). Lineage (NCBI taxonomy): Eukaryota > Viridiplantae > Streptophyta > Magnoliopsida > Poales > Poaceae > Elymus > Elymus sibiricus. The sequence goes on along the minus strand of CM077664.1, from coordinate 258,387,672 downwards.
ATTCCATGGGTAATATCCAGAACAACGGTTGCCTCGACGCCGACACGCCTACTGCCTGGTCTAGGAGAGACGTGGGGCTGTTCACCGGCCGGCTTCTTCCACCACGCCCGCAAGGTACAAACAGATAGTGGCGATGAGTACTTTTTCAACAACTTCATTTATGATTTGGATGATTCATTATCCGATGGTGAGGAGATTGTGGTTGCTACTTTGGTCATCCATGAACTCACTAGTAGGCAGCGGCCGATGTTTAGGGGCTCGCTCCCGGGGCATGCTCTGGCATTGAATAGCAACAGAGAGAGCGGTCATTGCATACTCTGGGGGGGCTACTTCAAGTCCACTTCCCCACTCTTCAAACACAACCTATTCTGGAGCCGCTTCCAGATGACTAGACATGTGTTCAATCATATCTGGGAGGGGGTGGTGGTGTACGATGATTATTTCGTATGCAAGGAGGATGCCCTGGGAAAGGTTGGCTTCTCCTCTTATCAGAACTGCACTTCAGCTATTCGGATGCTTGCATACGGAATACCCGGTGATCTTATTGATGAGTATGTCTGCATGAGTGAGGCCACGTGCCTAGAATCCATGTACAAGTTCTGCAAGGCTGTGGTAGTAGTGTTTGGCCCGAAATACTTGAGAGAGCCAACTACTGCAGATACAGCCCGGTTGTTGGTGATCAATGCCGATAGGGGCTTTCCGAGGATGCTTGGTAGCATAGACTGTATGCACTGGAGTGCAAGAACTGCCCTTCTGCTTGGCCGGGGCAGCATAGGGGTGATGACCCACAAGTATAGGGGATCAATCATAGTCCTTTCGATAAGTAAGAGTGTCGAACCCAATGAGGAGCAGAAGGAAATGACAAGCGGTTTTCAGCAAGGTATTCTCTGCAAATACTGAAAGTAGCGGTAACAGATAGTTTTTATAGCAAGATAATTCATAACAAGTAACAAGTAACAATAGTAGCAAGGTGCAGCAAGGTGGCCCAATCCTTTTTATAGCAAAGGACAAGCCAGAACGGTCTCTTATATAAAGCAAAGAATTTTCGAGGACACATGGGAATTATCATCTAGTCACTTTCATCATGTTTGTTTGATTCGTGTTCGCTACTTTGATAATTTGATATGCGGGTGGACCGGTGCTTGGGTGCTGTTCTTACTTGAACAAGCCTCCCACTTATGATTACCCCCTCTTGCAAGCATCCGCAACTATGAAAGAAGAATTAAGATAAATCTAACCATAGCATGAAACATATGGATCCAAATCAGCCCCTTACGGAATAGCGAATAAACTAGGGTTTAAGCTTCTGTCACTCTAGCAACCCATCATCTACTTACTACTCCACAATGCCTTCCCTTAGGCCCAAAGATGGTGAAGTGTCATGTAGTCGATGTTCACACAACACCACTAAAGGAAGCAACAACATACATATCATCAAAATATCGAACGAAAACCAAATTCACATGATTACTTATGACAAGACTTCTCCCATGTCCTCAAGAACAAAAGTAACTACTTACAAATCATATTCATGTTCAAGATCAAATGGGTATTGAATTGCATTAAGGATTTGAACATATAATCTTCCACCAAATAAACCAACTAGCATCAACTACGAGATGTAATCAACACTACTAGCAACCAACAGGTACCAATCTGAGGTTTTGAGACAAAGATTGAATACAAGAGATGAACTAGGGTGTGAGATGAGATGGTGCTGGTGAAGATGTTGATGAAGATTGGTCCTCCCATGATGAGAAAATTGAATCGCTCCACCGGAGAGCAAAATTGCTGCTGCCCAGGTTCCACCTCGAGACAGCGGCGCTTCGTCCCGAAAGTCTTCTCTATAATTTTTTAGGGCAAATGACCTTATATAGCAGAAGGAGGGGGCCAGAGGCCAGCTGTGGGCCCCACAAGGCATCAGTGCGTGCCCAGGGGGGCGCACCCTATTGCCTTGTGGGCAACTGGTGGGTCCCCTCTGGTATTTCTTTTCTCCAATATTTTTTATATTCAATAAAAAATCTCCGTAAAATTTCAGGTCATTTGGAGATTCGTAGAATAGGTATCTCTGCTGTAGCTATTTCAGGTCCAGAATTCGAGCTGCCGATATTCTCCCTCTTCATATAAATCTTGCAAATTAAGAGAGAAAAGGCATATGAATTGCATCATAAAGTGAAATAATGACCAAATACATTATAAATAACAGTAGGAAATCATGATGCAAATTGGACGTATCAACTCCCCCAAACTTAGACCTTGCTTGTCCTCAAGCGAAAGCCAAAATCAATAATCATGACCACATGTTTAGATAGAGAGAGGCGTCGATAAAATAAAATATGGACATGAGAGCATCATGATTAATTTCATAACAGCAATATATCATCATAAAACTTCTCATGGAAAAGTGACAATTCATCCACAAGATAAAGTATGAACTACAAACCATATTGAAAACTAACAAACTATGATCTCAGTCACTAATGCAATTGCAATTCATCATATTATCAGAAAGAGTCTATGTAAGAGCTTTGTTTAGCAAGTTCACATACTCTACTATCATTTAGTCTTCTATGATTGCTGACACTGACGGCATACTTATGGAGCAAAAGTTTCAGCCAGACACATAGAAAGATAGAGGCTTAAAGTTTCGCCTCCCAACTTATTTACCTCAAGGGTAATGTCAACTGTAATAACTCATGATCACCAACATCCAACTGGATATATATGCCTGGATCTTTCCCCACCACATGATGCTTGCCAAGAGAGAAAATAAAAATGGAATAGAGGAGAATACTATTGACTCTTGCATAAAAGTAAATACATAAATTAAAAGATAGGCCCTTCACAGGGGAAGCAGAGGTTGTCATGCGCTTTTCATTTTTGGGATGTGCAAACTCTTAATGTAAAGGAACGTTACTTTATATTGCCCCTTACGATAGCAACCTTTATTATGCAGTCTATCGCTTTTATTCCTTCACCATCACAAGATCGTACAAAGCTTATTTTCCCTTACAATAAAAGTTCATACATATTTAGAGGCAATTTTTATTGCTTTATGCACCGATGACAACTTACTTGAAGGATCATATTCAATCCATAGGTAGATATGATGGACTCTCATGACATGAAACTGGGTTCAAGGGTTTTGGATGCACAAGTAGTATCTCTACTTAGTGCGAATTTTGGCTATCAAAAGATAGGGGGGCAAGCACCACATGTTAGAGGATCCAAAACAATATAACTTCTATGTGAATATAAGCAAACATAACTCATTACGTTGTCTTCCTTGTCCAACATCAACTGTTTGACATAGAATATTTAATGGGGGACTCACAATCACAAAAGATGCCCAAGATAGTATATTTATATGTGAGACCTCTCTTCCTTTATTACTTTTTCATGAATTGAAACAATGACCAATGCTATGTTTGTCAACTTCCAACAAGTTTTTTCAATTATACTTCTTTTATGTGAAGTCATCACACCCCATGGGATTAGCATATGATCTCTCTTTTCTTTATTCTTTTTATTTTATTTCTAAGATTGGATCAACAAAAGTAAAACAACTCAACTCAACTACTCTTTATTATATAACTCTCACACTCGATTACATACATAGATAGATCACTAACCAAGCACTAAAGTCTAAATCATACTAAAACTTTATTCTTCTAAATCACAAAATAACTAAGTATCAAACTAAGATAGGTAATTATGATAAAAGTGATGGTGATATGATACCGGGGCACCTCCCCCAAGCTTGGCACAAGCCAAGGGTGGTGCCCATACCCATGTACTCAAGTCTCCTTCTTCGGTGATGGTGGTGATGAAGTGATAGGCTTGTCCTTTAACTTTAGTAAGTACTCCAAATTGCCATTGATCCTCCGAAGGGCACGATTATGCACTTCTAACACAATAACTTCATGGGTAAGCGACGTATTCTGAGCACAAATTGCTTCAAAAACTTTTTGTGTATCGATTTCAAATGGGGGAAGGTTATGATAAAGAGTTTGCCATGTATCTCGCTTTTCTGATGCTTCTCCCGTGCGCGTGGCTTGATCTTCTTCTCCTCGAATGCGGTGCTCCATGACTTCTTCTGATCCCTCCTTCATAGAGGTGTCCTCCTCTCTAGACAACCACTCATAATAGACTTCGCTGACAGGATGTTTGCCGGGCGAAGGTTGCATAATCCGGTGCTAGGTGTGGAGCCTTCGGGGAGCCATGGGGATCTAGATCTATCAGAAAAACAGCCCGAAACAAGAACAGAGGAGAAACTTGCGATACGGTGGTCAAAACATATGAGAGTATATATAAAGAATTGTTATCTTGCGAAAGAAGCATACGAGAGGAAAGCGGAGTCGGGAGGGCACACGAGGGGCCCACAAGGCAACACGGCGCGCCCTAGGGGGTGTCGCGCCCTATTGCCTTGTGACCTCCTCGTGGGTCCCCTTGGCTGTTTCTTATTTTTGTAATTTTTCTAATATTACAAAATGGATAGAAATATTTTTTATGGAATTTTTGGAGTCGGTTTACTTACTGTATCACATACCTACCCCTTTTCAGGGTTCTGGAGAGTTTCAGAAGGACTCTTGGACATGTTCTTCCGGTGTCATAGTTTGAATAATATTAGTTTCAACATTAGTGGGCGTACCCGAGATATAATGTTTAATTCTTTGACCATTAACCACTCTCGGATTAGTGCCCTCGGCATTATTGATTTTGATAGCTCCGGAGCGATAAACTTCTTCGATGATATATGCCCCTTCCCATTTGGAGAGAAGTTTTCCTGCAAAAAAATCTGAAACGAGAGTTGTACAATAGAACATGCTCACCCACTTTAAATTCCCGTTTTGGATTCTTTTATCATGCCATCTTTTAAGATTTTCTTTAAATAACTTGGCATTTTCATAGGCTTGGGTTCTCCATTCATCTAGAGAGCTAATATCAAACAACCTCTTTTCACCGGCAAGTTTAAAATCATAATTAAGTTCTTTAATTACCCAATATGCCTTATGTTCTAGTTCAAGAGGTAAATGACATGCTTTTCCATAGACCATTTTATACGGAGACATACCCATAGGATTTTTATAAGCAGTTCTATAAGCCCATAATACATCATCAAGTTTCTTAGACCAATTCTTCCTGGATCTATTAATGGTCTTTTGCAAAATTAACTTTATTTCTCTATTACTCAATTCAACTTGTCCACTAGACTGAGGATGATAAGGGGATGCAATTCTATGATTAACATCATATTTAGCAAGAAGTTTACGGAAAGCACCATGAATAAAATGTGAACCACCATCAATCATCAAGTATCTACGGACTCCAAACCTCGAAAATATAACTTCTTTAAGCATTTTAATAGAGGTGTTATGATCAGCAATACTAGTTGGAATAGGTTCTACCCACTTAGTAATGTAATCAAAAACAACTAAAATATGAGTATACCCATTAGAGGAAGGAAAATGTCCCATATAATCAAAACCCCAAACATCAAATGGTTAAATAAGAATTGAATAATTCATAGGCATTTCTTGACGTCTACCAATATTACCAATTCTTTGACACTCGTAACAAGATAGGACAAACTTACATGCATCTTTAAAAAGAGTAGGCTAATAAAAACCAGACTGTAATACCTTATGTGCAGTTCTGTCTCCCGCATGGTGTCCTCCGTATGCCTCGGAGTGACACTTTCGTAGGATTTGTTCCTGTTCATGCTCAGGTACACAACGTCTAATAACACCATCTACTCCTTGTTTACATAAATGTGGGTCATCCCAAAATTAATGTCTTAAATCAAAGAAGAACTTTTTCTTTTGTTGGTAGGTAAAACTAGGTGGAATATATTTAGCAACAATGTAATTAGCATAGTCTGCATACCAAGGACTAGTGCGAGAAGCATTTATAACAGCTAATTATTCATCAGGAAAATTATCATTAATGGGTAGTGGGTCATCAAGAACATTTTCCATCCTAGATAAATTATCCGCTACTTGATTTTCAGCTCCTTTTCTATCAACAATATGCCAGTCAAATTCTTGTAACAAAAGAACCCACCTAATAAGTCTAGGTTTAGGATCTTTCTTTTCCATAAGGTATTTAGTAGCAGCATGATCAGTGTGAACAGTTACCTTAGAATCAACAATATAAGATCTGAACTTATCACATGCAAACACAACTGCTAAAAATTCTTTCGCAGTAGTAGCATAGTTTCTTTGAGCGCTGTCTAGAGTTTTACTAGCATAATGAATAACATTCAATTTCTTATCAACTCTTTGTCCTAGAACAGCACCAACAACATAATCACTAGCATCACACATAATTTCAAAGGGTAGGTTCCAATAAGGTGGTTGAACAATAGGTGCAGAAATTAAGGCTTTCTTAAGTATTTCAAAGGCTTCTACGCAATCATCATCAAAAACAAATGGAACATCTTTTTGCAAGAGATTAGTAAGAGGCCTAGAAATTTTAGAGAAGTCTTTTGTAAACCTTCTATAGAAACCAACATGACCAAGGAAACTTCTTATACCTTTGATATCTTTAGGACATGGAATTTTCTCAATTGCATCAACTTTAGCTTTATCTACCTCAATACCTCTTTCAGAAATTTTATGCCCAAGGACTATACCTTCGTTCTCCATAAAGTGGCACTTCTCCCAATTCAAGACAAGATTAGTTTCTTCACATCTCTGTAAAACTCGATCAAGGTTGCTCAAGCAACCATTAAAAGAAGTTCCGTAAACGGAGAAATCATCCATGAAAACCTCAACAATATTTTCACAAAAGTCAGAGAACATAGCAGTCATACATCTTTGAAAGGTGGTAGGTGCATTACATAAACCAAAAGGCATACGATGATAAGCATAAGTTCCAAAAGGACAAGTAAATGTGGTTTTCTCTTAATCTTCTTTTGATACAGGTATTTGAGAGAAACCAGAATATCCATCTAGGAAGCAAAAGTGTGTATGTTTAGATAATCTTTCTAGCATTTGATCAATAAAAGGCAAGGGGTAATGATCTTTCCTAGTAGCTTTATTTAATTTTCTAAAATCAATTACCATCCTATAGCCAGTTACAATTCTTTGTGGGATAACTTCATTTTTATCATTAGGAACAACAGTAATACCTCCTTTCTTAGGAACACAATGAACATGACTTACCCATGTACTATCAGCTATGGGATAAATTATACCTGCCTCCAGGAGCTTTTACCACATCCTTTATTTTAGGATTTAATCTTCTTTGATGATCAACAACTGGTTTAGCATCTGGCTCCATATGAATCTTGTGCTGACATAGAGTGGGACTAATGCCCTTAAGATCATCAAGAGTATACCCAATAGCTGCACGGTGCTTGCTCATAGTTTTAAGTAATCTCTTTTCTTCATGCTCTGAAAGGTTAGCACTAATAATAACAGGATATATCTTATTTTCATCAAGATAAGCATATTTAAGTGTATCAGGTAGTTGCTTTAGTTCAAACACAGGATCACTCTTATGTGGAAGAGGATCTCCCAAAGTTTCAACAGGCAGGTTATGTTTAAGAATAGGTGATGCGGAGCATCCTTCGATCATCCCGATGGATACCTTACCAACTCACCAAGCACCAAGTGGACCTATGACAAGAGCTCGCGCGCGTGCCATCAAGAACGAGGTGAACTCACTCCTTTACAACTTTCATATGGATATGGATGGAACTTGGATGCTACCTCACAAAGGAACTCTATGTATCATTAGGCATGATGGAGTCGACCACCAAGAAGCTAGGGAGCCTCGTCAAGTCCAGGAAGAAGGACAGGAGCGCCGCCAGGAAGACAGAGTCAAGCAACGGGAAGAGGAAGGAATGCCCAGGCGACCCCGTGCCCACTGGCTCTTTGGACCCCGTGCGCACGGCCTGTCCAGAAATTCTCTGGACACCCCGTGTGCACAGGCCCCAAAGACCCCATGCGCACGGGCTTCGGCAAACCTACTGGACACCCCGTGCCCACAGCCCCCCGGACCCCGTGCGCACGGGCCTCGCCACTATAGAACCCCGTGCGCACGGGCGTGTACCGTGCACACGGGACCCCCGTGCGCACGGGGCCTACTTAGCCCGTGCGCACGGTGTAACATCCCCATGTAATCACTACAGTGATCACCTATTAACAGTGCCATGTCATCATGTTTGTCATTGCATAAGCATCATTTGCATCAAAGCTCAATTCAAATTCAAACTCAATTTGCAATTCAAATTTAAAGTGAAAATAAAAGTTGTTTAAAAACAGAAACAGAAATGTCCATGTGATAGCACATAATTCAGAGACAAATATAAAAATATGTTTAACACTAACAAAAATATTTAAATAACTCTACCAAGTAGAAACAGTGACCTGCAGCAACAATTCAAACCATATTTAATTGTTTAAAAATCAAAAGAAAACATTTTTACACCAAACCAATTTTCTGAGATAGAGAATAATGCACTGAGTCACTTGGGATATGCCACATATTTTACTAAAGCCATTTAGTGCCTAAACTAATTGAAAACAGAAAAGAAAAGAGAAAAGCAGAGAAGAAAAAGAAAAAGAGAAAGCAGCCCAGCAAGCTGGGCTTAAGTCAGCCCAGCCCACCCCGCAGTGTCTCCCACCTCGCACTGCTCCTCCCCCCTTGCTCGATGTCGAGAAGGCAGCGCGCGTGCACCCGCACGCCCTGGCCCCTCCTCCCCCTGATCGACAACGGCCCCGCACGCCTCCCCGTGCGTCGCCTTAGTCACCCCAACCCCACAGACACCCCAGGCCACCCCACTTCCCCCACCCTCGCTCGCCCCTCTCCTCTCCTCTCTGCCCGAGAGTGCCCGCCATCGCCGCCGTCGATCTCGCGCACTCCGACGACCCTGTGCCCCGTCGAGATGTCGTAGGGCCCCGCCTCAGTACACTACTCCGCCTGGGCTCCGCCATTGGCGTCGGGAGCCATCGCCGCGAGCTCCTCGAGCCCGTCTTCTTCCTCGGGACTCCGGCGACCGTTGCCGAATTCCGGGCACCTCTGCAGCTACAAAGCCATCGAGGGCATTTCTTAGCCGCCCTGTGAGCTCTGCTTTCTCCTCCCCCTCTCCTCGTCGCCGTTTGCTAACTCTAGGCGCCGCCCCCTTCTTGCCCGAACGCGCCGCCGCGGAGCACGTCGCCGACGTCGTTCCGGCGACCAAGTGGTCGCTCACTGCCGCTCAACTTACTCGCCGCATCGTGTAGAGGCTCCCCAACCATGCCGTTTGCTCGCAAACCCACGGCAGCCGCGATCCCGTGCGACGCCCGAGAGCTCCGTCGCCTCCCGTCGTCGCCATCGTCTCTCCGGCCACCCCCGCGTCCCACCGATGACCCAGATCGACGCGGCCCTCTTTGCTCGATCGAACGCGCTCCGGCATTCGGCCGCCGCGTTTGGGCTTGCCGGAGCTACTCCGGCGGCCGCTCTGGCCGGTCTGACATGGCCTGGCCCCACCGGCCAGTCTCACTGACCCCGGGCCCCACTGGGTCCCGTTGACCAGGGTCAGCGCTGACGTCACCACCTCTCTGTGTATGACATGTGGGTCCCGCGTGTTTAAAATGATTTAATTAAATAAATATTTGAATAATTAAACTAATTAACCTAATTAATCTCTAACGAGTCACTGACATGTGGGACCAGAAGTTAATTAACTCGGTTTAATTAAAAAAAATAAACCATCTGTTAAGCCTTTGTCTATGACAGGTGGGACCCACCTGTCATATTTGACTGGTCAGCGCCATTGTGCAATGCTGACGTCAGTCTTGCGTCACGCTGACGTCATCCCACACTGTTTTGGATAATGTTCTAATTAATAATTTTAGAAAATTCCAGAAAATGTTTAAAACTTTAGAAATTCATATCTTTTAAACCGTAGCTCGGATTGAAATAAATTATATATGTAATATTAACAGAAAAATGTGTAGGATCTGAATATGCAATAATATTGACTGTACAACACTCCTAGCTAGATGAACATGCAACTTTTTGACTGATTCCGGTATATGAATAGTGATAGACTTTAATAAAATAAATTCAAATTAATTCCTAAATTAACGAAACCCTTTTCATTAGGCCGTAGAACGCCCCTGCATACCAATTAGGCATGTCATGCATCCCTGTTACCTTATTGCCATGTATTTACTGTTTCTCCCCCCCTTCTCTCTCGGTAGCCCCTGAGATCGCCGACGACACCGCCGTCTATGACGCCACCGCCGACGACCAGCCCCCTTCAGCAGAGCAGCCAGGCAAGCAAAACCTCCTTGATTAATAGATAACACCCATTCCTCTCTCCCTCTTATGCTTGCATTATAAATGCCCTACTACTGTTCCGATAGCTCCTATTTCGATGCATTGCCGGATTTTGTAGTCCGTTGTTGATACCCCATGTTGTCCCACAAAACCTAGCTATGCTACTTCTTCATCGGTGGCCATCACCCTTGTCCGTATGCCAAGCTTGTTACCGGGTCTTGATTCCTCTGGGTGAGGATCGCGAGAACATTTATCTTCTGCAAATACTAAACTGTTAAAGTCGGGCTGGCCCCCAAGGGTGCCCGCGAGTGGATATCAATAAAGACGGGTCGGCTCCAAGAGTACCCGCGTGATATGTTTCACCAAGTCGGAGTGACAGGTTGTCTGTTCGTCTCTACGAGTTACTAAACGAGCTTAGACAGAACTGGGTATTTGATCTGAGTTGGCTACGTGCCTATACGCACTACCACCACGTGGGATAATGGTTTAATGGGGCCCTTTGCATTGTACGTTTCTTCCGAAAGCTCTTCAGACGTCACAGTTCAGCATTGCGGGCTGATTGTTGGGGTTGGGCTGGTTATGTCACTGGGTTGTTCAGTGTCGTGCCTGCGCCCCGACCACCCACGCAACATGCAGGAGTGCGAAGGGCGATGGCCCAAGACCCCTTCGTGCTTAGGATTTAGACCGGCGTGTTGAACTCTCTGCTGAGCTTAGGTAGGACGCTGCTTCGTGTTGATCACCCGAGGCCGGGTATTACCCAGCAAGTGTATCCGGCCAAATGTGATCGAGCGTGTTGGGTAACAATAGTGCACCCCTGCAGGGAAGTTATCTATTCGAATAGCCGTGTCCACGGTAACAGGACGCTCAGAGTTGTATCTTGATCTGCTACAACTATAAATGGATACTATCACATGATTAAACTGCTACTATTGCTCTCGGGATCACTTTCTCGCAGGGTAGTCGAGGAAGTATCTCAGGGCTTTACTAAACTATGTTTGCTATTTATACTCTGCTCTTATCTCTTCTGATGCTGCAAGAACTGCTTCAAGATGCTAGTCTTTGATAGGCTAGGCTTCCCCCCTTACTCTCGCATTCTGCAGTTCAGTCCAGATATACAGCCCCACTCCTTTGATACAATGCATTTAGCATAGTTCTGATGTCAGTCTTGCGAGTACTTTGGATGAGTACTCACGGTTGCTTTGCTATTCTTTTTCCCCCATATCCACATGATGAATTCAGTTGAAGGAGCCCAGGAGCCTGATGCCCCCGCAGACGACTACTACCAGGAGAGCCCCAGAGGCCACTACTACTGGGTTGAGCCCGATGACCAGGATTAGTCCGAAGGTTCCCAGGAAGGAGGTCTACGCCTTTCGATCGTCTATCGTTGTTTGTGCTAGCCTTCTTAAGGCAAAACTTGACTAACTATGTCTGTACTAAGATATTTGGCTTGTACGACTTATGTATTTGGGTCCTCGTGATCCCTGGTTTGTAATATGTTGATTTATGTTTAATTTGAGTTTAGAGTTGTGTTGTGATATCTTCAAGTGAGTCGTTAGGCTTGATCGTGTGCATTTGCCTGTATGATTAGTGCACGATTAAGTCAGGGGTGTCACAGGCTGGTATCAGAGCCGACTGCCTGTAGGATGCCCCCTTCCAATTCCTTGGCCGAAATTGAGTCTAGACGCCGAAAAACTATTTTACTAACATGGCTGTGTGGCTTACGGGCCCACGTCGCCAACTGGGTGGTATTAGGATCTTTTATTCCTCTTCTATACTCTGGGACTCTGAATCCTCTTCTATTCGGGTTAAATGAATTTACTAACGCCGACACTGATGCCGACCCTAGGTTCTCGTAATCTCGTCCATCCGGAGAGCTGGATAATCTGCACGTGTTCCCTTACATTGATCTGATTAGTCTGATAATCACATTTTCCTTTACATTGGTTTATTTAACCTTTCTCTTCGAGTTATAATAAACTTCTCATTGTCATTTGACAATTCTGAATTTCCTCTGTTTCAGATGGATCGTTTGTTCCCGCCGCGCCCTGCGACGCAGCTTGTGCTCCGCACTAGGGCTCAACATGCCCCTGGTTTTCTTGCTGTCCTGATCGCCCTTCTGACCAGACTTGGCTACCGTTGGTACCCCGAGTATATGGTTTACGAGGATTACCGTGAGTTCAACCAGGAGCAGTACCATGCCGATCTTCGCATCTTCAATCAGCAGGACAACTCCGAGACCGAGTTGCAAGTCTTTCACGGTATTGGCATGACAGTTGAGATGGCAGTACATGATGCTGCTTACACTGCTGTCGCGCGTCTCCGTGGAGAGAACAGTCACTTGGATGCCTCTGAGTTCTGCTACATCCCGTATGTGCCTGCTGGAGATGATACCGGATCATACACAACTATCTGTGCCCCTTACGAGCGACGTCGATACGACCCGCACGTTTTGATTCAGTGCACTCAGGCTCTGGATCAAGCTGCCCGGGCCCTCACCATCGAGCTGTTTACCACTTGAGCACTCCTTTACGATGCTATGACACAGTTGCTACCAGCTATTCATGCAGGGATACAACCCGAGTATATTCTTTACCCGCGCAGGACTCAGATGCCGATGGGTATCGATTGACCTGCTGTTTGGGGTCACCGTCCTATTCGTGGACCACTTCTCTCAGCTCGAGACCGGGTTCTGCATCAGAGTGCCCACGGAGCACAGGAATTTCCTGCCCTAGAGACTCATCGTCTGCACTTGCAGCTACCCCGTTTCAGCGGTGTTCCCCGACGTTGACGTAGCCTTTGCTATGCCTCGTTGTGTACTTCCTACCGCATGCCTGCGTGCCGCCTAGTATGCTTAACTTTTGGGTTTGCGCCGTTATGCCGTCCGCTTGTAACCAACTTGTGTATGGATCTGTATGTCTTAATTGACTACTGTTATGTATCTATTGCACTACTTAATCATTGTCGTGTTACATCATGCTTGCTTCTAAACATTTGCAGTTGCTGTTACTGAACTACCCCCTGTTAAATTTTAGCAGGATGGTTAGGCCAGGTGCTCGTGCTCGTGGTCGTGGCCATGTCAACGATCCCCCACCGCCGCCAGACTATATGGCAGCTATGATGCAACAGTTCGAGCTGAACAACCAGTTTATGGTTGGGATCATGGCTCAGTTCCCGCACCAAAATCAGAACCAGAATCAGAACCAGGCACCCCTCCCAATAACTCTGTAGGAGTTTGTGCATCTCAACCCCACTGTGTTTCGCAACTCTGATCAGCCACTGGATGCTGATGACTGGCTGCGCGACATCGCGTATGAGATGGAATCTGCCAGTGTTGCCCCTGCCAGCCTAGTCACCTTTGCGACCTACTTTCTGAAGGGTCCTGCTGCTCAATGGTGGGACACTCACAGACGTTCCCTTCCTGCCAGGACAGTCATCACCTGGGCTGAATTTCAGACTGCCTTCCGTTCTCGTTACATTCCTCAGGGAGTCATAGAGCGAAAGAAGACATAATTCCGCAACCTCACTCAGGGCAATCAGTCTGTCGAAGCTTCTCAGCGGGAGTTTCTGAACCTGTCCCGCTATGCTGAAGAAGACATACCAACTGATGCCAGTAGACAGGAGAAGTTCCGTCGTGGACTGCACCCAGACCTCAAGCTGGCTCTTGCTATCCACCACTTCCCCGACTTCGCCACCTTGGTGAACAGTGCCATTCAGATGGAGACCGCTCAGATGGAGCATAAGGAGTCACAGAAGCGCTATCGTGATATTGGCTCATCCTCAGGCTCAAGTCAGAAGCGTAAGATCTGGATCCCGAACAGCATGTATCATCCCAATGTTCCTGCGCAAAGGCCCTCTTATGCTGCACCTCGTTTGCCTCCTCCTCCATCGAGGCAGCCAAGAGTTCAAGCTGCTCCGCAACGTGCTGCTCCTCTTCGTCCTGAAGACGGACTGTGTTTCAAGTGCCGCAAGCCAAGGCACATGGCTAAGGACTGCCGCCAGAATCCGAATCAGTTGGCACTTCCCTATGTTGGTCGTGGAAATGTTCGTGGCAACAATCAGACCCGCAACTATAATACCGGGCCTGCTGCTTATGGACGTGGTCAAGCTTACCACGTTGACGTTGAAGAAGTTCAGGATCAACCTGACACCGTGATGGGTACCCTTCTCATTAAGTCAACACCTGCTACTATTTTATTTGATTCAGGAGCATCGCATTCATTCATGTCAGAAGCATTTGCATTATCACACGACATTGCATTTGAAAACATGAAATTACCAATGGTTGTCCGCACCCCTGGAGGCCGTTGCCAAACCTCCATGATGGCACATAATATCCCTGTTGAAATCATGGGGTTGGAATTCTTTGTTTCACCCATCATTTTAAATTCTTCCAATATAGACCTCATCCTGGGAATGGATTGGTTGAAGGCTCACTATGCTTCGATCGATTGTGCCACCAAAGTCGTCCAACTTCTTCACCCCTCGGACGAGATAGTGAACTACACCGCTCTCATTACTCAGAATGCCGAAGCCTAGATTTATGCTCTGAATGCTTTGAACGCCTCACCTCTTGAGGGAATTGAGAACGTTCCAGTCGTTCATGATTTTCTGGATGTCTTTCCGGAAGAACTTCCAGGAATACCCCCTGTTAGAGTTGTCGAGTTCATCATCGACTTGAAGCCTGGCACTACCCCTAGTGCAAAGCGTCCTTATAAGATGCCTCCGCATGAACTCCTTGAGCTTAAGGAGGAAATCGACAAGTCACTTAAGAAAGGTTTCATCCGCCCCAGTTCCTCTGCTTGGGGAGCACCTTCTCTCTTTGTTAAGAAGAAGGATGGAACTAACCGGTTGGTTCAGGACTATCGGCCCATTAACCAAGCAACAATCCAGAACAAATATCCGCTTCCCCGGATCAACGATCTTTATGATCAGCTTGCTGGATCCTCTGTGTTCTCTAAACTCGACTTAAGGTTGGGTTACCATCAAATCCGAGTTCGTAAGGAGGATATTCCGAAGACTGCTTTCGTTACTCGCTATGGATCATACGAGTACACCGTCATGTCATTTGGATTGACTAATGCTCCAGCAATGTTTTCTCAATTGATGAACTATATCTTCATGGACTACCTCGACAAGTTCGTCGTGGTTTACTTGGATGATATCCTTATATTTTCCAAGAATGAAGAAGAACACGCCGAACATCTTTGGCTTGTATTAGAGAGACTTCGAGAACATCAACTGTATGCCAAATTCTCCAAGTGTGAATTCTGGTTATCCGAGGTGACCTATCTTGGTCATGTGATTTCCAAAGATGGTATCGCCGTTAACCCCGAATGAGTTCAGGCTATTCTTGACTGGACTCCTCCAAAGAATGTTAAGCAAGTCAGAAGTTTTCTCGGTCTTGCTAGCTATTGCCGCCGCTTCGTCGAGAACTTCTCCAAGATTGCTAAACCACTGACTGATCTGCTTCACAAAGGCGTTAAGTTTGAGTTGACAGAGAAATGTCAGGAAAGTTTTCAGACACTCAAGGACAAGCTGACATCTGCCCCAGTACTTGCTCCGCTAGATTCTCGCAAGGACTTTGTGATATATTGTGACACATCCCGTCAAGGATTAGGCTGTGTCCTAATGCAAGAGCGCAAGGTGATTGCTTATGGCTCTCATCAATTGCGTCCTCACGAAGATAAGTATCCAACGCATGATCTCGAGTTAGCAGCAGTTATCTATGCTTTGAAGCTGTGGCAACATTACCTTCTTGGTAATCGTTGCGAGATATACACGGATCACCAAAGTCTGAAGTATCTGTACACTCAACTAGACATGAACCTTCGTCAACAGAGATGGCTCGAGACAATAGCTGATTATGAGATGGATATTTCTTATACCCCTGGCAAGGCTAATGTAATGGCCGATGCTTTGAGCTGCAAGGCTTATTGCAACAACCTCATGGTTCAGGAAGCGCAACCCATGCTTTGTGAAGAAATGCGCAAGTTGAACCTCCATTTTGCTCCACAGGGTTATCTTAATACCCTGGTGGTAGAACCTGACCTTGAGTGCAACATCAAGACGAGACAGAAATATGACTCTGAAGTCGAGAAGATTAAGAAGTTCCTCTCCAAGGGAAACACTTCTTTCTACCATGTTGATGATGATGGTGCCTTGTTCTTCAAAGGCCGCCTAGTGGTCCCCAGAAGGCATAATCTGGACTCTCGTTCGGATGTTATGAAGGAAGCTCATGATACACTTCTTTCAATTCACCCTGGCAGTACCAAGATGTACCAGGACATTCGTCAGAGATACTGGTGGCCTGATATGAAGCCAGACATTGCTCGCTATGTGTCTCAGTGTGACGTTTGCCGTCGCATCAAAGCAGAACATCAAAGGCCTACTGGACTTTTGCAACCACTTGCTATTCCTGAATGGAAATGGGACAAGGTCGAAATGGACTTCATTACTAGATTTCCCAGATCGCAGAAAGGTCATGATGCTATCTTTGTCGTCATTGACCGTTTCTCCAAAGTTGCACACTTTCTGCCCGTCAAGGAGACAATCACTGCTAGTCAGTTAGCAGACTTGTATGTTTCCAGGATCGTGTCACTTCACGGTATTCTGCTGGAGATCATTTCAGATCGTGGTAGCCTTTTCACCTCCAGGTTCTGGAGCAGTTTCCAAGAAGCTATGAGAACTCACTTGTCTTTTAGTACCACTTTCACCCTCAGTCTCAAGGACAAGTTGAGCGCGTCAATCAAGTGCTTGAAGATATGCTTCGAGCTTGTGTTATCTCATTCGGTAAGAAATGGGAAGAATCTCTCGTGTATACCGAGTTCTCTTACAACAATAGCTATCAAGCTAGTTTGAAAATGGCACCGTTTGAAGTTCTATATGGACGTAAGTGTCGAACCCCTCTGAATTGGTCAGAAACTGGGGAACGTTCACTTGTTGGACCGGACATTATTCAACAAGCTGAAGAACAAGTCCGCATTGTCCGTGAGCATTTGAAAACTGATCAGTCCCGTCAGAAGAGCAACTAGGATCGCAAACATCAGGTAATGGTATATCAACCTAGCGAACAAGCTTACCTTCACGTTACTCTGATGAAAGGTACTCACCGTTTCGGAATAAAGGGGAAGTTAGCTCCTCGCTACATTGTCCCCTTTCGCATACTCGCCCGTCGTGGATAAGTGGCATATCAATTAGAATTGCGACCAAACCTCTCTCAAGTACACGATGTCTTTCACGTGTCGCAACTTCGTCGCTGCTTCAAGGATCCTGTTCGAGCCGTGGATCATGAAGTGCTTGAGCTACAAGAGAATCTTTCTTATCAAGAATATCCGATCCGCATTCTTGATCAACCTGAGCATCGAACCCGTCAAAAGTCGACCAAATTCCTCAAAGTTCAGTGGTCGAATCATTTGAAGATGAAGCCACTTGGGAACGCGAGAATCGTCTTCGCGAAGAATACCCCACTTTGTTCCAGTCTTCCTCTTAATTCGCGGGACGAGAATTTCTTTAAGAGGAGGAGAGTTGTAACATCCCCATGTAATCACTACAGTGATCACCTATTAACAGTGCCATGTCATCATGATTGTCATTACATAAGCATCATTTGCATCAAAGCTCAATTCAAATTCAAACTCAATTTGCAATTCAAATTTAAAGTGAAAATAAAAGTTGTTTAAAAATAGAAACAAAAATGTCCATGTGATAGCACATAATTCAGAGACAAATAAAAAAATATGTTTAACATTAACAAAAATATTTAAATAACTCTACCAAGTAGAAACAGTGACCTGCAGCAACAATTCAAACCATATTTAATTGTTTAAAAATTAAATGAAAACATTTTTACACCAAACCAATTTTCTGAGATAGAGAATAATGCACTGAGTCACTTGGGATATGCCACATATTTTACTAAAGCCATTTAGTGCCTAAACTAATTGAAAATAGAAAAGAAAAGAGAAAAGCAGAGAAGAAAAAGAAAAAGAGAAAACAGCCCAGCGAGCTGGGCTTAAGTCAGCCCAGCCCACCCCGCAGCGTCTCCCACCTCGCACTGCTCCTCCTCCCTTGCTCGTTGTCGAGCAGGCAGCGCGCGCGCGCCCGCGCGCCCTGGCCCCCCCTCCCCCTGATCGACAACGGCCCCGCGCGCCTCCCCATGCGTCGCCTTAGTCATCCCCAACCCTGCAGACACCCCAGGCCACCCCACTTCCCCCTCCCTCGCTCGCCTCTCTCCTCTCCTCTCTGCCCGAGAGTGCCCGCCATCGCCGCCGTCGATCCTGCGCACTCCGATGACCCCGAGCCCCGTCGAGATGTCGTAGGGCCCCGCCTCAGTCTGCTACTCCGCCTGGGCCCCGCCATTGGCGTCGGGAGCCATCGCCGCGAGCTCCTCAAGCCCGTCTTCTTCCTCGGGACTCTGGCGACCATCGCCGAATTCCGGCCACCTCTGTAGCTACAAAGCCAGCGAGGGCTTTTCTTAGCCGCCCGGTGAGCTCCGCTTTCTCCTCCCCCTCTCCCCGTCACCGTTTGCTAACTCTAGGCGCCGCCCCCTTCTTGCCCGAACGCGCCACCACGGAGCATGTCGCCGACGTCGTTCCGGCGACCAAGTGGTCGCACGCTGCCGCTCAACTTACTCGCCGCAACGTGTACAGGCTCCCCAGCCACGCCGTTTGCTCGCAAACCCACCGCAGCCGTGATCCCGTGTGATGCCCGAGAGCTCCGCCACCTCTCGTCGTCGCCGACGTCTCTTAGGCCACCCCCGCGTCCCACCGATGACCCAGATCGACGCGGCCCTCTCTGCTCGATCGAACGCGCCCGAAAACGCTCAAAACGGTGGACCAGTGGCGATTTCTGACACGCTCCGGCGTTCGGCCACCGCATTTGGGCTCACCGGAGCTGCTCCGGCGGCTACTCCGGCCGGTTCGACATGGCCTGGCCCCACCGGTCAGTCTCACTGACCCCGGGCCCCACTGGGTCCCGTTGACCAGGGTCAGCGCTGTTGTCACCACCTCTTTGTGTATGACATGTGGGTCCCGCGTGTTTAAAATGATTTAATTAAATAAATATTCGAATAATTAAACTAATTAACCTAATTAGTCTCTAACGAGTCACTGACATGTGGGACCAGAAGTTAATTAACTCGGTTTAATTAAAAAAATAAACCCTCTGTTAAGCCTTTGTCTATGACACGTGGGACCCACCTGTCATATTTGACAGGTCAGCGCCATTGTGCAATGCTGACGTCAGTCTTGCGTCACGCTGACGTCATCCCACACTGTTTTGGATAATGTTCGAATTAATAATTTCAGAAAATTCCAGAAAATGTTTAAAACTTTAGAAATTCATATCTTTTAAACCGTAGCTTGGATTGAAATAAATTATATATGTAATATTAACAGAAAAATGTGTAGGATCTGAATATGCAATAATATTGACTGTCCAACACTCCTAGCTAGATGAACATGCAACTTTTTGACTGATTCCGGTATATTAATAGTGACAGACTTTAATAAAATAAATTCAAATAAATTCCTAAATTAACTAAACCCTTTTCATTAGGCCGTAGAACGCCCCTGCATACCAATTAGGCATGTCATGCATCCTTGTTGCCTTATTGCCGTGTATTTACTGTTTCTCCCCCCTTCTCTCTCGATAGCCCCTAAGATCGCCGACGACACTGCCGTCTACGACGACGCCGCCGACGACCAGCCCCCTTCAGCAGAGCAGCCAGGCAAGCAAAACCTCCTTGATCAACAGATAACACCCATTCCTCTCTCCCTCTTATGCTTGCATTAGAAATGCCCTACTACTGTTCCGATAGCTCCTATTCTGATGCATAGCCTGATTTTGTAGTTCGTTGTTGATACCCCATGTTGTCCCACAAAACCTAGCTGTTCTACTTCTTCATCGGTGGCCATCACCCTTGTCCGTATGCCAAGCTTGTTACCGGGTCATGATTCCTCTGGGTGAGGATCGCGAGAACATTTACCTTCTGCAAATACTAAACTGTTAAAGTCGGGCTGGCCCCCAAGGGTGCCCGCGAGTGGATATCAATAAAGACGGGTCGGCTCCAAGAGTACCCACGCGATATGTTTCGCCAAGTCGGAGCGACAGGTTGTCTGTTCGTCTCTGCGAGTTACTAAACGAGCTTAAATAGAACTGGGTATTTGATCTGAGTTGGCTGCGTGCCTATACGCACTACCACCACGTGGGATAAAGGTTTAATGGGGCCCTCTGCGTTGTACGTTTCTTCCGAAAGCTCTTCAGACGTCACAGTTCAGCATTGCGGGCTGATTGTTGGGGTTGGGCTGGTTATGTCACTGGGTTGTTCAGTGTCGCGCCTGCGCCCTGACCACCCACGCAACGTGCAAGAGTGTGAAGAGCGATGGCCCAAGACCCCTTCGTGCTTAGGATTTAAACCGGCGTGTTGACCTCTCTGCTGAGCTTAGGTAGGATGCTGCTTCGTGTTGATCACCCGAGGCCGGGTATTACCCAACAAGTGTATCCGGCCAGAGGTGATCGAGCGTGTTGGGTAACAGTAGTGCACCCCTCCAGGGAAGTTATCTATTCGAATAGCCATGTCCACGGTAACAGGACGCTCAGAGTTGTATCTTGATCTGCTACAACTATAAATGGATACTATCACATGATTAAACTGCTACTACTGCTCTCGGGATCACTTTCTCGCAGGGTAGTCGAGGAAGTATCTCAGGGATTTACTAAACTATGTTTGCTATTTATACTCTGCTCTTATCTCTTCTGATGCTACAGGAACTGCTTCAAGATGCTAGTCTTCGATAGGCTAGGCTTCCCCCCTTACTCTCGCATTCTGTAGTTCAGTCCAGATATACAGCCCCATTCCTTTGATACAATGCATTTAGCATAGTTCTGATATCAGTCTTGCGAGTACTTTGGATGAGTACTCACGGTTGCTTTGCTATTCTTTTTCCCCCATATCCGCATGATGAATTCAGTTGATGGAGCCCAGGAGCCTGATGCCCCCGCAGACGACTACTACCAGGAGAGCCCCGGAGGCCACTACTACTGGGTTGAGCCCGATGACCAGGATTAGTCCGGAGGTTCCCAGGCAGGAGGTCTGCGCCTTTCGATCGTCTATCGTTGTTTGTGCTAGCCTTCTTAAGGCAAAACTTGACTAACTATGTCTGTACTGAGATATTTGGCTTGTACAACTTATGTATTCGGGTCCTTGTGACCCCTGGTTTGTAATATGTTGATTTATGTTTAATTTGAGTTTAGAGTTGTGTTGTGATATCTTCAAGTGAGTCCTTAGGCTTGATCGTGTGCATTTGCGTGTATGATTAGTGCACGATTAAGTCAGGGGCGTCACACACGGCCCCTCCAAGTGAGCTGGCTGTGTGTTGTCTGTTTTGCCCCCACTTCGTCCCTTACCTCCCACCTACTATATATTCTGTGGATAGACCATTTGTTAGGGTTAGCAAAGTGTATTGAGATATTACAGAGGGCTTTGCTCATCTACCACTCCTCTTGGAGATCAAAACCTCCTAGAGAGAAGATCCCAAGGGATATCAAGACCTCCTCTTGGAGAAGACTACCATTAAGACCTCACCTTCTTTGGAGTGGGAAGAACCTTACCTTTGTGCTACTTTCCTTTGATTGTCTATGTATGCTTGTAAATCTATGTATGCTACTCTAGTGGATGTGTGATTTGGGTTTGTTTGAGTGATTTGCCTCTTGTGATTTGTGAGTTCATCCCTTTTCCCCCCTCCAAGTGTGAAAAAGTCCTCACTTAGGGTTCTACCCTACAACATCTTGGTATCATGAGCCACGTTGATTCACATCTTGGAGTCCCTCCCCCCACTTTCTAGCCTGATTTTGCTTTGTTTTGTCCCAATTTAAAAAATCCCCACAAAAATAGCCATACCAATTTTTTTTGCTTTTGTTAGATCTTGTGAGATTTTGTTGATTTGGTCCACAAATTTTGTGTTTGGAGACTGGATCTCCCCTTTCCCACCATCCCCCATCTTTTCCACCACCAATTTCCCTGGAATTTTGAAATTTTGCCACGGATTTGGGGTTGTTCATCCGCCGCCGCCGACCCCGTGCTCATGGGCCCCAGATACCCCATGCACATGGAGCCCCGTGCACACGGGCACAACTTACCCCGTGTGCATGGCCTCACCAGAGAGGTGTTCCACTTCCTGTTTAGTCTAGTTTTACCACACTTTTGCACCACTTTCGTCTTCCGCACTAACACACGTGTTTCTTTGAGATTTTGAGTTGCGGTTGCCGTGTCCTAAGGTGTTTCGGCTATTTAGAGACGGTTCTACATCATCATCACCGCTATTCATTCTTTGCTCTGACCTCGACTTCGACATCGACCACTTCATTTCATACCAACCGTAAGCAAGGATGGTAACCTCGACGACATCATTGTACTTTTCCTTGCCATTGCATTGATCACCTTGATCCTATTGTGTCACTTACCCATCGAGACTAGTGAGTTGAGAATTGCCGGGCCACGCTCATTGTGCACCTTAGTGATACGCCTATGCCGCATAGCTACATTTAGCGTGCAATCAACTTGCTATCATCATTGTGCCATAAGTCTCTCCCGTGCATATCTTACATACTTGTCTCATATCATACTTGGCTCGAGCATCAAGCATTGTGGCAAAGCAAACAAAAAAAGCAAAAGAGAAGAAACAAAGAGCTTGTAAGCAATAGCATTGAGCCTATTTACATAGTACATCATATAGGACCATACATACATATCATACTTGGGATTGAAGGCAAGCACGTTACTCTTTTAGGTTGGTGCACAAGCGTATCTAACCCTTTTGAGAAATCGAGCTAGTGTCTCTCTAGTATCCGTGCAACAAGAGCATTTTCCATGGTTCCACATTTTGAGCTAATTCCTTGGTTGTGCGGATCCCATTCATCTTCGTGTGTGTGTTTCCAAGTGTTCTACTAGGGTGTTGATCTATTTGTCTTACTTGCAATTTGTGAATCTTCTCAACATTTTCGATATCTTGACTATCACTTGCTTGAATTTTGTGCCACTCCTCCTAACCAAGCTACTCCATAAGTCTTACCTTGTAGGTGTGAGAAACAAACCCGGTACCAATTCTACTATTGTTGCATTACATAGAGTGATACTTGATACATCCTCAATCATCGGAAAAGCTAACTTAGGTATTATTCTCTCATTTCCTACTCACCACCACTTGACTATGATGGATAGGCCAAGTACATCGGTGAACCCGCTCTTTGAAGAGCACGATGAGATGCGCGACTACGTCACCAAGGGTCATCTCTTCGGCGTCCAACGAGCGCTACACCAAGAAAGTGAAGCTTTGGGAGATCGCATCGAGCAACTCGCCACCGACTTGCGCCACTCCGAAACACGAACAAGGGACTACTTCGACGCCAAGCTTTCATCTCAAATGGAGGAATTGCGTGACATGATGGCTAACCGCGCCACTTCCACGACTTCATCTTCAGGATAACATCACTCAAGTCGAGCACATTCTCATCAGCGCAACAATCATGGCGATCATGAAGCTCCACAAAATCCATTTCATGGCAATGGGCTATAAGACCGACTTCGAGCACGAGAACGTCAAGCGTGGTAAGAACAAGGTCAAGATAAATCACGCCCAAGGCAAGATGACCAAGACGGCGACGCCCTCCGGCAAGAACAACGACGCCGAGAAGAACAATCACTTGAAGCGCAACGTGCTCTTCGAGAAGCAACTCATGTCGTGAACGAGCGCAATCGTTGTGTGCGTGAACAATAAGAAGTGCTACAACATGAACAACAAGACAAATAAGCTCACCTTGAGGAGCGCCAAGAAAGAAGAAATCGAGCTTGGATTCCACCTCCAAGACCACCGCGCCAAGCAAATCGAGTGGAGCATGAGGATGACAATCCACCACCATGGCAAGATCGACCTCACCAACGATGACATGATGAGGAACAACATTTCAGCAAGCTCAAGTTCACCATGCCCAAGTTCCACGGCGGCAACGATCCTAAAGAATATCTATCATGGGCATTGAAGGTCGACAAGATTTTTTGCCTTCACAAGTTCAAAGAAGAAAAGGAGATCACCATGGCATCTCTCGAGTTCCAAGACTATGTTCTCATTTGGTGGGAGCAAGTGATTGCAAGGCGTCAAGAGAAGGGCGAGCCACCCATCGAGACTTGGAATCAAATGAAGGATGCCATGAGAGCTCGTTTTGTGCCTACTCATTACAACCGTGACCTCTTGAAGAAACTCCAACTCCTCAAGCAAGGAACCAAGACGGTTGAAGAATACTATCAAGAAATGGAAATTTCCATGATACGAGCCAATGTCAAGGAAGATGATGAACAAACTATGGCGCGTTTCTTGAATGGCCTCAACCATCCCATCAAGAAAATAGCAGACTTCCAACCGTATTCCAACCTCCTCGAGCTAGTGCACCAAGCAACCAAGGCGGAGTGACAAGTGCAAGAGGACCACAAGTACTCCAAGTACTCTTCCAAGACCTATGGTTCATACAATCAAGCTTCAACAACTACGACAACTCCTTCCATGACTCGAGCTACCTCAAGTGCCAGCGACAAGTCCAACTCGAAGCAACCGTCGACATCTTCGAGTCGTCTTCCTACTACTACAAGCAACTCCAAGCAAAAGCCTTCATCATCGACACCTCCTACGGATGCCAACAAGACAAGTGACATCAAGTGCTTCACTTGCAAGGGCAGAGGCCACAAGTCTTTCCAGTGTCCAACTCGACGCACAATGATCCTCAACGACAATGGCACCTACGAATCCATGAGAGAAGATGAAATGGAGGCCCTCGAGCATGTGGCTATGCACCGACAAGTGAATGAAGACGAAGATGCACACATCTATTGCGACAATGATGCGAGCCCCGCTCTTGTTGTCTCCAAGGTCTTGACACTTCAACAACTTCAAGACGAGGACCAACGTTGCCACATCTTCCATACCAAAGCGAGTATCCAAGGACGTTCCGTCAAGGTCATCATCGACGGCGGAAGTTGCTACAATTTGGCAAGTGAAGAATTATGCTCCAAGCTACAATTGGTCAAGAAGAAGCACCCTCTCCCCTCCAAGGTCCAATGGCTTAGCGACTCCAGCACACTTCAAGTGGAGCACACCGTCCAAGTATCCTTCAAGATCGGTGCCTACGAAGATACCTTGGACTGTGATGTGGTTCCCATGTCCGTGTGCCACCTCCTACTTGGGCGACCATGGCAATTCGATCGCGGCGTCATCCACAACGGACGGACCAACCACTATAGTTTCAAGATGAAGGGCAAGGAATTCATTCTTCGACCAATGTCTCCCAGTCAAGTCATCGCCGACAATCAAGCATCGAGCCATTGTGGAGAGACTAGTGAGAGAGTGAACCACCACAAAGAGAGTGAGCACCACAAGCCCAAATTGAGTGACTCCACGATGAGCGAAAAGAAAAACTTAGTTCTACTCGCCACCAAAAGAGATTTGAGGGATGTGAAGCTGAGCAGACTAATACTTCACAACATCTTCCTCTAGTGTTGTCTCATCTCTTGCTGGAATACAAGGACGTGTTTCCCGATGAGCTACCTCCCGGACTACCTCCTCTACGCGGAATCAAACACCGCATCGACCTCATCCCCGACGCACCTCTACCGAACAAGGCTCCTTACCGCATTAACCCCGACAATACCAAAGAAATCCAATGGCAAGTCCAACATCTCATGGAGAATGGGTATGTACGCGAGAGCTTGAGTCCATGTGCCGTTCCGGTAATTATTGTGCCTAAGAAAGACGGTACCTATCGCATGTGTTCCGATTGCCGTCCTATAAATGCTATCACCGTTAGATATCGTCATCCCATTCCACGCCTTGATGACATGCCTGATGAACTTAGTGGAGCCACCATTTTCTCAAAAATTGATCTTAAAAGTGGTTACTATCAAATACGCATGCAATAAGGTGATGAATGGAAAATGGCTTTCAAAACCAAATTTAGCTTGTATGAATGGTTAGTCATGCCTATGGGTTTATCGCAAGCTCCTAGCACTTTCATGCGTGTGATGCATTATGTTCTTCGCAAATACATTGGCATTTGCGTTGTGGTCTATTTTGATGACATTCTTGTGTTTAGTGAAACTCTTGAAGATCATGTCAAACACCTTCGAGACGTATTGCAAGTTCTTAGAGACGAGAGACTTTATGCTAACATGGAAAAATGCACTTTTGGTGTTGATAAGCTTGTTTTCTTGGGCTTTGTTGTCTCTTTTAAGGGTGTTGAAGTTGATGAGTCTAAAATTGATGCTATTAAAACTTGGCCACAACCAACCAACTTACAACAAGTGCGTAGCTTCCTTGGTCTAGCTGGATTTTACCGTCGCTTCGTTAAGGACTTTAGCACTATTGCTTCACCATTACATGCTTTGAGTAAGAAGAATGCTCCTTTTGTTTGGGGACCTTCCCAAGATATAGCATTTCATGAGCTTAAGAATTTGCTTACACATGGTCCAATTCTTGCCTTGCCAAACTTTGAGAAAACATTTGAAGTGCATTGTGACGCTAGTGGTAATGGCATAGGTGGTGTTTTGATGCAAGAAAAGCAACCCATTGCATATTTTAGTGAAAACTTTATGGTGCTAAACTTAATTATCCCATCTATGACAAAGAGTTGTATGCTTTGGTGAGAGTCTTGCATGTTTGGGAGCATTATCTCCGATCTCGTGAATTTGTCATTCATACCGATCATGAAACACTTAAGTACCTAAAAGTTCAAACAAAATTGAATAAAAGGCATGCTAAATGGAGTGAATTTATTGAGTCCTTCCCTTACATCATCAAATATATCACGGGAATGGAGAATGTTGTAGCAAACGCTCTTTCACGCAAGTGCATGATAGTTACTCAACTTGAATTGGCTGTTATTGGCTTTGAGCACATTAAAGAGTTATATGAGCATGATGATTCATTTGCAACTCCTTATGCCAAATGTCTTGCTAACACTTATTGGGAGCGATATTATATCAAGGATGGATACCTTATGCGCGCTAACAAACTTTGTGTTCCAAAGTCTTCTCTTCGTTTGTTGCTTTTCCAAGAGGATCACGGCGGTGGACTTATGGGACATTTCAGTGACGACAAGACTTTTGCCACGCTCTCCAACAAGTACTATTGGCCCAAGATGTTTCGCGATGTCGCACGCTGCACCAACCGCTGCTCCACATGTCGCAAACCTAAGTCACAAGCTCAATCTCAGGGGTTGCATATGCCACTTCCTATACCATATCATCCATGGGAAGACATTAGTATGGATTTTGTGCTTGGCTTGCCTAGAACAAAAAATGGAAAAGGCTCGGTTTTTGTAATTGTTGACCATTTATCTAAAATGGCACATCTCATTCCATGTCACAAGAACGACGATGCTTCACATGTTGCAAATTTGTTTTATAGGGAAATCTTGCGACTTCATGGTATGCCCAAGACGATTGTATCGGACCGCGACGTCAAGTTCCTTAGCTACTTTTGGAAGACACTATGCGGCAAGCTCGGGATCAAGCTCCTATTCACGTCGGCCTATCACCCACAAACCGATGGTCAAATGGAAGTCACCAACCGCACGCTCTCTACACTACTTCGCGTGTTGATCAAGAAGAACCTCACAGAATGGGAAGAATGCCTACCGATCGCCGAGTATGCCTACAATCGAGCAAGACACTCTACCACAGGCAAGTCTCCTTTTGAAGTGGTCTATGGCCTCAACCCTTTGTCGCTATTGGACATCCTACCGCTACCACTACAAGAACGAGCGAACTTGGACGCAAGCGCAAGAGCAACATATATCAAGAAGGTGCATGAAGACACAAGGCTCACGATAGAACGTCAAGTACAACGACTCGCCAACAAGCTCAACGCAAACAAGAATCCCACGGTGTTCAACCCCGGTGATCTCGTGTGGCTACACCTTCACAAGGATCGCTTCCCCAATGAACGAAAGTCAAAGCTTCTACCTCGCGCCGATGGGCCATTCAAGGTGCTAGCATGCATCAACGACAATGCATACAAGATCGACATCCCGCGAGCCAAGTACAAGATGAGTGACACATTCAACATCAAGGATCTATCCCCCTACCATGGTGATGAAGATATTGATCCGAGGGCGGATCTTTCCCAAGGGGGGGGGGAGATGATGCGGAGCATCCTTCGATCATCCCCATGGATACCTTACCAACTCACCAAGCACCAAGTGGACCTATGATAAGAGCTCGCGCACGTGAAATCGAGAACGAGGTGAACTCACTCCTTTACAACTTTCATATGGATATGGATGGAACTTGGATGCTACCTCACAAAGGAACTCTATGTATCATTAGGCATGATGGAGTCGCCCACCAAGAAGCTAGGGAGCCTCGTCAAGTCCAGGAAGAAGGACGGGAGCACCACCAGGAAGACGGAGTCAAGCAACGGGAAGAGGAAGGAATGCCTAGGCGACCCCGTGCCCACAGGCTCTTTGGACCCTGTGCGCACGGCCTGTCCAGAAATTCTCTGGACACCCCATGCGCACGGGCCCCAAAGACCCCGTGCGCACGGGCTTCGACAAACCTACTAGACACCTCGTGCCCACAGCCCCCCCGGACCCCGTGCGCACGGGCCTTGCTGCTGTAGAACCCCGTGCGCACGGGCGTGTACCGTGCACACGGGACCCCCGTATGCACGGGGCCTACTTAGCCTGTGCGCACGGCCCCTCCCAGCGAGCTGGCTGTGTGTTGTCTATTTTGCTCCCACTTTGTCCCTTACCTCCCACCTACTATATATTCCATGGATAGACCATTTGTTAGGGTTAGCAAAGTGTATTGAGATATTATAGAGGGCTTTGCTCATCTACCACTCCTCTTGGAGATCAAGACCTCCTAGAGAGAAGATCCCAAGGGATATCAAGACCTCCTCTTGGAGAAGACTACCATCAAGACCTCACCTTCTTTGGAGTGGGAAGAACCTTACCTTTGTGCTACTTTCCTTTGATTGTCTTTGTATGCTTGTGGATCTATGCATGCTACTCTAGTGGATGTGTGATTTGGGTTTGTTTGAGTGATTTACCTCTTGTGATTTGTGAGTTCATCCCTTTTCCCCCCTCCAAGTGTGAAAAAGTCCTCACTTAAGGTTCTACCCTACAACAATAGGTGCTTGTTTGAAGAACATCTCATCTATTTCATTTCTTTCATTCATATTCATATCATTTTCATGTTCTAGCAAGTATTGTTCTAAAGGATCAGTAGGAGGCACATCAATAGAAGCGAGACCAATAATTTCATCCTTATTAGGTAATTCTTTATCATGAGGTTGTCTAAGAAACTTAGAGAAATTAAACTCATGAGACACGTCACCAAAATTAACACTGACAATTTCTTTATTGCAATCAATCTTAGCATTAACTGTATTCAAGAAAGGTCTTCCAAAAATAATGGGACAAAAATCATCTTGTGGTGATCCAAGAACAAGAAAATCAGTAGGGTATTTGATCTTACCACACAAGACTTCAACATCTCTAACAATCCCAAGTGATGAAATAGTATCTCTATTTGCAAGCTTAACAGTAACATCAATATCTTCAATCTCAACAGGTGCAATATCATTTATGACTTCTTGATAAAGAGTAAACAGAATAGCACTCACACTAGCACCAATATCACATAAACCATGATAGCAATGATCTCCAATTTTAACAGAAATAACAGGCATGCCAATTATGGGTTTATTCTTGTCTTTAGTGTCTGGCTTAGCTATTATAGTTGCTTCACCACAGAAATATATGACATGTACATCAATATTATCAACCAAAAGATCTTTAACCATTGCAATATTAGGTTCAACTTTAATTTGTTCAGAGGGTCTAGGTGTTCTAATATTACTTTTATTAACCATAGTTGAAGCTTTAGCACGTTCCTTAATCCTAAGAGGGAAACGAGATTTCTCAATGTAAGCAGTAGGCATAACTGGATCAACATTGTAAACAATTGTTTCTTCTTTAACACTAATAGGTTCTTCGTTTAATTCAATAGGTGGATGAAACTTAAACCATTTCTCCTTGGGGAGATCAACATGAGCAGCAAAAGATTCCCAAAAAGTAGCTACTATCTCAGAGTCAAGTCCATATTTAGTACTAAACTTATGAAAAGCATCAGTTTCCATGAAAGATTTAACACAATCAAACATAAGATTTATACCTGACTCTTTACCTTTGTCAATTTCCCAATCTTCAGAGTTGCATTTAATTCTTTCCAGAAGATCCCTTTTGAATTCAATACTCCTCTTCATAAAGGAACCAGTAGAAGAAGTATCGAGCATTGATTGATCATTATGAGAAAGCCGAGCATAAAAGTTTTGAATAATTATTTCTCTTGAGAGCTCATGATTGGGGCATGTGTGCAACATATACTTAAGCCTCCCCCAAGCTTGAGCGATACTTTCTCCTTCACGAGGCCAAAAATTATATATATTATTCCGATCACGATGAACCAAATGCTCTGGTGAAATTCCAGCTTCAACCGGTTCCAATCCCATGTCCCAGTATCATCCAATAGCCTATACCATGTCAATGCCTTTCCCTCCAAAGATAAAGGGAACACCTTCTTCTTAACTCCATCCTCGGATAAACCTGCAAGCTTAAACAATCCACAAATTTCATCTATATATATATCAAGTGTATATCAGGATGTACCTTTCCATCTCCTGCATAAGGATTAGCTACCAGTTTCTCTATCATACTTGAAGGAATTTCATAATAAATATTTTCAGTAGGTTCAATAGGTTGAGGGGCAACTCTCAATGCTTCCGATCGAGGTGAAGATACCCTGAACAAACCCCTCAAAGGATTACTTTCCATAGTGACAAGTGACAGTAAATTTCAGCATGTAATATAAATGTTTCCTTACCAAATTCTACTCACCAAAGGCGCTTCACTCCCCGGCAACGACGCCAGCAAAGAGTCTTGCTGACCCACAAGTCCACAGCTCGGGACCCCCTACCCCGAGGTCTGCCAGTTTTACCACCGACACTGGTGCTTTCATTGAGAGGTCCGCTGTGAGATTAACAAAGGATCGATGGGATTGTCGGTCAACGACTCCAACCCTCAGGGCACCACTTCCGTGCTCAGAACCCTTGTCGCTGGATCGCATCCTCTCTTTCAAGAGCAACGAGCGATCCATGACCATTTTCCACCCAGGCGAACCTCCTGTAAAGGGTAAAGGGCTGAGGTACTTTCTGGTGAGCGATCCTGATATCAACCAGCCAGAAACAACCGACAAGTCTGATCCTCGAATCAACTCAGCCGATCTGGCAGCTACGTATCCCTCGCAGGATAAAAATGTCATGGCTTTAGACCCGCGGTCGATGGAGATCGAAATGCCTCCGCCCACATCCCACATCGAGTATCGCCCCGATAATTTGGGCCCTGCTGACGTGCAACAGTTACCTGACGAATCGATCAGGTGCTTCTAGGCCAGGTTCTTATCCGTTAAAAATGACATACCTGATTACTGGGAGTCAGGAATAATAGCAGCCTTTCAACGTGGCTGCAAAGATAAAGGCGTTTCGAACGCTCTAGCCCGCCGATGTGTTCAAACACTCCCAGAACTATCTGATCTGGTCTTGAAATTCTGCACCATCGAAGACACCTGGCTGGCCCAGGAAGAGCAAATGGATTCGATCCATGACAACAAATTGAAGCGCGACAGGCTCATACTCTGTCACGAACCCCGCACGCAACGCACGTCAGTCGAGCGACCTCGGAAGAAGAAGAAAACCGCTGGCCGATCTAGGACCGCCATCGATGACCTCTTGGAAACCCATGCCCGATCCACTCTGCTCTACTAAATACCCGTCCAACCCACAACCTTCGCGACTGCTGGGTGATGAGGCAGGTATCTATGAGAGGCCTAACCTTCCTCATTGGCACGCCTAGACACTCAGAGGAGTCCTCGGGCGATGACGAGGTCCTAATGATCTACGAAACCTTTATGTCCAATAATCAGAGGAAGCGGGCTCTCCGGAAAGTCAATTCAATCTGGCAAGTAACAGCTCGGGGCGCATGGATAGACATGCCAATTACCTTTGATCATAAAGATCAACCGAAGCCCACCCCGAATAGATGCCCCGCCGCTCTGGTTCTTGACCCAATCATGGGCAGCTGCCGTCTTCGGAAGGTGCTCATGGATGGGGACAGCAACTTAAATCTAATATATACAGATACTCTGGAAAAAATGCAAGTTGATAAATTGCGCATCGAACAGAGCCGTACTACCTTTAAAGGTATAGTACCAGGACAAGAAGCACGTTGCAGCGGAAAAATCACCTTGGATGTGGTCTTCGGATCGCCTGATAAATACCAATCCGAAAAGGTAACATTCCATATCGTCCCTTTCAAAAGCGGTTATCATGCCCTCCTGGGACGGGACACCTTCTCAAGGTTTCAAGCGATTCCATACTATGGCTATATGAAGCTCAAAATGCTGGGACCAAATGGGATCATTACGATCACAAGTAACCCCGACAGAGCACTCAAGGCCGAGAACAAGACGGCGACACTCACCCTAGAGTCCCTATCTGAAGCCCTCGCGGCCGAAGAATTAACATCACTACGAATCGAAGTCGACTGGGATGATATCATCGCTGACAAGTGTCTGAAGTCGACCTCATTCACGCTAGCCGACGACATAGTCAAATTTCAAGTGCACCCTATGGACCCAGCTAAAATGGCGTCAATTGGGGCAAATCTGGAGCTGAAAATCGACGAGGCCCTACGCAACTTCCTCAGAGAAAACTGGGATATATTTTCCTGGCATCCCTTAGATATGCTAGGGATACCCTGAAGACTTGCCGAACACGGCTTGAATATTCTAAAGGGCTATAAGCCTGTCAAACAAGCGCTTCGGCGTTTCTCCGAGCCCAAGCGTAGCAATGGGCGAAGTACTGGCCAAAATCCTTGAGGCCGGATTCATAAGAGACATAAAACACCCCGATTGGCTCGCCAATCTAGTGATGGTACCCAAGAAGGATAAGTCCTGGCGCCTGTGTGTCAATTTTAAGGACCTCAACAAGGCTTGCCCCGGGCATGACTCGCTGTGCTTTTTAGATGCCTACTCGGGATATCATCAGATAAAGATGAAAGAATCTGACCAGGCTGCGACCGCATTCATTACACCCTATGGGCCGTTCTGCTTCAACACAATGCCTTTCGGCTTGAAAAATGCTAGTGCGACGTACCAACGCATGATTCAAACATGCCTGAAAAAACACATCAGAAAAAACCGTTGAAGCTTATGTTGACGACGTGGTGATCAAAACCAAACATGTCGGGCAGTTGGTCGACAACCTCCGTGACACATTTGCTAGCCTGCGGGTGTACCAGATTAAGCTCAACCTGGAGAAATGTGTCTTCAGAGTACCCGCGGGCAAACTCCTCGGCTTTATCATATTCAGCTGAGGAATCGAAGCCAATCTGGCAAAAATACGAGCCTTGGCCCGATTAGAGGCGCCAACCAAGCTCAAACATGTTCAGAAGCTAGCAGGCTGCATTGCCGCCCTTAGTTGTTTTATCTCAAGAATCAGGGAAAAAGCTTTACCCCTTTACAGGCTACTGAAGCAAACAAAGAATTTCAAATGGACTGACGAGGCAGCAGCTGCCCTGGACGACATTAAAACCCTCCTCGCCACAAACCCCATCTTAGCGGCACCCGACATATGTGAGCCAATGATATTATACATCTCGGCCACCAACCAGGTGGTTAACGCAGTGCTCGTGGTTGAACGAGACATGGAGGGCCACAAGATCCAAGTTCAAAAACCATTCTATTATGTCTCCGAGGTCTTAACCCCATGTAAGACATGCTACCCGCACTATCAGAAGATAGCCTACGCTGTCTTTATGGCATCACAAAAACTTCAACACTACTTTCAAGTGTGCTCGGTAACCGTGGCATCCGAAGTCCCTTTAAGTGACATAATTAACAATAGGGATGCTACGGGGCGCATAGCCAAATGGGCCATAGAGCTCTTACCCATCGAAATAACATATCGGCTGCGCCGAGCTATTAAATCTCAGGTGCTGGCAGATTTCATAGCCGAATGGATAGAGGCCGAGCTCCCTAGAGAGTACAACACATATTCACATTGGGCTGGAGTAGTGCTCACATCGCCAACAGGCAACAACATTCGCTACATAATACAGATCATGTATACCGACTCCAATAATGCGGCCGAATACGAAGCCCTTCTGCACGGGCTTCGGATAGCAGTCTCGATGGGCGTTAAATGCCTCGAGGTCCGAGGAGATTCCAACCTTGCCATCCCCCAAGTAAATGGTGAGTTCGATGCAAAGGACCAGAAAATGACAGCTTACCGGAATGCAGTCTTGAAGATCTCGGCTGGGTTCGAGGGGCTTGAATTTCATCATATCCCTCGTGAAAGTAACCAGGCCGCCGATATTCCCGCCTGAATGGGCGCTAAACGGGATAAAGTCCCTTAAAACACCTTCCTCGAATGGCTCTTCAAGCCATTCGTGGTCTGGCAGGACGACAGAGGAGGATCGGAGTTAAACAACACAGGGCAATCTGCCCCACCCGAGGACGAAATGGAATAGGATATAATTGGGGGATCGACAATCCAGGAAACGGCTTCGGCACACGAGGTTATGGCAGTCATTGCACCCTGGACTGAGCGCCTCCTTGCATACCTACTCCGCAAGGAGCTCCCCGAAGACCAAACTAATGCACGTTGGATCATAAGGCAGTCTAAAGCCTACAAGGTCCATGAGGGTGAGCTCTATAAGCAAAGCACCATGGGCATCCTCCAGCGATGTATATCCAAAGAGGAAGGGAGACCGCTGCTTAGCGAAATAAATGCCGGCATGAGCGGACACCATGCTGCTGCTCGGACCTTGGTCAGCAAGGCGTTCCGAGCTAGTTTTTATTGGCCAATAGCAGGGGCCAATGCTACAACTCTAGTACAACATTGCCGCCGATGTCAGGTGTTCGCCAAACAAAGCCACATGCCCACTACAACCCTCTGGACTATTCCGATCACTTGGCCTTTTGCGGTCTGGGGGCTCAACATGGTTGGCCCACTTAAGGGAGGGTCACGAAAAAATAAGTATCTACTTGTCATGGTAGACAAGTTTACCAAATGGATCAAAGCAAAACCAGTCACATCGGCTGGAGTAGTCCCACTAATTGAGTTCATCTCAGGGGTGGTACACTATTACGGTATCCCCCACAGCCTTATAACAGACAACGGGACAAACTTCATGGCCAAGGAGGTCAAAGCATGGTGCGCAAAAATGGGCATTAAGCTCGACTACACGTCAGTCTATCACCCGCAGTCAAACGGGGAGGTGGAACGCGCCAACGGACTAATCCTCAATGGCATTAAGACAAGGCTACTACGCCCCCTTAAAGAAGCTGACTGCAAATGGGTAGAGGAACTTGATTCCGTCCTATGGGGTCTGCGCACCATGCCAAATTGATCTATGGGGTACACCCCATTCTTCATGGTATATGGCGCCGAGGCAATACTCCCTTGTGACATAATCCATGATGCACCTTGGGTATGCATGTATGAGGAACGGGAGGCCGAGCTAGACTGGCAAGACGCTTTGGACGCCTTGGAAGAGGAATGCAATGTAGCCCAGGCACGTTCTGTGATTTACCAGCAAAAAGCAAGGTGATATCACAGCAGGGAAGTCCACGCAAAGGAATTCAATACAGGAGATCTGGTCATGAGACTCCACCCGAAAAATAGAAGCATAAGCTCTCACCTAAATGGGATGGTGTTACGAAAATTGGCCTCTGGTGTTGTTAGGGTTCTTAAATTTTCAAGCCCATCTAGTTCAATCATCAATTTGTTATAGTTTTCAATGGCCACTGAGAGGCGGGAAATATTTTTACTCCAGGCCTTGAGCTCATGTCTCAGGAGTTTGAATTTGCGGCAGAGTGTTGTAGATGCATTTGATGATTGCACCGGCTTCGACCATGTCCCGTGGACCACCTCCATGAAACCCGGATGGAGTAGCCAAAAAGGTTCAAATCGAAATAATTTAACTCGGAGGATCTTCATTTTGATGTTAACAACACATGGTGTGTGATCAGAGATTGGCTTTCCAAGTGGTGTCACCAAGGTTTTGGTGTAAATAAAACAACTCCTCCGGCTCCTAGAATATCAGAATCAGTACTGGAAGAAAAGATGTACTATCCATTGGGTCAAGTTCGGGGACGAAAATACCAAATTCTTTCAAGTAGTTGCCACAGAGAGATATAGGAAAAATAATATATCCACACTTAAGATTGAAGATGGCATTGCTCTGGATGATCACAAGGGTAAGGAAGCCCTCTTATTTAAAACCTACACATAACGACTTGGTACTTCGAGTCCTACTACTATGAAGTTTGATCTTCCATCAATCATCCAACCCCGCCTTAACCTGGATCATCTCACTGTCCCATTCACCCACACTGAGATTGATAATGTTGTCAATGAGATGCCAGGCGACCGTGCCCCAGGGCCAGATGGATTCAGTGGGATGTTTCTTAAGGCTTGCTGGCCTATAATCAAACATGACTTCTATTCCCTCTGTGCTTAATTCCATGAGGGGAACCTAAACCTCCAGAGCATCAATGAGGGCCTGATCACTCTCATCCCTAAAACGGGATCCCCCTCATCAGTCAATGACTATCGACCAATCACTTTGCTCAACTATTGTCTCAAGCTCATCACCAATCTCCTTGCCAACCATCTACAAAGAATTATCCTCAAAATTGTGCACCGCAACCAATATGGCTTCCTAAAAGGAAGAACGATACAAGACTACCTCGCCTGGGCATTCTAATATATCCATCAGTGCCAATCTTCGAGGAAAGAAATTGCGCTCTTAAAGCTTGATTTTGCCAAGGCCTTCGACACAATTGAGCATGCCCCCATGATAGAGATTATGAAGCAGATGAGATTCAATAACAAGTAGCTAGATTGGATTGAATGTATTTTTTCCTCTGGAAGAACATCAATCCTGCTCAACGGGGTACCGGGCCACCAATTTCACTATCGTCGTGGTGTTCGTCAAGGAGACCCACTCTCGCCGCTTATCTTTGTGCTAGCGGCTGACCTACTACAATCAGCAATCGATGACGCATTTTAGAGAGGACAGATCCAACTCCCATTCCCTTGCAATAGCCAAACGGACTACCTAGTGATACAGTACGCCGATGACACTCTCTTGCTCTTGCCAGCATGTGCACAGCATACCCAGACCATCAAGAACATCCTCACGGATTATGCTGATTCTGTTGGGCTTAAGATAAACTTCCACAAGTCAACACTTATCCCAATCAACATGGACACCAATATGAGCATGACCCTAGCGAATTTTTTTGGATGCTCCATTGGCTCGATGCCCTTCACATACCTAGGGTCACCCATGGGTACCGTCCGACTAACAGTGCAAGATCTCATGCCGCTTGTCTGCTCGGTGAAGAGACGCCTAACCTCGACGCTATCAATGATGTCCTATGGGGGGAAACTCTCCCTTCTCAACTCCACGAGCACATCCCTTTTGATATATGCCATGTGCACCCTTAAACTACCGCCAAAGATAGTGGAATTACTAGACAAGATCAGACGACATTGCCTCTGGACAAAGAAAACCGATCAAGGTGAAAAGTGCAACTCCCTCGTGGCCTGGGACATGGTATGCAAACCCAAAAAACACGGTGGCGTCAGGGTCATTAACCTTAAAGTGCAGAATGAAGCCCTCCTTATGAAGTTTCTCCACAAATTCTACAACAAGCAAGAGGTTCCTTGGGTACACTTAACTTGGAATGCCTACTACAATTAGAAAATTCCGCACACCTCAGACCCTATGGGTTCTTTCTGGTGGCGTGATATCCTCAAGCTCACGCTGAACTACAGAGGAGTCTCCCAAGTCACCGTGGTATGTGGCACCATGACACTGCTTTGGAAAGATCAATGGCTCCAAGAAGTGCTTCAATTCTCTCACCAACGAGCCTTTTCGTTTGTGCTACGAGAAGATATCTCAGTCAAGGATTTCTTGTCTACCACGGCACTGGCAAAGGCGGTTGCCACTATCACCCCAAGCATATGCTGAAGTCAGGGACATGCAAATGCTCACCGTGCACATACAACCCGTGGCAGCCAATAGTGATGTCTGGCATTATGCTTGGGGGAAGGCTAAGTTCAAGTCAACAGACTACTATTGCTTCTTCTTTAAAGATGTCCAATCACACCAAACATTTCGCTTGCTATGGAAATCCAAATGTGTGATGAAGATAAAAGTCTTTGGATGGCTACTCCTCAACGACAGACTCAACACCAGAAACATGTTGAAACATAGACACTATAACATTGGGGATGATCATAACTGCCTACTATGTGGATTGCCTATTGAAGAAATAGTTGACCACATGATCTTTACCTGCACATTCAGCAAACAGTGCTGGGACAAACTTGGTGTTGTGTGGCCCTACTTCACCTGTCGATTGGATCTACTACAAAAAGTGAGAGATGCACAAGATAAAACTCTCTTTCTTGAAGTCTTCCTGGTTGCTGCTTGGAGCCTTTGGAAAGAAAGGAACAATAAACATTTCAGAGCTATAGACCCCACCTTCGTTTCGTGGCTTAGCAGATTTAGGAAGGACTTTGAATTGATAGAACATAGGGTGAATGAGAGGGATATGCCTCATATATTCTCACTACTAAACTCACTTAGCTAAGAGAGAAATGTCTGTCCTCTATTTTGTATCACCTCCATGCCCCCAAAGCATGGGTGATCTATGACTATGTACTTGTAACACTATCCTTTTTTAATATACACCATCAGTAGGAGCCTCTCCTACTGTTTCACTATCAAAAAAATCTAAATGGGATGGGCCATTTATCATCGACCAGGTCCTCATTGGAGGCGCCTATCGAATCCGAGATCCGGCGGACGAGCGTCTAGAGCCCAACCCCTGGAACGCCGCACTGCTCCGGCGTTTCTATGGTTAAAACCCCAAAGTATCTTCTTCCCATGTACATACTGATGTAGGGTGGAACCCTAGTTCATCAATCTTTTCACACTTGGAGGGGGAAAAGGCAAGTTGAGAGAAGAACACAAGAACAAAACACTCAATTGACACAATCCAAATCACACATGCACTAGATCCACATACACATAGTAGAGATACAAGATCCAAAGTCAACACAAGAGGATACACGGTAGCTAGTTCATCCCAATTCGTAGAGGAGTTGAGGTCTTGAATT
Organism: Elymus sibiricus; assembly: GCA_039707655.1. Lineage (NCBI taxonomy): Eukaryota > Viridiplantae > Streptophyta > Magnoliopsida > Poales > Poaceae > Elymus > Elymus sibiricus. The sequence goes on along the minus strand of CM077664.1, from coordinate 258,348,100 downwards.
CGGAGTGGATCTTCTCACATGGGTCTCATGGAGGTCTTGATCTCCATGGGAGAGGTATGGATGAGCAAAGCTCTATCTCAAAGAGCTAACTACTTTGCTAACCCTAGAGGGAGGAGGGAGAGGTCCTTATATAGTGCTAGTACAAGTTAGGGCGAGATGGAGGAGGATACATGGTGATGCGGAGCATCCTACGGACATCACCATGTCAAGAGTCCGTTTCGCAAGTGACACGTGCCACATCTACTTCACATATATAAAGGTGAATCATCTCCTTTACACGTGTTCACTTGTGCCCTTCGAGGATGGTATACTACTTGACCGTCCTACCGTGTGCATGTATAGGTTTGAGCCCAATGATGATTGTGCCATGGAGGAGATCACACAAGCGAGCACCTACACCATCTAAGAAGGAAGCATGGAAGTGGAGAAGGAACCATCAAGAAGAAGGTGAGGTTCCATGTGCATCGACGGATGTCCATGAGAAGGCGACGAGCTGCGAAGCTTATGGACACCCCGTGCGCACGGGCCCTTAGACCCCATGCACATGGGACCCCATGCCCACAGTACATGCCCGTGCACACGGGCTAAGTCGCCAGGTCTCTGGATACCCCGTGCGCACGGGGCCTCCTGCGTGTGGCTGTTGGGCTTTGCCCATGTAATCCCTATTATGCCCCTGCTTACCCCTTCATGTCTTGGACCCATATATACTCCTCCTCCACCTCATTTGTAGGATAGCTAAGATTAGATCTAGACATTGGATCTTAGCTCATGTATCTCCCCTTGTGGGAATCCTCTTGAGAGAGGCACACTCCATTGGAGTTCAAGACCTCCATTGGAGAAGATCCTTAGGGATATCAAGACCCCCTTGTGCGAAGGATCTATCTAGATCATCAAGACCTCATCTCCTCTTGGATTTGGGATGAACTTTACCATGTATCTTTCCCTTTGTTGTTCTTGTACCTTGTGGATCTCATGTGTTGCTAGTCTAGTGGATGTGTGATTGAACTTGTTCTTGAGTGTTTCTCTTGTGATTTCCCCTCGTATTCTTCGTGCTCTACGCGTTCCTCTTTGTAGCCACCTCCAATTCATGAACATCAGGAAAAATCGGGGCACTTTAACCCGTGCCCTACAACATCTTGGTATCATGAGCCACGTTGACATGAATTTGGAGCCCTACCCCCCATGTTCTAGCCTAATTTTGCTTGTTTTTGTCCAATTTCAAAAATTCCCCACAAAAAGAGCCATACCAAATTTTTTGTGATTTGTTGTTTCTTGTGAGTTTTTGTTGATTTTGATCCATTGATCTGGTGTTTAGCAAGTAGATCCACCTCCTATTGCGCCCCCATAGCCCAATTTTTCTTCCCCCCCTTCGAATTTGGAGTTGCAATCGCGAAATTTCCGCCACCCCCGTGTCCACGGACCCCAGACCCCGTGCGCACGGGCCCCTACGAAGTTTCTGGACACCCTGTGTCCACGGGCTTGTACCGTGTGCACGGGACCCCGTGTCCACAGGGCTTAGACCCTGTACGCACGACCTCCCCCCAGATCAGCCGCCACCGCTTCACCTTTTTGACCATATCTCCCACTTCCGAACTCTGATTTGGGTGTTCTTTGGCTTGTTGGAAAGCTAGCGATGTGACCGAGCTGATCATATTGGTTTTACCACCATTTGACTCCATCAAATTATGTGCATTTTTGCATCTTTTGCATAGACACTCCGCCATAACTCCGCACCACCACCATAGTCTTCCGCAAGCTAACCCATTTTTGGTTCCCATTGCATTTGTGGTTGTTTGAGTTGTGATTTGAGTCTCCTAAGGTGTTTAGGCTACTTAGGGATGGTTACATCTTCATCACCACCGGCAACTTGTATCGATCCATCGACTACATCCACCACGACATTTCGCATCGACGACGACCATCCATCCTTTGAGACCATCTTCGACCGGAAGCAAGGCCGGTTACCACCGACTTCGTGAAAGGTTAAGTGTGACGAAGGTATTCATTCCATCATAAACTTTTCCTTTCTTGCCATTACATCTTGATAGCCCCACCATCTTTGCGATTACCTTCATACCTATTGAGACTAGCTATCCAAGTATTGCCGGGCTTCGCAAAAACTTGTGCACCTTAGTGATACGATATCATATTGTTGCATCATTTGATATATCATATAGTAAAATTTCTTCCTCCCATGAATATCTTGTGATACTTATCTCATATGTTTGTGGTTGAGGTTCATTAAGCATAGTGGAAAGGAAGAGAAGATAGAAAAAAGCTTTTCAGCAAGAAAAAGAAAGATCATAAGCTTATAAGCAAAAGAGTGTTGAGCATGAAAAGAGATACTTGTGCATGAGGATACATGGAATAGGAAACGTTTTGCTTGCATACATATAGGTTGGTGCCAAGTGGTGAATCGTGCCCAAATGTGCAATCAAGCTAGTGTCTCTCCTTGTGTTTGTGCAACACGAGCTTAGTCTTCGTTAGGCAATTTTGTATTGCTCATCCCTATAGTTGCACAAGCCCCATTATCCCACCGTGTGTGTTTCTTTATTGCCCTCCTCTATATTGTGATCACTTGCTTCGCATTTTGAGTCCTTTGGCTTGATTTCAACATTTACATATCTTGGACTTCAATTTGCATGAATTTGTGCCACTTATCCTAACCAAGCCACTCGATAAGCTTTACCTTCTAGGTGTGAGTGAATAAGTTCGGTACCATTTCCACTATTCTTTCATTTCACATTGAGTGAAACGGGATACATTCTCAACTTTGGGAAAAGGTAGCTTGGTATTGTTTATCTCATTTCCTACTCACCTTTGCTCGAGTTTTCTGATGGATAGGCGAAGCACATCATCTCCGGTCTACAACCATGATGACGAGTTTGATGCCATGAAGAACTTCATCGACGCCAAGATGGAAAAGTACATGGAGGTGCTCAAGGCCCTCATCAACACCGACAAGAGGTCTTCATCATCTTCGAGAAGACGCTCAAGTGCAAAGACTCCCGAGATACCATCTTCGGCAAGGACACACCCGCATCGACACCGACAAGACCATCAAGGTCCAGGCCATCAAGAGAAACCTATCAGACGTGAGTAGGCTTCTCTGCCACCCCCATGCACATGGGCCTGCGACCCCCGTGCACACGGCCTCCTGCACCCCCGTGCGCATGGGCCATACAGAACAACGACAGCGACCCCAAGACTTTGACTTTGTCAGCTACATTGGCATCTTTGCCAGGTGACTTCAAGGCATCTTCGCCTTCAGATGTACGTCATCTTCGCCTACTCCACGAGCTCAAGCCCACTACTTCCACGGGCTACTTCGACTTCACCGACAACTACAAGTCCACTCGATCCCAAGCACACTTCGAGACAAACATGCTCCAAGACGGCGAGCATGAGGCTAGTACCACTGACTTGTCCAAGTCTGACGAGCTCTAAGACGATGCTCCAAAGTTTGACTTCACCGCCATCCCTCTTTGTGGCATTGACGATGCTGAATCTACCATGACTCTTTTTGAAGACGGCGCGGTGACGACTATGACTACGGAGCAACTCAAGGATCAAGCTTCGGCGGTGAGCGACAAGGTGGCGAGCAAGGATGATGCTTCCATATTTAGAGGCGAGAGTGATGATGTGACATCTTTGGCCTTCATCCATGACGATGGTGACAAGATGATCGAGCATGGGATGTTCCCTTCGGTCATGGAGGCGAGTGATGATGTGCAATCTTCGGCCTTCATCCACGGCGACGACGAGATGGTTGAGCATGGGATTTTCCCTTCGACCAAGGAGGCGTATGATGATGAGTTGAGCGACTTATGCACCCATATTGAGAGTGAGACTAACTTCACCACTAGTCCCATATATGATGAGATGACCCAATTCCCATGTGAGGTGAGCCACCACCACCACCACTTGAGTGATTTGAGTGACTCCACCATATGTGACATTGAGTGAACCTATTTTGAGGGAGTGAGTGAGCCACCACATAGAGAGAGTGAGGTAGTTGATAGGGCATGTGAGGCCATTTCGATTTCTAACGACTTAACCTCTACCTCTATTGTGTCTTCTCATTTGGTCTAGGTCCCATATACGACGATGCCCCGATCTTTGATGACTTCGTCCTTCCTTTGGACAAGACGATGGCCATGGTGGACTATGATACACCCCCCATGGTTCCATCACGATGATGATGACCACAAGTTGGTCCTTGCCACCTCACCTACACCACATGAGTGGAATGAGAAAGGTAACATAGGTGAAGGTGATGCTCTTGTCCCACTAGGGGACATTCTTGCAATTGCTTGCTTGCATGATGTAGATCCTCCTATTGACACGCTTCATGCTAGTATGATTTCCCCGTGCGATGATTTACCCATTTACGATGAGTTTGATGATTGCCATGCGGAGTCTATCACTACTGGAATCAGGCAGTTTGCCGTCTGCCATGGCAGACGGCAAAGGGATGTCTGGAGGATGGCAAAGCCCTTTGCTGTTAGCCAACAGACGGCCCCACGTCTGGCTGAATGAGCTACGGCAGAGGGCTGCTTTGCCGTCTGCTTAAATAAAGCGGACGGCAAAGAAGTTTGCCGTCAGCCATACAAAGCAAGCGGATGGCAAATGCCCTGGACGGCAGAGGGATAGGGTTAGGCCCGTTTGGTGGCTAATGGCGTACTTTGCCATCCGCCTGGTACATTCACAGACCGCAAAGAATTTTGCTAAACATTAAAAAAAAGCATTCGTCTAGCGGCGTGTCCGACGTCCGGCGAGCGGCGTGTCCGGTGTCCGGCCAGCAGCGTGTCCAACATCCTTTAAGTAGCGTGTCCGGCGTACTTTGAGCAGTGTGGCCTGAGTAGTAGTGGACGTCAGCGGCCATGGCCGGAATAGTAGCAGATGACGGCGGCCATGGTCGGAGCAGCAGCAGTCGACGGCAGCCATGGCCAGGCTCCGGCGGGTTGCGCGTGAACACAGGCGGCACGCAAATGCGGGCGGGCTCCGAAGGGCGGCTGCTACTTCGGTGGTCGCCGGACTGGCACAGATCTGGCGCTCGGGGCAGAGAGGAGGACATCGAGTGGCGCCAGTGGTGTAGTCCGGTGAGGTGCGTAGAGGAGGAGGCCGGGAAGGCTCACCCGTGGCGAGGTGCGTAGAGGAGGAGGCCGGGGAGGCTCGCTCGTGGTGAGGTCTGGCAAGGGGTGTAGAATAGGAGGTCTGGGAGGCTAGCCCGTGGCCAGATTCGGCGATGGGCGGCCACGGCGGAGTCGGCGAGGGGCGGAGAGGCGGCATCCGACGAGGAGCGGAGACAGAGCCACTGGGGAAGTTCGGCCACGGCTGCTGTGCTTCTGCTCTTGGGCAGAGAGGAGAGAAAGAGATCGAAGGGATGGGGACGTGCGTGGGAGAGAGAGAGAGTGGTGGGGTCGGGCATGGGAGAGAGAGGATGGTCGGTGTGGGAGATCATGATGTGTGGAACGGATCATGCCATGTCATCGATCCGTGGGATCGATCCACGTGGTGTGTTTTTTCTTTGCCGTCCATAAAAAAACACTGACGACAAAGAGGTGGCAGCAAAGAACTTGCCGTGGCTAAGAACTTGTCGTCTGCCTAGCCCTTCTTTGCCATCCGCTAGCAGACGGCAAAGAACATGCCGTGGCTAAGAACTTGCCGTCTGCCTAGCGGACGGCAAGGAGGTGGCGGCAAAGAACTTGCCGTGGCTAAGAACTTGCCGTCTACCTAGCCCTTCTTTGCCGTCCGCTAGCAGACGGCAAGGAGTTGGCGGCAAAGAACTTGCTGTGGCTAAGAACTTGCCGTCTGCCTAGCCATTCTTTGCCGTCCGCTAGTAGACGGCAAAGAGGTGGCGGCAAAGAACTTGCCATGGGTAAGAACTTGCCGTCTGCCTAGCGGACGGCAAGGAGGTGGCGGCAAATATCTTGTCGTAGCTAGCTAGCGCCATGACCCTATGGGCCCCACCCTCACCTCTTTGCTGTCTGCCTAGCCCTTCTTTGCCATCTGCTAGCTGACGGCAAAGAGGTGGCGGACAGCAAAGAAGGTGCCCTAGCCAACGCTATGCCACGGGGGGCCCACTAGGCTCTTTGCCGTCTGCCATTGGCCTCTTTGCCATCAGCTGACAGACGACAAAGAGACAGCAGACGATAAAGACCCTCTTTGCCGTCAGCTGGTTCTTTGCCGTCTGCTTTGCCAAAATAGATGGCAAAATCCTCTTTGCCGTCGGCTGGCAGACGGCAAAGATGGGACAAATGGCAAAATGCCAGATTCCAGTAGTGTATTAGTTGTGAAGCCATGTTGCATAGGATTTCTTGTGCTAATTCTATCGGTCACATCATGTTTGCAACCCCTCTTGACTTGTCATATGCTATGAATGAGATATCCCATATGTCATATTTGCAATCTCATCGTAGTGACTATGCATATGCTATTAAAATAAACCCAATTTGCACGTATGGCATAGATGACAAGCCCATGGTTATTGGCATTTGTTTTTCTTGTGATGATATTGATATGCTCCCTTTGCATCATTTCTCTCATATGCCATGACATGACCACCTAGCTTTGGACATGCATTTTTTGCCATGTTGTCCATTTTCTCCATATTATGCGTCCCCTATTGATCATGAGGCGACCCCCATAGTTTCCTCATACATGTTAGGAGATTTTGATCCATCCTATGAATTGCATGATTCCCATGATTGTGTGCACCATATGCATCCCATGAATGAAAATGCTTTTGATGCGCCTCACACTTGCTATAATTTGCATCCTAATCATGTTATCCATAAGAACTATTCTTTCATGATGGATGACATGTTCTTATACCATGCCTCAAATTTCTTTGAGCATTGCTTGTTTTGTGCTAACTCTAACATGCACATACACATCATGATGGATGATGTGTACATTTACCACGCACACACGTTGTTTCGTTTGTCCTCATGTTGTGTAGGTACACATGCTTCCTCGTCGACCTCACAAACGCAAGAGTTGACGAAACGAGCTCTAGAGAGCAATGATGATTTGGCATTCCGCGGATTGTCACTCCCACTGCTCCCATCGCGCAATGACTTCGCGCATTTCTTCTACATGGACCTCACATGGTTATGGGTTATTGTCCATTATATATCATTTGCCCATCATGCCATGTTCACTTTGCATGATACGCTCATTTCTATGCCTTTGCCATGCATTTGTGACCCATGCTTTGCATCTCACATGACACTTGATTCTACTACTTGTATGTGTGTTTGCATGCTTGGTGGAGATATCACTTGTTATTGCCATGTTTGCTATGTACCCCATGCCTATGATGATACTTTGATCATGTTTCGCTTTCGTGCTTCCGATATGTCATGCGCATTTGTTATGCCTATTATTTGCTCACATGACATGATTGCCATGATTACCTCTAGTGTGTTGCATCTTCGCTCCACTAGTTTGCACGACATGCTTACTATGATTGCTTGCCTTGTTACATCACTGATGATTCATACTTGCTCGTTTCATGCGGTTGATGACAACCATTGGCATGCTTTGCACATGATTGATATTGCTTCTTGTCATACATCTCCATATGTTGCCACTCTCATGCTAGATGATTTGCCATGTATTGAGTGCAAAAATGCTTTTAGTCTTGCTAATGAGATTGCCCCCATAGCTTTATCCCATATGTTTGGAGCTTTTGCCAGCTTTCATGTGAAGCATGCTTGTTTTACCTCTTTGCACCATATGCCTAGTGCCATGAATATCGCCATTGTTGGATCATATCATTCATGCACCTTTGTTTCTAATGGTTATGTGCAAGAGAAGAGAACCATCATGATGGATGATGTGTTTATCTACCATGCACATATGTTGTTTGCTTTGTTGTGTGCATGTGTAGGATCGTTAGACTCCGTGTCAACTTCCACTTCACGTGAGTTGACCATTCGAGCTCTTGAGAGCGAGCCACTTTCGACCGACGTGCTTCTACAACGCATTTTCTACCACTTCGGCATTGTGAAGGACGCACAAGGACATCCTTTTGAGGTGACATCCTTCGTGAGCATGGATATTGTGTATCATACTTCATGTGTTGCTTGCACCATGACACATTGCACACATGCTAGCGATCTTGTTTTGACTTGTCATTGCCACATTGCCATGCCTCATGATATATATGCCTTGTGTGTTGCATCGAACATGTTTATCCCATGCTATTCCCATGTGTTTGATTGCAACAATGTCATTTCTTCACATATACCATGTCCCATTGCTTTCTACATGCTTGACTTGATTGCCTCACACATGATGAACAATTTCTCCTTCCATTGTGTTGAGTGCCACACTATCTTCACTACACCATGTGCACATTATGCTTGGTTTGTCTTGCACTTTACCCATGTGTTTAGGCACTTCATTTTATTTGAGGTTGTGAATGATTCTTATGCATACCATAGACCATTTGTTGAGCACTTTGTGCCTACTTGCTATGACCGTGAGGTAGATGCCTTTGATTGTGCTTAATTGATATGCTTACATAACATGCCACTATCCTTTGTCACACAATATGATATGCATGATAACGACACTTGTTCGGTGAATCACCACTTGAATGTTTGGTTTTGCACTAACACTAACCACATTTGTTTTTCCAAGTGTTTGTTGTCATTTCTCCTTTTGAAGGAATCACAAGATGGTGTGACATTGGAGAGTGCCCATTTCGAGCTTCAAGATGATGAATGCTTGGTGATCGTCCACTTCTACATGGCGACGCCATCTCTTTCCCATGGTGATTTGGTTTTTGATCCGAGGATGGATCTTTTCCAAGAGGGAGGGGATGATGCGGAGCATCCTAAGGACATCGCCATGTCAAGAGTCCGTTTGGCAAGTGACACGTGCCACATCTACTTCACATATATAAAGGTGAATCATCTCCTTTACACGTGTTCACTTGTGCCCTTCGAGGATGGTATACTACTTGACCGTCCTACCGTGTGCATGTATAGGTTTGAGCCCAATGATGATTGTGCCATGGAGGAGGTCATCCACAAGCGAGCACCTACACCCTCGAAGATGGAAGCTTGGAAGCAGAGAAGGAACCGTCAAGAAGAAGGCGAGGTTCCACCTGCATCGACGGATGTCCACGAGAAGGCGATGAGCTGCGAAGCTTTTGGACACCCCATGCGCACGGGCCCTTAGACCCCGTGCACACGGGACCCCGTGCCCACGGTACATGCTCGTGCGCACGGGCTAAGTCGCCAGGTCTCTGGATACCCCGTGCGCACGGGCTCCACTTACCCCGTGCGCACGGGGCCTCCTGCGTGTGGCTGTTGGGCTTTGCCCATGTAATCCCTATTATGCCCCTGCTTACCCCTTCATGTCTTGGACCCATATATACTCCTCCTCCACCTCATTTGTAGGATAGCTAAGATTAGATTTAGACATTGAAGCTTTGCTCATTTATCTCCGCTTGTGGGAATCCTCTTGAGAGAGGCACACTCCATTGGAGTTCAAGACCTCCATTGGAGAAGATCCTTAGGGATATCAAGACCCCCTTGTGGGAAGGATCTATCTAGATCATCAAGACCTCATCTCCTCTTGGATTTGGGATGAACTTTACCATGTATCTTTCCCTTTGTTGTTCTTGTACCTTGTGGATCTCATGTGTTGCTAGTCTAGTGGATGTGTGATTGGACTTGTTCTCGAGTGTTTCTCTTGCGATTTCCCCTCATATTCTTCATGCTCTACACGTTCCTCTTTGCAGCCACCTCCAATTCGTGAACATCGGGACAAATCAGGGCACTTTGACCCGTGCCCTACAACACATGGCCAGTGGGCCGAACACACGCGGGCGTCGGGCAGGATGTCCGGGCGTAAGGCCGGATGTCCGGCAGTTCGTCAGGGTGCCGGATGTCCAGGCTTGAGGGCCGGATGTCCGGCTGAACACTGGCTAGGGTACTGTACTCGGTCACCGGATTTCTGGGGAGGGGGCCGGATGTCCGGGCTGCCGGCCGGATGTCCGGCGCCTGTAGCCTCTCGGCTGTAAGGCTGCTGCTGCTGCTCCCAGGGGCCGGACGTCCGGGCCAGGGGCCGGATGTCCGGGTCCTGTAGACCTTCGGTGACCCTCTTCTTTGTTCATCTTCGTCCATGAACTTGGCGACTTGGTCTTCGTTCCGAGCATTCCCGAGGCGGTCTTCTTCATACCTGAACACACATACCACTTTGGCTTGAGGTAGTAGCCATGTCTCACTCGAGTCAAGTGGAATTTCACTAAGGAGAGATGTCACCTTGGTTTTGAGAGCTCTTGCACATGCTCGTGTCATTGGTCCTCTTGGTACTCAGGGAGTTAGAGGTGGGTCCATGGGGATAACCGTAGGATGCTCCGCATCATCTCCCCCCCTGGGAAAGATCTGTCCTCGGATCGGAATCCACATCACCATGGAAAGGAGATAAGTCCTTGATGTTGAATGTGTCGCTCATGCTGTACATGTCATGAGGGATCTCGATCTTGTAGGCATTGTTGTTGTAGCATGCTAGCACCTTGAAGGGTCCGTCGGCTCGGGGTAGTAGTTTGGACTTGCGCTCATTGGGAAAGTGGTCTTTACGAAGGTGTAGCCACACAAGATCTCTGGGGTTGAATGTCATGGGCTGCTTGTTGATGTTAACCTTGGTCGCGAGTCGTTGTACTTGGTTCGCGATCGCATGCCTTGTATCTTCGTGCATCTTCCTGAGGTAGCTCGCTCATGCACTCGCGCCCATGTCAATGCGCTCTTGTAGAGGTAGCGGTAGAATGTCCAATGGAGACAACGGATTGAAGCCATAGACGACCTCGAAGGGGGACTTGCCGGTAGTAGAGTGTTGTGCTTGATTGTAGGTGTACTCGGCGATGGGTCAACATTCCTCACACTCCCTTATGTTCATCTTGATCAACACGCGGAGTAGTGTGGAAAGTGTCCGGTTCATGACCTCCGTTTGGCCGTCAGTTTGTGGATGATATGCCGAAGAGAAAAGTAGCTTGATTCCGAGCTTGATGCATAGGGTCTTCCAAAAGTAGCTTAGGAACTTGACATCGCAGTCTGATACAATCATCTTGGGCACTCCATGCGATCTCAAGATTTCCCTACAAAAGAGATTTGCAACATGTGAAGCATCGTCTATCATGTTGCAAGGAATGAAATGTGCCATCTTAGAGAAATGGTCCACAACAACGAATACGAAATCTTTGCCATTTTGAGTTCGAGGCAAACCAAGCACGAAATCCATACTAATATCTTCCCATGGATGATATGGAATAGGAAGAGGCATATAAAGGCCATGAGATTGAGCTTTGGACTTAGCTTTCCAGCATGTAGAGCACCTGTTGGTGTAGCGAGAAACGTCTCAAAACATCTTTGGCCAAAAGTAGTTCTTGGAGAGCGTAGCGAAGGTCTTGTTGTGTCCAAAATGTCCCATGAGTCCTCCACCATGAGCTTCTTGCAAAAGTAGCAAACGAAGAGAAGACTCGGGAATACAAAGTTTGTTAGCATTCATAAGGTAACCATCCTTCAAGTAATATTGCTCACAAGTTTTATGTGGTAAACATTTGGCATAACGAAGCGAAAATGATGCATCATGCGCATACAAGTCTTTAATGTGCTCAAATCCTATAACATTCAGCTCAAGTTGGGTAACCAACATGCACTTGCGGGAAAGAGCGTCCGCCACAACATTTTCCTTACCTTTGATATACTTGATAACATAAGGAAATGACTCAATGAACTCACTCCATTTAGCATGATGCTTATTCAATTTGGTTTGTCCCTTAAGGTACTTAAGCGTTTCATGATCCGTATGGATGACAAACTCATGTGGACGGAGATAATGTTCCCACACATGAAAGACTCTCACTAAAACATATAACTCTTTGTCATAGATGGGGTAGTTATGTTGCGCGCCGGAGAGCTTCTCACTAAAATATGCAATGGGTCGCTTCTTTTGCATTAACACACCACCAATGCCATTACCACTAGCATCAGAATGCACTTCAAAAGTTTTCCCAAAGTTTGGTAATGCAAGTAATGGAGCATGTGTAAGCAAGTTTTAAAGCTCATGAAATGCGGCATCTTGAGATGGACCCCAAACAAATGGTGCATTCTTCTTACTCAACGCATGCAATGGTGATGCAATGGTGCTAAAATCCTTCACAAAGCGACGATAAAAGCCTGCTAAGCCAAGGAAACTACGCACTTGAAGCAAATTGGTTGGTTGTGGCCAATTCTTAATAGCATCAATTTTAGTTTCATCCACTTGAACACCCTTAGAGGAGACAACAAAGCCCAAGAAAACAAGCTTATCAACACCGAAAGTGCATTTTTCCATGTTAGCATAAAGTCTCTCATCTCTAAGAACTTGCAATACGTCTCTAAGGTGTTTGACATGATCTTCAAGAGTTTCACTAACACAAGGATGTCATGAAAGTAAACCACAACACAAATGCCAATATATTTGTGAAGAACATAATGCATCACACGCATAAAAAGTGCTAGGAGCTTGCGATAAACCCAGAGGCATGACTAACCATTCATACAAGCCAAATTTGGTTTTGAAAGCCGTTTTCCATTCATCACCTTCTTGCATGCGTATTTGATAGTAGCCACTTTTAAGATCAATTTGAAGAAAATGGTGGCTCCACTAAGTTCATCAAGCATGTCATCAAGGCGTGGAATGGGATGTCTATATCTAATGGTGATAGCATTAATGGGACGGCAATCGGAACACATGTGATAAGTTCCATCTTTCTTAGGCACAAGAATGACCGGAACGGCACAAGGGCACAAGCTTTCGCGTACATACCCATTCTTCATGAGTTGTTGCACTTGCCTTTGGATCTCTTTGGTCTCTTCGGGGTTGACGCGGTAAGGTGCCTTGTTCGGTAACGCGCCAGGATTAAGGTCAATACGGTGTTCGATTCTGTGTAGTGGAGGAAATCCAGGAGGTAGCTCATCGGGAAACACGTCCGCGAATTCCTGCAATAAATGGGACAATACCAAAGGAAGATGTTGTGTTCATCTTTGCACACAAGCACAAAGTGAAGAACACTTGATGTGTTCTCACTCACATCCCTTAAATCTCTTTTGGTGGCTAAAAGAACTAGGTCACTCTTGTCGCTCATCATGGAGTCGCTCATTTTTGGTTTGTGGCGCTCACTCTCTTTTTGGTGGTTCACTCGCTCACTTATCTCTCCACGATGGGTAGATGCTTGCTTGTCCGCGATGACTTGACTTGGTGTCATAGGTCGAAGAACGAATTCCTTGCCATTCATCTTGAAGCTATAGTGATTGGTCCATCCGTTGTGGATGACGCCGCAGTCGAATTGCCAAGGTCTTCCAAGGAGGAGATGGCATACGGACATAGGAACGACATCAAACTCCAAGTTGTCTTCGTAGGCGCCAATCTTGAAGGACACTTGGACGGTGTGCTCCACTTGAATGGTGCCAGAGTCGCTAAGCCATTGGACCTTGTATGGGCGAATGTGCTTCTTCTTAACCAATTGGAGCTTGGTACATAACTCTTCACTTGCCAAGTTGTGGCAACTTCCGTCGTCGATGAGGACCTTGATGGAATGTCCTTGGATACCCGCTTTGGTATGGAAGATGTGGCAACATTGGTCTTCATCTTGATGTTGTTGAAGAGTCAAGACCTTGGAGATAACAAGAGCGGGGTTTGAATCATTGTCGCAAAAGATTAGCGCATCTTCATCTTCATTCACTTGGTGATGCATCGCCACTTGCTCGATGGCTTCCATTTCATCTTCACTCATGGAATCATAGGCGCCGTCGGCATTCATGATCATAGTGCGTCTTGTGGGGCACTCGAACGACTTGTGTCCTCGGCCTTTGCAAGTAAAGCACTTAATGTCACTTGTTTTGTCGGTGGCATCCGAAGGAGTTGTTGATGACGAAGCTCTTTGCTTGGAGTTGCTTGTAGTAGTAGGAAGATGACTCGAAGATGTTGTTTGGTGCTTGGAGCTTGACTTGTTGCCGGTACTTGGTGTAGCTCGAGTCGTGGAAGTAGTTGTAGAAGTTGTTGAAGCTTGAGGGTATGAACCGTAGGTCTTGGAAGAGTACTTGGAGTACTTGTAGTCTTCTTGTACTTGTCGCTCCGCTTGGGTTGCTTGGTAATCTAGCTCGAGGAGGTTGGAGTACGGTTGGAAGTCCGCAATTTTCTTGATTGGATAGTTGAGGCCATTCAAGAAATGCACCATAGTTTGTTCATCATCTTCCTTCACGTTGGCTCGTATCATTGCAATTTCCATCTCTTGGTAGTATGCTTCAACCGACTTGGTACCTTGCTTGAGAAGTTGAAGTTTCTTGAAGAGGTCACGACTATAGTGTGTAGGCACAAAACGAGCTCGCATGACATCCTTCATTTGATTCCAAGTGGTGATGGGTGGTTCGCCTTTCTCTTGATGTCGTTCAATCACTTGTTCCCACCAAATGAGAACATAGTCTTGGAACTCGAGAGATGCCATGGCAATCTTCTTTTCCTCTTCATAGTTATGAAGACGGAATATCTTGTCGACTTTCAATGCCCATGAAAGGTATTCTTCGGGATCGTTTCCACCGGAGAATTTAGGCATGGTGAACTTGAGTTTGCCGTAGCACTCCTCATTTCATTGATGGCGATTGCGATGACACTATTGCCATGGAGGATGATCATCTAGCTCTTGCTCCTCGTGCTCATCTTTATTGGCTTGACATTGTGGTCTTGGGATACGCACATGATTCCTCATATTTTGGCGCTCCTCACATCGTGCGGCTTCTTCTTGTTCACGCACTCGGCGGTTTCATTCGGCGACGTTGCGAGTTGCCTCACGTAGGGCACATTGAGCTTCAAGTGCTTGCTCCTCACGACGTTGTCATTCTTGTTGTAGGGCGTCGCCATCTTGGTGTACTTGATGTTGGCGTTGTGGAACTTGATCATGGTTCCCGTTGGCTTGTGCTTGCCATTTTTGTCGTTCGCCCTCTCGAAGGCGGTCTTGCAAACCATTGCCATGGAATGTGTTTCTTGTAGCTTGCCGATCATCATGTTCTTGGGAGCTATGAGAGCGTGCTCATGGAAGACTTGCATCCGAAGATGTGTGCGAAGGGATTTTTCTCGAATGGCGCCGTCTTGATCTTGAAGTAGAGGAAGTAGAAGAATAACGGTTGACCAACATTTTGCGGAATTCCTCCATTTGAGTTGATAACTTGTCATCAAGTGTTTGGCAAAAGTCGGAGGCGAGTTGTTCAATTCGTTCGCCCAATGCTTCGCTCTCTTGATGTAATTCTCGTTGGACGCCGAAGAGGTGAGCCTTGGTGACGTAGTTGTTTGGTTCGTCTTCTTGCTCATCGAAGAGGGGGTTGATAGAAGTGCTCGGCCTATCCATGATTCTCAAACAAGTGTTAGTGGAAGAAAGAAAGGAACTAGACCAATATTTCTTATCCAATGTTGAAGATGGATCAATGATCACCCAATATGGTATTATGAAAATAGTGCGATTGGTACCGGATCATGTCAATCTCACACCTACACAAATAAAGCTTTTGGAGGAGTTTGGTTAGGATAGTGGCACAAAATTTCTGCAATTCATAGCAAGATATCAATAATGTTGAAAAGGATTCACAAGTTCGCAAGTGTAACGAGTAGACCAATAGCAATGATGCACATGCAGAAACACACACACGAAAAGATAAATGAGGTCGTGCAACCAAGGAATGAGCTCAAAATGTGGGATCCACGGAAAATGCTCTTGTTGCACAACACTAGAGAGATGCTAGCATGGTTGCTCAATAGGCGGATACGAACTTGTGCACAACCGATAAGAGACAAAACATATGGACTTCTATCCCACTTATGCTATGTATGTATGATGCCCGGTGAACTTGTCACAATGATCCAAGATGATCAAATATGCTATGTGATGTGGCGATGCTATGGCTATTGCTTACAAGCTTGTTGCTCTTTCTCTTTTGCTTAAAAGCTTCCTTTTCTTTTGATGGTTTCTGTTGGCCACTTATGCGAAGTGCTCATATGAACATAGCAATGATGTATATGCGGGAACCAAATTTTGGCACAAGAGATGATATGTGTATGTATGCACGCTATGATAGCTATGCGGATCGGTATCACTAAAGTGCACAAGTAGCGTTGCCCGGCAATACTCAAATGGCTAGTCTCGTAGGAAAGCTACGCAAAAGATAGTCTCAGGGCTTCACAATGTAATGGCAAGGGGATGAATAAGTTGTTGTCAAAGTTACCATCCTTGCTTACGGTTAGGGTGTCACAAAGGTGGAGTTGGTGTTGTCGATGACGAGTTCCATGGCGATTGTGAGCGGCGGTGATGTCGATGTCGAACTGTTCCTATGTAGCTGAAACACGTGAGGAAACGGAAAACCCGTGACTCAAAATCTCCAATGGCACAAAGTGGTGGTTTGTGGAAATCGGTGGTGGAGTGGCTCTAGTGGTTGCGGAAGAAACGGTGGGAAAATGGCAAAAACTGAGGAAGTTGCGAAGTGTTGGTGTGCCGATTCCTAGGAGCCAGATGTCCGGGCTTGGGGGCCGGATATCCGGGGCGCTGGATGTCCGGGCTCTCGGGCCGGATGCCCGGACTGCTGGATCCGTGGAAGAACTCGAAGAACAAGTGGAGAAAAGAAAATTTTGGAGCAAAAATTCAGACGATTTGGTGGAAGAATCGGATGGGGAAGATGGGGGAAAGCTAGATCCACTTGAAACACAACAAATCCATGGATTAAAATCAACAAAACATCATCAAACCAACAAATCACAAAAAAAAATGGTATGGCTATTTTTGTGGGGAATTTTCGAAATTAGGCAAAATCAACAAAATTGGGGCTAGAAAGTGGAGGGGAAAGACTCCAAAGTGTGAATCAACGTGGCTCTGATACCAAGATGATGTAGGGTGGAACCCTAGTTCGTCGATCTTTTCACACTTGGAGGGGAAAAGGGAAGTTGAGAGAAGAACACAAGAACAAAACACTCAATTGACACAATCCAAATCACTCGTGCACTAGATCCACATACACATAGTAGAGATACAAGATCCAAAGTCAACACAAGAGGATAGACGGTAGCTAGATCATCCCAATCGTAGAGGAGTTGAGGTCTTGAATCCGGAGTGGATCTTCTCACATGGGTCTCATGGAGGTCTTGATCTCCATGGGAGAGGTATGGATGAGCAAAGCTCTATCTCCAAGAACCAATTGCTTTGATAACCCAAGAGGGAGGAGGAAGAGGTCCTTATATAGTTCTAGTACAAGTTAGGGTGAGATGGGGGAGGATACATGGCCGGTGGGCTGAACGCACGCCGGCGTCGGGCCGGATGTCTGGACGTAAGGCCGGATGTCTGGCGGTTCATCAAGGTGCCGGATGTCCGGGCTTGAGGGCCGGATGTCCGGCCAAACACTGGCTATTGTACTGTACTCGGTCGCCTAATTTCTGGGGAGGGGGGCGGATGTCCGGGCTGCCGGCCGGATGTTCGGCGCCTGTAGCCTCTCGGCTATAAGGCTGCTGCTGCTGCTCCCTGGGGCCGGATGTCCGGGTCCTGTAGACCTTCGGTGACCCTCTTCTTTGGTCCTCTTCATCCGTGAACTTGGCGACTTGGTCTTCGTTCCGAGCATTCCCGAGGCGGTCTTCTTCATACCTAAACACGCATAGCACTTCGGCTTGAGGTAGTAGCCATGTCTCACTCGAGTCGAATGGAAGTTCACTAAGGAGAGATGTCACCTTGGTTTCGAGAGCTCTTGCACGTGCTCGTGTCATTGGTCCTCTTGGTACTCGGGGAGACGTAGGTGGGTCCATGGGGATAACCGTAGGATGCTCCGCATCACATACCTTTCCTCTTGCATCTAGCATTACTTCGCTTTCCACCTACCTCAGGGACATCTTTATATGTCCTCCCCTTGAGGACCGTACAAAAATACAACATTTCCTTTTAATAACGTGCGTCTTCTCCATCCTTTTTTATACTATCACCCTTAAAGCCAAAATATGCACCAATTTGACTTAATATTTGGCCAAGCTGGATTGCCCGGCTACTGTGCTTGCCCCTTACGTTCCCGATTATTCGGCTAAGGGGCAAAGGGAGCACCATTGTGATTGTTACTCCTGGGGATCCGAAGAAGTACCTCAGACGGATAAAGCCGAAAGCTAGCATTCTTAAATGTCCAAAGTGGTCGGCCATGACATAGGAGTAGCTGAGGGGGTCTTTCAAACCCTGACCAGGGGCTTCCCCCCGAGGTCACTCGTCTTCGGACACAGGTGTTCGACACAATCACCCGAGAAAAGGAATTGTTGGAAGAACTATTTTTCTCGGAAGATGTTTCTTATGTTAAACAATAATATAACATAAATCTCTGTCCCACTCTTGTCTTTCGCACCATATAGCCAGATTACCTTGTCACCCGAAGTATCTGGCCCGACTAGCTCAAGTAGCAGTAGGGGACACTGCTCGGCCACTTGACGAGGAGGTAAAAGCCGATAGCTGGTTGACAGAGTTTGGATGCGCAAAACTGATTCACTAATGACGTAAAGTACTTTAATACATAGAGTCATACAAGAATATATTCACCTACGCCCGGTCCAGTCCATCTATCAAGGTATTTAGAGCATAGTCTGATGTAGGGTGGAACCCTAATTTGACGATCTTTCCACACTTGGAGGGGGAAAAGAGAGGAACAACAAAATCAGCAAAGGGAAATCACTCAAACAGACCCAAATCACACATCCACTAGGATAGCATACATGAGATCCACAAGTATACAAGGACAATCCAAGGAAACAAGCACAAGGTAAAGTTCTTCCCACTCCAAAGAAGGTGAAGTCTTGATGATCTAGGTGAGATCCTTCTCCCTTAGGAGGTCTTGATGATCATATGATGGGGATCCTTCTCCCTAGAGAGGTCTTGATTCTCCCAGAGGAGATACAAGGAGCAAAGCTCTACTCAATGTCTCAAAATACTTTGCTAACCCTAGAAAGGATGAGGAGGAGGTCTATTTATAGTCTAGGGCGAAGTGGGGATGAGTGGATGAGATTACACGACCGAATGGCCTAAAGCGGCTGTTAGGGGGGCGGATGTCCGGGCGTCGGGCTGGATGTTCGGCAGTTTGCGAGGGTGCTGGATGTCCGACATGGAGGTGGTTCAGCTACGGTGATGGGGCACCGGATTTCCGGGCAGGGGCCGGATGTTCGGCCGGGTCGGGCCGGATGTCCGGGCCTCTGGCCAGATGTTCGGGCCCTGTAGCATCTGCATGGCTGTGCTACTGCTGGTGTGCCTTTCTTCAGGGGCCGGATGTCCGGCCGCTGTAGTCCTTCAGCGGTTTTCCTCCTCGTGCACGCCCGTCTGTGTACTTGCCGATTTGGTCTTTGTTCCGAGCGTTCCCGAGGCAGTCCTCTTCATACATGATCACACATAGCACTTCGGCTTGAGGTAGTAGCCATGTCTCACTCGAGCCAAATGGATATTCGCTAAGGAGAGATGTCACCTTGGTTTCGAGATCTCTTGCACGTGCTCGTGTCATTGGTTCACTTGGCACTTGAGGAGACATAGGTAGGTCCATGGGGATGACCGTGGGATGCTCCGCATCATCTCCCCCCCTTGAAAAAGATCCATCCTTGGATCGGAATCCACATCACCATGGAAGGGAGATAAGTCCTTGACGTTGAATGTGTCACTCACATTGTACTTATCGCGAGGGATGTCGATCTTGTAGGCATTGTTGTTGTAGCGTGCTAGCACCTTGAAAGGTCCATCGGCTTGGGGCAGTAGCTTGGACTTGCGTTCGTTGGGGAAGTAGTCTTTACAAAGGTGTAGCCACACAAGATCGCCGGGGTTGAACACCATGGGGTGCTTGTTGATGTTCACCTTGGTCGCGAGTCGTTGTACTTGGTGCTCTATCATGTGCCTTGTATCTTCGTGCATCTTCTCGATGTGCTCTTGTAGAGGTAGTGGTAGAATGTCCAATGGGGACAATGGGTTGAAGCCGTAGATGACCTCGAAGGGGGACTTGCCGGTAGTAGAGTGTCGTGCTTGATTGTAGGCGTACTCGGCTATGGGTAAACATTCCTCCCACTCCCTTATGTTCTTCTTGATCAACACGCGGAGTAGTGTGGATAGAGTCCGGTTCGTGACCTTCGTTTGGCCGTCGGTTTGAGGGTGATATGTCGATGAGAATAGGAGCTTGATTCCGAGCTTGGCGCATAGTGTCTTCCAAAAGTAGCTAAGGAACTTGACGTCTTGGTCCAACACGATTGTCTTAGGCACTCCATGCAATCTCAAGATTTCCCTACAAAAGAGATTTGCAACATGTCAAGTATCGTCTATCTTGTTACATGGAATAAAATGTGCCATCTTATAGAAACGGTCCACAACAACAAATACCGAGTCTTTGCTGTTTTGAGTTCGAGGCAAACCAAGCATGAAATCCATACTAATATCTTCCCATGGATGATATGGAATAGGCAGTGGCATATATAGACCATGAGATTGAGCTTTGGACTTAGCTTTGCGGCATGTAGAGCACCGGTTGGTGTAGCAAGAAACGTCTCGAAACATCTTGGGCCAAAAGTAGTTCTTGGAGAGCGTAGCGAAGGTCTTGTCGCGTCCAAAATGTCCCATGAGTCCTCCACCGTGAGCCTCTAGGAAAGGCAACAAACGAAGAGAAGACTCGGGGATACAAAGTTTGTTAGCTTTCATAAGGTAACCATCCTTCAAGTAATATTGCTCCCAAGTTTGATGTGGTAAACATTTGGCATAAGGAATTGAAAATGAAGCATCATGCGCATCCAAGTCTTTAATGTGCTCAAATCCTATGACAGTCAATTCAAGTTTAGTAACTAGCATGCATTTGCGTGAGAGAGCGTTTGCCACAACATTTTCCTTACCTTTGATATACTTGATAACATAAGGAAATGACTCAATGAACTCGCTCCATTTTGCATGATGCTTATTCAATTTGGTTTGTCCCTTAAGGTACTTAAGTGTTTCATGATCCGTATGGATGAAAAACTCACGTGGACAGAGATAGTGTTCCCAGACATGCAATACTCTTACTAAAGCATATAACTCTTTGTCATTGATAGGGTAGTTAAGTTGTGCGCCGGAAAGTTTTTCACTAAAGTATGCAATTGGTCGCTTCTCTTGCATCGACACACCACCAATACCATTACCACTGGCGTCACAATGCACTTCAAAAGTTTTCTCAAAGTTGGGTAATGTAAGCAATGGAGCATGTGCAAGCAATAAGAACACTTGATGGCCTCTCACTCACATTCCTCAAATCTCTTTTGGTGGCTAAAAGAACTAGGTCTCTCTTGTCGCTCATCATGGAATCGCTCATTTTTGGCTTGTGGCGCTCACTCTCTTTTTGGTGGTTCACTCGCTCACTTGTCTCTCCACGATGGGTAGATGCTTGCTTGTCCGCGATGACTTGACTTGGTGTCATAGGTCAAAGAATGAATTCCTTGCCCTTCATCTTGAAGCTATAGTGATTGGTCTGTCCCTTGTGTATGACGCCGTGGTCGAATTGCCAAGGTCGTCTAAGGAGGAGATGGCACACGGACATAGGAACCACGTCAAATTCCAAGTTGTCTTCGTAGGCGCCAATCTTGAAGGACACTTGGACGGTGTGCTCCACTTGAATGGTGCCGGAGTCGCTAAGCCATTGGACCTTGTATGGGCAAGGGTGTTTCTTCTTGACCAATTGGAGCTTGGTACATAACTCTTCACTTGCCAAGTTGTGGCAACTTTCGCCGTTGATGATGACCTTGACAGAACATCCTCGGATACCCGCTTTGGTATGGAAGATGTGGCAACATTGGTCTTCGTCTTGATGTTGTTGAAGTGTCAAGTCCTTGGAGACAACAAGAGCGGGGCTCGAATCATTGTTGCAAAACACTTGATCATCTTCTTCTTCATTCACTTGTTGATGCATTGCCACGTGCTCAAGTGCTTCCATTTCTTCTTCACTCATAGAGTCATAGGTGCCATCGGCGTTGAGGATCATAGTGCGTTGTGTGGGGCACTCGAAAGACTTGTGGCCTCGGCCCTTGCAAGTAAAGCACTTGATGTCACTTGTCTTGTCGTTGGCATCCGTAGGAGTTGTTGATGACGAAGCTCTTGGCTTGGAGTTGCTTGTAGTAGTAGGTGGATGACTTGAAGATGTAGGGTTCTTGTGGCTTGACTTGTCACTGGTACTTGGTGTAGCACGAGTCGTTGGAGTAGGTGTCGTAGTCGTTGATGCTTGAGTGTACGAACCGTAGGTCTTGGAGGAGTACTTGGAGTACTTGTAATCATGTTGCACTTGACGCTCCGCTTTGGTGGCTTGGTGCACTAGCTCGAGGAGGTTGGAGTATGGTTGAAAGTCCACAATTTTCTTGATTGGATGGTTGAGACCATTCAAGAAACGCGCCATCGTTTGTTCATCATCTTCCTTGACGTTGGCTCGTATCATTGCAATCTCCATTTCTTTGTAGTATTCTTCAACCGACTTGGTGCCTTGCTTGAGGAGTTGAAGTTTCTTGAAGAGGTCGTGGCTATAGTGTGTAGGCACAAAGCGAGCTCTCATGACATCCTTCATTTGAGGCCACATTGTGATAGGTGGTTTGCCTTTCTCTTGGCATCTCTCGACCACTTGCTCCCACCAAATGAGAACATAGTCTTGGAACTCAAGCGATACCATGGCTACCTTTTCTTCTTCATCGTAGTCATGTAGACGGAAAATCTTGTCCACCTTTAAGGCCCATGAATGGTAGTCTTCGGGGTCATTGCTTCCAGAAAACTTGGGCATGTTGAACTTGAGCTTGCCGTAGCGTTGTTCATCATTATGCCGATGTTGTCGTCGTCCTTGTCTTGGAGGTGGGTCATCATCCCCATTTTCTTCTTGCGCCACGTGATTGGCTTGACGATGGGGACGAGGTACTCTTGCCCGGTTCCTCCTTTCTTGATTCTCTTCTTGGTGTGTGGCTTCTTCTTGGAGACGTGCTTCTTCTTCTTCACGCACGCGATGGTTGTGTTCTTCTAGAGCATGAGTGGTTTTGCGAAGGGCACGTTGTGCTTCGAGGACTTGTTGTTCACGCATTGTTGCTCTTGCCAAAGTGGATTGCCATCTTGGGCGTCTTGTTGTTGATGTCATGGAACTTGCTCTTGGTGTGTGGCGCCTTGAACTTGATGGCGTTGACGTTTGCGCTATCGAAGTCATTGTTGCAAACCATTGCCATGTAATGGATTTTGGCGAGCTTGATGTTCTTGCCGAGGATGTAAACGAGCTTGATGAAGACTTGCATCCGATGATGAATCCGAAGAATGGCATCTTGACCGTGTTCTCCTTGTCGTGGATGAAGTTGTAGAAGCATGGTCAATCATCATGGCACGAAATTCTTCAATTTGTGTAGTAAGCTTGGTGTTGAGGTAGTCTCTTGTCCGCATTTTGGAGTGACGCAAGTCGGTGGTGAGTTGCTCGATGCGATCGCCCAAAGCTTCATTTTCTTGATGCAAGGCTCTTTGTACCCCAAAGAGATGGCTCTTGGAGACGTAGTCGTTCAGTACTTCATGCTCGTCGAAGAGAGGACTCGAAGATGTACTTGGCCTATCCATCATGATCAAGTAGAGGTGAGTAGGAAGTGAGAGAACAAAACCAGAGTTACCTTTTCTGAAGATTGAAGATGTATCGAGTATCACTCAATGTATTGCTATGATAGTAGAATTAGTATTGGGTTTGTTTCTCACACCTACACAAAAGGCTTATGGAGTAGCTTAGTTAGGATGGTGGCACAAAATAATTGCAATTTGCAAGCAAGATATCAATAATGTTGAAGAAGATTCACAAGTTCGCAAGAGTAACGAGTAGACCAATAGCAATTAGTAGCACACGGAAACACATGCACAGATACATAAATGAGGTCGTGCAACCAAGGAATGAGCTCTAAATGTGGAATCCACTGAAAATGCTCTTTTTGCACAACACTAGAGAGACACTAGCACGCTTGCTCAATAGGCGGATACGAACTTGTGCACACCCTATAAGAGACAAAACGTATGGTTGTCTATCTATGTATGTATGATTTCCGGTGAACTTGTCACAATGATCCAAGATGATCAAATATGTTATGTAATGTGGCGATGCTATGGCTATTGCTTACAAGCTTGTTTTTTTGTTGCTTAAAAGCTTTTCTTTGGCCACTTATGCGAAGTGCTCATACGAAGATAGCAATGATGTATATGTGGGAACAAATTTTTGGCACAAGAGTTGATATGTGTATGTATGCACGCTATGTGAAGTGCTCAATACAAGTGATAACGATCCGCATAGCTATCATAGCGTGCATACATACACATATCATCTCTTGTGCTAATTTTTTTTCCCACATATACATCATTGCTATCTTCGTACGAGCACTTCGCATAAGTAGCCAATGGAAACAATCAAAAGAAAAAGAAGCTTTTAAGCAAAAGAGAAAGAATAACAAGCTTGTACGCAATAGCGATAGCATCGCCACATTCCATAGCATATTTGATCATCTTGGATCATTGTGACACGTTCACCGGGAATCATACATACATAGCATAAGTGAGATAGCGTCCATACGTTTTGTCTCTTATAGGTTGTGCACAAGTTCGTATCCGCCTATTGAGCAATCGTGCTAGCGTCTCTCTAGTGTTGTGCAACAAGAGCATTTTCCGTGGATCCCACATTTTGAGCTCATTCCTTGGTTGCATGACCTCATTTATCTTTCCGTGTGTGCGTTTTCACATGTCCATCATTGCTATTGGTCTACTTGTTACGCTTGCAACATTGTGAATCTTTTTCAACATTATTGATATTTTGCTAACAATTGCAGAAATTTTGTGCCACTATCCTAACCAAACTCCTCCAAAAGCTTTACTTGTGTAGGTGTGAGATTGACACGATGAAAGCACATTTGCTCCCTTGGTTGTTTTGGTAATTCATAACAACATATATCTCATTGAACTAATGTCCATTCAAGATTAAGATTTCAGGATGTTCAATGATTGGCATGGCATGCACTAGAGATGTGGACCCCTCAAAATGCTAAGGACAAGGATTGGCAAAAGATCACATTGAGTCCATAGGAAAGCCAATACAATTAAAAGGGGATGAGGTGTTGCTTAATGGTTATTTTGCTCAAGTGCTTAGTGATAGTACTCCTAAACCCTCAACCACTCTCTCTAACCAAATATGTCCAAAACCTACATTCCAACTCGGCCCCACCGAGTTCATCCAAGACTTAGCCACTGCCAAAACCCTAACAAATCGGATCCACCGAAATGGATCTCAGTCCCACCGAGATGGCCTTGCCAACTCTCTGTAATCGTTTGCACTTACTTCGGTCTCACCGAGTTTTGCAAATCTGTCTCACCGAGATGGCTTGCCAACTCTCTGTTGCCTTATTGCTTCACTTCGGTCCTACCGAGTTGATGCAATCGGTGCCACCGAGATGAGGTTTGCCCTAGCCATTGCACTTCGGTCCATTCGAGTTGTTCGTATCGGTCCCATCGAGATTCCTAAAGTTCATATCTTTTACACAGTTCGGTGCTACCGAGATTATCGTTTCGGTGCCACCGAGTTGAGTCAAAAGTGTGTAACGGTTGGATTTTGTGTGGAGGCTATATATACCCCTCCAACACATCCTTCTCAGTAAGGAGAGCCATCAAAATGTGCCTACACTTCCACCATACATTTTCTGAGAGAGAACCACCTACTCATGTGTTGAGATCAAGCAATTCCATTCCTACCATTTGAACCTTGATCTCTAGCCTTTCCCAAGTTGCTTTCCACTCAAATCCTTCTTCCACCATATCCAAATCTGTGAGGAGTTGTTTGAGTGCTAGGAAGACTATCATTTGAAGCACAAGAGCAAGGAGTTCATCAACAACACACCGTCTATTACCTTTTGGAGAGTGGTGTCTCCTAGATTGGTTAGGTGTCACTTGGGAGCCTCCAAGATGATGTGGAGTTGAACCAAGGAGTTTGTAAGGGCAAGGAGATCGCCTACTTCGTGAAGATCTACCCCGAGTGAGGCTAGTCCTTCGTGGACGTAAGCCATGGTGGAATAGACAAGGTTGCTTCTTCGTGGACCCTTCATGGGTGGAGCCCTCCGTGGACTCGCGCAGCCGTTACCCTTCGTGGGTTGAAGTCTCCATCAACGTGGACGTACGATAGCACCACCTATTGGAACCATGCAAAAAACCACCGTCTCTTCATTGCGTTTGAAATCTCCGATCCCCTCCTTTACTTACATATGCAATTGTTTACTTTCTGCTGCTATACTCTTAGAATTGCATGTGTAGGGTGATGCTTGACATGTACTATTGCTAAAATATGCCCATAACGAAAATTGGGAAAATGTTAGGTTTTATTTGGTCAAGTAGTCTAATCACCCCCCTCTAGACATACTTTCGATCCTACACATGATCCGGTACCAATGGCACTATTTCCATAATAGCATATTGGGTGATCATTGATCCATCTTCAATATTGGATAAGGTACTTTGGTCTAGTTCATTTCTTTCTTCCACTAACACTTGTTTGAGAATCATGGATAGGCTGAGCACTTCTATCATCCCCATCTTCGATGAGCAAGACGACGGACTGAACAACTACGTCACCAAGGCTCACCTCTTCGGTGTCCAACGAGCATTACATCAAGAGAGCGGAGCATTGGGCGAACGGATTGAACAACTCGCCTCCGACTTTCGCCAAACACTTGATGACAAGTTATCAACTCAAATGGAGGAATTCCGCAACCTGTTGGTCAACCGTGATTCTTCTACTTCATCTACTTCAAGATCACGACGGCGCCATTCGAGCAAAATCCTTTCGGACACTTCTTCGGATGCAAGTCTTCCACGAGCACCCTCTCATCGCTCGCAAGAACATGACGACCGGCAAGCTACAAGAAACCCATTCCATGGCAATGGTTTGCAAGACCGCCTTCGAGAGTGTGAACGACAAAAACAGCAAGCACACGCCAACGAGAACCAAGATCAAGTTCCACAACGCCAACGTCAAGTACACCAAGACGACGATGCCCTACAACAAGAACGACAATGTCGTGAGGAGCAAGCACTTGAAGCTCAACATGCCCTATGCGAGGCAACTCGCAACGTCGCCGAATGAAACCGCCGAGTGCACGAACAAGAAGAAGCTGCACGACTTGAGGAGTGCCAAGAGATGAGGAACTGTGCGCGTATCCCAAGACCACAACGTCAAGCCAATCACGATGAGCACGAGGAGCAAGAGCTTGAAGATCATCCTCCACGGCAAGAGCGTCATCGCAATCGCCATCGATGAAATGAGGAGCGCTGCGGCAAGCTCAAGTTCACCATGCCTAAATTCCCCGGTGGAAATGATCCCGAAGAATATCTTTCATGGGCATTGAAAGTCGACAAGATATTCTGTCTTCATAACTACGACGAGGAAAAGAAGATTGCCATGGCATCTCTCGAGTTCCATGACTATGTTCTCATTTGGTGGGAACAAGTGATTGAACAACGCCAAGAGAAAGGCGAACCACCCATCACCACTTGGAATCAAATGAAGGATGTCATGCGAGCTCGTTTTCTGCCTACACACTATAGTCGTGACCTCTTCAAGAAACTTCAATTTCTCAAGCAAAGCACCAAGTCGGTTGAAGCGTACTACCAAGAGATGGAAATTGCAGTGATACGAGCCAACGTCAAGGAAGATGATGAACAAACTATGGCGAGTTTCTTGAATGGCCTCAACTATCCAATCAAGAAAATTGCGAACTTCCAACCATACTACAACCTCCTCGAGCTAGTGCACCAAGCAACCAAAGCGGAGCGACAAGTACAAGAAGACTACAAGTACTCCAAGTACTCTTCCAAGACCTACGGTTCATACCCTCAAGCTTCATCGACTTCTACAACTACTTCCACAACTCGAGCTACACCAAGTACTGGCGACAAGTCAAACGCCAAGCAACCAATGACGTCTTCGAGTGGTCTTCCTACTACTACAAGCAACTCCAAGCAAAAAGCTTTGTCATCAACAACTCCTTCGGATGCCACCCACAAAACAAGTGACATCAAGTGCTTTACTTGCAAAGGCCAAGGACACGAGTCATTCAAGTGCCCCACCAGATGCACTATGATCATGAACACCGACGGCACCTACAATTCCATGAGTGAAGATGAAATGGAAGCCATCGAGCAAGTGGCCATGCACCACCAAGTGAATGAAGATGAAGATGCTCAAATCTTTTTAGATAATGATTCAAGCCCCGCTCTTGTTGTCTCCCAGGTCTTGACACTTCAACAACATAAATATCAAGACCAACATTGGCACATCTTTGATACCAAGGCGGGTATTCAAGGACGTTCCGTCAAGGTCATCATCGACGGCGGAAGTTGCCACAACTTGGCAAGTGAAGAGTTATGTACCAAGCTCCAATTGGTCAAGAAGAAGCACCCTCGCCCATACAAGGTCCAATGGCTTAGCGACTCCGGCACCATTCAAGTGGAGCACACCAGCCAAATGTCCTTCAAGATTGGCGCCTACGACGACAACTTGGAGTTTGATGTGGTTCCTATGTCCGTGTGCCATCACCTCCTTGGAAGACCTTGGCAATTCGACCGCGGCGTCATCCACAACGGATGGACCTATCACTATACCTTCAAGATGAAGGGCAAGGAATTCGTTCTTCGACCTATGACACCAAGTCAAGTCATCATAGACAAACAAGCATATACCCATCATGGAGAGATAAGTGAGCGAGTGAACCACCAAAAAGAGAGTGAGCGCCACAAGCCAAAAATGAGTGACTCCACGATGAACGACAAGAGAGACCTAGTTCTTTTAGCCACCAAAAGAGATTTGAGGGATGTGAGTGAGAGCCCATCAAGTGTTCTTCACTTTGTGCTTATGTGCAAAGATGAAGTGATGTGGACTAATACTTCAGAACATCTTCCTTTGGTATTATCTAATTTATTGCAGGAATTTGCGGACATGTTTCCCGATGAGCTACCTCCCGGACTTCCTCCACTTTGTTGAATCGAACACCGCATTGACCTCATCCCCGGCGCACCTCTACCGAACAAGGCACCTTACCACGTCAACCCCGGAGAGACCAAAGAGATACAAAGGCAAGTGCAACATCTCATGGAGAATGGGTATGTACGCGAAAGCTTGAGCCCTTATGCCGTTCCAGTCATTCTTGTACCTAAGAAAGATGGTACTTATCGCATGTGTTCCCATTGCTGTCCCATTAATGCTATCACCATTCTATATAGACATCCCATTCCACACCTTGATGACATGCTTGATGAACTTAGTGGAGCCACTATTTTCTACAAAATTGACCTTAAAAGTGGCTACTATCAAATACGCATGCAAGAAGGTGATGAATGGAAAATGGCTTTCAAAACCAAATTTGGCTTGTATGAATGGTTTGGCATGCCTATGGGTTTATCGCAAGCTCCTAGCACTTTTATGCGTGTGATGCATTATGTTTTTCGCAAATATATTGGCATTTGTGTTGTGGTTTACTTTGATGACATCCTTGTGTTTAGTGAAACTCTTGAAGATCATGTCAAACACCTTAGAGACGTCTTGCAAGTTCTTAGAGATGAGCGACTTCATGCTAACATGGAAAAATGCACTTTTGGTGTTGATAAGCTTGTTTTCTGGGCTTTGTTGTCTCCTCTAAGGGTGTTCAAGTGGATGAAACTAAAATTGATGCTATTAAGAATTGGCCACAACCAACCAATTTTCTTCAAGTGCATAGTTTCCTTGGCTTAGCTGGCTTTTATCGTCGCTTTGTGAAGGATTTTAGCACCATTGCATCACCATTGCACGCATTGAGTAAGAAGAATGCACCATTTATTTGGGGTCCTTCTCAAGATGCCGCATTTCATGAGCTTAAAAACTTGCTTACACATGCTCCATTACTTGCATTACCAAACTTTGAGAAAACTTTTGAAGTGCATTGTGACGCTAGTGGTAATGGCATTGTTCGTGTGTTAATGCAAGAGAAGCGACCCATTGCATATTTTAGTGAGAAGCTCTCCGACGCGTAAGTTAACTACCCCATCTATGACAAAGAGTTATATGCTTTAGTGAGAGTCTTGCATGTGTGGGAACATTATCTCCGTCCACTTGAGTTTGTCATCCATACGGATCATGAAACTCTTAAGTACCTTAAGGGACAAACCAAATTGAATAAGCGTCATGCTAAATGGAGTGAGTTCATTGAGTCATTTCCTTATGTTATCAAGTATATCAAAGGTAAGGAAAATGTTGTGGTGGACGCTCTTTCCCGCAAGTGCATGTTGGTTACCCAACTTGAGTTGAATGTTATAGGATTTGAGCACATTAAAGACTTGTATGCGCATGATGCATCATTTTTTATTCCTTATGCAAAATGTTTACCACATAAAACTTGGGAGCAATATTACTTAAAGGATGGTTACCTTATGAAAGCTAACAAACTTTGTATTCCCGAGTCTTCTCTTCGTTTGCTCCTTTTGCAAGAAGCTCATGGTGGAGGACTCATGGGACATTTTGGACGTGACAAGACCTTCGCTACACTCTCCAAGAACTACTTTTGGCCAAAGATATTTCGAGATGTCTCTCGCTACACCAACCGGTGCTCTACCTGCCGCAAAGCTAAGTCCAAAGCTCAATATCATGGTTTATATAAGCCACTTCCTATTCCATATCACCCATGGGAAGATATTATTATGGATTTCGTGCTTGGTTTGCCTCGAACTCAAAATGGCAAAGATTCGGTATTTGTTGTTGTGGACCGTTTCTCTAAGATGGCACATTTCATTCCTTGCAACAAGATATACGATGCTTCACATGTTGCAAATCTCTTTTGTAGGGAAATCTTGAGATTGCATGGAGTGCCCAAGACGATTGTATTGGACCGTGACGTCAAGTTCCTAAGCTACTTTTGGAAGACCCTATGTGCCAAGCTTGGAATCAAGCTACTTTTCTCTTCGGCATATCATCCACAAACTGACGGCCAAACGGAGGTCACCAACCGGACACTATCCACACTCCTTCGCGTGTTGATAAAGAAGAACATAAGGGAGTGGTAAGAATGCTTTCCCATTGCCGAGTATGCCTACAACCGAGCACGACACTCTACTACCGGCATGTCCCCCTTCGAGGTCATCTATGGTTTTATCCTATTGTCACCATTGGACATCCTACCGCTACCACTACAAGAGCGAACCAACATGGACGCGAGTGCACGAGCTAGCTACATCAAGAAGATGCATGAAGATACAAGGCACACGATCGAGCAACAAGTACAACGACTCGCGACCAAGGTCAACATCAACAAGCACCCCATGGTGTTCAACCCCGGAGATCTTGTGTGGCTACACCTTCGCAAAGACCGCTTCCCCAACGAGCGCAAGTCCAAACTACTACCCGGAGCCGACGGACCCTTCAAGGTGCTAGCACGCTACAACAACAATGCCTACAAGATCGACATCCCTCGCGACAAGTACAACGTGAGCGATACATACAACATCAAGGACTTATCCCCTTTCCATGGTGATGTGGATTATGATCCGAGGATGGATCTTTCCCAAGGGGGGAGGGAGATGATGCGGAGCATCCTACGATCATCCCCATGGACCTGCCTACATCTCCCTAAGTACTAAGAGGACCAGTGACACGAGCACGTGCAAGAGCTCTCGAAACCGAGGTGACATCTCTCCTTAGTTAACTTCCATTCAACTTGAGTGAGACATGGCTGCTACCTCAAGCCGAAGTGCTATGCGTGTTCAGGTATGAAGAAGACCGCCTCAGGAATGCTCGGAACGAAGACCAAGTCACCAAGTTCACGGATGAAGAGGACCAAAGAAGAAGGTCACCAAAGGTCTACAGGACCCGGACATCCGGCCCCTGGCCCGGACGTCCGGCCCCTTGGAGCAGCAGTAGCCTTACAGCCGAGGAGCTACAGGCGCCGGACATCCGGCCGGCAGCCCGAACATCCAGCCCGTGTAGCCCGGACATCCGGCCCCCTCCCGAGAAATCCGGCGACCGAGTACAGTACCCCAGCCAGAGTTCGGCCGGACATCCGGCCCTCAAGCCCGGACATCCGGCACCCTGACGAACCGCCGGACATCCAGCCTTACGCCCGGACATCCGGCCCGACGCCCACGTGTATTCGGCCCGCAGGCCATGTATCCCCTCCATCTCGCCCTAACTTGTACTAGCACTATATAAGGACCTCTCCCTCCTTCCTCTAGGGTTAGCAAAGTAGTTGGCTCTTTGAGATAGAGCTTTGCTCATCCATATCTCTCCCATGGAGATCAAGACCTCCATGAGCCCCATGTGAGAAGATCCACTCCGGATTCAAGACCTCAACTCCTCTACGGATTGGGATGAACTAGCTACCGTGTATCCTCTTGTGTTGACTTTGGATCTTGTATCTCTACTATGTGTATGTGGATCTAGTGCATGTGTGATTTGGATTGTGTTATTTGAGTGTTCTTCTTGTGTTCTTCTTGGATTTGCTCCTTTCCCACCTCCTAAGTGTGAAAAGATCGTCATCCAGGGTTCCACCCTACATCACCCCGTGCCCACGGGAAATGGCAAACCTACTGGACATCTCTACGCACACCCCATGTCCACGGGCCTCCCGGACCCCATGCGCACGGGCCTGTACCGTGCCCACGGGACCCCCGTGCGCACGGGGCCTACATAGCCTGTGCACACGGCCTCTCCCAGTGAGCTGGCTGTGTGTTGCCTGTTTTGCCCCCACTTCGTCCCTTACCTGCCACCTACTATATATTCCGTGGATGGATCATTTGTTAGGGTTAGTAAAGTGTATTGAGATATTATAGAGGGCTTTGCTCATCTACCAGTCCTCTTGGAGATCAAGACCTCCTAGAGAGAAGATCCCAAGGGATATCAAGACCTCCTCTTGGAGAAGACCACCATCAAGACCTCACCTCCTTTGGAGTGGGAAGAACCTTACCTTTGTGCTACTTTCCTTTGATTGTCTATGTATGCTTGTGGATCTATGTATGCTACTCTAGTGGATGTGTGATTTGGGTTTGTTTAAGTGATTTGCCTCTTGTGATTTGTGAGTTCATCCCTTTTCCCCCCTCCAAGTGTGAAAAAGTCCTCACTTAGGGTTCTACCCTACAACATCTTGGTATAATGAGCCATGTTGATTCACATCTTGGAGTCCCTACCCCCCACTTTCTAGCCTGATTTTGCTTTGTTTTGTCCCAATTTCAAAAATCCCCACAAAAATAGCCATACCAATTTTTTTTGCATTTGTTGGATCTTGTGAGATTTTCTTGTTTTGGTGCACAAATTTCGTGTTTGGCAACTGGATCTACCCCTTCCCACCCTTCCCCATACATCCCACCATGCCTTTTCCACAAATTTTGTGATTTTTGCCACGGATCTTGTGCTGTTCATCCGC
Source organism: Elymus sibiricus (assembly GCA_039707655.1). Lineage (NCBI taxonomy): Eukaryota > Viridiplantae > Streptophyta > Magnoliopsida > Poales > Poaceae > Elymus > Elymus sibiricus. The sequence goes on along the minus strand of CM077664.1, from coordinate 258,314,632 downwards.
AGCCGCAGACCCCGTGCGCATGGGCCCCCGATACCCCATGCACACGGAGCCCCGTGCACACGGGCACAACTTACCCCGTGCACACGGCCTCACTAGAGAGCACTGTTACTTCCTGTTTAGTCCAGTTTTGACACACACTTGCACCACTTTCATTTTCCGCACTAACACACGTGTTTCTTTGAGATTCTGAGTTGCGGTTGCCGTGTCCTAAGGTGTTTCGGCTACTTAGGGACGGTTCTACATCATCATCACCGCTATTCATCATCGCCCCAACCTCGACTTTGACATCGACCACTTCATTTCATACCAACCATAAGCCAGGATGGTAACCTCGGCGACATCTTGTACTTACCCTTGCCATTGCATTGATAGCCTTGAGCCATTTTGCGTCACTTACCCATAGAGACTAGCAAGTTGAGAATTGCTGGGCCATGTATTTGTGCACCATAGTGATATGCCTACTCCGCATAGCTACATTTAGCGTGCATTTATCTTGCTATCATCATTGTGCCATAAGTCTCTCCCGTGCATATCTTACTTACTTGTCTTAGATATCGGCTCTAGAATCAAGCATTTTGGCATAGTAAAAAAAACAGAAAAAGCTTTTAAGCAAAAGAGGAGAAACAAAGAGCTTGTAAGCAATAGCATTGAGCCTTTTGCACAGTACATCATATTGGACCATACATACATATCATACTTGGGATTGAAGACAGGCACGTTACTCTCTAAGGTTGGTGCACAAGCGTATCTAGCCCTTCTGAGCAATCGAACTAGTGTCTCTCTAGAATCTGTGCAACAAGAGCATTTTCCATGGTTCCACATTTTGAGCTCATTCCTTGGTTGTGCGGATCCCATTCATCTTCGTGTGTGAGTTTCCAAGTGTTCTACTAGGGTGTTGATCTATTTGTCTCACTTGCAATTTGTGAATCTTCTCAACATTTTCGATATCTTGACTAACACTTGCTTGAATTTTGTGCCACTCATCCTAACCAAGCTACTCCATAAGCCTTACTTTGTAGGTGTGAGAAACAAACCCGGTACCAATTCTACTATTGTTGCATTACATTGAGTCATACTTGATACATCCTCAATCATCGGAAAAGGTAACTTTGGTATTGTTCTCTCATTTCCTACTCACCACCACTTGACTATGATGGATAGGCCAACTACATCGGCGAACCCGCTCTTTGAAGAGCAAGAGGAGACACACGACTACGTCACCAAGGGTCATCTCTTCGGTGTCCAACGAGCGCTACACCAAGAAAGTGAAGCTTTGGGAGATCACGCCGAGCAACTCGCCACCGACTTGCGCCACTTCGAAACACGAACAAGGGACTACTTCAATGCCAAGCTTTCATCTCAAATGGAGGAATTGCGAGACATCATGGCCAACCATGCCACTTCCATGACTTCCTCTTCAAGATGGCGACACTCAAGTCGACACTCTTCGGATTCTTCTTCACGCTCAAGTCCATCTCGAGCACGTTCTCCACGGCACAACAATCATGGCGATCATCAAGCTCCACAAAATCCATTCCATGGCAATGGGTTACAAGACCGACTTCAGGCACGAGAACGTCAAGCGTGCCAAAGCCAAGCACCACCACATCCAAGACAAAATGACCAAGACGGTGACGCCCTCCGACAAGAACTACTACGCCGCGAAGAACAAGCACTTGAAGCGCAACGTGCTCTCTGAGAAGCAACTCATGCTGTGAACGAGCGCAACGGTCGTGTGCGTGAACAAGAAGAAGCGCTACGACATGCACAATGAGACAAAGAAGCTCACCTTGAGGAGCGCCAAGAAATAAGAAATCGATCTTGGATTCCACCTCCAAGACCACCGCGCCAAGCAAATTGAGCAGAGCATGAGGATGACGATCCACCACCATAGCAAGATTGACCTCACCAACAATGAGATGATGAGGAACAACATTTTGGCAAGCTCAAGTTCACCATGCCCAAGTTCCACGGCAGCAACGATCCCGAAGAATATCTCTCATGGGCATTGAAGGTCGACAAGATATTTCGCCTTCACAACTACGACAAAGAAAAGAAGATCACCATGGCATCTCTAGAGTTCCAAGAGTAAGTTCTCATTTGGTGGGAGCAAGTGATCGCAAGGCATCAAGAGAAGGGCAAGCCACCCATCGTGACTTGGAATCAAATGAAAGATGTCATGAGAGCTCGTTTTGTGCCTACACATTACAACCGCGACGTCTTCAAGAAACTCCAACTCCTCATGTAAGGATCCAAGTCGGTTGAAGAATACTATCAAGAAATGGAAGTTTCCATGATACGAGCGAATGTCAAGGAAGATGATGAAGAAACTATGGCATGTTTCTTGAATGGCCTCAACCATCCCATCAAGAAGATAGCGGACTTCCAACCATACTCCAACCTCCTCAAGCTAGTGCACCAAGCGACCAAGGCGGAACGACAAGTGCAAGAGGACTACAAGTAATCTTCCAAGACCTACGGTTCATACACTCAAGCTTCAATGACTACGACAACTCCTTCCACGACTAGAGCTACCACACGTACCGGCGACAAGTCAAGCTCCAAGCAACCTTTGACATCTTCGAGTCGTCTTCCTACTACTACCAGCAGCTCCAAGCAAAAGCCTTCGTCCTCGACACCTCCTACGGATGCCAACAAGACAAGTGACATCAAGTGCTTAACTTGTAAGGGCCGAGGCCACAAGTCTTTTGAGTGTCCAACTTGATGCAAAATGATCCTCAACGACGACGGCACCTACGACTCAATGAGCGAAGATGAAATGGAAGCCCTCGAGCATGTGGCTATGCACCGACAAGTGAATGAAGATGAAGATGAACAAATCTATTGTGACAATGATGCGAGCCCCGCTCTTGTCATCTCCAAGGTCCTGACACTTCAACAACATCAAGACAAGGACCAACGTTGCCACATCTTCCATACCAAAGCAAGTATCCAAGGACGTTCCGTCAAGGTCATCATCGACGGCGGAAGTTGCCACAATTTGGCAAGTGAAGAATTATGCTCCAAGCTACAGTTGGTCAAGAAGAAGCACCCTCACCCCTACAAGGTCCAATGGCTTAGCGACTCCAGCACAATTCAAGTGGAGCACACCATCCAAGTATCCTTCAAGATCGGCGCCTACGAAGATACCATGGAGTGTGATGTGGTTCCCATGTCCGTATGCCACCTCCTACTTGGGCGACCTTGGCAATTCGATCACAGCGTCATCCACAATGGATGGACCAACCACTATAGTTTCAAGATGAAGGGCAAGGAATTTGTTCTTTGACCAATGTCTCCAAGTCAAGTCGTCGAAGACAATCAAGCATCGGGCCATCATGGAGAGACTAGTGAGAAAGTGAACCACCACAAAGAGAGTGAGCGCCACAAGCCAAAATTGAGTGACTCCACGATGAGTGACAAGAAAAACTTAGTTCTACTCGCCACCAAAAGATATTTGAGGGATGTGAGTGAGAGCCCATCAAGTGTTGTTCACTTTGTGCTTTTATGCAAAGGTGAAGCTGAGCAGACTAATACATCACAACATCTTCCTCTAGTGTTGTCTCATCTCTTGTAGGAATACAAGGACGTGTTTCCCAATGAGCTACCTCCAGGACTACCTCCTCTACGCGGAATCGAACACCACATCGATCTCATCCCCAACCCATGTCTACCGAACAAAGCACCATACCACGTCAACCCCGACGAGACCAAAGAAATCCAACGGCAAGTCCAACATCTCATGGAGAATGGGTATGTACGTGAGAGCTTGAGTCCATGTGCCGTTCCGATAATTCTTGTGACTAAGAAAGACGGTACCTATCGCATGTGTTCTGATTGGCATCCCATAAATGCTATCACCGTTAGATATCATCATCCCATTCCACACCTTGATGACATGCTTGATGAACTTAGTGGAGCCACCATTTTCTCAAAAATTGATCTTAAAAGTGGTTACAATCAAATACGCAAGCAAGAAGGTGATGAATGGAAAACGGCTTTCAAAACCAAATTTGGCTTGTATGAATGGTTAGTCATGCCTATGGGTTTATCGCAAGCTCCTAGCACTTTTATGCGTGTGATGCATTATGTTCTTCGCAAATACATTGGCATTTGTGTTGTGGTCTATTTTGATGACATTCTTGTGTTTAGTGAAACTCTTGAAGATCATGTAAAACACCTTCGAGATGTATTGCAAGTTCTTAGAGACAAGAGACTTTATGCTGACATGGAAAAATGCACTTTTGGTGTTGATAAGCTTGTTTTCTTGGGATTTGTTGTCTCTTCTAAGGGTGTTGAAGTTGATGAGTCTAAAATTGATGCTATTTAGGCTTGGCCACAACCAACCAACTTGCAACAAGTGCGTAGCTTCCTTGGTTTAGCCGGATTTTACCGTCGCTTCGTTAAGGAATTTCACACTATTGCTTCACCATTACATGCCTTGAGTAAGAAGAATGCTCCTTTTGTTTGGGGACCTTCCCAATATACCGCTTTCATGAGCTTAAGAATTTGCTTACACATGCTCCAATTCTTGCCTTGCCAAACTTCGAGAAAACATTTGAAGTGCATTGTGACGCTAGTGGTAATGGCATAGGTGGTGTTTTAATGCAAGAAAAGTGACCCATTGCATATTTCAGTGAAAAGCTTTGCGGTGCTCAACTTAATTATCCCATCTACAACAAAGAGTTGTATGCTTTGGTGAGAGTCTTGCATGTTTGGGAGCATTATCTCCGACCTCGTGAATTTGTCATCCATACCGATCATGAAACGCTCAAGTACCTAAAGGGTCAAACTAAATTGAATAAAAGGCATGCTAAATGGAGTGAATTTATTGAGTCCTTCCCTTACATCATGAAATATATCAAGGGAAAGGAGAATGTTGTAGCGGATGCTCTTTCACACAAGTGCATGATAGTTACTAACTTGAATTGAATGTTATTGGCTTTGAGCACATTAAAGATTTATATGAGCATGATGATTCTTTTGCAACTCCTTATGCCAAATGTCTTGCTAACACTTATTGGGAGCGATATTATCTCAAGGATGGATACCTTATGCGTGCTAACAAACTTTGTGTTCCCAAGTCTTCTCTTCATTTGTTGCTTTTGCAGGAGGCTCACGGCGGTGGACTTATGGGACATTTTGGTCGTGACAAGACTTTTGCCACACTCTCCAACAAGTACTTTTGGCCCAAGATGTTTCATGATATCGCACACTACACCAATCGTTGCTCCACATGTTGCAAAGCTAAGTCACAAGCTCAATCTCATGGTTTACATATGCCACTTCCTATACCATATCATCCACAGGATGACATTAGTATGGATTGTGCTTGGCTTGCCTAGAACTAAAAATGGAAACGACTCAGTTTTTGTAGTTGTTGATCGTTTCTCTAAAATGGCACATTTCATTCTATGTCACAAGAATGACGATGCTTCACATGTTGCAAATCTTTTTTGTAGGGAAATATTGCGACTTCATGGAATGCCCAAGACGATTGTATCGGACCGCGATGTCAAGTTCCTAAGCTACTTTTGGAAGACACTATGCGGCAAGCTTGGGATTAAGCTCCTCTTCACGTCGGCCTACCACCCACAAACCGAGGGTCAAACGGAAGTCACCAACTAGACGCTCTCTACACTACTTCGCGTGTTGATTAAGAACAACCTCACGGAATGGGAAGAATGCCTACCGATCACTGAGTACGCCTACAATCGAGCAAGACACTCTACCACGGGTAAGTCTCCCTTTGAAGTGGTCTATGGCTTCAACCCTTTGTCGCCATTGGACATCCTACCGCTACCACTACAAGAGCGAGCAAACTTGGATGCAAGCACAAGAGCAACGTACATCAAGAAGGTGCATGAAGACACAAGGATCACCATCGAACACCAAGTACAACGACTCACCAACAAGCTCAACACAAACAAGCACCCCATGGTGTTCAATCCCGGAGATCTCGTGTGGCTACACCTTGGCAAGGATCACTTCCCCAACGAACGCAAGTCAAAGTTTCTACCTCGCGCCGATGGGCCATTCAAGGTGCTAGCATGCATCAACGACAACGCATACAAGATCGACATCCCACAAGCCAAGTACAACGTGAGTGACACCTTCAACGTCAAGGATCTATCCCCCTACCATGGTGATGAAGATATTGATCCGAGGGGGGGGGAGATGATGGGGAGCATCCTTCGATCATCCCCATGGATACCTTACCAACTTACCAAGCACCAAGTGGACCTATGACAAGAGCTCGCGCACGTGCCATCGAGAACGAGGTGAACTCACTCCTTTTCGACTTTCATATGGATATGGATGGAACTTGGATGCTACCTCACAAAGGAACTCTATGTATCATTAGGAGCAATGGAATCGACCGTCAAGAGGCTAAGGACCGTCGCCAAGGCCAAGAGGAACCACACCAAGGCCACGAGGACGACGGAGGAGCAAATCCCGAAGAGGATAGCACCTTCTAGGCTACCCTATGTGCACAGGCCCCCAAGACCCCATGCCCACGGGAAACGGTAAACCTACTAGACATCTTTGCCCGCACCCCGTGTCCACGGGCCTCCCAGACCCCGTGCGCACGGGCCTCGCCGCTGTAACACCACATGCGCACGGGCGTGTACTGTGCCCATGGGACCCCCGTGTGCACGGGGCCTACTTAGCCTGTGCGCACGGCCTCTCCTAGCGAGCTGGCTGTGTGTTGCCTGTTTTGCCCCCACTTCATCCCTTACCTCCCACCTACTATATATTCCGTGGATGGACCATGTGTTAGGGTTAGCAAAGTGTATTGATATATTATAGAGGGCTTTGCTCATCTACCACTCCTCTTGGAGATCAAGACCTCCTAGAGAGAAGATCCCAAGGGATATCAAGACCTCCTCTTGGAGAAGACCACCATCAAGACCTCACCTCCTTTGGAGTGGGAAGAACCTTACCTTTGTTCTACTTTCCTTTGATTGTCTATGTATGCTTGCGGATCTATGTATGCTACTCTAGTGGATGTGTGATTTGGGTTTGTTTGAGTGATTTGCCTCTTGTGATTTGTGAGTTCATCCCTTTCCCCCCTCCAAGTGTGAAAAAGTCCTCACTTAGGGTTCTACCCTACAACACACTGCCTTTTCAAAGACAGAATGAGTTGCACCATGGTATGCATCTAGTGAGCTAAGGGTGTTAAACTCTTGGCTCATGAAGGAATCACTCCTTAGGGAGGACTTTCAACGTCGGTGGCTCATGGCAGTTTTGACCTTGGACAGGGTGGCAGAACAGGTCCCCGAATCCTCCGGTTGAGGAACCTCAGGAGTAACTCTCGAGGTGGGGAGGGGTCCTATACCACTGCTCGGAGCCGACGTCCCCTCGGCTCTGGTGTCCTCCACCATCGGAGGGGGAGCAGGGTGTCTGCAAATGGAATAAAAGAATTGATGTCCATGGTGTTATTCTCAGGGGTACGACAATAAGAATATTACCTGTGAGCGGAGGAGGCATCTTGGTCTGCCTCCACGGCCGCCATATGCGCCCGAGCTCCGCGCGTCTCCCACGGAGGGCTCCTTTGAGGGGCCGGTTCTCTGCGTGGACGTTTCAGGCGTCGACCCTTTGGAGGATAAGTCAGACGACTAAAGGCTTCAGGATGAGGAGCTCTCTTTTGATTAGAGGAAGGGGGCTTTACCGATGAGGCCGGCCGCATTCCCAGTGCATCGGGAGCAACGGCCACCCTTGAGCCGTTGAGGCTCTCCCGATAAAACTTCCCTCCTTCATATATGAGGGATAGTTCCACATCCTCATGGAAGACGGGGTCCTCCGCTCGACGGTGGGCCTCTGGTTCAGGCGTGGGGCTGCTCAAAGTCTTGCCCCAGTGTCTCCATCTCTGTCCGGATTCAGTAAAAAGTCGGTCAGAAGAATTAGCCATGAAATAACTCAGATAGAAGAAGAAATCCTAGAAAACTTACTATATCGGCGGGATTGTGGTATGACAGCCCATCTCGGAACTGCCGCCTTGCGAAATCCTCCGCCGAACCCTAGTAAATGCCAGCTAGTGCGGTCCCAAAAGCCATCTGGTCATGAAAATCCTTCCGAATCGATCGGGAGGCGTCTTCAGAGCTGTTGTACATACACAACAAGTGTCGACGTTGTCAAAGTGGTTGGATTCTTCGGCCGATCACCGTTGCCATTACATCTATGATGGTGAGGCCGGTGCTGGATAGCTGCTTCACTTGAGCTGCTAGGCCGGCTACATCGGCGTTGTCCTGCTAAGTAATGCTCTGCGGTCTCCAGCTGTAGCATTTCTTCAGGGGATCCGAGGAGTATGCTGGGAGTCCTGGCCGAATTGGGTCATATAAAGGAATGTCGTCGATATAAAACCACTCGAACGGCCAGACATCGGAATCCTCTCGAGGGGTACCTGACGGTTAGTCCGTCCCGTCAATTCAGCAGACATTGGGTGCCCCCACCTCGTATAGCTCTCCGGTTGGGGAACAGGGCATTAAGCAAAAATACTTCCGACAAAGCCTGAAGTGTGCTTCGCATCCGAGGTGCATTTCACAAAGGGCAACAAATCCCACCATGTGTAAAATTGAATTGGGGGTGTGGTGGTGGAGTTGCAGCCCATTAAACCCAAGCAGGCCCCGAAGGAAGGGGTGAATGGGGAATCCCAAGCCGTGAAGGAGGAAGGGAACGAAACATACCCGCTCATCCCCACGCGGGGCAGGGTGGCTCTTGGCATGTGCTTGCCCATTCGAGGATGTTAATCTCGGGCAAGTGGATGTCAGATCTGACTCTGGCAGGTAGCCCTGGTGCCGTGGGAAATGACTATCTATGGGACCGAATGGGTCCCTTTGCGATTTGGCTCAGGGGACATGCATGGGACAAAGAGCAGATTTTTAGTAGATGCAAGAACACGCGGGGGATTTATCCAGGTTCAGTCCGCTATGAGCGTAAAACACTACTCCTGCTCTGTGTTTGATCGTGTATGAACTCTGATTATAGGGAGCACAGTTTTCCGGCAAGGTGCACCGGAAAATGCAGCTATGGCGTGTAATTGAGCTGGTTGTTGACCATTCTACCTATAGCCATGGGCCTCCTTTTATAGGCCAAGGGGTTACCACATTGGCTAATACGGTCATTACAGAGTATGAATAATGATTTGCACCATCATCACGTCTATCTTCCAACGGGGTAAGATAAACGCATTAAATGCACTGTCAGGCGCTACATCGGGGAGGCGAGGCCTTGGACAAAAGATCTGTACCACCGGTCCTGGCGCCCTCCTGTAATCTCGACACGTCCCAGGGACGGGTGTCATTAAAGTTAATCTTGGCGTGCTGACACGTGCCTTAGCCGGCTATGTTGACTGCCTGCCCGCTCGACACCTAGCCCACATGCCTGCTGGCACAGAGCTTGCCGGGCCTTGCTTGCCGGCAACCATAGCCTTGGTCTTGATCTTGCCGGGGTGAAGCTTGCCGGCAAGGACAGCGTCGATCTTCAATAATAGAATAGTACTTCTCAATGACCTTCCTTGATGTCTTCTTCACGGTCTTGGTGTTGAGTCTCGAGTCATAGTTATCCTTTGTCAAGCCCTTGCCAGAAGGGAGGCTACAACTGCCTGTGCACAGGTCTGGGTACGAGGGCATCCATGTCTTAGTACACTGACAGGAGCCCCTGGGCCTGGGCCACACGTGCATGCGAGGCGTCGTTGGGCTAGGCCCAAACAGTGCACAGGCGGCGCGTGGCATAGGATAACTGTCATAATCTTCTCTTTTATCGCACCCGCCCACGATGCGCATTAAATGCGAGCGTGGGGGAGGTGGAGCGAAGCGGCGGTGGGAGGTGGTGCACCTGAAAAGCGTAGGCACGTAGGACTAAAAAGAGCCAGCCCTCGTGCCTTCCCCATAAAAAGGAAACACGTGGAGGGCGCTGCTCATTTCGCCCAACTTCTCGCATCCCCTTCCTCGGTTTCTGCCATTAATGGAGGCAAGGCGGCAGGGAGTGTAATCCCTCTAGAGCGCTATAAAAGAGGGCAGGGCGAGTGAAAATCTTCCCCACCCATCTTCTGCCTTTGTCATTCTCCTCCTCCAACCTTTCGTTCATCCTTGCTTTCCTCGAGGTCTACCGCTGCGATGGCGAGGGGTGCAGGTTAGGCTCGTGCATCTGCTTCTGCCTCGAGGGTCCCCTCTCAGGGCCGGACGAGTTCCTTGGTGGTTGTCGTGAACGCCGGCCCTAGCGCCCACAGTAGAGCCACCCCCCGTGGTCGCGGAGGGCGCGGTACTCATGGACGAGGCGGGCGTGACAGACGTGGTGGGGTGATTGCTCTTCCCCCTCAGGCGGAAGCCCGCATGGCGGTGGCGGCACGCGAGTCCCACACGATGGTGGTAGCACATGAGTTTGTCGTGAGGCTGCATCGCCGGCTCCATAGTTGGCTCCGGCTCCTGGACCCCTTTGCGAGGGTGATGGAGAACAGCAAGCCCTCGGGCTTGTGGCTACAGGCGGATGGCTGCTGCAATGGCCCCTCCTGGGTGGTGGCCGTGTTCTCCACCGCTAGCTCTCTGTTCCTGACACGGGGGTGGAAGTCATTGGCCCGCTTGCATGGTCTAAGGCAGGGGCAGCTTCTCCAGTTTAGGTACGACAGAGCTGCCACACTTTTTGTGAAGTTCTTCGGGGTCTCCGGCGGCCACATCGAATGCTGCACGAAAAGTGAGAGCAGTAGCGGCACCGACTCCACCAGTGAGAGCGAGAGCGAGAGTGATGAAAGCTCCTTGCGTATCAAGAGCGAAGGCGACTACTCCAACTAGGCGCATAGTATTGCTCTAGTCGAATCTCGAAGATGAGTTGCGCTCTGCCTAGGCTCCTCTCCTTAGTTTCTGTATCAAAACCAATGTAGCCCCGTGGGGGCATGGTAGATAACTTTTGCATCTAAACCTTTATCAGTTGTTGTAGTTCGTATTTTGAATGGACGTATGCGTTTTGTTCTCCTTATTCCATTCTTTCTTTGCATGATTTCTACCCTACGCTTGCCGGAAACTTGCTAGTGTGGACAACCTTGCCGTTAGCGCTTGAGGAACGGGTCCTTAGCAGCTTGCCAGAGGTGCCACTTTCCGGCAAGGTCACGCTTGACGATCACAACGCAGCTACTTAGGTTGCCGAGCGGACTCGAAGCAAAGCAAAAGCGCAGTTGATCATGACATTGTTCCTTAGTGTGCAGGTTCCTCATACAAAGGCCAAAATCATTAAAGGAGAATCGCAACAACAACAAAAGAATTTGTTTTAAAGCTTTGCAACTTAGCTTATTCCTTGATGTACTTCTTGTCATAGGGTGACATCTTGAAGGCGTCCTTTGCTATCCATACCGTCACTCCCCCCGGGAAACTTGTACGCAAGGAACTCTTTTTTTCCTTTAAGAAAAAGAAAGAAAAGAAAGGACGAGGTTGGAACCATGATGGTTCATTAATCACCTTACGAAAGGCAAAAAATGTAACACAAGACTGCCTGCAACACATAAATATATATGTACTTTGACAAAAAGTTGTGAAACATTTAGTTTTTATTTACTATGCACGGGATCTGCGCCTGGCTTTGTACAAAGGTTTACATGCATTGATGGCAAACTTGTACAAAATAGGTTGCCGGCAGCCCGGCAACCGTGCCTTACGGGTAGAACTTATGAAGATGCTCAATATTCCATGAGTTGAGCATCGGAGTGCCATCTTCGGTCTCTAGACGGACTACGCAGGGTCTAGAGACTCGTACTACCCGGTAAGGGCCCTCCCACTTTGGCGTCAACTTGTTTTTACCCTTCGTGGATTGAATCCGACGAAGAACAAGGTCGCCTTCCTCAAGGTTCTTGGCATTCACTTTGCGGCTAAGGTAGCGGCACAAGGCTTGCTGGCACCGTGCAGCATGGGCAATAGCCTGGAAATGATCTTCCTCAAGGAGCGTGGCATCGTCATGCCGCAGCTCATCTTGGTCCTCCTCATTGGAGGCCAAAACTCAAGGTGACCCGTTTTGAGTTCCGTGGGGAGTATTACTTCTGGACCAAGGCTTGCTTCTTGACCTTCTACTTGAGGGGTCTCGCATCAGGGCAGACAACAAGGTGGTGCTCAGTTACCCTCCTAAAATTTTCAGGGATGTCGGGTGCTTGCCAGGAAAGCACACTGGCATTCACCAGTAGGAAGGCAACGAGCTCGACTCCCTATTTGTTGCCGAGAGTGGCACTTTCAGAAAAAGCGCCACTCGTCCCATCCCCCTTCGCAGAAACTTGTTTGGTCATGGATGCAAAAGCCTTGGCTCTCTTGCTCTTGCCGGTAGAGCTCTCTGGTACGTTCTCGACAGGCATGCTGCAATCTGAAGTGCGCTTCCCGGAGTCCTTCCCAGAGGTCTTGCTGGTCTTCTTCTTCTTTCCTTCCCCGGGGGTTCTGATGGCAGGGGCAAGCGCCTCAATGGCAGCTACTGCCGCCGCCTCCTAGTAGAGCTTGTCGGCACAGATGATTGCGTCCTTGTAGCTTGACTTGATGGTGAGGACCCACATCGGCCCTGGCATCTTGATGATGTTGTACGCATAGTGTGACGTAGCCATGAACTTTACCAGGGCTGGGCGGCCCAGAATTCCATTGTATGGCAGCGGCATCTTGATGACGTCAAAGGTAATCTTCTCCGTCAGATGGTTGAGCTCGCTACCGACTGTGACCGGAAATGTGACTTGGCCCTTCGGCTTGTTCCTCCCCGGACTGATCCCTTGGAAACTGCCCGTTTCCTCAAGATCCTTGTCGGGGATCAGCAGCCTCTTGATCACATCTGGAGAGATCAAGTTCAAGGTAGCCCCACCATCAACCAACATCTTTGTCACCTTGAGGTTGTGAATTGTTGGTGAGACCAACAATGGCAAACACCCGACCGCAGTGGTGCGATCAGGGTGGTCCTCGGCATCAAAGATGATGGGTGAGTGTGACCACTTGAGTGGCTTCTATGCCTCCATCACCGGTTTCGTTGCGTTGACTTCGCGGATCCACTACTTTAGTTGCCGGTGCGAGGAGTGCAAAGATGAGCCTTCGTCAACACACATGGCATCCACTACATTTTGGAACACCTTGCCAGACCTGCCTCCGTCCTCATCACTATCATCCTCTTCTTGATGGCCCTGAGTAGCCTTCTCTTTTGGCTGCTTGGCCTTGCCGCGGCGGCCTCCACGGCCACCATGGTCATGCTTGCCAGACCCACCAGCACCATCTTGGGCTTTCTCCTTGTCATGCTTCTCGTACTCTTGCTTTTGTTTTTTAGCAAGTTGCTCTACTTGCCGGCATTGCTGGAGGTCATGGCCCTTGGTGCGGTGGATCTTGCAGTACTGCCCGCCGGTCTTGCCGGCCTTCTCGTCTGCCGCAGCTTCCCGGCAAGCATCGCACCCGGCAACCTCCTTGCCGGGGATGTCCGCCTTCAGCTTCTTGGTGGCGTTGGTGTCGCCGGAGCTCTTGACGGCCAGTACAGTCTTGTTCTTGCTCTTTCTGTTGCGCTTCCTGTTCTTCTTCTATGGGGTTGATGCGTCGTCATCCTCGGAGTCGATGTCTGCACCAGCATCTTCCCCTGGGAGTCGCCTCCCTTCCTCAGCACGTGCACACCTATCCGCCAAGGCGTATAGATCGTTAATGGTCCTGACCTGTTCGACATTCATCTCAGACCTCATTTTGTGGTTGCGCACATTCGTGTGGAACGCGGTAACAACAGCTGCGGGATGGATGTCGGGGATGTTGTGATGCACACAGCTGAACCGTTGTATGTACTTGTGGAGGTTCTCTCCATTCCTTTGGGGGATCACCTGCAAATCGCTGGGCTGACCTGGGAGCTTGTGGCCACCCTGGTATGCGCTCACGAAATGATGGCACCGATCTGCCTGAGAAGAGATGGAGCCCTCAGGCAGGTTCATCAACCACGACCTGACGTTGGGCCGAAGCGCCAACAGGAAGTCGTTGGCGAGTACTTTCTCGTTTCGTCCCCCGGCAGCCTCCACCGCGATGGTGTAGATGCCAAGGAACTTGGCTGGGTTGAGCATGCCCTCGTACTTGTTGGGCAACTCTGACTAGAAGGCACAGGTGGACGGCCAGTGAACTTGCCGCTGCTCACGAGTAAACGCTGGGCACCCCACATCGTAGGGTAAGTTCCCAACGGCTACTAGAGCGAGCACGTTCACTGCTGGCCTGGCACGGTCGTCAGATTGACGGCGTGCTTCCCAGTGCCGCTTTATCTTCATGCGGGTGTCTTCCTCGCAGCACTTGCGGAGCACTTGGCACTGATCTTGGCGACACAGCGGATCTGACGAAGCCATAGACAGCACGTCGTGGTCGTCTGATCGGCGGGCTAGCCACTGTGACGGTGGGGGGTGCCGAGGTGACTGCACCATTTGCGCGGCATCTCCAGCAGCGTAGCCGGATGGTCCTGCCAACATGGTGGGTGGTCGCCGCGAGGGCCCCACGTCTTGTGTTTTGCCCGGATCGGCAAAACTGATGAGACACTGAATGGTGGTTCTCCATTCGTCCATCTTGTCATGGCTTGGTGGGAAGTTCAAAAGTATTTGAACCCGCACCATGGCCTCCACCGCCGTGGTTGGTATGGCTGGGAGCACAGAACAAGGTGTAGCTCGACTCCTGGCAGAGCCAGAAGGAGCTTCGTTATGCACGTGCCGTCGCGGCTCATGCTCGCCAATAGGCGAACGTGGTGGTGGCAGTGGCACTACATGAGCAATCGGAAGTTGCTGTATAGGGATCTCGCCTTGTGGTCGTCTGGGACTGCCAGCAACATGGGGAAGCATGTCATTCCCATCTTGCGATGGCCGCGGCATATGCCTACCCATGCCGTTGTTGGATGTCGCCGCTACATTCTGGGATGTTGCGGTGGCTGGGTTCTAGGTTGCAGCAGTATGAACTATATTACTATGATGACTGTGCTCACCAGAATGTCTTGGAAGTTGACCGGCTGCGACGTCGCCGGTCTTGTGGCTAGGCTCAACAGCGTGGCGGGGTTGCTGGGCACCCGCACCACTCGCACCTCATGCCCCGCCCATCCCAACCGTACCACCTGCGCCGCCTGCGGTCGCCTTGGAAGGTGGCGTGGACGCGGTAGGAGCCGTCGTGGCTCCACCCTTCTTCTTCGGTGCCATCATCGAAGATGATGAAGTTGGTACTCACACTACCAAAAATCTGATTTGTGACACACAATGCCCCCTACCTGGCGCGCCAAAAATATCGTGGGAAACGACTATCTATGGGACCGAATGGGTCCCTTTGCGATTCGGCTCAGGGGACATGCATGGGACAAAGAGCAGATTTTCAGTAGATGCAAGAACACGCGGGGGATTTATCCAGGTTCGGGCCGCTATGAGCGTAAAACCCTACTCCTACTCTGTGTTTGATCGTGCATGAACTCTGATTACAGGGAGCACAGTTTTCTGGCAAGTTGCACTGGAAAATGCAGCTACGGCATTAATAGAGCTGGGTGTCGACCGTTCTACCTGTAGCCGTGGGCCTCCTTTTATAGGCTAAGGGGTTTCCACAATGGCTAATACGGTCATTACAAAGTATGAACAGTGACTTGCACCGTCATCACGTCTATCTTCCAACGGGGTAAGACAAACGCTTTTAATGCACCGTTAGGTGCTACGTCGGGGAGGCGAGGCCTTGGGCAAAAGATCTGTACCACCGCTCCTGGCGCCCTCTTGTAATCTCAACACGTCCCAGGAATGGGTGTCATTAAAGTTAATCTTGGCGTGGCATGCTGACATGTGCCTTGGCCAGCTATGTTGACTGCCTACCCGCTCGACACCTAGCCCATGAGCCTATCTCGTCGATGGTGAGGTGGAGCGGTAACGGGACAGAACAAGCCTACTGGCACGGAGCTTGCCGGGCCTTGCTTGCTGGCAAGGGAGCTTGCCGGGAACCATAGCCTTGGTCTTCACCTTGTCGGGGCGAAGCTTGCCGGCAAGGGCAGCGTCAATCTTCAGTACTAGAATAGTACTTCTCGATGACCTGCCTTGAGGTCTTCTTCACGGTCTTGGTGTTGAGTCACGAGTCATAGTTATCCTTTGTCAAGCCCTTGCCGGAAGGGAGGCTACATCTGCCTGTGCACAAGTCTAGGTACGAGGGCACCCATGTCTTAGTACACCGACACCTGGGTGGCTAGGCGCTCTAGTTGGAGACGCGTGATGGAGCAGCTTCCCCAGTCACCCCTAATGGGGCCATGGGGGCACCTTGAGGATCCCACATCACTTGCCATCGATTAGAGCTCTTGGGGTTGGACCTGGGAAGAGAAGGAACGGTTGGCGGGGATAAGTGGAAGGGGCTCAAGATACGCTTTGTCGTAACCCGGAGCTGTTAGTTTATAGATAGCGGGATGGGTGATAGACCATGCAAAGCATGAATTCTTGGGTTTCGTGCAACAAAGAGCCTCATCCTTCTATCAGTACTGAACATGTAGTCTTTCTGCTTGTAAATGGAAGGACGGTGCATTGTTTCATATGTTATTGTCCATATATTTGTCCGTGGGTGAGCTTCCCAAAGGGTGGTAGAGGGTGGCATAGTACACGCCAAAGATAAAATCATTCAGAACACAATTTTTGAAGCCGAATCTGGCCTCTGAAATGTTGTCGAAGTTGATGAGGTGGGTGATGGATGAATTCAGCTTTTCGTTGTGATCGTTTTGTTGGGTCATGGAGCTCGAATGGAGTTCGTATGGACAAATTGTGGTCATTTTACAGATACAACATCGGGGGACAAACCGTGAATACAACTTTCAGCATATGCTGATCGCACTGACAAGTCTTTTTGGTTCATAAATGGAAGGATGGTGCATTGTTCTGTAAGTTATAGTTGATATATCTATCTACGGGTGAGCTCACGAAGGGTGGTAGAGGGTGGCAGAGTACACGCCAAAGATAAAATCATCTATAACTCAAATTTTCAAGCTGGATCTTGCCTCCAAAATGTTGTCTACACTGATGAGGTGGGTGATGTACGCATACAACTTTTCGAGTGATCATTTTGTCGGGTCATGGAACTCAAACGGAATTTGTATGGTAACATTGTGGACATTTTATGGATATAGCATCGGGGGACAGACAGTGAAAACTACTTTCAGGATAAGCTGACCGTGCCGATGAACCATCTTGCACCATTCGGAAAGACCTATCATTGATCGTGTGCACAGACAGAATGAGATAACATGGTATGTACTTTCTCATCGAAGAATAATGAATCTTCTTGTGAAAAAGTGAGGGTGGTAGCTGGATGGGGATAGACCATGTAAAGCATTAATTTTTGGTTTTCGATGCAACAAAGAGCCTCATCCTTCTATCCAGACTAAACCTACAGTCTTTTTGGTTCATAAATGGAAGGATGGTTCATTGTTTCATACTTTATTGTCCATATATCTGTTCGTGGGTGAGCTCATGGAAGGGTGGTAGAGGGTGGCAGAATACAAGCCAAAGATTAAATCTTCCGGAACTCAATTTTGCAAGACATATCTGGCTCCCGGTATGTTGTTTAAACTGACAAAGTGGGCTATGGACGCATACAACTTTTTGTTGTGATCATTTTGACAGGTCATGGAGCTCAAATGGAGTTCATATGGACCAATTATGGCCATTTTACGGAGACAACATCGGGGGACAGACCGTGAATACAACTTTCAGGGTAAGCTAGTCGCGCCAACGAGCCATCTTGCACCATTTGGAATGTCCTATAATTTTTTGTGTGCATGAAAAGAATGAGGATGAGCTATTATGTACTCTATCATCCAAGAATAATGCGTCTACTTGTGAAAAAGTGAGGATGGTAGCGGGATGGGTGATAGACCATGTAAAGCATGAATTTTTGGGTTTCGATGCAACAAAGAGCCTCATCCTTCTATCCAGACCAAATCAGTAGTCTTTCTGGTTCATAAATGGAAGGACAGAGCATTGTTCCATACATTATTGTCCATATTTCTGTTCATGGGTGAGCTCATCGAAGGGTGGTAGAGGGTGGCACAATACACGCCAAAGATAAAATCATTCGGAACCCAATTTTTCAAGCCAGATCTGGCCTCCGAAACATTGTCGAAACTGATGAGGTGGGTGATGGACAAATTCAGCTTTTCATTGTGATTGTTTTGTCGGTTCATGGAGTTCGTATGGCCAAATTGTGGTCATTTCACGGATACAACATTGGGGGACAGACCATGAATCCAACTTTCAGGATAGGCTGATCACGTAGACGAGCCATCTTGCACCATTTGGAATAACCAATAATTATTTCTATGCATGAACGGAATGAGGATAACATGATTAGTACTTTATCATCCAAGAATAACGCATCTGCTGGTGAAAAAGTGAGGGTAATAGTTGGATGGTTGATAGACCATGTAAAGCATGAATTCTTTGGTTTTGATGGAACAAAGAGCCTCATCCTTCAATCCAGACTGAACCTTTGGTCTTTTTGCTTCATAAATGGAAGGATGGTGTATTGTTTTATACTTTATTATCCATATATTAGTCCATGGGTGAGCTCGCGGAATGGTGGTAGAGGTTGGCAGAGTACACGCCAAAGATCAAATCATCCGAAACTCAATTTTGCAAGCCGGATCTTGCCCCTGATATGTTGTTGAAATCGACAAAGTGTGTGATGGACGCATACAACTTTTCATATTGATCGTGTTGTCCGGTCATGGAGCCCAAATACAGTTTGTATGGCCAAATTGTGGCCGTTTTGCGGATACTGCATAAGGGGAAAGACAATGAATAGAACTTTCAGGATAAGCTGATAGCGTCGACGAGCCATTTAGCACCATTCAGAATGACATATAATTTTTTGTGTGCATGAACGGAATGAGGATGACCCGTTGTGTACTTTATCATCCAAGAATAATGCATCTGCTGGTGAAAAAGTGAGGGAGGTAGCTGGATGGGTGATAGACCTTGTAAAGCATGAATTCTTGGGTTTGATGCAATAAAGAGCCTCATCCTTCTTTCTAGACTGAACATGTACTCTTGTTGGTTCGAAAATGGAAGGAGGGTGCATTGTTCCATACTTTATTGTCCATATATCTATCGGTGGGTGAGCTCACAGAAGGGTGGTAGAGGGAGGTAGAGTACACGACCAAGATAAAATCATCCGAAACTAAATTTCTCAAGCCGGATCTGGCCTCCGATATGTTGGTGAAACCGACGAAGTGGGTGATGGATGCATAAAGCTTTTTGCAGTGATGTTTTTTTGGTTCATGGAGCTCAAATGAAGTTCATATGACCAAATTGTGGTCATTTTACGGATACAACATCGAGGGACACACCGTGAATACAACTTTGAGGATAAGCTGACCGCGCCAACGAGCCTTGTTGTACCATTCGGAATGACCTATAATTTTTTTTGTGCATGAACAAAATGAGGATGGACTATTATGTACTTTATCATCCAAGAATAATGCATCTACTAGTGAAAAAGTGAGGGTAGTAGTGGGATTTGTGATAGACCCTGTAACGCGTCAATTCTTTTGTTTCAATGAAATAAAGAGCATCATCCTTCTATCCAGACTAAACATGTAGTCTTTCTAGTTCATAAATGGAAAGACGGTGTATTGTTCTGTACATTATTGTCCATATATCTATCTATGGGTGAGCTCATGGAAGGGTGGTAGAGGCAGGCAGAGTACACGACAAAGGTAAAATCATCCGAAACACAATTTTGCAAGCCAGATCTAGCCTCCCAATTCTTTTTGAAACCGATGAAGTGGGTGATGGACACATACAAATTTTGTTGTCATAGTTTGGGTGGATCCTGGAGCTCAAATGGAATTTGTATGGAAAAATTGTGGCCGTTTTACGGATGCAGCATTGGGGTACAAACCGTGAATACAACTTTCAGGGTATGTTGGTCGCGCCGACGAGCCATCTTGCACCATTCAGAATGACATATGATTTTTCATGTGCATGAATAGAATGAGGATGAGCTGCTATTTACTTTATCATCTAAGAATAATGCATATGTTGCTGAGAAAGTGAGGGTGGTAGCGGGATGGGTGATAGACCATGTAAAGCTTGAATTCTTGGGTTTCGATGCAATAAAGAGCCTCCTCCTTCTATCCGGACTGAACCTATAGTCTTTCTGGTTTGTATGATAAAATTATCCGGAAATCAGTCATGGAGCTCAAATGGAGTTCGTATGACCAAATTGTGGCCATTTACGGATACAACATCGGGGGACAAATTGTGAATATAACTTTTAGGATATGTTGATCACGCCAACGAGCCATCTTGCACCATTCGGAATGACCTATAATTTTTGCGTGCATAAAAAGAACGAGGCTAAGCTGTTATGTACTTTATCATCCAAGAATAATGCATCTGCTGGTGAGAAAGTGAGGATGGTAGCGGGATGGGTGATAGACCATGTGCAACATGAATTCTTGGGTTTTGATGCAATAAAGAGCCTCCTCCTTCTATCCAGACTAAACATGTAGTCTTTCTGGTTTGTAAATGGAAGGATGGTGCAATGTTCCATACATTATTGTCCATATATCAGTCCGTAGGTGAGCTCATAGAAGGGTGGTAGAGGGTGGCAGAGTACACGGCAAAGGTAAAATCATCCGAAACTCAATTTTGCAAGCTGGATCTGGCCTCCGAAATGTTGTTGAACCTGACGAGGTGGGTGCTGGGAACATACAACTTTTTGATGTGATCATTTTGTTGGGTCATGAAGCTTAAATGGTGTTCGTATGGCCAAATTGTGGCCGTTTTACGGATACACCATTGGGGGACAGACCGTGAATACAACTTTCAGGATAAGCTGATCACGCCAACGAGCCATCTTGCACCATTCGAAATGACCTATAATTTTTCGTGTGCATGAATAGAATGAGGATGACCTGTTATATACTTTATCATCCGAGAATAATGCATCTATTGGTGAGAAAGTGAGGGTGGTTGCAGGATGGTTGATAAACCATGTAAAGCATGAATTCTTTGGTTTTGATGCAATAAAGAGCCTCCTCCTTCTATCCAGACTGAACCTGTAGTCTTTCTGGTTCATAAATGGAAGGATGGTGCATTGTTCTGTATGTTATTATCCATATATCTATCCGTGAGTTAGCTCACAGAAGGGTGGTAGAGGGTGGCAGAGTACACGCCAAAGATAAAATCATTCGGAACTCAATTTTCCAAACCAGATCTAGAATCCTGAATTTTCTTGTAACCAACGAAGTGGGTGATGGATGCATACAAAATTTCGTTGTGATAGTTTTCATGGATATTGGATCTCAAACAGAATATGTATGGAAAATTGTGGCCATTTTTCAGATATAGCATCGAGGGACAGACCGTGAATACAACTTTCAGGGTAAGTTGGTCGCGCCGACGAGCCATCTTGCACCATTTGGAATGACCTATAATTTTTTGTGTGCATGAACAGAATGAGGATGCGCTGTTATGTTCTTTATCATCCAAGAATAATGCATTTGTTGGGGAGAAAGTTAGGGTCATAACGGGATCGGTGATAGACCATGAAAGCATGAATTATTGGGCTTCGATGCAATCACTACTATAGGAAGGTCCTAACGCGACACATGTATAGGAGACAACTCGACCAAATTGTGTGTGATGCATGAATCGCAAACGGTATGCTAATAAAACCATCACCAATAAAACGAACTGTGTGCGATGGAGGATCCATCAAGCACGATTCAGAAAAGAGTTGCGTGTGCATTACGTGGCATATAGTTGGTCCATACAAACTGTTTGCGATGAGACAAAACCAAAGAAATGGTTAGCCAGATCAAGGTGTGTGCGATAGATGGCATACATGTCACTTGGATGAACTGTTTGGGATGAGCCAAACCAACAGAAACAGTTAGCCAGATCAATGTGTGTTCGATAGAGGGCATACAGGTCACTCGAATGAACTATTTGCGATGAGAAAAAACAACATAAACGATTAACCAGATCAAGGTGTGTGCGATAAACGGCATACATGTCACTCGGATGAACTTTTTGCAATGAGCCAAAACAATAGAAATGATTTGGCTTAACAAGATGTTTGTGATACCCAACAAACAGGTCAGTAATCAGAATTGTGTGGGAAGACCGATAATAACATGGATGATTCCTCCTAATAAGATATGTGTGTGTGTGTTGTGGTAAAATGGTTGCTGGTAAACAATTGTCAGCGATTGATGAAATCATCACCGACGGGTTCCGTAGTTTAATCTGTATGCGATGTGATTTGCTCAGTCTACACAACATCTATGCTCTGTCTATAGAACAACAGCATATATACTTATAAGAACATGATTGCATAACAAAATTAAACATCCAATTACATAAGTGACTACACACATAACATTTGCACACACCAACTTAAATAATTACATGCATAATAAACTAGGAGAAACGATCATCAAATCATCATCTACTTCTTGTGATGCTTGCCGCCACTGCTCTGCTTGTGGCCCGATCCCTCATCGTCTACAGGAAGGAGGCACATCCTCATGTCAATGATCCGCTTGTACATCTCGTACATTGTATACGCGTCCTTGGCCACGACATTGAGGTGATCTTCATCCAGTCTCTTCACCTAGGCCCTGTGCCAGGCTGCAGGATTGCTCTTGCAGGCAACCTTCATGTTACTGTAGTTAGGGTCGATGATGGCCACATCGAGGTCAACCAGGGAGTCCTTACCATTCTGCTTGCTGCCCCAGACCCTATATTGGCCTTGAATGTCGACAAGCTTCTGGCAGGCCAAGCCCACAGTCTGGAGCACCTTTAGATCGTTGGTGGTGTCCATCGTAGCAAACCTGTAGTCAGGGTTGTTGACAAACCTTGAGAAACGCTCGCAAGGCCTGGTGGCCAGGCAGTAGTGGTAGATGAGGACATGATGGCGCACGCACAACAGGGTGACGACAACCTTCTGATCATACCCGGGATGACCGCCAGTGTACTCGATGTTGAAATCGGACACTTTGTACTTGTCATCCTCAGCAAGCAACTGCTCCATGGTGTTGATGGAGTCCTCCACCATGACCAGGTCATTGGTGTACACCACCGAGAGGTCCTTCTCCCTCATGTGGGTGTCCACGGGATACAAGGCAAACTCCATTGGAGTGCCGTTAGATATCCTCTATTTATGTGTCGTCGTGGGTGTGCTTGTTGTGTTGTGGGGCGCAATCGAAAGGTTGAAGAGACTAAGGTTATAATGGTCATGGGAATAATAAATGGGGAGGCCAAACGGCCTGGAGTATCGGTACGTCCGGATGGCAGTTTTTGCAGCATGTAACTCCATCATGCCGCACGTATTAACTGCATCGTGGCGACGCGTGCGGTGCAACCGCATGCATATGGCTCCCCAAACATGATCGTGTACCGGCCCCAACCGCTGGCAGAGCGTGCGGGGGGATGCGAGAGCAGAGCGCGCCGAGGCCGCCTCAACCATGAGCAACCACATGCATACAACAGTTGAACACACTGGGAATAGCCGTCCACAAGTCGGCGGATGCGAGCCGATGGCGTCCTAGGGAACAACGACGTTGCAGTTCACATCACACCATTCGACCAAACTATGCGTGGACCAGCTCGTACGCACCAACACAGACGTGTCCCGCAATCCATGCCAATGCTTCCCGCCTATTCCCCCATTGGTTCTTGCCACCAGCGAGTGGCTAGCTCTATATGACCTAGGCGGCAACGCACCGTAGCAACACTGTGCGCAGATCTAGTCCAGACACGTCTACCATTAATTATTCCAAGCATGCCAGGCAACCAAAGCTTCGATGTCGGCACCTTCATGGATTACATATTTGACGAGGAAAATGAGCTGGAGCAGGTCAGAGAGCAAGAGCTTCATTGGCCGGTGCAGGTGCCATGGCCCACCAGCAGTGATATCGCCGTGTCGTTCCTTGGGCGCACAATGGACGTATTACAAAGGAAGTGGGAAGAGCAGTTTGCCATCCACTGCGCAAAAGATCCAGAGCTACTAGGCAGCATGATCGATGACCCACCCGAAGAGCCATCGTCACCAATGCCCATCGAGAGCCTGATGCCCCACCAGGAATGGGCAGAGGTCCTCTACGATTCAGTTATGAGAAAGTCTATCTACCACCTCATCATTGCCACCGATGGCCGTGTCATCCTCGATCCCGATGATGTGGTGACCAGGCTCGAGCGCCTCGTTGGCAGAGATGACATCCCTGGCAAAGTAGAGCAACACCACCATAATATCTTGGGGATGTGATGTAGGGTGGAACCCTATGATGATGATCTTTTCACACTTGGAGGGGGGAAAGGGCAAATTGAGAGAAGAACACAAGAACAAACACTCAATTGACACAAATCCAATCACACATGCACTAAATCCACATACACATAGAGGAGATCCAAGATCCAAAGTCAACACAAGAGGATACAAAGGGTAGCTAGTTCATCCCAGTCCTAGAAGGAGTTGAGGTCTTGAATCCAGGGAGGATCTTCCCACACGGGGGTCTTGAATCCTAAGGAGGATCTTCTCACATGCTCACATGGAGGTCTTGGTCTCCATGGGAGAGGTAGGGGATGAGCAAAGCTCTATCTCAATGAGCTATCACAATGCTAACCCTAGAAGGAGGAGGGAGAGGTCTATTTATAGTGCAAGTACAAGTTGGGGCGAATTGGAGGCATACATGGGCCCTTGGCCCGTTCTCTACGCACAAGCAGGTGCCGGATGTCCGGGCTAGGGGCCGGATGTCTAGCGGCTCACGAGGAGCCGGATGTCCGGGCTAGGATGGCCTGGGTCTTGTCTGGTTGCTGATGCCTCGGGCCAGATTTCCGGGGTGGTCGGGCCGGATGTCTGGGGCGGGGCCGGATGTCCAGGTCCTGGGACTGGTCGGCTGTTGATCTGGGCTGTTGGTAAAGTCTCCAGGGGCCGGATGTCTGGGCCATGGGCCGGATGTCTGGCTGCTATAGCAAAGCAGCAGTTTCTCTTGTCGAGCTCCTTGATCTGTGTACTTGGGGACTTGTCCATGATTCCAAGTGTCTCCGAGAGAGTCTTCTTGGTACCTAAGCACACATAGCATTCCAGATTGAGGTAGTAGCCATGTCTCATGTGGATCATATGAAATGTCCTTAAGGAGAGATGTCACCTCGGTCTCTATAGCTCTTGCACGTGCTTGTGTCATCGGTCCGCTTGGCACTTGGGGAGATGAAGGTTAGTCCATGAGGATGACCGTAGGATGCTCCGCATAATCTCCCCCCCTTGGTAAAGATCCGTCCTTGGATCAGAATCCACATCACCATGGAAGGGAGATAAGTATTTGACGTTCAAGATGTCGCTCACGTTGTACTTGTCGCTTGGGATGTCGATCTTGTAGGCGTTCTCGTTGTAGCATGCTAGCACCTTGAACAGTCCATCGGCTCGAGGAAGGATTTTGGACTTGCACTTGTTGGGGAAGCATTCTTTGCGTAGGTATAGCCACACAAGTCTCCGGGGTTGAACACCATGTTGATGTTGGCCTTGGTCACGAGGCATTGTACATGGCGCTCGATTGTGTGCCTTGTATCTTCATGCACCTTCTTGAGGTATGTTTCTCATGCACTCGCGTCCATGTTGATGTGCTCTTCAAGAGGTAGTGGTAGAATGTCCAATGGGGACAACGGGTTGAAGCCGTAGATGACCTCAAAGGGGGATTTGCCGGTAGTCGAATGTCTTGCTTGATTGTAGGAGTACTCAGTGATGGGCAAACATTCCTCCCACTCCCTTATGTTCTTCTTGATGAACACACGGAGGAGTGTGGATAGCGTCCGGTTGGTGACCTTTGTTTGGCCGTCGGTTTGTGGATGATATGCCGAAGAGAATAGGAGCTTGATTCCGAGCTTGGCGCAAAACGTCTCCCAAAAGTAGCTAAGGAACTTGACATCGTGGTTCGATACAATTGTCTTGGGCACTCCATGCAATCCTAAGATGTCCCTACAAAAGAGATTTGCAACATGTGAAGAATCGTCGATCTTGTTACATGGAATAAAATGTGCCAACTTAGAGAAACGGCCCACAACAACAAATACCGAATCTTTGCCGTTTTGAGTTTGAGGTAAACCAAGCAAAAAATCCATACTAATATCTTCCCATGGGTGATATGGAATAGGAAGTGGCATATATAGACCATGGGATTGAGCTTTAGACTTAACTTTGCGGCATGTAGAGCACCGGTTAGCGTAGTGTGAAACGTTGTGAAACATCTTTGGCCAAAAATAGGTCTTGGAGAGCGTGGCAAGTGTCTTGTCGTGTCCAAAATGTCCCATGAGTCCTCCACCATGAGCTTATTGCGAAAGTAATAAATGAAGAGAAGACTCGGGAATACAATGTTTGCTAGCTCGCATGAGATAATCATCTTTCAAGTAGTATCGCTCCCAAGTTTTGTGCTTTAGACATTTGGCATATGGAATCGCAAATGAAACATCATGCTCATACAAGTCTTTAATGTGCTCAAATCCTATAACATTCAACTCAAGTTGAGCAAGTAACATGCACTTGCGGGAAAGAGCGTCTGCCACAACATTTTCCTTACCTTTGATGTACTTGATAACATAAGGAAAAGACTCAATGAACTCACTCCATTTAGCATGATGCTTGTTTAACTTTGTTTGATCCTTAAGGTATTTAAGCGTTTCATGATCCGTATGGATGACAAATTCACGAGGGCGAAGATAGTGTTCCCACACATGCAAGACTCTCACTAAAGCATATAACTCTTTGTCTTATATGGGGTAGTTAAGTTGCGCGCCAGAGAGTTTCTCGCTGAAGTATGCAATGGGCCGCTTCTCTCGCATTAACACGCCACCTATGCCATTACCACTAGCATCGCAATGCACTTCAAAAGTTTGCTCAAAATTTGGTAAGGCAAGTAAAGGAGCATGTGTAAGCAAGTTCTTAAGCTCATGAAATGTGGCATCTTGGGATGGACCCCAAACAAATGGTGTATTCTCCCTACTCAATGCATGCAATGGTGATGCAATAGTGCTAAAATCCTTCACAAAGTGATGATAAAATCTGGCTAAACTAAGGAAGCTACGCACTTGAAGCAAGTTGGTTGGCTGTGGCCAAGTTTTAAGAGCATCAATTTTAGCTTCATCAACTTGAACACCCATAGAGGAGACTACAAATCCCAAGAAAACAAGTTTATCAACACCAAAAGTGCATTTTTCCATGTTAGCATAAAGTCGCTCATTTCAAAGAACTTGCAAGACGTCTCTAAGGTGTTTCACATGATCATCAAGAGAATACCACAACAGAAATGCCAATATATTTGTGAAGAACATAGTGCATCACACGCATAAAAGTGCTAGGTGATTGAGATAAGCCCATTGGCATGACTAACCATTCTTACAAGCCAAATTTGGTTTTGAAAGCCATTTTCCATTCATCACCCTCTTGCATGCGAATTTGATAATAGCCACTTTTAAGGTCAATTTTGGAGAAAATGGTGGCTCCACTAAGTTCATCAAGCATGTCATCAAGGCGTGGAATGGGATGGCGGTATCAAATGGTGATAGCATTAATGGGACGGCAATCGGAACACATGCGATAGCTACCATCTTTCTTAGGCACAAGGATAACCGGAACGGCACATGGACTTAAGCTTTCGTGTACCTACCCATTCTCCATGAGATGTTGGACTTGCATTTGGATCTCTTTGCTCTCGTCGGGGTTGATGCGGTAAGGTGCCTTGTTCGATGCCACGGAGTGGAGGAAGTCCGGGAGGTAGCTCATCGGGAAAAATGTCACGAATTCCTGCAATAAATGAGACAATACCAAAGGTAGATGTTGTGAAGTATTAGTCCTCACCGCTTCATCTTTGCATACAAGCACAAAGTGAAGAACACTCGATGGGCACTCACTGACATCCCTCATGTCTCTTTTGGTGGTTAAAAGCACTAAACCTTTCTTGTTGCTCATCGTGGAGTCACTCATTTTTGGCTTGTGGCGCTCACTCTCTTTTGGTGGTTCACTCGCTCACTAGTCTCTCCACGATGGGTTGAAGCTTACTTGTCGGCGATGACTTGACTTGGCAACATGGGTCGAAGCATGTATTCCTTGACCTTCATCTTGAAGCTATAGTGATTGGTCCGTGTCATGGGAAACGGCGATCTATGGGACCGAACAGGCCCCTTTGCGATTCGGCTCAGGGGACATGCATGGGACAAAGAGCAAGGTTTCAGTAGGTGCAAGAACACGCGGGGGGTTTATCCAGGTTTGGGCCGCTATGAGCGTAAAACCCTACTCCTGTTCTGTGTTTGATCATGTATGAACTCAAGTTACAATGAGCGCAGTCTTCCGGCAAGGTGCACGGGAAATGCAGCTACAACGTGTAATTGAACTGGGTGTCGACCGTTCTACCTGTAGCCGTGGCCCTCCTTTATAGGCCAAGGGGTTTCCACAATGGCTAATA
The DNA here is from genome assembly GCA_039707655.1 of Elymus sibiricus. NCBI lineage: Eukaryota > Viridiplantae > Streptophyta > Magnoliopsida > Poales > Poaceae > Elymus > Elymus sibiricus. The sequence continues at coordinate 258,286,216 of CM077664.1, read as the reverse complement.
TAGTCATTACAGAGTATAAACAGTGACTTGCACCGTCACCACGTCTATCTTCCAACGGGGTAAGACAAACGCATTTAATGCACCGTTAGGTGCTACATTGGGGAGGCGAGGCCTTGGGCAAAAGATTTGCACCACCGGTCCTGGCACCCTCTTGTAATCTCGACACATCCCAGGGACGGGTGTCATTAAAGTTAATCTTGGCGTGGCGTGCTAGCACATGCCTTGGCCTGCTATGTCGACTGCCTGCCAGCTCGACACCTAGCATATGAACCTATCTGGTTGATGGTGAGGTGGAGCGGTAACGGGATAGAACAAGCCTGCTGGCACGGAGCTTGTCGAGCCTTGCTTGCCGGCAAGGGGGGGCTTGTCGGCAACCATAACCTTGGTCTTCCCCTTGCCGGGGTTGAGCTTGCCGGCAAGGACAGCGTCGATCTTCAGTACGAGAATAGTACTTCTCGATGACCTGCCTTGAGGTCTTCTTCACGGTCTTGGTGTTGAGTCTTGAGTCGTGGTTATCCTCTGTCAAGCCCTTGCCGGAAGGGAGGCTACAACTGCCTATGCACAAGTCTGGGTATGAGGGCACCAATGTCTTAGTGCACCGACAGGAGCCCCTGGGCCTGGGCACACGCGCATGCGAGGCGTCGTTGGGCTAGGCCCAAACAGTGCATAGGCGGGGTATGGCAGAAGATAACTGTCATAATCTTTTCTTTTACCGCACCCGCCCGTGATGCACATTAAATGCGGGCGTGGGAGAGGTGGAGCGAAGCGGCGGTGAGAGGTGGTGCGCCTGAAAAGCCTAGCCACGTAGGACGAAAAAGAGCTAGCCCTCACGCCTTCCCCATAAAAAGGAAAAACGTGGAGGGTGCTGCTCATTTCGCCTAACTTCTCACATCTCCTTCCTCGATTTCTGCCATTAAGGGAGGCGTGGTGGCAGGGAGAGTAATACCCCTAGGGTGCTATAAAAGAGGGCGGGGGAGTGGCGATCTTCCCCACCCATCTTCTGCCCTTGCCATCCTCCTCCTCCAACCCTCTATCCATCCTTGCTTACCTTGAGGTTTACCGCCGCGATGGTGAGGAGTGGAGGTCGGGCCCGTGCATCTGCTTCCGCCTCAAGGGTCCCCCCTTAGGGCCGAACGCGTTCCTCGGTGGTTGTCATGAATGCCAGCCCTATAGCGCCCATAGCAGGGCCGCCCCCCACGGCCACGGAGGGCGCAGCACTCGTGGTCGAGGTGGGCATGGCGGATATGCCAGGGCAGCTGCCCTTCCTCCTCAGGCGGAAGCCCGCACGTCAGTGACGGCGCACGAGTCCCACACAGCGGTGGCGGCGCATGAGTTTGTCATGGGGCTGCACCGCCGGCTTCACAGTTGGCTCCGGCTTCCGGACTCCTTTGTGAGGGTGATGGAGAATAACAGGCTCTCGGGCCTGTGGCTACAGGCGGATGGCTGCTACAACGGCCCCTCCTGGGTGGTGGCCGAGTTCTCCACGTCCGGCTCTCTGTTCCTAACACGGGTGTGGAAGTCGTCCACCCGCTCCCGTGGTCTAAGGCAGGGGCAGCTCCTCCAGTTTAGGTATGACGAAGCTACCACACTCTTCATGAAGTTCTTCGGGGTCTTCGGTGGCCACATGGAATGCTGCGCGGAAAGTGAGAGCAGCAGCGGCACCGACTCCACCAGCGAGATCAAGAGCGACGAAAGCTCCTCGCGTATCAAGAGCGAAGGCGACGATTCTGACTAGGCGCATAGTATTGCCCAAGTCGAATCTTGAAGATGAGCTGTGCTCTGCCTAGGCTTCTCTCCTTAGCTCCTGTATGAAAAACAATGTAGCCCCGTGGGGGTGTGAAAGACAGCTTTTGTACCTAAGCGCTTAATAGTTGCTATAGTTTGTATTTTGAATGGACGTATGCATGTTGTTCTATTTATTCCATTCTATCTTTGCATGATTTTTGTACCCTACGCTTGCCGAAAACTTGCCGGTGTGCACGTCCTTGCTGCGAGCGCTCGAGAAACAGGTCCTCAGTAGCTTGCCGGAAGAGCCACTGCCGGCAAGGCCACGCTTGACGATCGCAACGCAGCTACTTAGGTTGCCGAGCAGACTCGAAGCATGGCAAGAGCGCAGTTGATCACAACAAGGTTCCTTAGCGTGCAAGTTTCTCATACAAAAAGCCAAAATTGTTCAAGGAGAACCATAACTACAACAAAGAATTTATTTCAAAGTTTTGCAACTTAGCTTATTCCCTGCTGCACTTCTTGCCGTAGGGTGACATCTTGAACGCGTCCTTTGCTATCCATACCGTCACTCCCCCCGGGAAACTTGTACGCGAGGAATCCTTTCTTCCTTTAAGAAAAAGAAAGAAGAGAAAAGAGGAGGCTGGAACCTCGACGGTTCGTTAATCACCTTATGATAGGAAAAATGTAACATAAGACTGCCTGCAACACACAAATATATATGTACTTTGACAAAGAATTGTTAAATATTTAACTTTCATTTATTATGCATGAGATCTGCGCCCGGCTTTGTACAAAGGGTTACATGCCTTGATGGCAAACTTGTACAAAAAAGGTTGCCGAGCAGCCCAGCAACCGCACCTTATGGGAAGAACTTACGAAGATGCTCAATATTCCATGAGTTGAGTACCAGAGTGCCATCTTCGGTCTCTAGGCGGACTGCACCGGGCCTAGAGACTCATACTACCCGGTAAGGGCCCTCCCACTTCCGTGTCAACTTGTTTTTACCCTTTGCAGATTGAATCCGATGAAGAACAAGGTTGCCTTCCTCAAGATTCCTGGCATTCACTTTGCGGCTATGGTAGCGGCGCAAAGCTGGCTGGTACCGTGCAGCACAGACAGTTGCCCGGAAATGATCTTCCTCAAGGAGTGTGGCATCGTCATGCCTCAGCTCATCTTGGTCCTCCTCATCGAAGGCCAAGACTCGAGGTGACCCGCATTTGAGTTCTGTGGGGTGTACCACTTTTGCACCATACACAAGGGAGAAGGGTGTCTGGCCAGTGGCTCGATTTGTTGTCGTTCTGATTGACCAAAGAACTGCCGGCAATTCTTCCACCCAGCGCCTTCCACACTAGTGCATCTTGTCGAAAGTCCTAATCTTTAGACCACGTAGCACTTCTGGATTTGCCCTCTCTACCTGCCCATTGCTTCTCGGGTGAGCAACAGAGGCATAGCAGATCTTATTTCCAAGTTCTTGGCAATATGTTGTGAAGGCGCGGCTCGTGAATTGGGTGCCGTTATCGGTAATGATCCTGTTGAGTACACCAAAACGGGCAACCAATCCTTTGAGGAACTTGATAGCTGACTGTGCCATCACCTTTCTCACTGGCTCTACCTCAGACCACTTTGTAAACTTGTCAATTGCAATGTACAAGAATTCAAAGCCCTCGGTGGCATGGGAGAAAGGGGCCACAATGTCGAGCCCCTAGACCGAGAAGGGCCAGGAAAGAGGGATGGTTTGGAGGGCTTGGGCTGGTTGGTGGATGTCCTTGGAGTGGAATTGGCATGCTTCGCACATGATAACCACCGCCAAGGCACCTTGAAGGGTTGTCGGACAGTAGAATCCTTGACGGAATGCCTTGCCGAAAAGTGCGCGTGACCCAATATGAGAGCCGCACATGCCTTCATGTATTTCTTCGAACAACCTTTGTCCATCTTCCCAGGAGATGCATTTCAATTTTACCTCGTTTGGTCTCTTCCTGTATAAGGTGCTGTCAATAAACTTATGTATCCTTGACTGACGGGCCACTCTTTCTACATCTTCTTGCTCATCAGGAAGGTCTCCTATCTGGAGGAATTGGACAATCGGCTGCGCCCATGCCAGAACTTGTGGCTCGACGACAAGGACTAAAGGCATTTCTTTCTCTACGGGAGCGCTTGCTTCGACGGCAAGGATCTAGCTTGCCGGATGCTGTGGCTCACCGGCAAAGGGCGGCCTGTCGGTGTTATCTACTTTCTTGGTGGCTACGGGTAGCTCTGTTGGAAAGTAACCATCAACATCTTGTTTTCTTTTCTTCGCCAGCTTCAATGGTGTAATGAATGGCTAAGTTAGTTGGAGCACAAAAGTTCGTAGCTCCACATGCATCTTTTGGGCGGCAAGCTTTGACAGGTCATCGGCAATCTCATTCTGGGCACGAGGGACGTGCTCTGGTTGTATTCCATCAAAGTGCTCTTCCAACTTTCTCACTTCATCGACATATGCCTCCATCAAAGGGCTCTAGTAATCCTTGTTGACCTGCCTGACCACAAGCTGTGAGTCACCTCTGATAATCAATTTCTGGATACCGAGGTCGATTGCAATGCATAGATCGGCAAGCAAACCCTCGTACTCAGCAGTGTTGTTGGTGGCCTGCTCCCTGGGGAAGTGCATCTGGACCACATACTTGAGGTGCTCTCCGGTGGATGCTATAAGCAGCATACCGCCACCGGTGCCTTTCAGCGTGAAAGCACCGTCAAAGTACATGACCCAATCGTCAACAGTTTCCTTGCCGGGGAGAGAGGTCTCTGGTTTTTCTTCATCTGGCGTTGGGGTCCATTCTGCGATGAACTCTGCCAAGGCTCTGCTTTGAATCATCGAGGTGCTCTCAAACTTCAGATCAAAACTAGATAACTCCAATGCCCACTCCACAATCCTACCATTTGCCTCTGGATTTCTCAAGATGCGTTGCAACGGAAAGCGAGTGACGATGGTGACTTGGTGTGCTTGAAAATAATGGCGCTGCTTCCTAGAGCCCATGAGAAGGCCAAAAAGCAAGTTTTGCACCCCAAAGTACCTTGACCTAGCCCCTTGCAAGAGGGAGCTGACAAACTAGACTGGGCGCTGCACCATCTTCTTGTTCACAGCTTGCTGATCTGGCTGGCTGGCTTGCACAATTTCTGGCTTGTCGACACCTGACCTTGCAGGAGAGGATTCCGGCTCGTCGGGTTGTGGCTCTGTGGCTGCTACCTCTTCCTCGTCGGCCTCTCTTTCAACCACAAGTGCATAACTAGCCACTTGATTCGTCGCCACTAAGTATAGGAACAACGTCTCTTGCGGCCTAGGCACAACTAAGACTGGCCGAGAGGAGAGGTACTCCTTCAAATCTTGGAGCGCGGCCTCCACTTCCGGAGTCCAGTTCACTGGACCTGCCTTTTTCAATATCTTGAAAAACGGTAAGGCGCTCTCTGCCGATTTGGAGATGAACCTGCTGAGGGCGGCAACGCTGCCGGCAAGGCGCTTGACATCCTTGACGCGTCTCGGTGCTTCCATCTGCGCAATTGCCTTGATCTTGTCGGGTTTGGCTTCAATCCCTCTCTGAGATACAAAGAAACCAAGAAGCTTGCCGGATGGAACACCGAACATACACTTCTCAGGGTTGAGCTTGCGCAAGTCTCTTCCAAATCCTAAATTAGGGTGACTTGTCTCTTGTTTTGACCACAATGTCATCCATGTACGCTTCCACATTTCTATGCAGCTGTGGCTCAAAACCAATCTGGACTGCTATGGAAAAGGTTGCTCCGGCACACTTCAATCTGAAAGGCATACGCAAAAAGCAGTATGTGCCACATGGAGTGATGATTGCGGTTTTTTCCACATCTTTCTTGTCCATAAAGATCTGATGATAACCAGAATAGGCGTCAAGGAAAGAGAGTAAGTCACAGCCGGCAGTGGAGTCTACAATCTGGTCAATGCACGGCGAAGGGAAAGGGTCCTTGGGACAGGCTTTATTTATATCGGTGAAGTCGATACAAAGCCTCCACTTCCCGTTCGCCTTACACACCACCACCGGATTGGCTAACCACGTAGGGTTAGCACTCCTCTAACCAGGCTTGCTGCTTCTAACTTCTTAATCTCCTCGGCAATAAACTCTTTCTGCTCCAAGGCTTGCTTTCTGATCTTCTGCATGACGGGTCTCGCAGAGGGCAAACAGCAAGGTGGTGCTTAATTACCTCCCTAGGAACACCGGGGATGTCAGATGCTTGCCAAGCAAACACATCGAAATTCGCCCGTTGGAAGGCAACGAGCTCGCTTTCCTGTTTGTAACTAAGAGTGGCACTTATAGAGAAGGTGCCACTCGTCCCATCTTCTTTCGTAGAAACTTGTTTGGTCATCGGCGTGGAAACCTTGGCTCTCTTGCTCTTGCTGGTAGAGCTCTCTAGTGTGTCCTCGACAGGCATGCTGCACTTTGAAGTATGTTTCCCGGAGTCCTTCCCAGAGGTCTTGCCGGTCTTCTTCTTCTTTCCTCCCCCGGGAGCTTTGACGGCAGGGGCAAGTGCCTCGACGGTAGCTGCTGCCGCCGCCTCCCGGTAGAGCTTGTCAGCACAGATGATTGCATCCTTGTAGTTTGACTTGATGGTGAGGACCCCCATCGGCCCTGGCATCTTGATGACGTTGTACGCATAGTGCGACGCGGCCATAAACTTTGCCAGGGCTAGGCGGCCCAGAATTCCATTGTACGATAGTGGCATCTTGACGACGTCGAAGGTAATTTTCTCCGTCCAATGGTTGAGCTCGCTGCAAAACGTGACCGGCAATGTGACTTGACCCTTCAGCTTGTTCCTCCCCGGACTGATCCCTTGGAAACTGTCTATCTCCTCGAGATCCTTGTCAGGGATCTGCAGCCTCTTGATCACATCTGGAGAGATCAAGTTCAAACCAGCCCCACCATCAACCAGCACCTTTGTCACCTTGAGGTTGCGAATTGTTGGCGAGACCAACATCGGAAACACCCGACCACAGTGGTGCGATCAGGGTGGTCCTCGGCGTCAAAGATGATGGGCGAGTGCGACCACTTGAGTGGCTTCTGTGCCTCCATCACCGGCTCCACTGCACTAACTTCGCGGATCCACTGCTTTAGTTGCTGGTGCGAGGAGTGCAAAGATGCACCTCCGTCAAACCAGATGGCATCCACTACATTTTGGAACTCCTTGTCGGACCCACCTCCGTCCTCATCACTATCATCCTCTTCTTCCTGGCCCTGAGCAGCCTTCTCTTTTGGCTGCTTGGCCTTGCCGCAGCAGCCTTCGCGGCCACCATGGTCTTGCTTGCCGGACCCACCAGCACCATCTTGGCCCTTCTCCTTGTCACGCTTCTCGTACTCTTGCTTCTGCTTTTCGGCAAGTTGCTTTACTTACCAGCATTGCTAGAGGTCGTGGCCTTTGGTGCGGTGGATCTTGTAGTACAGCCCGCCGGTCTTGCCGGCCTTCTCGCCTGCCGCAGCTTCCCGGCAGCCATCGCACCCGACAAACTCCTTGCCGGGGATGTCTGCCTTCGGCTTCTTGGTGGCGTTGGTGTCGCCGGAGCTCTCGACGGCCAGTACAGTCTTGTTCTTGCGCTTTCTGTTCTTCTTCTGCGGGGTTGATGCATCATCATCCTCAGAATCGACGTCTGCACCATCATCTGCCCCAGGGAGTCGCCTCCCTTCCTCAGCACATGCACACCTATCCGCCAAGGCATACAGATCATTGATGGTCTTGACCTACTCGACATTCATCTCTGACCGCATCCTGTGGTTGCGCACATTCGTGTGGAACGCGGTAACAAGAGCTGCGGGATGGATGCCGGGGATGTTGTGGTGCACACGGCTGAACCATTGTATGTACTTGCGGAGGTTCTCTCCATCCCTCTAGGGGATCACCTGCAAATCGCTGGGCTGACCTGGGAGCTTGTGGCCACCTTGGTAGGCACCAACGGAATGGTGGCATAGATCCACCCAAGAAAAGATGGAGCCCTTAGGCAGGTTCATCAACCATGACCTGACGTTGGGCCGAAGTGCCAATGGGAAGTAGTTGGCGAGCATTTTCTTGTCCTGTCCCCCGGTAGCTTCAACCGCGATGGTGTAGATGGCAAGGAACTCGGCTGGGTTGAGCATGTCGTCGTACTTGTCGGGTAGCTCCGGCTTGAAGGCATGGGTGGACGGCCAGCGAACTTGCCGTAGCTCACGAGTAAACGCTGGGCACCCCACATCGTAGGACAAGTACCCAGCGGCTACCGGAGCAAGCACGTTCTCTGCCGGCCTAGCACAATCATCAGATTGCCAGCGTGCTTCCCGGCACTGCTCGATCTTCATGCGGGCATCCTCATCGCACCTCTTGAGTAGAACTTGACACTGATCTTGGCGGCACCACAGATCCGACGAAGCCATAGACAGCACGTCATGGTCGTCTGATCAGCGGGCCAGTCACTGTGATGGTGGAGGGTGCTGAGGCGACTGCACCATTCACGTGGTGTCTCCGACAAGGTAACTGGAGGGTCCCGTCAGCATGGTGGGTGGTCGCCGCGAAGGCCCCACGTCTTGTGTTTTGCCGGGATCGGCAAAACTGATGAGACTCTGAATGGTGGCTCTCCATTCGTCCATCTTGTCTGGCCTTGGCAGGAAGTTCAAAAGTATTTGAACCCACACAATGGCCTCTACCGGCGTGGTTGGCATGGCTGGGAGCACAGAACGAGGCGTCGCTCGACTCTCGGCGAAGCGAGAAGGAGCTTCGTTACGTCAGTGCCGCCGTGGCTCATGCTCGCCAGCAGGTGGACGTGGTGGTGGCGGCGGCACTCCGTGAGCAATCGAAAGTTGCTACATAGGGATCACACCTTGCGGTTGTCTGGAACCGCCAGCAACATGGGGGAGCGTGTCATGCCCATCTTGCAATGGTCGCAGCATACGCCTCCCTGCACCATTGTTCGACATCGCCGCTACATTCTGGGATGTTGCGGCGGCTGGGTTCTGGGTCACAGCAGTATGAACTATTTTACTATGATGACTGTGCTCACCAAAATGTCTTGGAAGTTGACCGGCTGCAACATCGCTGGTCATGTGGCTAGGCTCAGCAACATGGCGGGGGTGCTGGGCACCCGCACCACTTGCGCCTCCTGCTCCGCCTGTCCCAACCGTAGCGCCTGTGCCGGCTGCGCTGCCTGCGGTCGCCTGGGAAGGTGGCTTGGACGCGGTAGGAGCCTTCGTGGCTCCACTCTTCTTCTTCGGCGCCATCGACGAAGATGATGAAGTTGGTATTCACACTACCAAAAATCTGATTTGTGACACACAATCCCCCTACCTGGCGTGCCAAAGATGATGTGGGAAACGACGATCTATGGGACCGAACGACCCCCTTTGCGATTCGGCTCAGGGGACATGCATGGGACAAAGAGCAGGTTTTCAGTAGGTGCAAGAACATGCGGGGGGGTTATCCTGGTTTAGGCTGCTATGAGCGTAAAACCCTACTCCTGTTCTATGTTTGATCATGTATGAACTCAAGTTACAAGGAGCACAGTGTTCTGGCAAGGTGCGCAGGAAATGCAGCTACAACATCTAATTGAACTGGGTGTCGACCGTTCTACCTGTAGCCGTGGCCCTCCTTTTATAGGCCAAGGAGTTACCACAATGCCTAATACGGTCATTACAGAGTATAAACAGTGACTCGCACCGTCACCACGTCTATCTCCCAACAGGGTAAGACAAATGCATTTAATGCACCGTTAGGTGCTACGTTGGGGAGGCGAGGCCTTGGGCAAAAGATCTGTACCACAGGTCCTGGCGCCCTCCTGTAATCTCGACACGTCCCAGGGATGGGTGTCATTAAAGTTAATCTTGGTGTGGCATGCTGACACGTGCCTTGGCCGGCTATGTTGACTGCCTGCCCGCTCGACACCTAGCATACAAGCCTATCTGGTCGATGGTGAGGTGGAGCGTTAATGGGACAGAACAAGCCTTCTGGCACGAAGCTTGCCGGGCCATGCTTGCCGGTAAGGGGGGGCTTGCCAGCAACTATAACTTTGGTCTTGACCCTGTCGGGGCTGAGCTTGCTGGCAAGGGTAGCATCGATCTTCAGTACGAGAATAGTATTTCTCGATGACCTGCCTTGAGGTCTTCTTCGCGGTCTTGGTGTTGAGTCTTGAGTCATGGTTATCCTCTGTCAAGCCCTTGCCGGAAGGGAGGCTACAACTGCCTATGCACAAGTCTGGGTACAAGGGCACCCATGTCTTAGTACACCAACAGTCCGTCCATTGTGGATGACACCGCGGTCGAATTGCCAAGGTCTTCCAAGGAGGAGATGGCACACGGACATGGGAACCACATCGCACTCCAAGGTGTCTTTGTATGCGCCAATCTTAAAGGACACTTGAACGATGTGCTCCACTTGAATGGTGCCAGAGTCACTTAACCATTGGACCTTGTAGGTGCGAGGGTGCTTCTTCTTGAGCAATTGTAGCTTGGAACATAGCTCTTCACTTGCCAAATTGTGGAAACTTCCGCCGTCGATGATGACCTTAACGGAACGTCCTTGAATACCCGCTTTGGTATGGAATATGTGGCAACGTTGGTCTTCGACTTGTTGTTGTTGAAGTGTCACGATCTTGGAGACAACGAGAGTAGGGCCCGGGTCATTGTCACACAAGACTTGAGCATCTTCACCTTCATTCACTTGTCGGTGCATGGCCATGTGCTCAAGTGGTTCCATTTCTTCTTCGCTCATGGAGTCGTACGTGCCGTCATCATTGGCGATCATGGTGCATCGTTTTGGGCACTCAAATGAGTTGTGGCCTCGGCCCTTCCAAGTGAAACATTTGATCACACTTGTCATGTAGGGAAAAACCCGAGGTGGCCCGATGTTCATGAACTGGAGGTGGATTCGAGGAAGAACTCGAAGAACACAAGGGGGAAAACACAAGAAGAACACTCAAATGGAAAAGATTCACACCAAGTGCTCCTCAAATCACAAGCAATACATGGGATGCATCAAGATCCAAGAACAACAAGGTAAATAAATATACAAGGTAGTTCATCCAAATCTCATGGAGAGATGGGTTTTGAATCCATGGGTGGATCTTCCCAAAAAGGTGTCTTGAATCCCTAAGGATCTTCTCCAATGGAGGTCTTGAACTCCAATGGACTGTGCCTCTCTCAAGAGGAATCCCACAAGGGAAGATACATGAGCTAAGCTCCAATGTCTAGATATATTCTTAGCTATCCCTCAATGGAGGAGGAGGATTATATATAGGTCCAAGGCATGAAGGGGTAAGGAGGGGCGAAATGGGAAATACATGGGCAAGCCCAACAGCTACACACAGGCAGCCCCGTGTGCACGGGGTAAGTGGACTCTGTGCGCATGGGGTATCTGATGACCTGGCAACTTAGCCCGTGCGCACGGGCTTGTACCATGGGCATGGGGTCATGGGCCCGTGCGCACGCGGTACGCCCAGCAGAGTGCAGTAGCTCTCTGGAAGGGTCGTGCGCATGGAGTCAGGAGGGGCCATGTGCACGGGGTTGCCTGGGCACGTCTTCTTCCTTCGTCCCATTGGCTCCCGGCTTCCTCAAGACCTTCCCATCGGTGTTGGTGGAACTCGGCCTTCTTCTTGACGGTTCCTTCTCCCCTTCCAAGCTTCCCTCCTGGATGATGTAGTTGTTCTCTTGAGCTTGGACTCCTCCTCGATGAATATGTAACTCCGCTAATGTATGCACACGAGAGAGGGGTCAAGTAGTATACCATCCTCGAAGGGCACAAGTGAACACGTGTAAAGGAGATGATTCACCTTTTTGTATGTGAAGTAGATGTGACACGTGTCACTTGCCATGGTGATGTCCGTAGGACGCTTCGCATCATCCCCTCCCCCTTGGGAAAGATCCGACCTCAGATCAAAAACCAAATCACCATGAGAAAGAGATGGCGTCGCTGTGTCGAAGTGGACGATCACCAAGCACTCATCATCTTGAAGCTCGAAATAGGCACTTTCCAATGTCGCATCGTCTTGTGATTCCTTCAAGACAACAAACACTTGGAAAAACAAATGTGTTTAGCTTTAGTGCAAAACCAAGCATTCGAGTGGTGATTCACCCAACAAGTGTAGTCATCAAGCATAGCATATGGTTTGACAAAGAAGTGAGACATGGTATTTAAGCATATTAACTGAGCACAATCAAGGACATCATGCATATAGTGCTCAACAAAAGGTCTATGATAGGCATAGGAATCATTCACAACACCAAATATAAATGAGATGTCTAAACACATGGGGCATTCCAAGGTGCAAGACTATCCAAGCATAACGTGCATAGGGTGTAAGAAGATATTGTGGCACTCAACACAATGGAAAGAGCAATTGTTCACCATGTGTGAGGCAATCGAGTCAAGCATGTAGCAATCAATGGGGCATGGCATATGTGAAGAAATAAAATAGTTGCAACCAAACATATGATAGGAGCAAATAATCCACATGTTGGATGCAACACACAAGGCATATATATCATGAGTCATGGAAAGGTACCCATGAAAAGTGAATGCAATATCGCTAACATGTGTGCAGATAAGTGGTCGAAGATGACCGATAAGTGTCATGGTACAAGCAACACATGAAGTATGATACACAATATCCATGCTCAAGAAGGATGTCACCTCAAAAGCGTACTCTTGTGCGTCCCTCACAATGCCAAAGTGCTAGGAAATGCGGTGTAGAAGCACGTCAATCGAAAGTGGCTCGCTCTCAAGAGCTCGAATGGTCAACTCACGTGAAGTGGAAGTTGACATGGAGTCGAACGATCCTACACATGCACACAACAAAGCAAACAATGTATGTGCATGGTAGATAAACACATCATCCATCATGATGGTTCTCTTCGCTTGCATATATCCATTAGAAGCAAAAGTGCATGAATGATATAACGCAAAAATGGCAATATTCATGGCACTACATATATGGTGCAAAGAAGGAAGACAAACATGCTTCACATGAAAGATGGCAAAAGCTCCAAACATATGGGAGAAAGCTATGGGGGCAATCTCATTAGCAAGACTAAAATCATTGTTGCACTCAGTACATGGCAATTCATCTAGCATGAGAGATGCAACATATGGAGCAATTGGACAACATTTAATAGCAATCATGTGCAAAACATGGAAATGGATGTCATCAACCGCATGAAACAAGCAAGTATGAAGCATTGGTGATGCAACATAGGCAAGCATATCAATCATGACATGCAAACTAGTAGCGCGAAGATATGATATACTAAAGGAATGCACTAAAGGAACATGGCAATAACAAGCAATATCTCCACCAAGCTTGCAAATACACATACAAATACAAAAATCAAGGATCACGTGTAATGCAAAGCATGCATGTGTCACCAAAGCATGTCATCCAAATGGAAATGAGCATATCATGCAAAGTGAACATGGCAAGATGTACATAGAATATGTAATGGACAATAACCCATAACCATGTGAGGGCCATGTAGAAGAGATGCGTGAAGTCATTGCGCGATGAGGGTGAGTGGAGAGTAGGCACTCCATGGTGGCGCATATTTTCATTGCTCTCTAGAGCTCGTTTCGTCAACTCATGCACTTGCGAGGTTGACGAGGAGTCATGTGTACCTACACAAGAAAGACAAACGAAACAAAGTGTGTGTGTGGTAAATGTACACATCATCCATCATGATGTGTATGTGCACATGAGAGTTAGCACAAGATAAGCAATGCTCAAAGAAATTTGAGGCACGATAGAGAAATATGTCATCCATCATGAAAGAATAGTTGTTATGTATAACACGGTGGGGTCACAAATTGATCATGCAAGTATATGGCACATCAATAGTATATTCATTCATGGGGAGCATATTGTGCACACAATTATTGGGATCATGCAATTCATAGCATGGATCAAAATCTCCTAACATGTATGAGGAAACTATGGGGGTCTCCTCATGAGCAATAGCAGAAGCATAATATGGAGAAGTGGAACAACATGGCAAACAATGCATGTCCGAAGCTAGGTGGTCATGGCATGTCATGAAATGATGCAAAGGGATCATATCAATATCATCACAAGAAAAGCAAATACCAATAACCATGGGTTTGTCATCTATGCCATATGTGCAAATTGGTTTATTTTAATGGCATATGCAAAGTCACTACAATGAGATTGCAAATATGACATATGGGTGATCTCATGCATAGTATATGACAAGTCAAGTGGGGTTGCAAACATGATGTGACCTAGAGAATTAGCACAAGAAATCCTATGCAACATGGCATCACAACTAATAGACTCCACATGGCAATCAACAAACTCATCAAAAATGGGTAAATCACCGCATGGGGAAGTCGTACTAGCATGAAGCGTGTTAATATAGGAGGATCGACATCATGCAAGCAATCAATGTCCACTAGTGGGACAAGAGCATCACCTTCACCTATGTTACCTTTCTCATTCCACTCATGTGGTGTAGGTGAGGTGGCAAGGACCAACTCGTGGTCATCATCATCATGATGGAACCATGTGGGGGTGCATCATAGTCCACCATGACCATCATCTTGTCCAAAGGAAGGACAGAGTCGTCGAGGAACAAGGCATCATCATACACGGGACCTAGCACCAAATGAGAAGACACAATAGAGGTAGAGGTTAAGTCATTAGAAATCAAAATGTCCTCACAAGACCTATCAACTACCTCACTCTCTCTATGTCGTGGCTCACTCATTCCCTCAAAATAGGTGCACTGATGTGGAGCATCCTACGGACATCACCATGTCAAGAGTCTGTTTGCCAAGTGACACGTGCGACATCCACTTCATCTATCCAAAGGTGAATCATCTCCTTTACACTTGATCACTTGTGCCCTTCATGGATGGTATACTACTTGACCCTGTTTCGTGTGCATACATAGGTGTGAGTGGAGCTACACATTCATCAAGGAGGAGTCCAAGCTCAAGAGGCCATGTACACCATCATCGAGGAGAATGCAAGGAAGAAGGAGTCCAGCAGCTGGAAGAAGAGGCATGGATCAGAAGACCCCGTGCGCATGGCCCTCCCGGACCCCGTGCGCATAGCCTATCTAGAAACTTTCTGGACACCACGTGCGCACGGGCCTCCAGGACCCCGTGCACACGGGGCTAACTTAGCCCATGCGCATGGGCCTGCCTATGAGCTGGCCATGGGTTGGCCCTTTTGCCCCTCCACTCCTCCCCCACCTCCAGCTACCTATATATTTCATACCTAGGTCATTTGTTAGGGTTAGCAAAGATGTATTAGAGATCTAGTAGAGCTTTGCTCCTATCTATCACCTCTCCCATGGAGATCAAGACCTCCATGTGAGAAGATCCCTTAGAGATACAAGACCTCCCTTGTGGAGAAGATCCTCCTAGGATTCAAGACATCAACTCCTTCAAGGATTGGGATGAACTAGCTACCTCTTTACCTTCTTGTGTTGGATTTGGACCTTTGTATCCCTCTTTGTGTATGTGGATCTAGCACACGTGTGATTGGATCTTGTTGATTGAGTGTTTGTTCTTGTGTTCTTCTCTCAATTTGGCCTTTTCCCCCTACAAGTGTGAAAAGATCTTCCCTTAGGGTGTCCACCCTATAACATCTTGGATCAGAGCTTAGGTTGATTCACATCTTGGAGTCCCTACCCCCCCCCCCACTTTCTAGCCCCAATTTTGTTGATTTTGCCCAATTTCGAAAATCCCCACCAAAAATAGCCATACCAATTTTTTTTGTGATTTGTTGGTTTGATGATGTTTTGTTGATTTTGATCCATGGATTCGAAGTGTTTCAAGTGGATCTAGCTTAACCCAACCTCCCACCCCATCCCCACCACGAAATCCACCCAATTTTTCTTCGGATTTGAGCTTCAAATCACGAAATTTCCGCCACCCCCATGCACACGGGCCCAGACCCCGTGCCCACGGGCCCCCGCAAAGTCTCGGGACACCCCGTGCACACGGCCTTGTACCGTGCGCACGACCCCCCTCCCAGCCAGCCAACACTCCTTCACCATTTTGGCCATAACTTTCACATCCGGAGTCCGATTTTCGCGTTCTTTAGCTCGTTGCGTAGCTATTGACATCCGCCATCCATATAGATAGGTTACAACACCATTTGACTCCATCACATTTTGTGCATTTTGGCATCTTTGCATAGGCCTTTCACCATAACTTCCATGATACCACCACTGACTTCCGCAACATAACCCATTTTGTTCCCCCCTTTGCATTTGAGGTTGTTTGAGTTGTAGGTTTTGTCTCCTAAGGTGTTTTGGCTACTTATGGACGGTGACTTCAACTCCACTTCTGCATTGCCACTTCCGAACCACCACCGCATTCCGCTACCACCATTTGACATTTGCCGTTTAAGATTTTGAGTTTGCGGTTTTTTCGTTTCCTAGGCTGTTTCAGCTAACTAGGAACGGTTTGACATCGACATCACCACCACTCAACTTCGCCACAGACAGTAACCTCGACGACATCTTTGTACATTTCTCCTTGCCATTGCAGTGTTAACCCCCAAGCCAATTTTGCGTCACTTGCCTACCGAGACTAGCCGTTGAGTATTGCCGGGCAACGCTACTTGTGCACTTTAGTGATACACATTCCGCATAGCTATCATTGCGTGCATATATCATCGTATCATCTCTTGTGTCATCAATTGTTCCCACATATACAAAATTGCTATATTGGTTTGAGCATTTCGCATAGTGGCCATAAAAAAAAGCTTTTAAGCAAAGATAAAAAGAAAAAGGAAAGAGCTTGTGAGCAATAGCCATATCATCATAGCAATAGCATATCATATACCATCATTGATCATCTTGGATCATTGTGTGCGAGACACCGGGAACCATACATACATAGCATACTTGGTATAGAAGTCGACCCGTTTTGTTTCTATAGGTTGTGCACAAGTTCGTATCACGCCCAATAGTGCAATCGTGCTAGCGTCTCTCTAGAGTTGTGCAACACGAGCATTTTCCATGGATATCACATTTTGAGCTCATTCCTTGGTTGCACAACCCCATCTATCTATCTGTGTGTGTGTTTCCGTGTGCCATTCATTGCTATTGGTCTACTTGTTTTACTTGCAAATTTGTGAATCTTTGTCAACATTATTGACTCTTGCTAACAATTGCATCAAATTTTGTGCCACTATCCTCACCAAGCTACTCCATAAGCTTTATTGTGTATGTGTGAGAATTGACAAGATCCGGTACCAATTGTGCCATTTCCATAATACCATATTGGGTGATCATTGATCCATCTTCAACATTGGAAAGGTACATTTGGTCTAGTTCTTCCCTTTCTTCCACTCACATTTGCTCGAGTCTTGTGATGGATAGGCCAAGCACATCATCTCCGATCTTCGATGACAACCACGACGACGAGTTTGATGCCATGAAGAACTTCATCGACGCCAAGATGGACAAGTACATGGAGGAGCTCAAGGTCCTCATCAACACCGGCAAGCGGTTTTCATCATCTTTGAGAAGACGCTCAAGGGCTAAGACTCCTGAGCTACCATCTTCGGCAAGGACACACCAGCATCGACAACGACAAGGCTAGGACGCTCAAGTTCATCAAGGGCGTACCACAAGAACGGAAGAGCAGTCTTCCGGGAGCATGTTGGCTTCTCTGACAACCCCGTGCACATGGGCCAGCGACCCCCGTGAACACGGCCTCCTACCCCCCCCCCCCCCCCCCGTGCACACGGGCCATACAGAACATCGACAGTGACCCCAAGACTGTGACTTCATCAGCTACATTGGCTTCTTTCCCTTCGTCATCTTCAAGGCGGCGGCGACCAAGTAGCACATCTTTGAAGCACCCAACTGACGCAAGCGCACTTCGACCACGTCCTCAACTTCAAGACATCGCACACCATCGACATCAAGGTCAAGCGTGGCAATGTCACCATCAACACGAAGACGCTCAAGAGGTGAAAAACAACAAGTCCCAACATGCTCGACATCACGCTACGGCCAACCTTCATGAGCACAAGAGAAGACCGCGAGACAAGCGCCACCAAGAAGAAGCTTTGGCGCCATGTCCAAGGCGACCAAGTACAAGCGAGGGTGACCCTTCCATCTTCGGAAGCTCCTCAAGGAAGATGGCCGAGCACGGGAAATTCCCTGCAGTCATGGAGATGAGCAACGAGGTGCCCCTTCATATGGGCCTCCTACAAGACGGCGACAAGACGGTCGAGCATGGGCCATCCCCTTCGACCACGCCGACAAGAATGAACCTCTTCGACGACATGAAGACGACGCCCACATGGGACTCCTACTCCGAGTCAAGCTACGAGACCGCACATGAGACCCTCTATTTGGTCTCGAAGGAGAGCGATGATTTGCCACATCCTATGGCATTCATCTTTGGAGACGTTATGGATGAGGAGGTTGACCATGGGACTACTCACACAACCGAGGCAGCGAAAGAAGTTGAGTATGGAGATGTTTGCACCTACATCTCTCCAACACCCACATATGACGAGATGACCCAATTGCCATGTGAGGAGAGCCACCACCACATGAGTGAGATGAGTGACTCCACCATATGTGACATTGAGTGCATTTCCTGTGACAGGATGAGTGTGACCACCACTAGCCCCACACACAAGAACATGCCACCCATTCGATGTGAGGTTGAGAGCCACCACCACCATTTGAGTGACTCGACCAACCATATGAGTGAGAGCATCTTAGCGGGAGTGAGTGAGCCACAACACTTAGTGAGTGAGGGAGTTGATAGGACATGTGAGGCCACTATGATTTCTAATGACTTACCCTCTACTCCAAGTGTGTTTTCTTGTTTGGTGCTAGATATCCTACATGACGAAGCGCCAATCCTCGACGAGTCCATACCTCCAGTGGACAAGATGATGGCCATGGTGGACGATGATGCACCCCCCACATGGTTCCATCAAGACGACAATGTTGATCACGCTTTGATTTTTGCCACCTCACCTACATCACATGAGTGGAGCTCCAAAGGTTACATAGGTGAAAGTGCTTCGCTTGTCCCACTAGTGGACTATCTTTACAATGATTGCTTCCATGATGTTGATCACCTTATGGTTTCACCACATACTATGTCTTCTACATGCTTAGATATGCCACCCATTTATGATGAATATGATGATAAGCATGTTGAATTACTTAGTTGTGATGCTATGCTCCATAGGATATCTTGTGAAAATTCTATTGGTCACGTCATGTTTGACAATCCATTAAACTTGTCATATGCAATGAGTGAGATTTCCCATATTGCATCATTACAAACTCACCGTAGTAACTATGCATATCCTATTAAAATCAATCCCATTTGCACTAATGGCATAGATGACAAGATCATGGTTATTGGTATGTGTTTCTCTTGCGATGATATTGCTATGCTTCCCTTGAGCAATTTGTGCACTTCATCTACTATGCCATGCCATGAAAATAATTGTAGATCGCATGATTACATCCATTGTGTGCACCATCCGCATATCATGAATAACAATGCTCTAGATGTTTCAAGTGATGCATTACACACTTTGAGTCTCCATTATGCTATACATAACGACAAACCAATCATGATGGATGACATGTTTCTATATCATGCATCTCATTTATTTGAGCATTGGATATTTTGTGCTAACCAACACATGCACGTGCGCATCATAATGGATGATGTGTACATATACCACGCACACACAATTTTTCCTTTGTCCTTGCTTTGTGTAGGTACTCACGAATACTTGTCAACTTCTCAATCCCAAGAGTTGACAAAACGAGCTCTTGAGAGCAATGATGCTTTGGGATTCCTTGGAATACTTATCCGACCATTTCGCTCATGCAAGGACTACGCGCATTACTTTTACTTGGCTCTCACACGGCTATGGGCTATTTACCACTTGTCCCCTTATGCTCATTTTACCATGTTCACTTTGCATGTTATGCTTCCTTCAATGCCTTTGCCATGCAATGTGACCCTTGCTTGCATTTACCCATGATTCACCAATATACTCCTACATTATGTATTTGCATGCTTGGTGGAGATCTTAGTTGCTATTGCCATGTTTACCTTGTGCCCCATGCTATTGTTGATTCTTGTGTTGGGAGAGTCATGATGTTCCTTCACTATTTACATAGAACTTACTGCCAATACAATGATGATACATTACTCATATCTTGTTCTCAAGCTCGTGATATGTCATGTGCACTATGTATTCCCCCTATTTACACACATGACATGATTGCCATGATTACCTCTAGTATGTTGCATCTTCACACTACTAGCTTGCATAACTTGATCACTATGATTGCTTGCTTTGTTGCATCACCCATGATTCATACTTGCTCGTTTTATTGGGTTGATGGCATATATGTTATTGCCTCTCACATGATTTATCATGATCATTGTCCATTATCTCCTTTAGTTGCATCTTTCATCTCAACTTGTAGTGAGTGCAACCATGCTATGCTTATTGATATTGGAGACTTGGACATCTCACTTGTGATGCATGCTTGCTTGAATGAGCTTAATGTCTTTGGTTGTACTCGCATCATATGCTTCCATACCATGCCACATTATCTTGTTCCTTCTTATGATAAGAATGATGACGACACTTGTTGGGTATCTCACCACACGAATGATTGGTTTTGCATTCACGCTAACCTCATTTGTTTTTCTGAGTGTTTATCCTATTCTTTCGTTTTGAAGGATTCACAAGGCGGCGCCGTCATGAGACATATTGGTCATGAGAAGGCATACACGATGCACGACACCAACATTTTCGAGGAACTCATAAAGGTGAACTCCTTCCCTTTGAGCCACCCTCACATACGCATATCGAACGGGCCAAACTTTCATTCTTGTCTGCTACTTCTTGTCTACATGATACATCTATTGGATGGAGGACCGACATTGAAGATGGACCTTCAAGTACCTCGACATCACCTCCAAGGCTATGGCTTCATCCACTACATAGGCATCTTCGCCTTCGGATGTACGGCATCTTCCATGAGATCAAGTCCGCGACTTCCACAAGCTCCAACAACCTCGACACCGGACCACAGCTCATGCCAATTTTGAGCTTCCCGATGACGAATGCTTGGTGATCGTCCACCTTTCTACGGCGACGTCATCTCTTTCCCATGGTCATTTTGATTTCGATCTGAGGTCGGATCTTTTCCAAGGGGGAGGGGATGATGCGAAGCATCCTACGGACATCACCATGTCAAGAGCCCGTTTGCCAAGTGACACGTGCGACATCCACTTCATCTATACAAAGGTGAATCATCTCCTTTACATGTGTCCACTTGTGCCCTTCATGGATGGTATACTACTTGACCCTCTTTTGTGTGCATACATAGGTGTGAGCGGAGCTACACATTCATCAAGGAGGAGTCCATGCTCAAGAGGACATGTACACCATCATCGAGGAGAATGCAATGAAGAAGGAGTCCAGCAGCTGGAAGAAGAGGCACGGATCAGAAGACCCCGTGCGCACGGCCTATCCAGAAACTTTCTGGACACCCCGTGCGCGCGGGCCTCCAGGACCCCGTGCACACAGGGCTAACTTAGCCCGTGCGCACGGGCCTGCCTGCGAGCAGACCGTGGGTTGGCCCTTTTGCCCCTCCACTCGTCCCCCACCTCCATCTACCTATATATATTTCATACCTAGGTCATTTGTTAGGGTTAGCAAAGATGTATTAGAGATCTAGTAGTGCTTTGCTCCTATCTATCACCTCTCCCATGGAGATCAAGACCTCCATGTGAGAAGATCCCTTAGGGATTCAAGACCTCCCTTGTGGGGAAGATCCTCCTAGGATTCAAGACCTCAACTCCTTCAAGGATTGGGATGAACTAGCTACCTCTTTACCTTCTTGTGTTGGATTTGGACCTTTGTATCCCTCTTTGTGTATGTGGATCTAGCACATGTGTGATTGGATCTTGTTGATTGAGCGTTTGTTCTTGTGTTCTTCTCTCAATTTGGCCTTTTCCCCCTCCAAGTGTGAAAAGATCTTCCCTTAGGGTCTCCACCCTACAACATGCACTCAATGTCACATATGGTGGAGTCACTCAAATCACGCAAGTGGTGGTGGTGGCTCTCCTCACATGGGAATTGGGGCATCTCATCATATATGGGCTAGTGGTGAAGTCACTCTCACTCTCACTCTCAATATGGATGCACAAGTTGCTCAACTCATCGCCATATGCCTCCTTGGTTGAAGGGAAAATCCCATCTCAACTGTCTCATCACTATCGCCGTGGATGAAGGCCGAAGATGGCACATCATCACTCACCTCCAAGACCAAAGGGAAAATCCCATGCTCGTTCATCTCCTCATGGTCACTGTCTTGGAGTGTGGTTGTCGCGAAGTGTGCTCGGGGTCGAGTAGACTTTGCCTTCTTGCGTTCTTGTTCCACCTTGAGAGCACCAATGTAGAGGTCGTCAAGGGACTCGTAGTTGTTGGTGAAGATAGTCTTGGCGATGTTGTTGTTCAGTCCCATCATGAAGTGGAACTTCATCCAAATGGGGTCATCCACACTGGCTCGTTGCAAGGCTTTCTTCATCTCCTTGTAGTACTCGTCGAGGGACTTGGATCCTTGTATGGTGTTCTCCAATTGGCAAAGAAGATGTTCTGTGTAGGCGAAAGGCACAAACTCTCACCGCATAGCTTTCTTCGTCTTGGCCCAACTCGTGTTGTAGCTCTTCGAAGGTGTGTGAAGCCACCATGTTGACGCGTAGTCGTGGAAGGTACTTGTGGCAAACTTCACTTGATCTTTGGAGGGGACTTGATGTAGCTTGAGGTAGTCGTCCATCTTGCGGTCCCACTTGAGGTACTCTTCGGGGTCATGAGTTTCAAAGAATGGAATCCCATCGTCGTCGGCGAAGTCGAAGTAGCTCGTGGAAATAGTGGACTTGAGCTCGTGGAGTAGGTGAGGATGCCGCACAAACAAAGGCAAAGATGCCTTAAAGTCTCCTGGCAATGATGCCAACGTAGTTGATGAAGCCAAAGTGTCGAGGTCGTTGTTGCGGTTCTGTAGGGGCCATGCGCATGGGGGTGTAGAAGGCTGTGTGCATGGGGGTCATAATCCCATGGGCACGGGGGTGGCAGAGAAGCCAACTCGCGTCCGGAAGGTTGCTCTTGATGACCTGGAACTTCAAGGTCTTGTCGGTGTCGATGCCGGTGTGTACTTGCCAGAGATGGTAGCTCAGGAGCATGTGTACTTGAGCGTCTTCTTGAAGATGAGGAAGACCTCTTGCCGGTGTTGATGAGGACCTTGAGTTCTTCCATGTGCTTGTCCATCTTGGCATCGATGAAGTTCTTCATGGCATTGAACTTGTCGTTGTGGTTGTAGACCAAAGGAGATGTGCCATCCCTATCCATAGAAGGACTCGAGAAGGTGTGAGAATGAAATGGAATGAACATACCAAAGTTACCACTTTCCGAAGTTGTAGATGGATCTCAAAGACCACAATGTATGCAAGGAAAAGAGTGCACTTGGTGAAAAACCTTGTCCAATCCTCACAACCTACACAAATGGCTTATAGTGGAGCTCGGTGGGGTTAGTGGCACAAATTCATGCAAATTGAAGTCCAAGATATGTAAATGTTGAAATCAAGCCAAAGGACTCAAAATGCAAAGAAAGTGATCACAAATATAGAGGAGGGCAATAAAGAAACACACATGTTGGGATAATGGGGCTTGTGCAACTATAGGGATGAGCAATACAAAATTGCCTAATGAAGACAACTCGTGTTGCACAAACACAAGGAGAGACACTAGCTTGATTGCATGTTTGGGCACGATTCACCACTTGGCACCAATCCTATATGTATGCAAGCAAAACGTTTCCTATTCCATGTATCCTCATGCACAAGTATCTCTTTTCATGCTCAACACTCTTTTGCTTATAAGCTTATGATGTTTCTTTTTCTTGCTTAAAAGTTTTTTTATCTTCTCTTCCTTTCCACTATGCTTACTGAGCCTCAACCAAACACATGAGATAAGTATCCAAGATATGCATGGGAGCAAGCAAGTGCACTATATGATATATCAAATGATGCAACAATATGATATCGTATAACTATGGTGCACAAGTTTTTGCGAAGCCCGACAATACTCGGATAGCTAGTCTCAATAGGTATGAAGGTATTCGCAAAGATGATGGGGCTATCAAGATGTAATGGCAAGGAAGGAAAAGTTGATGACGGAATGGATACCTTCATCACAATTAACCTTTCACGAAGTCGGGGTAACCGGCCTTGCTTCCGGTTGAAGATGGTCTCAAAGGATGGATGGCCGTCGTTGATGCGGAAGCTCGGTGGTGGATGTAGTCGATGACAAGTGTCAATACTCGTATCGTGCCATGTCATAGTTGTCGAAGAAGTAACCATCCCTAAGTAGCCGAAATACCTTAGGAGACTCAAATCACAACTCAAACAACCCCAAATGCTACATGAACCAAAATGGGTTCAGTTGTGGAAGTTTTGGGTGGTGGTGTGGAAGTTATGGTGGATGATCTATGCAAAAGATGCACAAATGCACAAAATTTGATAGAGTCAAATCGTGGTAAATCCAAGATGAGCAGCTCGGGCATGTCAATAGCTTTACAACGAGCCAAAGAACACCCAAATCGGAGTTCGGGGGTGGAAGATATGGGCGAAACAGTGAAGCGGTGGCAGCTGATTCTGGGAGGGCCATGCGCACGGGGTCAAAGGACCGTGGGCATGGGGGTCCCATGCACACGGTACAAGTGCCATGGGCACGGGGTGTCCAGAGACGTATCGGGGGCCCGTGGGCACGGGGATGGCCAAAAAATCATGATTTCAACTCCAAATTCGAAGGGGGGAAGAAAAATTAGGCTATGGGGACACAATAGGAGATGGCCTACTTGCTAAACACTAGATCCATGGATTGAAACCAACAAAAATGCACTAGGAACAACAAATCACAAAAAAAATGGTATGGATATTTTTGTGGGGAATTTTCAAAATTGGCAAGAAAAAATTCGAACTAAAGCAAGAAAGTGGGGAATTGGGGGCTCCAAATTCATGAAAACCTATGCTCTGATCCTAGATGATGTAGGGCAAAACCCTAGGTGGCCCGATGTTCACGAATTGGATGTGGATTCGAGGAAGAACTCGAAGAACACAAGGGGAAAAACGCAAGAAGAACACTCAAATGGACAAGATTCACACCAAGTACTCCTCAAATCACAAGCAATACATGAGATGCATTAATATTCAAGAACAATAAGGGAAATAAAGATACAAGGTAGTTCATCCAAATCTCATGGAGAGATGGGTCTTGAATCCATGGGTGGATCTTCCCTAAAAGGGGTCTTGAATCCCTAAGGATCTTCTCCAATGAAGGTCTTGAACTCCAATGGAGTGTGCCTCTCTCAAGAGGAATCCCACAAGGGAGATACATGAGCTAAGATCCAATGTCTAGATCTATTCTTAGCTATCCCTCAATGGAGGAGGAAGAGGAGTATATATAGGTCCAAGGCATGAAGGGGTAAGGAGGGGCTAAATGGGAAATACATGGGCAAGCCCAATAGCTGCACACAGGCAGCCCCGTGTGCACGGGGTAAGTGGAGCCCATGTGCACGGGGTATCCGGTGACCTGGCAACTTAGCCCATGCGCATGGGCTTGTACCATGGGCACGGGGGTCCCGTGGGCATGGGTCCTGGGCCCATGCGCATGGGGTACGTCCAGTAGAGTCCAGTAGCTCTCTGGAGAGGTCGTGCGCACGGGGTCAGGAGGGGCCGTGCGCACGGAGTTGCCTGGGCACGTCTTCTTCCTTCGTGCTGTTGGCTCCCGGCTTCCTCGAAACCTTCCCGTCGGTGTTGGTGGAACTCGGCCTTCTTCTTGACACTTCCTTATCCGCTTCCAAGCTTCCCTCTTGGATGATGTAGTTGTTCTCTTGAGCTTGGACTCCTCCTCGATGAATGTGTAACTCTGCTAACGTATGCACACGAGAGAGTGGTCAAGTAGTATACCATCCTCGAAGGGCACAAGTGAACACGTGTAAAGGAGATGATTCACCTTTATGTATGTGAAGTAGATGTGACACGTGTCACTTGCCATGGTGATGTCCGTAGGATGCTCCGCATCAACTCGTCTTGGTGGTATCATCCGGTGTAGGAGTCGATGACGAAGGCCTTGGCTTGGATGTACTTGAAGTAGGATGACTCAAAGATGTCGAAGGTTTCTTGGAGCTTGACTTGTCACCAGTACTTGGTGTAGCTTGAGTCATTGTAGGAGGTTGCGTAGTCGTTGAGACTTGCGTGTATGAGCCGTAGGTCCTGGAAGAGTACTTGGAGTACTTGTAGTCCTCTTATACTTGTTGCTCCGCTTTGGTGGCTTGATGCACTAGCTCGAGGAGGTTGGAGTACCGTTGGAAGTCCGCAATTTTCTTGATTGGATAGTTGAGGCCATTCTAGAAACGCGCCATAGTTTGTTCATCATCTTCCTTGATGTTGGCTCGTATCATTGCAATTTCCGTCTCTTGGTAGTATTCTTCAACCAACTTGGTTCCTTGCTTGAGGATTTGTAGCTTCTTGAAGAGGTCGCGGCTATAGTGTGTAGGCACAAAACGAGCTTGCATGACATCCTTCATTTCATTCCACATCGTGATGGGTGGCTCGCCTTTCTCTTGACAACGCTCGATCACTTGCTCCCACCAAATGAGAATATAGTCTTGGAACTCTAGAGATGCCATGGCGATCTTCTTTTCCTCTTCATAATTGTGAAGACGGAATATCTTGTCGACCTTCAATGCCCATGATAGGTAGTCTTCGGGATCATTGTTACCAGAAAATTTAGGCATGTTGAACTTGAGCTTCCCGTAGCTCTCTTCATTGCGTTATTGGTGATGATGATGACGTTCTTGCCGTGTACGTGGGTCTTCTATGTCTTGCTCCTCGTGCTCTTCTTGATTTACTTGACGTCGAGGGTGTGGGATACGTGCATGGTTCCTCATTTCTTGGCGCTCCTCAAAGCGTGCGGCCTCGTCTTGTCGCTCTTGTTGGAGGGCCTCTTCTTGTTCACGTACTCGGCGGTTGCGCTCGTCGACGGCGCGAGTTGCTTCGCATGGGGCACATTGAGCTTCAAGTGGTTGTTCCTCAAGATGATGTTGTTCTCGTTGTAGAGCGTTGCCGTCTTGGTTTGCATGACATTGGCGTTGTGGAACTTGATCTTGGTCCATGGCGCCTGGTGCTTACCGGTGTTGTCATTCGCGCTCTCAAAGGCGGTCTTGCAAACCATTGCCATGGAATGGGTTTTGTGAAGCTTGATGGTCTTCATGGTCTTGGTGACGATGTGATCGTGCATGAGGAAGACTTGCATCCGAAGACGTGTCCGAAGAGTGTCGGCTCGAGTGGCTTTGTCTTGATCTTGAGTAGACAAAGTGGAAGAAGCACGGTTGACCATCATGGTGCGGAATTCTTCCATTTCAGATGATAGCTTGTCATCAAGGGTTTGTCAGAAGTCGGTGGTGAGTTGTTCGATGTGTTCGCCCAAAGCTTAGCTTTCTTGATGTAATGCTCGTTGGACGCTGAAGAGGTGTGCCTTGGTGACGTAGTCGTTCGATGCATCTTGCTCATCGAAGAGTGGGTTGGTAGAAGTGCTCGGCCTATCCATGATTCTCAAGCAATTGTTAGTGGAAGAAAGAAACGAACTAGACCAATGTACCTTATCCAATGTTGAAGATGGATCAACGATCATCCAATGTGGTATTATGGAAGTAGTGCAACTGGTACCGGATCGTGTCAATCTCACACTTACACAAATAAAACTTTTGGAGTAGCTCGGCGAGGATAGTGGCACAGAATTTTTGCAATTGTTAGCAAGATATCAATAATGTTGAAAGACATTCACAAATTCACAAGTGAGACAAGTAGACCAATAGCAAGGAGTGGCACACGGAAACACATGCACGGATAGATAAATGAGGTCGTGCAACCAACGAATGAGCACAAAATGTGGAATCCACGAAAAACGCTCATGTTGCACAACACTAGAGAGACGCTAGCACGATTGCCCAATAGGCGGATACGAACTTGTGCACAACCTATGAGAGACAAAACATATCGACTTTCTATCTCAAGTATGCTATATGTATGTATGATTCCCGGTGAACTCGGTCACGATGATCCAAGATGATCAAATATGATATGCAATGTGGCGATGCTATGGTTATTGCTTACAAGCTTGTTGTTGCTCTTTTCTATTTGCTTAGAAGCTTTTCTCTCTTTTGATATATTCCTTGGGCCACTTATGCGAAATGCTCTTACGAAGATAGCAATTATGTTTATGCGGGAACAATGGATGACACATGTAGCGACCTGACCCAAATACGGTTAAGTCTCTATGCTTTCTGTGCCTTCCCTAGATCAGTATGCTGGCACACACAGTACTTCAATGAAATACCATAACATCACATGTAAAATAAATACCGTAGATCTAGAGTATACCTTATATATATCACAGCGGAAACAAATCAATAAGGGTGTGGAGTCCCATCAACGCCAACGGCAAGTTGAGTGTAGACCGTAACCCTACAACGTAACTCTTACTCGTCGTAGAAATATGTGCAACATGATACATTGCAGCCGTGTAGGTCAGTACATAGAATGTACCGGCAAGATCACAATAAGAAGCAGATGATCAAGACTATTCTATATGAAATGTGGCTTTGTGGCTCTATGTCTGAGTTTTTGCATAAAAGCTGGTTTATTTTTTCCCTACATCAAAGGAATACGAGTCTTCACTACAGAGTTATCTATTATGACATTGTTCCGCCAACCAGCCCATAAGTATTATAAGTGGCCCACATTTAGTTATCAGTCTGGTGTTGAGAGTTTAGGGATAGATCCAAGTCCAGAGGCTCAAGTTGTTCGTAACCGGGGACACGGCTAATCGATTAATTTAACACTCTGCAGAGTTTTGTGCACTTTACCCACAAGAATCGATCCCTTCTTTTCCGTTCTTGCACTCCATGGTGTTTGAGAACAGGATGAACGAAACATGGTCTTTCAGAGAGTTTATCTGACCACTGACAGTGCCCATCCAATCCCACCATCGTCTACATCTGCTAGCAACTGTCCTGCCAGAGTCACAACTAAGATCAACCAAGCCAGAGCCCATAATGACTTGTGGCTACACAGGTAAGCTTCCGGGCATGACGTATTCTTCCGTCTCTTTGACTCTGGGTGAAGCTTTCCGCAAGATGTCATGGCGCTTCTCCATGGATCCCGGGGTAATCCCCTGGTTGCTCCAGGATACCTGTCAATCCATCCTCCACCCAGTAGTGTGTATTGAATTCTTGTCTCGAGTCTTGAAGTCTCGAGGTCTTGTAGTTGTAGGCCTTGAAGTTGCCATGTCGTCATTGACATAGAGTCCTCCTTCTCACACCACTCACGATCACTCATACCAATCCCTGTCTACGATAGCGTAGCATAACATAAACAATGTTCCCGGGGCTCAGTAACAATGATGTGGGTTCCTACCTCATGCTTCTACCCAACTACAAGATTCAATATAACAACTGGAGGGATGTTGAAAGGTGACACTAAATGCAATAAAACATAGGTATGAAAATATGGTCAAAGTGAACTTGCCTGGTAATAGGTGATGAAGATTCTTCGCACTCATAATCCTGATAGTTCTACTCGTCACACTCCAATCAATCTATCGTAAGCAAGCAATTATAACCACTCATAAGCAATCACTCCAAGATAAAAAAAAACCAAATAAAAGACTCACGAAACTCCAAAAAGAATCAAACAAAGTTTCTATACATAACATAATTTTTAACAGAAGAAATTATTATAAAACTTTAGTTTAACAGAAAGTATTTGCTATTAGTTTTAATTAGCAAAAAGAATCAACTAAAAAGGTTTTATAAGGCAAAAGTTATGGCCTAATTAAGATAGATCTTAAATCTGATCAGATTCATTTTTTTATATAAACAAAAATTATTTTTATTAGTCCACTGGATAGGTATAACCGATAGAAATCAGTAGCAAAAAGAATTAAGTAAAAACCTATTTTCAAATAAAAATTATTAGCAATCTAGGGTTTAAAGCAAATTTGGTCAAATTCAAAGTTAAAAGGTTCAAAAATATTTTTAGTTTGGTTCTCTGGATAGGTGAGATTTTTATGAACTAGTAGGAAAAAGAATCATTGAATTTGGATCTATAAGTTTAAAGATATGCTAAAAGAAAGATTTGAAAGAAATCTGAAATTGAAACTGTTATGTTTTGGCCGATCATTGCAGAGGTGCCACGCGGCGATCTGGGATTGGCTGCGAGGTGTTTGCTGTGGCGTAATGCGACGGACGGCCGAAGCTTAAGCGATTCGGCAAAAATGGCTAAAACAGAAGAAAATTTTTGATCGGTTGGTTCGATCTAAATGGAATAAAACCGTAGAACCCTAACTAAACCGCGTACCAGTTCGAAGCTAGATTAGATCTAATCTAAGCCCTAGAAAATAGATCGGACAGACGAGGGCGAAGGCGATGTACCGAGGGTGGCGGATAGCGCC
The DNA here is from genome assembly GCA_039707655.1 of Elymus sibiricus. Lineage (NCBI taxonomy): Eukaryota > Viridiplantae > Streptophyta > Magnoliopsida > Poales > Poaceae > Elymus > Elymus sibiricus. Next base: position 258,255,927 of record CM077664.1, on the reverse strand, counting down.
GGCGTTGGAGAAGACGACCGTGGGCGGCTCGGGTGGTGGTCGTGGCGCCTGCTCCGGTGGTCCTCCGGCTCGGTCGAGGACACAGGGAGGCGCGGTGCAGGGTGGCGAAGCTGATGGTTGTGTTGGCGCTCAGCTGCAGCGTCGGAATGGTGCGGGGTGATGCGTCGGAGCTGCGGCAGCGCCGGCGAACTTTGGGAGAGGTTGGGGAGCTCTATCCTTTGCGATTCTATGAGAGAGGAAAGGTCAGGAAGATGCAGCGCGTCGACTAGGAGCAAACCGAGGAGAAGGGGGTTCAGGAAACCTTCGATGGCGGCGGAATTTGTCGCCGGAGACGGCGACAGCGGCGGAGCTTCAAGATCTCGAAGAGCTTGAATCCAAGGAAGATTTCGAGGGGAGACGTGAGGAATCGAACGAGGGAGGTGATGGGTATATATAGGAGGGGTCAAGCCGGTTCGGGGAGCTAAGATGAGCGTGTACCACAAGAAAAGGATGGCGGCCGGTGGGGCATGTTGGATCTGGACTCCGGTTGCTTGCGGGGGGTGGGGGGAAGAAAACGCGGGGCCTACCTGTCGGTGACCCAGAGAGAGAAGGGAGGCGACGGGCGACCGAGGCGTAGCGCTGCAGCGCTGGTGTGGGCTGTGGCCGAAGTCCAAGTGGGCTGGCTGGGCCATCAGCTGGCGCTAGCCTGGCCGGCCGGTTTTACTTTTAACGGAGAAAGAAAAGTCCTAAAAGAAAAATAAAATAAAATTTTGCATAGGCAACATATATATCAAAATTCTTATAATAAAACAAGGAAAAACATGAACTATTTTTCAGAGGCAAGTAAATTACTCTAAAAATATATTTTTTGTAATAACTTTAAATTGAATTTAAATTTGATTTTCAAATCTTTTGCAAATAGTTTATGTTTTCTTTCTTCAAATACTTCTCTGAATTTTGAAGGGTCATGTTTCCTTCACTCAAATACTTTTTTTTAATTCAGAGAATTCGAGATGATTTGTAATTCCAACATAAAAAGAAACGACTCCAAATGGGTTTTCAAATAAGTTTTGAAGGTGGTACTCATCACTCCCCACTCTATTTCATATATTTTGAAGAAGTCATGTTATCTTCTCTCATGAAAATCCTTTAGTGGCACGAAGTTCCTGGTTTGAAAATATTTCAAATGGAGTTCAAATCATTTTCAAAACCCTTTTCATCATTTTTTTTAAATGGAAGAATTCATATCATCTTCACTCTAGGATTTTTTGATGAAATGAATTTTGAATTCCATGGAGATTAGTTGCAAGAATGAAAGTTTTGGGGAAGTCCTTTTATTCCCTCTCATTCAACTTTCAAAAGTTTCAAATTTCACTCACTTTCAATCAATCAATCGAACAAACATCATAATTACTTAATTAATATAACATTCCAAAATTTAGAATTTTGGGATGTTACAAACCTACCACACTTAAATCGAATCTCATCCTTGAGATTCGGAGAGGCTAGAAAGAATGTTAGAGGTTGGGGGTCTTCTAGCAAATCCATTGGTCGAAAAAAGGTCTGGTGTGCTACCACACTTAGAGACAAGGTCACGGTTCCAACAAAACTCATGTACACCATCTTTAGGGTTGACGCTGTCTGTCTTCTCATATCCTCCGGGATAGCTCCTTCACTGGTGCTCTTCCGGTTGGGCATAACCTTTACTCAAAATCTTGAGTCCTTTCATTATGGTAAGGTTCTTCCGAGACTGAATCTCCTTGGCTGACGGGTCTGTCGCCAATACTAAACAACTATTGAAAATCTCATGGTGGTCAACAATTAATGGTTTCTCCTGCAGGAAAATGGTCTCGGTTGAATCTCACCGTATAACCTACGTTTGGCAACAACTGCCTGGTACTAGGGTTTCTTAACATACCATTCTAAGGCTTAAACAAGGTTTCAACGATCGTCATCTCTCTACTATAGGTAAGTCACTCCAGATTTTCCATTCCAAATAGCAAGAGCGAACGATAAGAGTAAGTCGTCATGGTGGCCAAGCCATGTCGCACCCAAATCATTACTCTGTATAAGGTTTAGCAAATCTTGTTTGCTAACACTCGGGCATTCTCACAAGCATTGCATAATTTCTCTTGTCCTCGATCTAGGTTCGGGTAAATCAATTGGTTTTGCAAGCCAAACATACATCTATCATTTCTTCACAACTCTCGGGGTTTACGTAACCTCCTATGAAACGTCTGCTGATGAAATCGTAGTTTCTTCAGGATTCCTTCTTCAACAAGATTGGGCTTGTTTTCCTTAGCAAATCCTGGGTCCTGTGGGTTATGGGCCCACTTCAATACTTGTACACCTTTAACTCATCCTTGGAGTTACAAATGTTCCATATTCCAACATTACACCTCCTTTAAATCCAATAATACTTCATTCCTTCATACTCTTGGGGTAACCATCATAACGAAAACAAAACTCCAACTCATTTTGACAAAACTCCAACATTTTCCTTTCCATTGGTCTAGTGTTTACACAGGGTATTACTATCCTTAAAATGTACTACACAATCCATCCTTGTGTTCTTCCTGGGTGTGTCTTATTTCTCCGCAAATCTTGCATGCACAAGGTTTCTTCTTCGGGTTATCACAGTGCTTCCAGATAAGATGGGATCTCAGTAGAGTCATCTTGACTTCCTCCCAAGTTTTTGCTCCATTCCATCCTTGTACAGCTTGATGTATCTCTCGCCATGTTGCAGTACCTTGTGTGATGTGCCTTAGGGTGTACGGAACCATATACTCGCCTTCAATACCGTACTCCTTCATGCGATCTTCCATGTTCTGTATCCACTGTGCTACTTCTAGCTGTGTCATAAATCTCGGGAATACAAGTCCATCTTCATTCTTCATCTATGGGGTCCAAGGGTTATGGGATGAGATACAAGAGAGATAGATGGAGATATACACAATACAAACAATATAGTTTTGAAAATAGGTTTTATTTGTGGCTGTCAGAAAACACACACAAATGACAACTCACAAATCATCGTATCTAACGTTAGTACACAACAGGGGTTTTGGTCTTCTAAAGATCATAATAAGTCTTGGAATTCTTCAGGGTCTTCAATTTTCTTCGAGTCTTCGGAGTCTTCTATTGTTGTAGCTGCAATTGTTCTAATGCATGGTGAAATCTTCTTTTACTCTAAAGTGGCCAGCAGTTGTCCGATATCTTGTCCTTCTCAGAGTTGTCTTAGTTGATCCTCCGTGTGGTCAAAAGGAAAGGGGTATTTTCTAACTATTTGAGGTAAGAGGGAGTATTTGATAAAGCTCAGAAAAGATGAGAAGTAAAGGATCTTTTTAAAAATAAAGTTTTAGAGATATCCTTTCCTAGGGCTTTTTAGTTTCTAGGATCACGTCCTACAGTCAACATGTGCTCTGATACCATCTCTGTAGTGACCCGACCCGAATACGGTCAAGTCTCTGTGCTTTCTGTGCCATCCCTGGATCAGTATGCTGGCACACACAGTACTTCGAAGAAATACCATAACATCACATGTAAAATAAATACCGTAGATCTAGAGTATACCTTATATATATCACAGCAGAAACAAATCAATAAGGGTGCGGAGTCCCATCAACGCCAACAACAAGTTGAGTGTAGACTGTAACCCTACAACGTAACTCTTACTCGTCGTAGAAGTACCTGCAACATGATACATTGCAGCCATGTAGGTCAGTACGTAGAATGTACCGGCATGGTCACAATAAGAAGCAAATGATAAAGACTATTCTATATGCAATATGGCTTTGTGGCTCTATGTCTGATTTTTTTGCATAAAAGCTGGTTTATTTTTTCCTACATCAAAGGAATATCAAGAGTCTTCACTACAGAGTTATCTATTATGACATGGTTCCACAAACCGATGTCTCATAGCCCATAAGTATCATAAGTTGCCCACATTTAGTTATCAGTTCGCTGTTGAGAGTTCAGGGATAGATCCAAAACCAGAGGCTCAAGTTGTCCGTAACCAGGGACACGGCTAATCGATTAGTTTAACACTCTGCAAAGTTTTGTGCACTTTACCCACAAGAATCGATCCCTCCTTTTCCGTTCTCACACTACATGGTGTTTGAGAACAGGTTGAACGAAACATGGTCTTTCACAGAGTTTCCCTGACCACTGAAAGTGCCCATCCAATCCTACCGTCGTCTACATCTGCTAGCAAGTGTCCAGCCAGAGTCACAACTAAGATCAACCAAGCCAGAGCCCATAAGGACATGTGGCTGCACAAGTAAGCTTCCGAGCATGAAGTATTCTTCCGTCTCTTTGAGTCTAGGTGAATCTTTCTGCATGATGTCATGGCGCTTCTCCATGCATCCCGAGGTAATCCCCTGGTTGCTCCTGGATACCCGTCAATCCATCCTCCACCTAGTAGTGTGTATTGAATTCTTGTCTCGAGTCTTCAAGTCTTGAGGTCTTGTATATGCAGGCCTTGAAGTTGCCATCTTGAACTTGTCGTCATTGACGTAGAGTCCTCCTTCTCACACCACTCATGATCACTCATACCAATCCCCATATATGATAGCATAGCATAACATAAACAACATTCCCGGGGCTCAGTAACAATGGTGTGGGTTCCTACCTCATGCTCATAATCCTGATAGTTCTACTCGTCACACTCTGATCAATCTATCTTAAGCAACCAATTATAACCACTCATAAGAAATCACTCGAAGATAAAAAAGAAACCAAATAAAAGACTCACGAAACTCCAAAAAGAATCAAACAAAGTTTCTATACAGAACATAATTTTTAACAGAAGAAATTATTATAAAACTTTAGTTTAACAGAAAGTATTTGCTATTTGTTTTAATTAGCAAAAATAATCAACAAAAAAAGTTTTATAAGGCAAAAGCTATGGCCTAATTAAGATAGATATTAAATCTGATCAGATTCATTTTTTTATATAAACAAAAAATATTTTTATTAGTCCACTGGATAGGTATAACCTATAGAAATCGGTATCAAAAAGAATTAATTAAAAAACTATTTTTAAATAAAAGTTATTAGCAATCTAGGGTTTAAAGAAAATTTGGTCAAATTCAAATTTAAAAGGTTCAAAAATATTTTTAGTTTGGTTCTCTCGATAGGTGATATTTTTATGAACTACTAGGAAAAAGAATCACTGAATTTGGATCTATAAGTTTAAAGATATGCTAAAAGAAAGATTTGAAAGAAATCTGAAATTGAAAATGTTATGTTTCGGCCGATCATGGCAGAGGTGCCATGCGGCGATCTGGGATTGGCTGCGAGGTGTTTGCTGTGGCGTAATGCGGTGGACGGCCGAAGCTTAAGCGATTCGGCAAAAATGGCTAAAACAGAAAAAACAATTGATCGGTTGGTTCGATCTAAACGGAATAAAACCGGAGAAAACCCTAAGTAAACCGCGTACCGGTTCGAAGCTAGATTAGATCTAATCTAAGTCCTAGAAAACAGATCGGATGGACGAGTGCGAAGGTGACGTATCGAGGGCGGCGGATAGCGCCGGCGTTGGAGAAGACGACCGCGGGCGGCTCGGGCGGTGATCATGGCTCCTGCTCTGGTGGTCCTCCGACTCGGTCGAGGACACGAGGAGGCGCGGTGCAGGGTGGAGAAGCCGATGGTGGTGTCGGTGCTTGGCTGCGACGTCAGAACGGCACGGGGCGAGGCGAGGCGGTGGAGCTGCGGCGACGCCGGCGAACTTCGAGAGAGGTTGGGGAGCTCTGTCCCATGCGATTCTGTGAGAGAGGAAAGGTCAGGGAGACGCAGCGCGTCGAGTAGGAGCAAACTGAGGAGAAGGGGGTTCGGGAAACCTTCGGTGGCGGCGGAATTTGTCGCTGGAGATGATAACAACGGCGGAGCTTCAAGAGCTCGAAGTGCTCGAATCCAAGGAAGATTTCGAGGGGAGACATGAGGAATCGAACAAGGGAGGTGATGGGTATATATAGGAGGGGTCAAGGCGGTTCGGGGAGCGAAGATAAGCATGTACCGCAAGAAAATCACGGCGGCCGGCGGGGTGTGTTGGAGCTAGACTTCGGTTGCATGCAGGAGGAGGAAGAAAATGCGGGGCCCTCCTGTCGATGACTCAGACAGAGAAGGGAGGTGGCGGGCGACCGAGGTGTAGCGCTGCGACGCTGGTGTGGGCTATGGCCGAAGGCCAAGTGGGCTGGCTGGGCCGTCGGCTAGCGCTAGCCTACCCGGCCTATTTTTTTTAACAGAGAAAGCAAAGTGCTAAAAGAAAAATAAAATAAAATTTTGCATAGGCAACATATATATCAAAATTCTTATAATAAAACAAGGAAAAACATGAACTATTTTTCAGGGGCAAATAAATTACTCTAAAAATATATATTTTTGTAATAACTTCAAATTGAATTTAAATTTGATTTTCAAATCTTTTGCAAATAGTTTCTGTTTTCTTTCTTCAAATACTTCTCTGAATTTTGAAGGGTCATGTTTCCTTCACTCAAATACTGTTTTTTAATTCAGAGAATTTGAGATGATTTGTAATTCGAACATAAAAGGAAAAGACTCCAAATGGGTTTCCAAATAAGTTTTGAAGGTGGTACTCATCACTCCCCACTCTATTTCATATATTTTGAAGAAGTCATGTTATCTTCTCTCATGAAAATTTTTGAGTGGCACAAAGTTCCTGGTTTGAAAATATTTCAAATGGAGTTCAAATCATTTTCAAAACCCTTTTCATCAAAAAAATTAAACGAAAGAAGTCATATCATCTTCACTCTAGGATTTTGTGATGAAATGAATTTTGAATTCCATGGAGATCAGTTGCAAGAATGAAAGTTTTGGGAAAGTCCTTTTATTCCCTCTCATTCAACTTTCAAAAGTTTCAAATTTCACTCACTTTCAATCAATCAGTCAAACAAACATCATAATTACTTAATTAATATAACATTCTAAAATTTAGAATTTTGGGATGTTACAACACAAGAGATGATACGATGATATATGCACGCTATGATAGCTATGCGGAATGTGTATCACTAAAGTGCAGAAGTAGCATTGCCCAACAATACTCAAATGGCTAGTCTCGTAGGAAAGTGACGCAAAAATTGGTCTCGGGGTTAACAATGCAATGGCAAGGTAGTGGACTAAGATGTCGTCGAGGTTACCGTCCTTGCTTACGGTGTTGGTGTCAAAATGATGAAGTGGTCGTTGTCGAGGTCGAATCCGGGGCGAAGATGAGTGGCGGTGATGTCGATGACGAACCGTCCCTAAGTAGCTGAAACACGTTAGGAAACGAAATCCGCAAACTCAACTTCTCAATGGCAAATGTGACAAAATTGCGGTTGGTTATGGGTTAAGTGGTGGTTGTTTGCGGAAGGACTGGTGGAAAAATGATCAAATTCCGACAAAACTGCGAAGTGGTGGTGATGATGGCTGCCAGGGGCCGGATGTCCGGGCTTGCGGGCTGGATGTCTGGACTGTCATTGCCGGGCCGAATGTCTGGGTTCACGGGCCGGATGTCCGGGGCACTGGATCCGCTTAAGAACTTTGGGAAAAACTTGGGGAAGAGGAAAAATTGTGCAAAATTCAGGGAATTTCGTGGATAAAATTGATGGAGATGGTGAAGAAAAGCAAGATCCACCTGAAACACGTCGAATCCATGGATCAAAATCAACAAAACATCATCAAATCGACAAATCACAAAAAATTTGGTATGGCTATTTTTGTGGGGAATTTTTGAAATTGGGCAAATAAAACAAAATTGGGGCTAGAAAGTGGAGGGGAAGAACTCCAAAGTGTGAATCAACGTGGCTCTGATCCAAGATGATGTAGGGTGGAACCCTATGAAGATGATCGTTTCACACTTCGAGGGGGAAAAGGGAAAATTGAAAGAAGAACACAAGAACAAATACTCAATTGACACAAATCCAATCACATATGCACTAAATCCACATACACATAGAGGAGATCCAAGATCCAAAGTCAACACAAGAGGATACAAAGGGTAGCTATTTCATCCCAATCCTAGAAGGAGTTGAGGTCTTGAATCCGGGGAGGATCTTCCCACATGGGGATCTTGAATCCTAAGAAGGATCTTCTCACATGCTCACATGGAGGTCTTGGTCTCCATGGAAGAGGTAGGGGATGAGCAAAGCTCTATCTCAATGAGCTATCACAATGCTAACCCTTGAAGGAGGAGGGAGAGGTCTATTTATAGTGCAAGAACAAGTTGGGGCGAATTGGAGGCGTACATGGGCCCTTTGCCCGTTCTCTGTGCACAGGCAGGTGCCAGATATCTAGTGGCTCACGAGGAGGACGTCGTGCCTTAGCAATTTCTAAACTAACTCCGAGAGGTTATTGACCACGCCAGAGCACGATCGACCACGAAGGTCTATTTCCTGCACGCAAACGAAGAACAAGTAAGAAACTGTAGCGACCCGACCTCAAATGGTCAAGCCTCTGTGCATCTGTGCCATCCCTGGATCAGTATGCTGGCACACACAGTACATCAATGTATATATCAAAGTGCAATCACATGTATAATTAACGTAAAACTGATATATACCTCATAAGTCTCAGCGGAAACAGTCAATCAGGTGTGGAGTCCCATCAACGCCAACGGCAAGTTGAGTGTAGACCGTAACCCTATATCGTAACCCTTACTCGTCGAAGAAATATACTGCAACATGATACGTTGCAGCCGTGTAGGTCAGTACGTTGAATGTACTGGCAAGTCACACCACAAGAGTATATGAAATTCCTACTCCTACATGCAATATGGCTGGTGGAAGGTTCTAAGTTTAATTTGCATAAAGCTGATTTTTCCCTATCAAAAAGAATATCAAATTATTACTACAAATCTTATCATAAAATGATTGAGATGGTTTCTCCGTTCAATCTATACCCAAATTAATTAAAACCCATTAAATTGGTTAAATGTGATGAGATCGCTCAAATTCTCAATTTCCAGATGCTCAAATTGTCCATAACCGGGGACACGGCTAATCGATTAGTTTTACACTCTGCAGAGGTTTGCACACTTTTCCCCACAAGACTCGATCACCTCCTTTGTAGTCCTCGCACTGCCTGGTGTTTGAGAACCGGAAGATCGAGACATAGTCTTTCAGAAGCATTTCCCCTTAACCCTGGGTAGACCAGTACAGCTACATATATAACTACATCTGCTAGCCTACCCGGAAAGAGGTCACGCAACGTACTCAACTAAGCCAGAGCCCATAATGGCTTGTGGCTGCGCAGGTAAGCTTCTAGTCATGAAAATTTGATAAATCCCTTTGAGCCTGGGTGGCATTCCATAGGGTGATCTCACGGTTACTCCGGGATCCCCTGGGCAAGCACTGGTTTCTCCAGGTGCCCGGGTTAGACCACTGGTTACTCCAGGGTGCCCCATACCAATCCACCCAGATGTGTGTTAATGTTGCCACCTTAAGGTTACCCAAATTATAATATCTCTCGCAACTTGCATGAATCACACATACCAATCCCCGTCTACAATAGCATAGCAAAATTCCTACAACATTGGCGACAATGGAGTAAAGGCTCAGACCTACCTCGATGAACTACTGGGTTTATAATATATAGCCAACTTATATATTCATGCAATCCTACATCAAAAGGACTAAATGCATATAGAAAACATAGGTATTAAAGAGGCATGATCAAGATGTAACTTGCCTTGTACTGTTGATGAAGCTTCGTCGCACTCATAATCATGATAGTTCTACTCATCACACTCCGATCAATCTATCGTAACCACACAATCATAACCACACATAAGCAATCACTTCACAAGCAAAAGAAAACATAAAGAAGCATAGAGAAAGCTTATGAAATACTCTGAGAAAACCAAATAGAAGTTCAAAAATTGAAACTAATGATGCTACTGGATGTAGGAACTCATTAAGAACATGTAGGGAAAAGAATTGGTAGATTCGGAATAACGGATCAAAAGATACAAGTAATTCAATATGACATTGAACTGCTTAGAAAGCTGTGTGACAACACTTTTATGGACTACTAGAATAATGTGACTACGATCAAAATTATTTGTTGAAAATGGCGACACTAATTTTGTGAATGGAAATATTTCTTCGATACGAATCCGACGCAATTGGATTCATCCGAAACGGAGCTACGGATAAAAAGATATGATCAAAAGAAGTTTGAATATGGATCTGAACAAATTCCGAAATTTCAAAGTTGCAAAAAGTTGATTTGATAGGTTCACTGGATAGGTGGAAACAAGACGAAAATGTAGGCGTTGGTTTCATCTAATTTGGATAAACGAGTAAAAAGTTATGGCTATTTAGAAAATCAGGGCCAAGCTGTTTTACGGAAGAAAAAGATCTATGGCTAAAAGAATTCTAGGACGAATGTGTAAATACAGAGACTAATTGATAATCTAATTATTTTACACACAAGACCCTACGATGAATAAATAACTAAGAGAAAAACTAGATTTCTATCGTAGGAAAAATATATATAAAAGAGATACCTTTAGAACCCACAGAAGAGATGACTTCAGAGAGAGGAGACGACTTCCAGAATTCCCGCCGAAGAGAAGAAATAATATTTTTATTTTGTGAAGCTAGTCAAATCAAAATATTGATTTAACCGGAAGTAGATGATTTTTGGGTGCTCCTATGGGTCTATATTTATAGGTGGGAGGGAGGTTTAGAGACCATTAGGTAGGCAATGTGGGACTAAATATAGACGAAACGTAGATGAATTAAAAAGAAAGAGAGAGGCGCACCGCATGGGCCTGAAGCCTCCGGCCGGCCGCGTGCATGCGTTTTTTTTTGACAGAAAAAAAAAACATAAGAATAAATTGAAAAAAATAAAATAATAATAATAATAATAACATACAGAAAAAAAAACAATATGGGCGGCATGATAGCTATGTTGCGCACGCGGGCGATAGTTAATTATTGGCCGGACGTACAATTTTTTTTTCAAAAAAATAAAAATAGAAAAGATAAAAGGAATAACGAAAATAAAATAAACATTTTCCATAGGCATATTATATATCAAAATGTTCATAAGAATAAATCCTAAAACATGGACTATTTTTCAAATTCAAATAAAATGGAAAAAAATTGAAATAATGCAAACAGTGCTACTATTGCATTTTAAATTCAATAAAAATTAATTTAAAATACCAAAATGATTTCAAATTAATTCTTCTCCATTTTTTTGTTGAAGGGTATCATTTTACTCTATTTTCCATATATTTTATTTTTGGAGAAGAATAATTTGAATAAAAACCAAATAAGCAAAATTCAGTTAAATCCAAAATGGCTATTCCAATTGGATTCAAATATTTTTCAAACCATTTTGAATTGGTTCCAATATTTATTTCCCATGTTTATTTTCAAAATTTAAGGAGTCATATTCCCATCTCTTTTTATTTGCTTCAATAAACGGAAAAAGAATTTGCAACTCAAAATGTAAAACTCTCCAAATGTGATTCATATACATTTTTTTTTGAAAGTGGTCCTCATCACTCCCCACTCTATTTCATATATTTTGAAGAAGTCCTATTATCTTCTCTCATGAAAATCCTTGAGTTGCATATAGTTTTCTGAATTTTAAATATTTCCAATGAATTCAAATCATTCTCAAATCCCTTTTTATTTCTTTAAATGGAAGAAGTCATATTATCTTCACTCCGGGGTTTTGGAATGAAATGAATTTGAATTCATGGAGATCAAAATGCAAGATGAAAGTTTTGGGAAAGTCCTTTTATTCCCTCTCATTCAACCTTCAAAAAGTTTCAAATTTCACTCACTTTCAGTCAATCAATCAAACAATCAATCCTATTTATTTATTTAATATAACATTCCAAAATTTAGAATTTTGGGATGTTACAGAAACTGAAATAGCAATCTGAATATTGCGAATATAAGAGGAAATCTTTATTAATGAAAGTGGGGTTCTGTGACGTCTTGGTCTGGTCGTAGAACACAAACGAAGGACGCGAAGTTGCAGCTATGGAGAACTTTAATCTAAACAAAAACCAAGTCTAAAACAACGCCCTAATGGCTGTATTTATAGGGAGGCTGAGGGGAATTTCGTCCACCCTTGGCAAGGTGGGACTAAATTCTGTCCTAAGTCATTTTTCCTATTAATACGGACTCTGAAAACTGCCTATTAAGTGTATTTCGAAATTACATGGGCCTGGCCCAAAAATAAGGCGGCGCAACACCTATATTAAGCTATGGATGAAATTAATGAAAGGCCATCTTGTATATTTCGTCCATGTCCTTCTATGTCATCACGGTGGCTCCAAAATGCTGAAAACTCCCCTGGAAACTCTGTTCTTGTTCCCCTTGCGCGCGCCATCCTCTCCATGCTTGATCATGCTCCAATGTTCATCCTTCTTGTCCATGCTGGGCCCTTTATTTGTAAACAAAATAAATGTATGCAATTTAGGCAGCATCATATTCTCATGAACATTAGGATCATTACATAGAAATGAAAGTACCTGATAATTTAATTGGCATGCGCGAGCTCTAGTAATTGGTGCCATATGTATAACAACAGGAGTTGTGGGTGTAACTATGGTAGTGATGTCCTCATCATCCTCCCCTTCTTAAATTGAAGTCGTCCTCGATGGAAGCTCATACTCCTCACCCAAATAAGGCTTCAAATCTGCAATGTTAAAGGTGGGACCAACCCCAAAATCTGCAGGCAGCTCAAGTTTATATGCATTATCATTTATTTTCTCTAACACCTTAAAAGGACCATCAGCACGTTGCATTAGCTTAGATTTGTGCAAATCAGGAAACCTATCTTTGCGTAAATGTAACCAAACAAGATCTCCTGATTCAAACACAATATGTCTTCTACCCTTATCGCCAGCAAGTTTGTATTTAGCATTCATGCGCTCAATGTTTTCCTTAGTTAACTCATGCATTTTTAAGATCAATTCAGCATGTTGTTTAGCATCAAAATTAACCTTCTCCGAAGATGGAAGAGGCAACAAATCAATGGGTGCACGAGGTAGGAAACCATACACAATTTTAAAAGGGCACATCTTAGTAGTAGAATGCAGCGAACGATTATAAGCAAATTCAATATGAGACAAGCAGTCTTCCCACATTTTCAGGTTATTCTTCAAAACAGCCCTAAGCATAGTAGACAATGTTCTATTGACTACTTCAGTTCGTCCATCAGTTTGGGCGTGACATGTAGTACTAAAAAGTAGTTTAGTCCCCAACTTAGCCCATAAACATCTCCAAAAGTGGCTAAGAAACTTAGTGTCATGATCTGAAACAATAGTGTTTGGCACACCATGCAAGCGAATAATTTCACGAAAGAACAAATCAGCAATATTAGCAGCATCATCACTTTTATGACATGGTATAAATTGTGCCATTTTCAAAAATCTACCCACGACAACAAATATGTTATCCCTCCCCTTCTTTGTTCGAGGTAAACCTAAAACAAAGTCCATAGATATATCCTCCCATGGAACACTAGGTACAGGCAAAGGCATATATAAACCATGAGGATTGAGTCATGACTTAGCTTTTTGACATGTAGTGCAGCGAGCAGCAAAATGCTCAACATCCCATCTCATCTTTGGCCAAAAGAAATGTGTAGCAAGTACGTCCTCCGTCTTCTTCAAGCCAAAGTGTCCCATTAATCCTCCTCCATGCGCCTCCTGCAACAACAATAGATGAACGGAGCTAGCTGGAATGCATAGCTTGTTACCACAAAAAACAAATCCATCATTAATGATGAACTTGTTCCATGTTCTTCCTTCCTTACAATTCTGCAGTACATCTTTAAATTCAGCATCATGCACATATTGATCTTTGATGGTCTCCAAACCAAATATTTTAAAGTCAAGTTGTGAAAGCATAGTATAGCGACGAGACAATGCATCAACAATAACATCTTTTTACCCTTCTTGTGTTTAATGACATAAGGGAAAGTCTCAATGTATTCAACCAATTTAGCATGTCTATGGTTCAGTTTTTCTTGACTTATACTATGTTTCAAAGATTCATGATCAGAATGTATAACAAATTCTTTGGGCCATAAATAATGTTGCCATGTTTCTAAAGTCCGAACAAGAGCATATAATTCTTTATCATAATTAGAATAGTTTGGACTAGGCCCACTCAATTGTTTAGAAAAATATGCTACAGGTTTACCATCTTGTAGTAACACACCTCCTAATCCAATTCTACTAGCATCACATTTAAGCTCAAAAGTCTTGTTAAAATCAGGAAGTTGGAGTAAAGGAGCATGTGTCAACTTATCTTTCAATACCGTGAAGGCTTCTTCCTGTGCGGTACCCCAAACAAAAGACACATCCTTCTTTGTAATCTCATCGAGAGGTGCAGCAATGGTGTTGAAATCTCTCAAAAACGCCTATAGAAACCAGCAAGGCCAAGAAAACTCCACACTTGTGTGACCGTTTTGGGCTGCGGCCAACTCTCAATAGCTTCAATCTTGGCTTTATCAATTTCAATTCCATGTGGAGTAACAACATAGCCAAGAAAAGATACTCGATCGGTGCAAAAGGTGCACTTCCCAAGGTTACCAAACAAACATGCATCATGTAGCGCAATAAAAACATCATGTAACTGTTCCAAATGTTCCTCCAAAGATCTGTTATAAATCAATATATCATCAAAATAGACTACCACAAATCATCCAATGAAAGCATGTAAAACCTCATTCATTAATCTCATGAAAGTACTAGGTGCATTAGTTAACCCAAAAGGCATGACTAACCACTCATATAAGCCAAACTTAGTTTTAAATGTTGTTTTCCATTCATCTCCCAATTTTATACGAATTTGATGGTATCCACTACACAAATCAACTTTGGAGAAAATAGTAGATCCACTTAATTCATCAAGCATATCATCTAGCCTAGGAATAGGATGATGATAGCGAATAGTAATGTTATTAATGCCTCTACAATCCACACATACGTGATGTACCATCCTTTTTTGGCACTAGTATAATAGGAATAGCAGAAGGACTAAAAATTCGCATATATAACCTTTGTCGAGTAGCTCCTGTACTTGACGCATAATCTCCTTCGTCTCCTTTGGATTGGTATGGTATGGCGCATGGTTGGGCAGTGATGCACCGGGAATTAAGTCAATCTGATGCTCAATCCTCGAATAGGTGGTAATACCATTGGCACGCCTTGTGGAAAGACGTCAGTGAACTCCCTGATGCGGAGCATCCCATGGTCATCCCCATGGACCTACCTATGTCTCCTCAAGTGCCAAGCGGACCAATGACACGAGCACGTGCAACAACTCTCGAAACCGAGGTGACATCTCTCCTTAGTGAACTTCCATTTGACTCGACTGAGACATGGCTACTACCTCAAGCCGAAGTGCTATGTGTGATCAGGTATGAAGAGGACCGCCTCAGGAACGCTCGAAACGAAGACCAAATCGGCAAATACACGAACGGGCGTGTGCGAGGAGGAAAACCGCTGAAGTACTACAGCGGCCGGACATCCGGCCCCTGAAGAAATGCACACCAGCAGGGGCCCAGCCGTGTAGATGCTACAGGGCCCGGACATCCGGCCAGAAGCCCGGACATCCGGCCCGACCAGGCCGGACATCCGGCCTCTGCCCGGAAATCCGGCCCTACATCACAGAAGCTGAGCCCCTTTCAGGCCGAACATTCGGCTCCAGGGCCAAACATCCGGCACCCCCGCGAACCGCCTGACATCCGGCCCCTGGCCCAGACATCCGCCTCCCTGACAGCAGCTTTAGGCCTTTCGGCCGTGTAATCTCATCCGCTCATCCCCACTTCGCCCTAGACTATAAATAGACCTCCTCCTCATCCTTTCTAGGGTTAGCAAAGTATTTTGAGACATAGAGTAGAGCTTTGCTCCTTGTATCTCCTCTTGGGGAATCAAGACCTCTCTAGGGAGAAGGATCCCCATCATAGGATCATCAAGACCTCCTAAGGGAGAAGGATCTCACCTAGATCACCAAGACCTCACCTCCTTTGGAGTGGGAAGAACTTTACCTTGTGCTTGTTTCCTTGGATTGTTCTTGTATACTTGTGGATCTCATGTACGCTATCCTAGTGGATGTGTGATTTGGGTTTGTTTGAGTGATTTTCCTTGGTTGATTTTGCTGTTCCTCTCTTTTCCCCCTCCAAGTGTGGAAAGATCGACAAACTAGGGTTCCACCCTACATCATCTTGGATCAGAGCCATGTTGATTCACACTTTGGACTCTTTCCCCTCGTTTTCTATCCCAATTTTGTTTGATTTTTACCCAATTTCAAAAATTCCCCACAAAAATAGGCATACCAAATTTTTTGTGATTTGTTGGTTTGATGATGTTCTGTTGATTTTTATCCATGGATTTGCTTGGTTTCGAGTGGATCTAGCTTTCCCCCATCTTCTCCATCAATTTCATCCACAAAATCGTCTGAATTTTGCTCCAAAATTTTCTTTTATCCACTTGTTCTTCGAGTTCTTCCACGGATCCAGCATTCCGGACATCCGGCCCAAGTGCCCGGACATCCGGCGCCCCGGACATCCGGCCTGAAGGCCCGGACATCCGGCCCCTGGGAGCTAGCACGCCAACACTTCACACTTTCTTCAATTTTCTGCCTTTTACCACCGTTTCTTTCGCAACCACTTGAGCCACTCCACCACCAATTTCCGCAACCACCACTTGGTACCATTTGAGATTTTGAGTCGCGGGTTTTCCATTTCCTAAAATGTTTCAGCTATTTAGGAAAGGTTCGATATCGACATCACTGCCGCTCATCATCGCCACGGAACTCATCATCGACAACACCAACTCCACCATTGGGACACCCTAACCGTAAGCAAGGACGGTAACATCGACGACAACTTGTTCATATCCTTGCCATTGCATTGTGAAACCCCAAGACCATCTTTTGTGTCGCTTTCCTATGAGACTAGCCATTTGAGTATTGCCGGGCAACGCTACTTGTGCACTTTAGTTATACCGATCCGCATAGCTATCATAGCGTGCATACAAACACATATCACCTCTTGTGCCAAATTTTTTGTTCCCGCATATACATCATTGCTATCTTCGTATGAGCACTTCACATAAGTGTCCAAAGGAAACCATCAAAAGAAAGAAAATCTTTTAAGCAAAAGAGGAAGAACAACAAGCTTGTAAGCAATAGCCATAGCATCGCCACATTACATAGCATATTTGATCATCTTGGATCATTGTGACAAGTTCACCGGAATCATACATACATTGCATAAGTGAGATAGAAAGCCATACGTTTTGTCTCTTATAGGGTGTGCACAAGTTCGTATCCGCCTATTGAGCAAGCGTGCTAGTGTCTCTCTAGTGTTGTGCAACAAGAGCATTTTCCATGGATTCCACATTTTGAGCTCATTCCTTGGTTGCACGACCTCATTTATCTATCCGTGCGTGTGTTTCCGTGTCCTACTAATTGCTATTGGTCTACTCGTTACTCTTGCGAACTTGTGAATCTTCTTCAACATTATTGATATCTTGCTTGCAAATTGCAATTATTTTGTGCCACCATCCTAACCAAGCTACTCCATAAGCCTTTTGTGTAGGTGTGTGAAACAAACCCGGTACCAATTCTACTATCATAGCAATACATTGAGTGATACTAAATACATCTTCAATCTTCGGAAAAGGTAACTTTGGTTTTGTTCTCTCATTTCCTACTCACCTCTACTTGATCATGATGGATAGGCCAAGTACATCTTTGACTCCTCTCTTCGACGAGCACAAAGCACCGAATGACTACGTCTCCAAGAGCCATCTCTTTGGGGTACAACGAGCCTTGCATCAAGAAAATGAAGCTTTGGGCGATCACATTGAGCAACTCGCCACCGACTTGCGTCACTCCGAAACGTGGACAAGAGACTACCTCGACACCAAGCTTACTACACAAATGGAAGAATTTCATGCCATGATGATTGACCGCGCTTCTACAACTTCATCCTTGACAAGGACAACACGGTCAATACGCCATTCTTCGGATTCATCACCAGATGCAAGTCTTCATCGAGCTCGTCTACATCCTCGGCAAGAACATCAAGATCGCCAAAATCCATTACATGGCAATGGTTTGCACCAACGACTTCGAGAGCGCGACTATCAATGCCATCAAGTCCAAGGCACCACGCACCAAGATCAAGTTCCATGACGTTAACAACAAGATTCCCAAGACGGCGATCCACTTCGGCAAGAGCAACAACGTCGTGAACAACAAGCCCTCGAAGCATAATGTGCCCTTCACGAAGCCACTCGTGCTCTAGAAGAACACAACCGTCACGTGGGTGACGAAGAAGAGGCACGTCTCCAAGAAGAAGCCGCACACCACGAAGAGAATCAATAAAGGAGGAACCGGGCAAGAGTACCTCGTCCCCATCGTCAAGCCAATCACGTGGAGCAAGAAGAAAACGGGGATAACGAACCACCTCCAAGACAAGAACGACGACAACATCAGCTAATGATGAACAATGCTACGGCAAGCTCAAGTTCAACATGCCCAAGTTTTCCAGAAGCAACGACCCTGAAGACTACCTTTCATGTGCCTTAAAGGTGGACAAGATTTTCCATCTACACGACTACGATGAAGAAGAAAAGGTAGCCATGGCATCGCTTGAGTTCCAAGACTATGTTCTCATTTGGTGGGAGCAAGTGGTCGAGAGACGCCAAGAGAAAGGCAAACCGCCTATCACAACGTGGACTCAAATGAAGGATGTCATGAGAGCTCGCTTTGTGCCTACACACTACAGCTGCAACCTCTTCAAGAAACTTCAACTCCTCAAACAAGGCACCAAGTCGGTTGATAAATACTACAAAGAAATGGAGATTGCAATGATATGAGCCAACATCAAGGAAGATGATGAACAAACGATGGCGCATTTCTTGAATGGTCTCAACCATCCAATCAAGAAAATTGCGGACTTTCAACCATACTCCAACCTCCTCGAGCTAGTGCACCAAGCCACCAAAGCGAAGCGTCAAGTGCAAGATGATTACAAGTACTCCAAGTACTCCTCCATGACCTACGGTTCGTACACTCAAGCATCAACAACTATGACACCTCCTCCAACGACTCGTGCTACACCAAGTACCGGTGACAAGTCAAGCCACAAGAACCCTTCGACATCTTCAAGTTGTCCTCCTACTACTACAAGCAACTCCAAGCCAAGAGCTTCGTCATCAACAACTTTTACGGATGCCAACGACAAGACAAGTGACATCAAGTGCTTTACTTGCAAGGGCCGAGGCCACAAGTCTTTTGAGTGCCCCACTCGACGCACTATGATCCTCAACGCTGACGGCACCTACGACTCTATGAGTGACGAAGAAATGGAAGCACTTGAGCACGTGGCAACGCAACGAAAAGTGAATGAAGAAGAAGATGATCAAGTGTTTTGCGACAATGATTTGAGCCCCACTCTTGTTGTCTCCAAGGTCTTGACACTTCAACAACATCAAGATGAAGACCAACTTTGCCACATCTTCCATACCAAAGCGGGTATCCAAGGACGTTCCGTCAAGGTCATCATCGATGGCGGAAGTTGCCACAACTTGGCAAGTGAAGAGTTATGTACCAAGCTCCAATTGGTCAAGAAGAAGCACCCTCGCCCATACAAGGTCCAATGGCTTAGCGACTCTGGCATCATTCAAGTGGAGCACACCGTCCAAGTGTCCTTCAAGATTGGTGCCTACGAAGACAACTTGGAGTTTGATGTGGTTCCTATGTCCGTGTGCCATCTCCTCCTTGGAAGACCTTGGCAATTTGACCGTGGCGTCATCCACAATGGACGGACCAATCACTATAGCTTCAAGATGAAGGGTAAGGAATTCATTCTTTGACCTATGACACCAAGTCAAGTCATCGCAGACAAGCAAGCATCTACCCATCGTGGAGAGATAAGTGAGCGAGTGAACCAAAAAAAAGAGAGTGAGCGCCACAAGCCAAAAATGAGCGACTCCACGATGAGCGACAAGAGAGACCTAGTTCTTTTAGTCACCAAAAGATATTTGAGGGATGTGAGTGAGAGCCCATCATGTGTTCTTCACTTTGTGCTTGTGTGTAAAGATGAAGTGGTGCGGACTAATACTTCACAACATATTCCTTTGGAATTATCTCATTTATTGCAGGAATTCACGGACGTGTTTCCCGATGAGCTACCCCCCGGACTTCCTCCACTTCACGGAATCGAACACCGCATCGACCTCATCCCCGGCGCACCTCTACCGAACAAGGCACCTTACCGCGTCAACCCCGAAGAGACCAAAGAGATCCAAAGGCAAGTGCAACATCTCATGGAGAATGGGTATGTACGCGAAAGCTTGAGCCCTTGTGCTGTTCCGGTCATTCTTGTGCCTAAGAAAGATGGTACTTATCACTTGTGTTCCGATTGCCGTGCCATTAAAGCTATCACCTTTAGATATAGACATCCCATTCCACGCCTTGATGACATGCTTGATGAACTTAGTGGAGCCACCATTTTCTCCAAAATTGATCTTAAAAGTGGCTACTATCAAATACGCATGCAAGAAGGTGATGAATGGAAAACCACTTTCAAAACCAAATTTGGCTTGTATGAATGGTTAGTCATGCCTATGGGTTTTTCGCAAGCTCCTAGCACTTTTATGCATGTGATGCATTATGTTCTTCGCAAATATATTGGCATTTGTGTTGTGGTTTACTTTGATGACATCCTTGTGTTTAGTGAAACTCTTGAAGATCATGTCAAACACCTTAGAGACGTATTGCAAGTTCTTAGAGACGAGCGACTTTATGCTAACATGGAAAAATGCACTTTTGGTGTTGATAAGCTTGTTTTCTCTAAGGATGTTCAAGTGGATGAAACTAAAATTGATGCTATTAAGAATTGGCCACAACCAACCAATTTGTTTCAAGTGCGTAGTTTTCTTGGCTTAGCCGGCTTTTATCATCGCGTTGTGAAGAATTTTAGCACCATTGCATCACCATTGCACGCATTGAGTAAGAAAAATGCACCATTTGTTTGGGGTCCATCTCAAGATGCCGCAATTCATGAGCTTAAGAACTTGCTTACACATGCTCCATTGCTTGCCTTACCGAACTTTGAGAAAACTTTTGAAGTGCATTGTGATGCTAGTGGTAATGGTATTGGTGGTGTGTTGATGCAAGAGAAGCAACCTATTGCATACTTTAGCGAAAAACTTTCTGGCGCGCAACTTAACTACCCAATCTATGACAAAGAGTTATATGCTTTAGTAAGAGTATTGCATGTGTGGGAACATTATCTCCGACCACATGAGTTTGTCATCCATACGGATCATGAAACGCTTAAATACCTTAAGGGTCAAACGAAATTGAACAAGCGTCATGCAAAGTGGAGTGAGTTCATTGAGTCATTTCCTTATGTTATCAAGTATATCAAAGGTAAGGAAAATGTTGTGGCGGACGCTCTCTCACGCAAGTGCATGCTAGTTACTAAACTTGAGTTGAATGTTATAGGATTTGAGAACATTAAAGACTTGTATATGCATGATGCTTCATTTGCAATTCCTTATGCCAAATGCTTGTGACAACACACTTGGGAGTGATACTATTTGAAAGATGATTATCTTATGCGAGCTAACAAACTTTGTATCCCCGAGTCTTCTCTTTGTTTGTTGATTTTGCAAGAGGCTCACGGTGGAGAACTCATGGGACATTTCGGACATGACAAGACATTTGCTATGCTCTCCAAGAACTACTTTTGGCCTAAGATGTTTCAAGATGTGTCATGCTACATAAACCGCTGCTCTACATGCCGCAAAGCTAAGTCCAAAGCTCAATCTCATGCATGGTCTATACATGCCGCAAAGCAGCCCATGGTATTCCACCCCGGCGATCTTGTGTGGCTACACCTTCGCAAATAATGCTTCCCCAATGAGCGCAAGTCCAAACTACTACCTCGAGCCGATGGACCTTTCAAGGTGCTCGCACGCTTCAACAACAATGCCTACAAGATCGACATACCTCACGACAAGTACAACGTGAGCGACACATTCAACGTCAAGGACTTATCTCCCTTCCATGGTGATGTGGATTCCGATCCGAGGATGGATCTTTTTCAAGGAGGGGAGATGATGTGGAGCATCCCACGGTCATCCCCATGGACCTACCTACGTCTCCTCAAGTGCCAAGTGGAGCAATGACACGAGCACGTGCAAGAGCTCTCGAAACCGAGGTGACATCTGTCATTAGTGAACTTCCATTTGACTCGAGTGAGATATGGCTACTACCTCAAGCCGAAGTGCTATGTGTGATCAGGTATGAAGAGGACCGCCTCAGGAACGCTTGGAATGAAGACCAAATCGGCAAGTACACGGACGGGCATGCGCGAGGAGGAAAACCGCTAAAGGACTACAGCGGCCGGACATCCGGCCCTTGAAGAAATGCACACCAGCAGCGGCCCAGCCGTGCAGATGCTACAGGGCCCGGACATCTGGCCTTTGCCCGGAAATCCGGCCCTACATCACAGAAGCTGAGCCTCTTTCAGGTTGGACATCTGGCACCCCTGCGAACCACCGGACATCTCGCCCCCTGACAGCAGCTTTAGGCCTTTTGGCCGTGTAATCTCATCTGCTCATCCCCACTTCGCCCGAGACTATAAATAGACCTCCTCCTCATCCTTTCTAGGGTTAGCAAAGTATTTTGAGACATAGAGTAGAGCTTTGCTCCTTGTATCTCCTCTTGGGGAATCAAGACCTCTCTAGGGAGAAGGATCCCCATAATAGGATCATCAAGACCTCCTAAGGGAGAAGAATCTCACCTAGATCACCAAGACCTCACCTCCTTTGGAGTGGGAAGAACTTTACCTTGTGCTTGTTTCCTTGGATTGTCCTTGTATACTTGTGGATCTCATGTATGCTATCCTAGTGGATGTGTGATTTGGGTTTGTTTGAGTGATTTTCCATGGTTGATTTTGTTGTTCCTCTCTTTTCCCCCTCCAAGTGTGGAAAGATCAGTGAACGAGGGTTCCACCCTACATCACTCCCACAAATTGTTAATGACAGTAGGAGGCAAAGAGGGTGGCATGTACTCGAATGAAAATAATGCCTCTTTGCACACAAAAGCATAGCAAACAGATTTGCTGAAATCTAGATCATCAATATCAGATTTGGTGGCAAGCAAACATTCACTTTTCAATTTAATTTCAGAGGCAACATGAGATGATGGTTTGTTATTAGGCTTCATTTGTTGCTCAAATTCTTTTGCCACAATCAGATTTTTACTCTTGTTTTGCTCCTATTATGCTTTAGTAGGTCTAGTAAGATCATCTTTCAAAATGTGTTCAGGAGTCATAGGAAGCAAAGTAAAATGTTTGTCTTTATGAACAAGAGTATACTGATTGTTTCTACCATGGTGTACATAATTTTTATTGAATTTCCATGGTCTACCAAGTAATAGGGAGCATGCTTGCATGGGTACCACATCACAATCAACATAATCAGCAAATGTAGCGATACTAAAATGCACACAAAAAGTATGTGTTACCTTAACCTTGCCACTGTTGTTGAACCATTGTATGTAATAAGGTTGAGGATGTGGTCGTGTGGTGAGAGACAGCTTCTCCACCATCTCCATGCTAGCCAAGTTGTTGCAACTCCCTCCATCTATGATGACGTGAACAAAATGTTCCTTCACAACTCCCTTTATATGCAACAAATTGTGCTTCTGATTTTGCTCAGCCTATGTTACCTGCACACTCAAAACACGTTGAGCGACTAAACTTTCAAACCTGTCAGCATCTTCAGTAGCCATGTTGATAATGCTCAAATTAGCAAGATGCTAATTCGTGTGGTAGATGGCCCAATCCTTCACGGTACTTGCGGAACAACAACGAACAGTAGTGATAGTCACAGAAGAAAAGAACAGATGTAGAAGAAGAACCTGCAGATCAAACGAAAAGTAAGAAGCCAAAGAAGACTACTTGCACCAAAACTGATATGAAGTTAGGTGCATGCACAGCAGCAATGAATCCCTAGGATTCGCAGAAACGCATCTTGGTGCCACCCGATGTAGGCGTTTCTGGTATTGTCTTATATTCAACAAAACTTCAGCAAAAACTAACTCCCGTACATTGGCCGTAGCCAGCCCCTTTTATAGGCGATGCAAACCTGACTAAACCGACTCTAGCTAACAAAACAGATACGGACTCTATCTCTTCTATCCAAAATAATTAGGGTTTTCACTAATTAAATATCCGGCAAAGTTAACACTAGAACCAAAACTCAACTAGTAGTACCAACTAGTACGACGTCTTGATGCTTCTTGGATCGATCTTCATCTCCTGCACTTGGACACCTTATTATCACAGGAACTCTTGTAGGATCAAAAGTATGTCTAGAGGGGGGTGATTAGACTACTTGACCAAATAAAACCTAACATTTTCCCAATTTTAGTTGTAGGCAAATTTTAGCAATAGTACATGTCAAGCATCACCCTACACATGCAATTCTAAGAGTATAGCATCGTAAAGTAAACAATTGCATATGTAAGTAAAGGAAGGGATTGGAGATTTCAAACGCAATGAAGACATGGTGGTTTTTGGCGTGGTTCCGATAGGTGGTGCTATCATACGTCCACGTTGATGGAGACTTCAACCCACAAAGGGTAATGGCTGCGCGAGTCCACGGAGGGCTCCACCCACGAAGGATCCATGAAGAAGCAACCTTGTCTATTCCACCATGGCTTACGTCCACGAAGGACTAGCCTCACTCGGGGTAGATCTTCACGAAGTAGGCGATCTCCTTGCCCTTACAAACTCTTGGTTCAACTCCACATCATGTCGAAGGCTCCCAAGTGACACCTAACCAATCTAGGAGACACCACTCTCCAAAAGGTAATAGACGGTGTGTTGTTGATGAACTCCTTGATCTTGTGCTTCAAATGATAGTCTTCCTAGCACTCAAACACTCCTCACAGATTTGGCTATGGAGGAAGAAGGATTCGAGTGGAAAGCAACTTGGGAAAGGCTAGAAATCAAGATTCAAAAGGTAGGAATGGAATGGCTTGATTTCAGCACATGAGTAGGTAGTTCTCTCTCAGAAAATGTATGGTGGAAGTGTAGGAACGTTCTGATGGCTCTCCTTACTAAGAAGGAGGTGGTGGAGGGGTATATATAGCCTCCACATAAAATCCAACCGTTACACACTTTTGACGCAACTCGGTGGCACCGAAATGATAATCTCGGTAGCACCGAACTATGTAAAAGATATGAACTTTAAGAATCTCGGTGGGACCGATACGAACAAGTCGGATGGACCGAAGTGCAATGGCTAGGGCAATCCTCATCTCGGTGGCACCGATTGCATCAACTCGGTAAGACCGAAGTGAAGCAATAAGGCAACAGAGAGTTGGCAAGCCATCTCGGTGTGACCGATTTGCAAACTCGGTGAGACCGAAGTAAGTGCAAACGATTACAGAGAGTTGGCAAGCCATCTTGGTGTGACCGATTTGCAAACTCGGTGAGACCGAAGTAAGTGCAAATGATTACAGAGAGTTGGCAAGGCCATCTCGGTGGGACCGAGATCCATTTCGGTAGATCCGATTTGTTGGGGTTTGGCAGTGGCTAAGTCTTGGATCAACTCGGTGGGGCCGTATTGGAAATATCAGTGGGGCCGAGTTGGACTTTGGGTTTAGGACATATTTGGGTAGAGATAGTGGTTGAGCATATAGGAATACTGTCACTAAGCACTTGAGCAAAAAGACCATTAAGCAACACCTCATCCCCTTTTAATAGTATTGGCTTTCCTATGGACTCAATGTGATCTTGGATCACTAAACCAAAAATGTAGAGTCTTGATCTTTTGCCAATCCTTGTCCTTAGCATTTTGAGGGGTCCACGTCTCTAGTCCATGCCATGCCAGTCATTGAACATCCTGAAATCTTAATCTTGAATGGATATTAGTTCAATGAGATATATGTTGTTATGAATTACCAAAACCACCAAGGGAGCAAATGTTCTTTCAATCTCCCCCTTTTTGGTAATTGATGACAACATATAGATCAAAGCTTCGACAAATGATTAACTTAATGAAATGCATCATCGCTTTGAGAAGTATGTGATAAGCAAGAGCCCCTCCTAAATTTGTGCATTATTAAAAATTTGCGTTTCAATGCAAATGCACAATCGATTAGGCTCATGGGTTACTCTTCCATGTCACATACAACTTGGTGGAGCACGCAAAATGATATTATTGAAATGATATGGCACGCATCACCAACACAAGTAAGTGATCATACAAGATAATGATAAACATAGATGATCACAATGAGCATAGTATGATCATCACATCAGGTAGCTCACAAGCATAAGCAACATAGTAACTGTAGTAAGCACACTCATAACAAAGCGAATAAAGTATCAACGACCAAACAAGCAAACAAAAGAACCAAAAAATGATCAAACAACTCTCTCTCGAAGCCTATGATCTATACAAATTCTCCCCCTTTGGCAACAAGTACCAAAAAGATCGAATATGTGTAGGACTAGTCGGCTCTCTAGGCACGGTCCTCCGAAGGTCCTGAAGGTGATCTTCTGCTAGCTGCTCCGGTGTGCGTAGACGGCGTTGAGATGAGAGCATCGGTGAAGGCTTCAGACGATGTTTGTTGAACTGGTGGAGTGGAGACCTGAGGTGGCACTGTGGCTGTGACGGCTGGTGCAGATACTGTGGTCCGTGGATCCACTACTGGCACTGCAGCTGTCCTGGCAGCCCTAGGCACTGTCTGAAATCTCTCTGTGGTTGGTCTGTCATCTCCACTGTCATCTGATTTGGCAAGCTTGACAGCATCAATATCTCCTTGCAGCTATTCCACTGTGGTCTGTATCTCTGTCATCTTAACATCCAAATTATGAAATTTGGTCTCAATGATCCGCTCAAAACTAGCCTGGGTCTGGGTGAGGTTGGCCAGACTTCGCTCAATCCTCAGAGTGGCTTCAAGCAGATATTACATTTGGTCTTTAGATGTTTTGAGATTTGCAATAGGAGCATTTGGAGCTGATGCCTCCTGAGCGGCTTTTACTTCCTTTGCTTTGCGGATTTTCTCTTGAGCTTGAGCTGAAGTGGGATGCGAAGGATCCATCACTATAATATTGTCCTCAAAATCTGGATGCAAAGGAAAATGCTCTCAATCAAGAAGATACGTGCTGGTTCCAACCTTGGAATTGATCAACAACTGAATATGGGGTGCATAACCACATGATCTCTTCTGATCTGCTATAGTCCTCTTGATAGTCTCTACTATCAGGCTCATCACCTTGAATTTCTGAGGTGTATCAAATAAATGCAGCAGGTTGATTGAGTGGCCACGAATCATCTTATCATTGCCTAACTTTGGTAGCAGAGTGTACCGCGGTATGGTGTTTGTTGTGGCCAGTCCTGGGAGCAGATGCTTCACTGATCCAAGCTTATGTGTTTCAAGCTCCTTTTGAGGAATTACAGTATACATGTTGGCCATGGAGTTGTGATCCATCATGAGCTTGGCATAAATGTCAACATAATCATCCTCTTCTTTGGGTGCACCAAGAAGATTTGCCCACTCAGAGATGGTTGACTGGTACCTATTACCTTCAGTAATCCACACTATTCTGCCATCTGGATAGAAATGTGCAGTTGAGTAGAATTGCATGATCATCTCATCATTCCACTTAGTCAATTTCTTTCCAACAAATTCATCAACTCCTGCAATCCTGAAGCTTTCATGGACGTGGGGGAAAATAGTCCTCATTCTCATCGATGTATTCCCAGTCCACCCACTTCATGTCACTGACTATGGGCTTCTTGTCAAGCAAAACTGTCTCATAAAAATCCTGTTGTTCTCATGTGTGAAAGCAATAATCACATGCTGTCCTTCTCCTCACAACATAGGAATCTGACTGTCTCCACTGACGCAGTCCTTTATCCTTCCTCAGCATCATGTTCTCCGCAACTGGGTGTGCATTGTCATGATCTGGTATCTTAGGCTTCTACTTTCTGAGCACTAGAGGCTCTTCATCAACATATGATTCAGGCACTGGGGCCTTGTTCTTTTCAGCAGTAGATATGTTTCTGGTTGACCTCTTTGGAGCAGGTACCTTTGGTTTGGACTTGGGGGGTGCAGCAGTCTTGATAGCATCAGACATGAGCTTATGAGCTTTTGCAGGGGGTACATTTGTTGCTTGCTCTTCTTCCTCCTCTTCAATCATCATGGAGGGTTTTCCAATCACTCGGGCAGTGGTTTTCCTTACTCTTTTCTTCTTCCCACCTGCAGCTGGCTCTGAGTCACTCTCTAGTGCAAACTGCATAGTTTCCTTGGGAATTTTCCTCACTGCAATTTTCTCTTTGGCGGTAGTAGGCTTTGTGCTGTACTCCTTAGCAATCACTACTCTCCTTTTCTTAGTCGCAGCTTCACTTGTAACAAAATCATCATCCTCACTGTCTGAGGTTTTCTTCTTCCTAGTTTTGGTGGCTGTCTTTGGAAGATCTGGAGAGCTCCTCTCTCCCTCATAGAAACTTTCAGCTGAGCTTGACCCTTCACTTAAATCTGCATGTTGTTCAGACCTGTTCTGGCTGTCATTGTTGTCTAACATCTTGCTGAGCTGACCCTGTGAATAGATAGGTATGAGCAGAGTAGATAAGTCATCATAAAAAGCAGAAGTTTTTCATAAAATTTGAGTTCAACTCTTAGTTTCAAGTTTTCACAGGATGCATATCGGATGGACCGAGTT
This sequence comes from Elymus sibiricus, assembly GCA_039707655.1. NCBI lineage: Eukaryota > Viridiplantae > Streptophyta > Magnoliopsida > Poales > Poaceae > Elymus > Elymus sibiricus. The sequence continues at coordinate 258,227,205 of CM077664.1, read as the reverse complement.
GATCATCTCGGTGATACCGAAGCACACTACAGAAACCTTACACACCACTTCGATCAGACCAAGTTGGTATTCGGTGGCTCCAAGATGCTAGGGTTTCACTGAGATTTACTTTCGGTCTCACCGATTCGTACAACTCGGTGGCACCGAGACGTACTAGTGCTATGGCCAGAGGCCAAATCGGTGGTACCGAAAACTTCTAATCAGTCGGTCCGAGATGCATTCGGCGGAAACTTAAACCTAAAATTTTTACTCGCATCTAATCTATGGACTTTGTAGTGTAGTAGGAGTTCTCAATCCGTGGCAAGAATCATGGCAAACCAATCGCGCATTGAATCAGAAAATAAAGCACGAATGGGGTTGAATCGCACCCTAACTCGGTGGAGATCCTCTACTGCGGCAACGGCAGTGGAGATTACCGTTGACGGCGACGGAGTCCTGTGGCGAAGGCGCACAGGAGACGATGGCGAAGTCCGAAGACGAAGGGCGACGGCAGCGACGGGGAGCGGGAACGAATGGGGTCAAGAAATTTTAACCGTTCTTTCTGCGCAATATATATACCCGTACGCTGTCGGTGGCACCGAGTGGAACAAATCGGTAGCACCGAGACGTGCAACTGCTTGTAGTTACAGCAACTCGGTCCAACCGAGTTGGTCTAATCAGTAGCACCGAGATGAAAACCTAGATCAAGTCTAAGTGATTTCGGTTCAACCGAGTTTGAGTAATTTGGTCCGGCCGAAATCAACTAGAAGGTTTTGGAGGTTCGGCCCTTTCAGATCAGTGGCTCCGAGTGCTCCTCACCCGGAGGGTCCGAAAATGACTTGTTCAATTTTTGTGATGCAGCAAGAATAGAATTTGAGACATGAAAGCATAGATAGCTAGAGAAGGTTCTTAGGCATTCTTGTACATCCACTTGGACAGAAAAACTAAGACAATCAAAATAACAAATGGATGCTCTCGAATGATAAAAATATGCAAACCAACATGCTCACACAATAAGATTGCAAATGAAATATGTGTCAAACATGCACAACCAATTCTAGCATCTATCAAGCAATGGCGATGACTAGGTCATCTATATATGAGTATATTGACTTAGGAGCCAAATGAGAACATTTGATCATAGGTCATACTCATCGTTTAAGCACAAGTGGGGTTAGCACTTTTTCATAAAGCATTAATGTGTTCACACCATTAGAGTTTCTTTAGCTCAATTGTTTAGAGCAAAGCTCCCCCTAGATGTGATATCCCCCCTAAGAGGGATGAACTAACCTTGGGTTTTGTCGATGATGACTTCATGTAGATGTTGAAGATGTGGATGCTCAATGTTGATGTAGACCATCAAGAGTTGGGAGCAATCCTTTAGAGTTTTGTGCTTTCAATACCTACATGGGTTAGTCCCACACAAGGAACATACAAGGATATCCATAGACATAGAGTACAATTCACATATGATGATGTCCATGAATGCATTGATTACCTTGTCCCTTGCCTTACCAACAAGAGGGTTTGTGACTCGATGAACTAGTGCAAAATGTGGAAGTTCGTTGCACAAGTTCTTGCCATAATGAATATGAGTGAAGTTTGTTGGTGGAGTCACCCTCAAGAACTCTCTAGTTCTTCTTCTTTTGGACCCACATCAACTTGATGGGAATCCTTGGAGTTGTAGTAGCACTTGATGAAGTAGAACTTGATGAAGTCTTGGGAATCCACTTGACCATGGCTTGAGGAGCTTCTTCAAATGAATCAATCTCTTCTTGAAGCTTGTCCTTGCCTTTTAGCTTGTTGTCCTGTGGTGGAAGATCTTCTTGAGCTTGTGTTCCCTTGAAGAGAGTAGGATCATACTTCTCTTGTTGAGGAACAAACTTTATCTTGGGATGTTGACCTTCTTCCCACTCAACTCCATCAGCATTGAACCTTCGTTCAAAGCCAACACCTTGGTTCTTCCGGTGCCTTCCTTGCTTGCGTACAATTTCCTCAAATTGCTTACTCCCGGCAAGACTCTTGTAGACAACTTTTTCTATAATTCCTTTCAATAGCATATTTTCTTGCTCAAGTGTAACTTGGCTAAGAGAATCATTAGTGGAATCAATAGAACTACTAGAAGCAACAAAATTGGATTTAGCATTGTTATTGTTACTACTAGAGGTAGAACCATTTTTACCCTTGTTGCTAGTTTGCTTAGGTTTAACTTGTGGCATAAAGGTAGACAAAAGTAAATTCTTGGCAAGATATGAAGAACTCTTCTTTCAAAGATCGTCATTGATAGCTTTAAGAAACTCATGCTCTTGCTCTAAATTTAGCTTCTCGAAGCGTAGCTTCTCATGAGTTCTTAGAAGTTCTCTATGATCCTCTTGAGTTGTTTCATGAGCTAACTTAAAGAGCATTTAGTTCTTTAGTTAGGCGCTCAATATCCTTCATAGCATTATCACTCGTTTCCTCTTGACTATCATGATTACTAGCATTTTCATTATAGCTCACATTACTAGCTCTATCAACAAGTAAATCATCATCACCGAGCAATTCATCTTCATCACTATTGAAATCAAGATACTCGGGGTGTGATACCTTGGGGCCTTTTGCCATGAAGCATCTTCCAATTCCTTCATTTGGTGAGTCAAATAGATCATAGGAGTTGGATGACATAAGTGCAAGTCCGGAAACACCTTCATCTTGACTATAGTCGGAGTTGGAGTGATAACTTCTCTCGGAGTGGTTGTCGGAGTCGGAGCCGAAAACCCATTCACCAACATGAGCTTGATGTCTTCTTCTTGTGTAGCTCCTTGATGACTTGTCCTTCTTCTCCGAATCCTTGCTTCTCAGAGAGTGTCTTCGTTCATAACGATCATCTCTACTCCTTCTTTCCTTATAAGGTGATTCATCTCTTCTATGTCTTCCTCTTGGTGATTTGTCTCTTTTCTTGTAGGGAGTTGTACACTCATTGGAGTAGTGTCCGGGCTTCCCACAATTATAGCAATTGCGATCATGACTTGATGATCTTCTCTCATAGTGTCTTGAGCTAGAGCTTCTTTCTTTCACTTTGTTCTTGTAGAACTTGTTGAACCTTTTCACCATTAAGCTTATCTCTTCATTTGATACTAGCTTGTCACTTGAAGTTGTTGGAGCATCGGTTGAGGCTTTGTAAGCACCACTTGACTTGTTGTGTAGTTCCTCTTTGTCCTTGAGTGACATTTCATGAGTAACAATCCTTCCAATGACTTCCGTGGGCTTGAGATCTTTGTAATTGGGCATCATTTGGATCAAGGTGCAGACGGTATCATATTTTCCATCCAAAGCTCTAAGTATCTTCTTGATGATGAATTTGTCGGTCATCTCTTCAGTTCCTAAGCTAGCAATCTCATTTGTGATGAGAGCAAGCCTAGAGTACATCTCAGTGACTCCTTCACCATCCTTCATCTTGAACTTGTCAAGTTGACTTTGAAGCACATCCAACTTAGATTCCTTGACGGACTCGGTACCCTCATGCATATCAACCAAAGTATCCCAAATTTCCTTTGCATTCTCGAGGCGGCTGATTTTGTTGAATTCCTCGAGACATAAACCATTGAATAGAATGTCACAAGCTTGAGCATTGTATTGCAACATCTTCAATTTTTCCGGGGTTACCTCATGATCCGGTTCCTTGCCATCCTCAAAGAAGTCACCTTGCAAGCCAACACAAACAACGGCCCAAACGGTGGGGTTATGACCAAGAATATGCATTTTCATCTTATGTTTCCAACTAGCAAAGTTTGTACCATCGAAATATGGACCTCTACGGTGATAGTTACCCTCACTAGATGCCATACTCTCCTATGTTGTGAAACCAATGCTATGATCACCAAAGCTATGGAAATCAAGGCTTACAGAGACCAAAGCTCTGATACCACTTGTAGGATCAAAAGTATGTCTAGAGGGAGGGTGATTAGACTATTTGACCAAATAAAACCTAACCTTTTCACAATTTTAGTTGTAGGCAGATTTTAGCAATAGTACATATCAAGCATCACCCTACACATGCAATTCTAAGAGTATAGCAGCGGAAAGTAAACAATTGCATATGTAAGTAAAGGAGGGGATTAGAGATTTCAAACGCAATGAAGACACGGTGGTTTTTGGCGTGGTTCCGATAGGTGGTGCTATCATACGTCCACATTGATGGAGACTTCAACCCACGAAGGGTAACGGCTGTGCGAGTCCATGGAGGGCTCCACCCACGAAGGGTCCACGAAGAAGCAACCTTGTCTATTCCACCATGCCTTACGTCCATGAAGGACTAGCCTCACTTGGGGTAGATCATCATGAAGTAGGCGATCTCCTTGCCCTTAAAAACTCTTGGTTCAACTCCACATGATGTCGGAGGCTCCCAAGTGACACCTAACCAATCTAGGAGACACCACTCTCCAAAAGGTAATAGACGGTGTGTTGTTGATGAAATCCTTGCTCTTGTGCTTCAAATGATAGTCTTCCTAGCACTCAAACACTCCTCACAGATTTGGCTATGGAGGAAGAAGGATTTGAGTGGAAAGCAACTTGGGAAAGGCTAGAAATCAAGATTCAAAAGGTAGGAATGGAATGGCTTGATTTCAGCACATGAGTAGGTAGTCCTCTCTCAGAAAATGTATGGTGGAAGTGTAGGCACGTTCTGATGGCTCTCCTTACTGAGAAGGAGGTGGTGGAGGGGTATATATAGCCTCCACACAAAATCCAACCGTTACACACTTTTGACGCAACTCAGTGGCACCGAAACGATAATCTTGGTAGCACCGAACTGTGTAAAAGATATGAACTTTAGGAATCTCGGTGGGACCGATACGAACAAGTCGGATGGACCGAAGTGCAATGGCTAGGGCAATCCTCATCTCAGTGGCACCGATTGCATCAACTCGGTAAGACCGAAGTGAAGCAATAAGGCAACAGAGAGTTGGCAAGCCATCTCGGTGTGACCGATTTGCAAACTCGGTGAGACCGAAGTAAGTGCAAACGATTACAGAGAGTTGGCAAGCCATCTCGGTGTGACCGATTTGCAAACTCGGTGAGACCGATGTAAGTGCAAACGATTACAGAGAGTTGGCAAGGCCATCTCGGTGGGACCGAGATCCATTTCGGTGGATCCGATTTGTTGGGGTTTGGCAGTGGCTAAGTCTTGGATCAACTCGGTGGGGGCGGATTGGAAATATCAGTGGTGCCGAGTTGGACTTTGGGTTTAGGACATATTTGGGTAGAGATAGTGGTTGAGGGTATAGGAATACTGTCACTAAGCACTTGAGCAAAAGGACCATTAAGCAACACCTCATCCCCTTTTAATAGTATTGGCTTTCCTATGGACTCAATGTGATCTTGGATCACTAAACCAAAAATGTAGAGTCTTGATCTTTTGCCAATCCTTGTCCTTAGCATTTTGAGGGGTCCACGTCTCTAGTCCATGCCATGGCAGTCATTGAACATCCTAAAATCTTAATCTTGAATGGATATTAGTTCAATGAGATATATATTGTTATGAATTACCAAAACCACCAAGGGAGCAAATGTGCTGTCAACTCTTTAATCATAATTGAACGAGGAGGGATCCAACATAGATATGTTGTTGAGGTGTTCCAAAATTAGGATTAACCTCATTTGGTTTTGGTTTCAGAAGTGGATGCACCGTCCTTGGCTTTAGCTCCCCAATAATCTGAACACACAATATTAGAGGCCGATGATGGCACATAACCTAGCAACCCTCTCCCATTTTCCTTGCTCTTTCCCTCATGTATTGGTTAAGCTTGAGACAGCGCTGGATCCTCAGCGTGGTCTGGATCGAGACATCTCTAACATTTGGTATAGAACTCATGAGTAGTGTATGAATGGTCTTATCATCCCCTCCCTCTTGAACTAAAACCGTCCTCGGTTTCAAGGTAGTCTTTGTAACATTTTTGTTTAATAAAACACAATCATCCACCTTAATTGTGTCAGCAAACATTGGTCAAAACACACGTCTCTTCCCAGCATCCCAAAATGAATATGTGTTGGTCCGACCTTCGTGTGTAGCATTATGATCGTACTGCGAAGGTCTTCCGAGTAACAAATGACATGCATCCATTGGCATGGCATCACAGATAACCATATCACTATAATCGCCAACAGAAAAATTAACACGGACCTTATGAGTAACCTTCAGCTTCCCTGTATGATACATCCACTCGACATTATGTGGCTGAGGGTGCCTCCATGCAGGTAACCCCAAAGCTTCACCAATCCCTTGCTAACCGTGTTGGTGTAGCTTCCTTCATCTATGATCAACTTACAATTGGTGTTGTTGATTTTGCATTGAGTTTGAAAAATATTCCAACGCTGCCCCTTATCCTCAATGTGATCCTCTTGCACCAGCCGCACCATCAAAGATGGATATGATTCCACAGCTTCAAAACTCGCAACCACCTTTTCAGCATTTTTAGATTTTTCACTAGAAGTGTCAGAAACTGCCTCTTCGTCACTAGCGGATGCATAGCCATCTCTTGTGAGCAACACTCTTTTCTCATTAGGACATTCATGCCTCATATGACCCCTTCCTCCACACATGAAACACTCTATATCACTAGTACGTGTGGTCGACTGCGCACTAGAATCAACCCTCGGCAGTTCTGAGTTTGTAGCATCCTTTTGCATGGAACCATGAGAGCGATTTGATGTTGTCGTCCTGGAGCTAGGACCGACATCCTCACTCTTATGCTGCGAGCGTCGCCATGTGTTCAAAGTGGTACTGGGAACTATGCTGACTTGGCATCGCTTAATCTACTGTTCTGCATGCACAGCTTGGTGCACAAGATCTTGTATGTTGTAGTAGACCACCATCTCAACACGATCCTGCACCTCAATATTTAGCCCATTAAAGAAATGTGCCATGGTCGCCTCCGGATCCTCCATTGTTCCTGTACGTATCATAAGCAATTCCATCTCCTTGTAATATTCATCAACACTCATATTACCTTGAGAGAGCCGCTGCAACTTGTTGTACATATCTCTTTTATAGTACTCAAGAACAAAACGCCGCCTCATGAATTCTTTCATCCCTCTCCAAGTCGTTGGGAGGTGTCTTGAACGAAAAATTTGATTCCAGCAAATTAGTGCATAACCAGTGAACTCAATTCCAGCAAGTTGAACTTTCTTCTCTTCGCTATAATGATAGGCATAATTTTTTTTGATCAACCTCTCCAAATAGCCTTCTGGTTCGCACTTGCTGGAGAACGAAGAAATTGAATTTTTTATGCACCCAATTCCATCATCCAAAGGCACTCAGATAGCTTGACCGACTTGGTCATGCGCTCTGCCATGAACGAGAGCTTCAGGATAGGGCTCAATGTGTCGTGGTCATGGTGTGTACCCCGCCGCAGGATCAACACCGTCATCGAGGTTATCATCTCCACCATTTGGTTGTGCCACCAAATGGCGATCATGCATGCTGGCATGTCCGTCGTGAGACGGTGCTGCGTAACGAGTGGAGCAACCGGAGCAGCCTGTGGTGGTGCGGAATCAGTCATCGGCGTATTGATGGTGTCCGCCAAAGCGTCGAACCGGGCGATCAGAACATCAATCCTTTTGCCAAGCTTCACCTCGAGCGCGTCATGACATTGTTTGACGTAGTTGCATGTGTGGTCAAAACCATCCCGAATATTTTGAGGAATATCATCCGCGTACATTGGACATACAACTTCCCAAGAATCAGCAGCAGCCTCACCGTCTTTGTTGACTGAGGTTGACATCTTGATCAACACAGTACCATGAACAACCTTATCTCTGAATACCAACTGATAAGGCTCAAACTAGCAAGACGCTAATTCGTGCGGTAGATGGCCCAATCCTTCACCGTACTTGCGGAACAAGAATGAACAGTAGTGATAGTCACAGAAGAAAAGAACAGATGTAGAAGAAGAACCTTCGGATCAAACGAGAAGTAAGAAGCCAAAGAAGAATACTTGCACCAAAACTGATACGAGGTCAGGTGCATGCAAAGCTGCAACGAATCCCTAGGATTCATAGAAACGCATCTTGGTGCCTCCCGATGTAGGTGTTTCTGGTATTTTCTTATATTCAACTAAACTTCAGCAAAAACTAACTTCCATACATTGGCCGTAGCCAGCCCCTTTTATAGCGACGCAAACCTGACTAAACCGACTCCAGCTAACAAAAACAGATACGAACTCTATCTCTTCTCTCCAAACTAATTAGGGCTTTTACTAATTAAATATCCGGTAATGTTAATCACTAGAACCAAAACTCAACTAGGACGGCGTCCTGATGCTTCTTGGATCGATCTTCATCTCCTACACTTGGACACCTTATTATCAAAGGAACTCTTTAATCATAATTGAACGAGGAGGGATCCAACATAGATATGTTGTAGAGGTGTTCTAAAATTAGGATTGACCTCATCTAGTTTTGGTTCAGATGCGGACACACTTTCCATGGCTTTATCTCCCCAATAATCTGAACACACAATATTAGAGGTCGATGATGGCGCAGAACCTAGCAACCCTCTGCCATTTTTCCTTGCTCTTGCCCTCATGTCTAGGTTAAGCTTGAGACAGGGTTGGATCCTCGGTATGGTCTGGATCGGGACATCTCAAACATTTTGTATAGAACTCACGAGTAGTGTACCAATGGTCTCATCACATGTATTGCGTCTCTTGTTCAGAATCATCTCCATCGTGTTCTTCACTTGCAATAAGAGCCAAAGTCTCCACATCATAATCACTAGAGGACTCATACCCACCATGCGCAGTAGCAATCATCACATGCTTGGATGGGTATTCTCTCGCATAATGACCTCCACCCTTGCAACGAAGACAAATAATATCATGGGTTTGCCCTGTTGATGCCATGGATGAAGAAGAGCTCTGTGCAAGCCTGGAAGGTGTGGTCTTGGCGGATGGTGGTGGTGGTATCATGCGTTTGCCCTATTTTCTTGTATCATGGTTGGAGTTGGCGGCTAAAGGAGTGTCGCGGGAAAACGACGATCTATGGGATCGAGAGTATCCCTTTGCGGTTTGGCTATGGGACCTATGTACTACAAAGAGCAGGGCTAATAGATGTGAGAACAAGCAATGATTTATCCAGGTTCGGGCCAGAGTGAGCATAAAACCCTACTCTTGTTCTTGGGGTTAGATTGTGTATGAGCTCAAAGGTTACAAGGAGCGCAGCTTGCCAGCAAGGTGCGCGGGAACTATAGCTACAGCGTGTAATTGAACTAAGAGTCGACCGTTCTAATTGTAGCCGTGGGCTTCCTTTTATAGGCCAAGGGGTTACCACAGTGGCTAATCTAGTCATTTACAGTGTATGAATAGTGACTTGCACCGTCACCACGTCTATCTCCTGACAGGGTAGGACAAGCGCATTAAATACACCATTCGGTGCTACGTCTGGGATCTATACCACCGGTCCTGGCGCCTTCCTGTTATCTTGACATGTCCCAGGGATGGGTGTCATTAAAGCTAATCCTTGCGTGGCATGCTGACACGTGCCTTGGCCAGCTATGTTGACTGCCTGCCCACTCGACACCTATCATACATGCTTATCTAGCCCTAACGGGACAGAACGAGCCTGCCGGTATGGAGCTTGCTGGGCCTTCACTTGCCGGCAAGGAGCTTGCCGGCAACCACAGTCTTGGTCTTCACCTTGCCGGTACAAAGCTTGCCGGCAAGGGCAATGTTGATCTTCAGTACTAGAATAGTACTTCTCAATGACCTGCCTAGAGGTCTTCTTCATGATCTTATTTAATCTAAGTCTTGGGTCATACCAACCCTCCGACAAGCCCTTGCCGTTAGGAAGGCTACAACTGCCTGTGCACAAGTCGGGGTACGAAGGCACCCATGCTTTAGTACACCGACAGGAGCCCCTGGGCCTGGGCCACACACGCATGTGAGGCATCGTTGGGATAGGCTAGAACAGTGTGCAGGCACGCGTCGCAGAGGATAATTGTCATAATCTTCTCTTTTACCATGCCCCCCCACGACGCGCTATAAATGCGGGCGTGGGAGAGGTGGAATGGAACTGACGTGGGGAGGTAGTGCGCCTGAAAAGAGCATCCACGTAGGATGGTAAAGGGCCAGCTCCCGTGCCTTCCCCATAAAAAGGAATCCGCGAAGGTCACTGCTCATTTACCCCCTTCTCCCAATCTGAACATCGCCGCCATCTTTCTTCCTCGCACAAGAGCAGAGAGCACCATTTGCTTCCACCGCTGCCACACCGCGCCCCTGCCTGCCTCCTAATCCACCCTCCACAAGGAAGCCATGGCTCCCAAGAGGAACCAAAACAAGCCGGAGAAGGCGGTCGACCCTGACGCAGAGGTGAGGAAGGAGGAGCTGGCAGCGGCTTGGATAGACAATGTCACCTTCACGCCGGTGCTGGATCAGAGCAATCTGGTGAGTCATTACTTGATCATGTGGGGGAAGGAAACAACCACCCACACCATGCCAGAGGTTCTTCCTGGCTCCATCAGGCCTGGTCCAGACAAGTACGCCTTCTTCACCACATATTTTTACTGCGGGCGCGTCCCCCCTTTCTCTGAATTCTTCGTAGAGATCATGTACACCTACGGGTTAAGCCTCCTAGACTTCACCCCCAACGCCATGACTTGTATGGCCATTTTCACGCACATGTGTGAAAACTACATCGGTGTACTGCCTAGTGTAGCCCTCTTCCGCCATTATTTTACCCCACGCATCGAAGTAGATGCCCTCTCTAGTGGCATCACTTGGATCCCCAGGGACAGGAATGCCTATCTTCTGGGGCTGCTCCATCGAAAATGGAACGAGTGGCGTGGAGAATGGTGTTGGATTAAGGAAAAAGACTTCCCGGCCTTCTGCCAGCCCAGTATGACAAAGGTGGTGCACGATGACGACTGGAGCTCCTTCAATGCTGACGACGAGAAGCTCACAATCGCTATGACACGCATCCTCTGTCTCAAGGCTGCCGGCCTCACAATTGAAATGGTGGGGGCTGATTTCCTTCGCCGTCGCATCGCCCCTCTTCAGAATAAGGGCAGGCCCGCTTGGGACTACAAGAATGCGGTGGACATCATGCGGGTGCGGACCGGACTGCACGCCAACTTGACAGTGCTGCAGCACAGGGTCCTCTGCGAGCAGCTATTCCACACCTCCGGCAACTTCAAGCTGCCAGCAAGCGTGGTGCCCTTGTGCAACAACTCTGCCAGGGACTCCATCATTGCGATGATGCCATCGTCATTGTGATGATGCCATCCTGTAATTCCCATGGCGTCGAAGCACTTTGGCAGGAGCCGCCCGAAGACGTGGTACGGGAGTGGTTCGACACCATGATGGAGAGGCCCGTCAGGGAGGAGAAATACCTCATCCGCGACACCACCCCCGATGAGCTGGCGTACATTGCCAACACGGTGGCAGAGGCGAGACTGGCGGAAGGTGCTTGCGGTTCTGGGTCCGCGGCAGCCGATGCCGACGAGGAGTCTGATGATGAAGCAGTAGAAAAACCGCTGGAGGAGCTAGCCAGAGAGCAAGAAAAGCCTATCGAGGAGCAAGGAGAGGAGACTGCCGAAGGGCAGGTGCAAAGGGAGCCCCCTGCTCCTACCGTTCCGGCAAGGAGGCCTCCCATCCTCCAGAGGGCTGTCTTCGGAGAGCCAGTCTGTGGAAGCTCTTCAGGCGATGAAGCAGGCGATAAAGAGGCAGCCGGCAAGGCCACCGGGCGGCAAGGATCTCGACACCAGGCCCCTCAACAGCAGCGAGTGCGGCGTACCTCTACAAGGAAAACCACCGTACTGGCTGCCGGAGGAGTCGGGTCTTCTCGACTCGCCGTGCCCGCGGTGACCAAGTGGGCCAGGACTTCTACTCCGTCCCCTCCTCCAGCACTAGGCCCGAGAGTTTGTATGATCTCTCCATCCTTAGCGACGAGGAGGAGGAAGAAGAGTATGTATTTTCGTTAATTTTTGTCAATCCTTGATTTCTTGTTATTGTTAATTTGACTTGCCTCGCCTTGCCTTGATTTGACAGTGACAGGGAAACCTTGGCCCAGAGGATGGCCAAAAGGGCAAGAACCAAGGCAGAGGATGAGTCGGCAACAAGCATGGCGTCAGGTGACGACATCGTGGATATCAACCCTCGGCGCAGCCCCCAGCGTGAGGCAACTATCCAATTTGCTTTGGCAAGCATTGGTGTCAAGATATTTACCGCTAACATTGGCATGGGAGCAGGAGAAGAGCACCACGAGGAGGAACGCTCGGAGGCAGATCCAACTGGGACGTCTCCGTCAACCGCTACCCCGGCAAGCAGCTCCCCGGCAAGGACCCCCACGGACGAGCCCATTCACACATATGAAGTGCCGGCAACCGAGGCCACCGGCAACCAGGTGACGACAACCGAGGTTGCCAGAGAGGAGACTATCCCCCCTCAATGGTCTCATTCCGGTAAGCCTTCTGCCATCGAGTACTTTTCTCTCTTAATCTTCTTTTTTTGTTTTCTTGAATTTGATCTGAGTCTTGGTTTTCTCTGTTCTCCACTCTTTCAGATCCGCCTCCATCTGATGAAATGGACATCGACTCCACCATCAAGGAGATCGCGAGGGACGCTGCCGACGAGGCCAGCAACATTGCTGCTGGTGAGGCCGTCGCGGGGCTGACGAGGAGGCCACCAAGGCCGCTCATGAAGAGGCCACCAAGGACGCTGCTGAGGAGGGCGGCAACAATAGTGCCGAGGCCACTAGAGACATCTCTGTTCTAGGAGGGCCAAGTGATGACTTGGCCATGAGGGTGATCCTTACCGGCAAGGCGGCCACGGACGACCATCCTTCGACACCTGAAGAGCCCTTCTAGAGCAAGTATCTAAAGGTTGGTGACAACTTGTTTGTCACCCTCCCTGGGACATCAAGCATTGGGGCACCCATGGAAGGAGAAGCTGATGCGGAGCATCCTTTGGTCATCCCCATGGACATACCTTCATCTCCCAAGACACCACGTGGACCTATGACAAGAGCCCGTGCAAGAGCTATCGAAACCGAGGTTAACTCTCTCCTTGTTCAACTTCCCTTAGACCCACTTGAGACATGGCTACTACCTCAAACGGAGAGACTTTGCATACTTAGGTACCAAGGAATCCGCCAAGGTGAAGGAATGGAGCAAGATGGTTGCCAAGAACTCGGAGATGACTATGCCCAGCCCAGGAACACCGGTACAACCGGTCAACTACCGTTCAACAACCGGTCCACCGGTTTAACCGCTCCACTACCGCCCAACCACCGGTTAACCTTCTGTAATCGAGCGGTGCAAGACCGGTCGGTACTAGCCCGGTTGTTCCCACAGCATCAACCAGACCGGTACAACCGGTCCCTCAAGCGGTACAACCGGTCCCCCCTCAAACGAACACATCCAGGAACTGGTACCTAAACTCCCGGTGGTACAACCGCTCTGATTACTGGTACAACCGGTCCGCCTACGTGCTGTGAAAGGGCAACAACCCATGTAACCCCCAACTTACCCCTTGGACTATAAATACTCTTCCCCTAGCTCCGAATTAGGGTTAGCAAAGTACATTTAGACATTGAGTTGAGCTTTGCTCCTTGTATCTCCTCTTGGGGAATCAAGACCTCTCTAGGGAGAAGGATCCCCATCATAGGATCATCAAGACCTCCTAAGGGAGAAGGATCTCATCTAGATCATCAAGACCTCACCTCCTTTGGAGTGAGAAGAACTTTACATTGTGCTTGCTTCCATAGATTGATCTTGTATACTTGTGGATCTCATGTATGCTATCCTAGTGGATGTGTGATTTGGGTTTGTTTGAGTGATTTCCCTTTGTTCTTCTTACTTGTTCTCCCTTTTCCCCCTCCAAGTGTGAAAAGGTCATCACATTAGGGTTCCACCCTACATCATCTTGGATCAGAGCAACGTTGATTCACACTTTGGAGTCTTTCCCCTCCACTTTCTAGCCCCAATTTTGTTGTTTTTGCCCAATTTTGAAAATTCCCCACCGAAATAGCCATACCAAAAAAATTGTGATTTGTTGGTTTCATGATGTTTTGTTGATTTGGATCCTTGAATTTGCTCTGTTTCAAGTGGATCTAGCTTTCCCCCACCTTCCCCACCTTGAAATTCCCCAAAAAATTTCGTTCTTCCGCCCAGATTTGGAATCTGGAAATTTTCCCGTGTTTACCGGTTGTACCGCCACACTACCGGTCAACTACCGGTCGACCGGTACAACTGCCCTACCACCGCTCAACAACCGCCCTGACTGACAACTTCCACAACATTCGACACTTCTACGAGAAGGGCATCTTCTACCACGGTGCAGCGGCATCTTCGCCAATGTACTAAAGACCATGCACTCACCTTCCTCGACTTAGACAACGACCGTCTCACCATCATGACACCACAACCGTAAGCAAGGATGGTAACATCGACGAAAAAATGTTGATTTCCTTGCCATTGCATTGATAACCCCAAGCCCATCTTTTGCGTCGCTTTCCTACGAGACTAGCCCTTTGAGTATTGTCGGGCAATGCTACTTGTGCACTTAGTGATACCGTTCCGCATAGCCATCATAGCGTGCATATATCATCATATCATCTCTTGTGCCAAAATTTGTTCCCGCATATACATCATTGCTATCTTCGTAAGAGCATTTCGTAAAAGTGGCCAACAGAAACTATCAAAAGAAAGAGAAGCTTTTAAGAAAAAGAGAAAAGAGAAACAACAAGCTTGTAAGCAATAGCCATAGCATCACCACATTACATAGCATATTTGATCATCTTGGATCATTGTGACAAGTTCACCGGGAATCATACATACATAGCATAAGTGAGATAGAAAGCCATATGTTTTGTCTCATATAGGTTGTGCACAAGTTCGTATCCGCCTATTGAGCAATCGTGCTAGTGTCTCTCTAGTGTTGTGCAACACGAGCGTTTTCTGTGGATTCCACATTTTGAGCTCATTCCTTGGTTGCATGACCTCATTTATCTATCCGTGCGTGTGTTTCCGTGTACTACCTATTGCTATTGGTCTACTTGTTATACTTGAGAACTTGTGAATCTTTTTCAACATTATTGATATCTTGCTAGAAAATTGCAACTATTTTGTGCCACCATCCTAACCAAGCTACTCCATAAGCATTTTTGTGTAGGTGTGAAAAACAAACCCGGTACCAATTCTACTATCATAGCAATACATTGAGTGATACTCGATACATCTTCAATCTTCGAAAAAGGTAACTTTGGTTTTGTTCTCTCATTTCCTACTCACCTCAACTTGATCATGATGGATAGGCCAAGTACATCTTCGAATCCTCTCTTCGACGAGCATGAAGCACCGAACAACTACGTATCCAAGAGCCATCTCTTTGGGGTACAACGAGCCTTGCATCAAGAAAATGAAGCTTTGGGTGATCGCATCGAGCAACTCGCCACCGACTTGCGTCACTCCGAAACACGGACAAGAGACTACCTCGACACCAAGCTTACTACACAAATGGAAGAATTTTGTGCCTTGATGATTGACTGCGCTTCTACAACTTCATCCTCGACAAGGAGAACACGGTCAAGACGACATTCTTTGGATTCATCATCGGATGCAAGTCTTCATCGAGCTCGTCTACATCCTCGGCAAGAATGTGAAGCGCCACCAAATCCTTTAAATGGCAATGGGTTGCAACAATGTCTTTGAGAGTGCTAACGTCAATGTCATCAAGTCCAAGACAACACACGCCACGAACAAGTTC
Organism: Elymus sibiricus; assembly: GCA_039707655.1. Classification (NCBI taxonomy): domain Eukaryota; kingdom Viridiplantae; phylum Streptophyta; class Magnoliopsida; order Poales; family Poaceae; genus Elymus; species Elymus sibiricus. The sequence continues at coordinate 258,211,489 of CM077664.1, read as the reverse complement.
CACGAAGTCAACAACAAGACACACAAGACGGTGAACCACTTCGGCAAGAGCAACAACATCATGGGGAACAAGCCCTAGAAGCCCAACGTGCCCTTCGAGACACCACTCGTGCTCTAGAAGAACCCAACCATCGCGCGCGTGAAGAAGAAGAGGCACGTCACCAAGAAGCCGCACACCAAGAAGAGAATCAAGAAAGGAGGAACCGGGCAAGATTACCTCGTCCCCACCGTCAAGCCAATCACATGCAGCAAGAAGAAAACGGGGATGATGACCCACCTCCAAGACAAGAGCGACGACAACATCAGCATAATGACGAAGAACGCTACGCCAAGCTCAAGTTCAACATGTCCAAGTTTTCCGGAAGCAATGACCCCGAAGACTACCTCTCATGGGCCTTAAAGGTGGATAAGATATTTTGTCTACAAAACTATGACAAGTAAGGGAAGGTAGCCATGGCATCGCTTGAGTTCCAAGACTATGTTCTCTTTTGGTGGGAGAAAGTGGCTGAGAGACGCCAAGAGAATGGCAAACCACCTCTCACAATGTGGACTCAAATGAAAAATGTCATGAGAGCTCGCTTTGTGCCTACACACTATAGCCGCGACCTCTTCAAGAAACTTCAACTCCTCAAGCAAGGCACCAAGTCGGTTGAAGAATACTACAAAGAAATGGAGATTGCAATGATACGAGCCAACGTCAAGGAAGATGATGAACAAACTATGGTGCGTTTCTTGAATGGCCTCAACCATCCAATCAAGAAAATTGCGGACTTCCAACCATACTCCAACCTCCTCGTGCTAGTGCACCAAGCAACCAAAGCAGAGCGACAAGTACAGGAGGACTACAAGTACTCCAAGTACTCTTCCAAGACCTACGGTTCTTACACCCAAGCTTCAACGACTACGACACCTCCTACTATGACTCGACCTACATCAAGTACCGGCGACAATTCAAGCTCCAAGCAACCAATGACATCTTCGAATCGTCTTCCTACTAATACAAGCAACTTCAAACCAAGAGCTTCGTCATCAACAACTCCTACGGATGCCACCGACAAAACAAGGGACATCAAGTGCTTCACTTGCAAGGGCCGAGGCCACAAATCTTTTGAGTGCCCAACACGATGCACTATGATCCTCAACGCCGACGGCACCTATGACTCTATGAGTGATGAAGAAATGGAAGCACTTGAGCACGTGGCAATGTAATGACAAGTGAATGAAGAAGAAGATGATCAAGTGTTTTGCAACAATGATTTGAACCCCGCTCTTGTTGTCTCCAAGGTCTTGACACTTCAACAACATCAAGATGAAGACTAATGTTGCCACATCTTCCATACCAAAGCGGGTATCCAAGGACGTTCCGTCAAGGTCATCATCGACGGCGGAAGTTGCCACAACTTGGCAAGTGAAGAATTATGCTGCAAGCTACAATTGGTGAAGAAGAAGCACCCTCGCCCCTACAAGGTCCAATGGCTTAGCGACTCCAGCACTATTCAAGTGGAGCACACCATCCAAGTATCCTTCAAGATCGGCACCTACGAAGATACCTTGGAGTGTGATGTGGTTCCCATGTCTGTATGCCATCTCCTCCTTGGAAGACCTTGGCAATTTGACCGCAGCATCATCCACAATGGATGGCACAATCACTATAGCTTCAAGATGAAGGGCAAGGAATTCGTTCTTCGACCAGTGTCACCAAGTGAAGTCATCGCGGACAAGCAAGCATCTACCCATCGTGGAGAGTCAAGTGAGCGAGTGAACCACCAAAAAGAGAGTGAGCGCCACAAGCCAAAAATGAGCGACTCCACGATGAGCGACAAGAGGGACCTAGTGCTTCTAGCTACCAAGAGAGATTTGAGGGATGTGAGTGAGAGCCCATCAAGTGTTCTTCACTTTGTGCTTGTGTGCAAAGATGAAGTGGTGCGGACTAATACTTCACAACATTTTCTTTTGGTATTGTCTCATCTATTGCAGGAATTCGAGGATGTGTTTCCTGATGAGCTACCTCCCGGACTTCCTCCACTTCGCGGAATCGAACACCACATCGACCTCATCACCGGCGCACCTCTACCGAACATGGCACCTTACCGCGTCAACCCCGAAGAGACCAAAGAGATCCAAAGGCAAGTGCAACATGTCATGGAGAACGGGTATGTATGCGAAAGCTTGAGCCCTTGTGCCGTTCCAGTCATTCTTGTGCCTAAGAAAGATGGTACCTATCACATGTGCTCCGATTGCCGTCCCATTAATGCTATCACTGTTAGATATAGACATCCCATTCCTCGCCTTGATGACATGCTTGATGAACTTAGTGGAGCCACCATTTTTTCAAAAATTGACCTTTAAAGTGGTTATTATCAAATTCGCATGCAAGAAGGTGATGAATGGAAAACTGCTTTCAAAACAAAATTTGGATTGTATGAATGGTTAGTCATGCCTATGGGTTTATTTCAAGCTCCTAGCACTTTTATGCATGTGATGCATTATGTTCTTCAAAAATATATTGGCATTTGTGTTGTGAATTACTTTGATGACATGCTTGTGTTTAGTGAAACTCTTGAAGATCATGTCAAACACCTTAGAGACGTATTGCAAGTTCTTAGAGACGAGCGACTTTATGCTAACATGGAAAAATGCACTTTTGGTGTTGATAAGCTTGTTTTCTTGGGCTTTGTTGTCTCATCTATGGGTGTTCAAGTTGACGAAACTAAAATTGATGCTATTAAGAATTGGCCACAACCAACCAATTTGCTTCAAGTGCGTAGTTTCCTTGGCTTAGTCGGATTTTATCGTCGCTTTGTGAAGGAATTTAGCACTATTGCATCACCATTGCACGCATTGAGTAAGAAGAATGCACCATTTGTTTGGGGTCCATCTCAAGATGCCACATTTCATGAGCTTAAGAACTTGCTTACACATGCTCCATTACTTGCATTACCCAACTTTGATAAAACTTTTGAAGTGCATTGTCAAGCTAGTGGTAATGGCATTGGTGGTGTGTTGATGCAAGAGAAGCGCCCTATTGCATAATTTAGCGAAAAACTCTCCGGCGTGCAACTTAACTACCCCATCATGACAAAGAGTTATATGCTTTAGTGAGAGTCTTGCATGTGTGGGAACATTATCTTCGTCCACGTGAGTTTGTCATCCATACGGATCATGAAACTCTTAAGTACCTTAAGGGTCAAACCAAATTGAATAAGCGTCATGCTAAATGGAGTGAGTTCATTGAATCTTTTCCTTATGTTATCAAGTATATCAAAGGTAAGGAAAATGTTGTGGCAGACGCTCTTTCCCGCAAGTGCATGTTGGTTACTCAACTTGAGTTGAATGTTATAGGATTTGAGCACATTAAATACTTGTATGCGCATGATGCATCATTTGCGATTCCTTATGCCAAATGCCTAACTCATAAAACTTGGGAGCACTACTATTTGAAAGATGATTATCTTATGAGAGCTAACAAACTTTGTATTCCCGAGTCTTCTCTTCGTTTTTTACTTTTGCAAGAAGCTCATGGTGGAGGACTTATGGGACATTTTGGGCGCGACAAGACATTCGCCACGCTCTCCAAGAACTATTTTTGGCCAAAGATGTCTCGCGACGTTTCATGCTACACCAACCGGTGCTCTACATGCCGCAAAGCTAAGTCAAAAGCTCAATCCCATGGTCTATATATGCCACTTCCTATTCCGTATCACCCATGGGAAGATATTAGTATGGATTTTGTGCTTGGTTTGCCTCGAACTCAAAATGGCAAGGATTCCGTATCACTAGTGCAGAATCAGCCTTTAGTCCCGGTTCATAAGGGCCTTTAGTCCCGGTTCAACAACCGGCACTAAAGGGTCGCGACTAAAGCCCCCCCCCCTTTAGTCCCGGTTGCATTCGAACCGGGACTAAACGCCATCCACGTGGCCGCTGCCTGGGGCGGAGGATGGAGGACCTTTAGTCCCGATTGGTGTTACCAACCGGGACCGGTTGGTAACACCAACCGGGACTAAAGGAATTTTTTTTTAATTTTTTTTAAAAAAATTACATTTTTTTGATTTGTTTTTAAGTTTTATTCTGATTTTCAAATCTTTGAATTATATGACAATTTAATCTCATTCCAAATCGTCCAACTTCCCGGTCAGTCACCCATCATCTCACTGCTCCAGCCCCAGCACGCTTAACTTCCTGGTTCTATCGCCCCTAGTTTCCAAGTCTGCACTTGTTTTTTTCCTAACAATAGTAAGCTATCAATCCTATTAACCCTTAGGTCTTGATGTCACATGATTTAATTTTTTGAATTCCAAACAATTATTAAAATAAACAAAATAAGTAATAATAATATTGAATTTCAATGAAAATAAAATAAGTAATAATATTATTTTATTCATTTTTTTGCCATTTATTCATTTAATATGGCATAATTAATATCTTTAAATCTATAAATCGAAATTCAAAAAATAATATATCCATTATTATCAGAAAAATGCGAGGAATCCAAATATGACAATCTTATTATTATCAGAAGTTATACCTTATTGTTATATGTATCATATCAATCCTATTAAGTTATAGCCGTTTTACTTTTTCATAACACTTTTTTGCAAAACATGTCGAAATTTATGTTTTTAATTTTCCTTACTAGTAGATGTAGTAACATAACTACATCTCGAAGGATTTTAATTTTTTAAGTTTTTATCATTTTCTTTTGTTTTTTTCACCCACGTGCTGATGTAAATGACCCTGAAATTGAAAAACACTACAAATAAACTCCGAAAAGGTTGAAACTTGGCATGGTATCATCATTTCACCCACATAGCTTGTGCTAAAAAGTTGAGAGGGTTACGGCAAAAACTGGATGCACTTCGTGTACAAACTGGACCATCTCCTTTGAAGTATCAAGGTTTCGGACGAAAACTCATCTGTTACAAAGGCATTTAATTTTTTTTAAACTTATTTCAACTCCAGACTTTTTGTGTATTCAATATGCACCATTCAAAGGCACATCCTCAAATTTCAACCCTTTCTAACTTCATTTGCTATTTTTCATGCATTTAATGATTTTTTGAGCTAAATGACCCTGAAATTGAAAAGCACTACAAATAAACTCTGAAAATGTTGAAACTTGGAATGGTATCATCATTTCACCCACATTGCTTGTGCTAAAAAGTTGAGAGGGTTACAGCAAAAACTGGATGCACTTCGTGTACAAACTGGACCATCTCCTTCGAAGTATCAAGATTTCGGATGAAAACTCATCTGTTACAAAGGCATTTCATTTTTTTAAACTTATTTCAACTCCAGACTTTTTGTGCATTCAATATGCACCATTCAAAGGCACATCCTCAAATTTCAACCCTTTCTAACTTCATTTGCTATTTTTCATGCATTTAATGATTTTTTTGAGCTAAATGACCCTGAAATTGAAAAGCACTACAAATGAACTCTGAAAAGGTTGAAACTTGGCATGGTATCATCATTTCACCCACATAGCATGTGCTAAATAGTTGAGAGGGTTACGACAAAAACTAGATGCACTTCGTGTACAAACTGGACCATCTCCTTCGAAGTATCAAGGTTTCAGACGAAAACTCATCTGTTACAAAGGCATTTCATTTTTTTAAACTTATTTCAACTCCAGAATTTTTGTGCATTCAATATGCACCATACTACAACATGTTAAAATCTACAAAAAGAACTAACTAAAAATAATAATAAACAACAATTAAATGACGAAAACAACTATATAAGCAAAACAGTACTATTTTAATTAAAATCCCAATTTAAATTATTTTAAAAATAACAAAATAAATCTTACTATGACAATAATCTAACATGTGACTAGGAGCAAAAATAATTAAATTAAAAACTATTTTTAAACTCAAGTTATTCACAATCTAGGGTTTGAAGCAAATTTTAACAAATTCAAATTTAAACCATTCAAATTTGAAAACTAATGGCACAATCAGAAACTAGACAAAATTTTGAATCTAATGCAAAAAGAATCACTCAAAAACATCAAATATCCTAAAAGATATAAGCAATTTAAAACAGAAACTAAAAACAGAAAACAAATGGAAAAACAGAAAAGAAAAGAAACCCGGCAAGCTTTTCACCCGGCAAGCTTTCAGAACCCCTTTAGTCCTGGTCTAACCTTTAGTCCCAACCTTTAGTCCTGGTTGGAGACACCAACCCGGACTAAAGCCTAAACCCCTTTAGTCCCGGTTGGTATCTCCAACCGGGACTAAAGGTCTAACCTTTAGTCCCGGTTGGAGACACCAACCAGGACTAAAGGGTCTCGCGGGGGCCCCAGCCTGACGCCAGCCTGCCACCACACCTTTAGTTCTGGTTGGTATCTCCAACCGGGACTAAAGGTAGCCAATGAACCAGGACTAAAGGCTAGCCGTTGGAACTGGGACTAATGGTACCATTAGTCCGGGTTCAAAACTCAACCAAGACTAATGAGGTGAACGTAAAGTCGTTTTTCTACTAGTGTATTTGTTGTTGTGGACCGTTTCTCTAAGATGGCACATTTCATTCCATGCAACAAAGTCGACGATGCTTCACATGTTGCCAACCTCTTTTGTAGGGAAATCTTTCGATTGCATGGAGTGCCCAAGACGATTGTATCGGACCGCGATGTCAAGTTCCTAAGCTACTTTTGGAAGACACTTTGCGCCAAGCTTGGAATCAAGCTACTATTCTCTTCGGCTTATCATCCCCAAACTGTCGGCCAAACAGAGGTCATGAACCGGATGCTATCCACACTCCTTCGTGTGTTGATCAAGAAGAACATAAGGGAGTGGGAGGAATGCTTACCAATCACCGAGTACGCCTATAATCGAGCAAGACATTCGACTACCGGCAAGTCCCCCTTCGAGGTCATCTACGGCTTCAACCCGTTGTCTCCATTGGACATCCTACTGCTACCACTCCAAGAGCGCATCAACATGGATGCGAGTGCATGAGAAAACATGGTTATGGGTTATTGTGCATTACATATTATACGCCCGTCTTGCCATGTTCACTTTGCATGATATGCTCATTTCCATTTGGATGACATGCTTTGGTGACCCATGCTTTGCATTACACATAATCCATGATTCTAGCACTTGTATGTGTATTTGCATGCTTGATGGAGATATCACTTGTTATTGCCATGTTTGCTTTGTACCCCATGCCTATGATGATACTTTGATATTGGTTTGTGTTTGTGCTTACAATATGTCATGTGCATTGCCTATATCTATTATTTGTTCGCATGACATGATTGCCATGATTTCCTCTAGTGTGTTGCATCTTCGCTCCACTAGTTTGCATGACACGATTACTATGATTGCTTGCCTTGTTGCATCACAGATGATTCATACTTGCTCGTTTCATGCGGTTGATGGCATCCATTCACATGCTTTGCACATGATTGATATTGCTTCTTATCATATATCTCCATATGTTGCATCTCTCATGCTAGATGATTTGCAATGTCTTGAGTGCAACAATGCTTTTAGTCTTGCTAATGAGATTGCCCCCATATCTTTCTCCCATATTATTGGAGCTTTTGACATCTTTCATGTGAAGCATGCGTGTCTTCCTTCTTTGCACCATATGCCTAGTGCCATGAATATTGCCATTGTTGCATCATATTATTCATGCACTTTTGCTACTAATGGTTATGTGCAAGAGAAGAGAAACATCATGATGGATGATGTGTTTATCTACCATGCACATGCGTTCTTTGCTTTGTTGTGTGCATGTGTAGGATCGTTCGACCCCGTGTCAACTTTAACTTCACATGAGTTGACCATTCGAGCTCTTGAGAATGAGACACTTTCGACCGACGTGCTTCTACAATTCATTTGCTACCATTTCGGCATTGTGAAGGATGCACAAGGACATGCTTTTGAGGTGATATCCTTCTCTTTTAAGAATCCCAACACCATGAGCATGAATATTGTGGAGCATACTTCATGTGTTGCTTGCACCATGACACTTTGCACACATGTTAGAGCTATTACTTTCACTCATGATTGCCACATTGCCATGCCTCATGACATATATCCCTTGTATGTTGCATCCAACTTGTGCATTACTTGCTCCTATCATATGCTTGGTTGCAACAATGTCATTTCTTCACATATGCCATGTCCCATTGATTGCTACATGCTTGACTTCATTGCCTCACACATGATGAACATTTGCACTTTCTATTGTGTTGAGTGCCACACTATCTTCACTACACCATGTGCACATTATGGTTGGTTTGTCTTGCATGTTACTCATGTGTTTAGACATCTCATTTCCTTTGGTGTTGTGAATGATTCATATGCCTAGCATCGACCATTTATTGAGCGCTTTGTGCATGCTTGCTATGACCTTGAGGTAGATGCTTGTTCTCTTGCCACACATATTCGCATCTCTACCTCCCATTTGCATGCTTGTTTCCATGATGATCTTGATTGTGCTCAATTTATGTGCTTACATGTCATGACTCCTTCCTTTGTCACACCTTATGATATGCATGATGACGACACTTGTTGGATGAATCACCTCTTGAATGCTTGGTTTTGCACTTACGCTAACCACATTTGTTTTTACAAGTGCTTGTTCTCCTTGTTCCTTTTTAAGAAATCACAAGACGGTGCGACATTGGAGAGTGCCCATTTCGAACTTCAAGATGAAGAGTACTTGGTGATCGTTCACTTCTACAGGGCGACGCCATCTCTTTCCCACGGTGATTTGATTTTTGATCCGAGGATGGATCTTTTCCAAGGGGGAGGGGATGATGCGGAGCATCCTTCGGACATCACCATGTCAAGAGTCCATTTGGCAAGTGACACGTGCGACATCTACTTCACATACACAAAGGTGAATCATCTCCTTTACACGTGTTCACTTGACCCCTTCGAGGATGGTATACTACTTGACACTTCTCCCATGTGAATGCATAGGTATTGTTGGAGCTTCATGGATGACAAGGAGGAGTGCAAGCGCCAAGGAACGGCTACACCATCCGTGAGGGACGTGTGGAAGCGAAGACGGAAGAAACGGAGCTGCAGGAAGCTACAGCGGCCGGACATCTGGGCCAGAGGCCGGACATCCGGCGTCACACCAGCAGCCGGACATCCGACCAGTGCCCGGATATCCGGCGACTGGCAACAGAAGGTTGGACATCTCCAGGATGGACATCCGGCCAGAGCCTCAAACATCCGGCGCCTCCCGAGAGGCCGGACATCCGAGCCTCAGCCCGGACATCCGGCACCGCCTGCGCACGTGGACAGGGCCCGAGGCCCATGTATCTCTCTTTCCCCCTCCCACTTCATCGCTAGACTATAAATACCCCTTCCCCTCCTCATTCTAGGGTTGGCTAAGATTAGAAATACACATTAGAGCTTAGCTCATGTACCTCCCCTGGTGGGATTCCTCTTGAGAGAGAAGACTCCATTGGAGTACAAGACCTCCTAAGGGAGAAGGATTCCCCAAGTGAATCATCAAGACCTCATCTCCTCTTGGATTTGGGATGAACCCTACCATGTATCTTCCCCTTTGTTGTTCTTGTACGTTGTGATCTTGTGTGTCTGTGAGTCTAGTGGATGTGTGATTGGACTTGTTCTTGAGTGTTCCTCTCATGATTTCCCTCGTGTTCTTCCCCGTATTCTTCGTAGGATCCCCTCCAATTCGTGAAAGATCATCAATTAGGGTTCCACCCTACTTCACCATGGATACCAAATGACATTCGAGATATCATCCTACGGCAAGAAGCACAGCAAAGAAAAAGCTAAGTTGAGAAACTTTAAAATAAATTCTTTGTTGTAGTTGCATTTTCTCCTTGAACGATTTTGGCCTTTGTATGAGAAACATGCACGCTAAGGAACCTTGTCGTGATCAGTTACGCCCTTACTTTGCTTCGAGTCCACTCAACAACTTGAGTGGCTGCGTTGAGATCGTCAAGTGTATCCTTGCCGGCAGCGGCACTTCCGGCAAGCTGCTAAGGACCCGTTCCTCAAGCGCTCGCGGCAAGAGTGCATGCACCGCAAGTTTCCGGCAAGCGTAGGGTACAAAAATCATACAAAGACAGAATAAGACAAGAGGATAGCATGCATACATCCATTCAAAACACAAGTTATAGTACATCAAAACACAGTGCAAACCTAACTTAAGATAAATCTGTCTTTTACATGATCATGCACGCGACAAGTATGGCTACAAGATTAGTGGGTAACTCCACCCTCTGTCCTGGGGATCTGTCCAACCCTGTCGGTGAAGGGCGCGATGAGCTCTTCGGTGGTTCTGGTGTCGGCTCCCCTCGGCAGGCTGGCGAAAACCTTGGTGAGATCAATGCCTGGGTTCCGGTACACCACTTTGACGAGTACCTTGAAGAGGACATCCCAGTAAAGCTTGCGGGATTCGCTGGCAAGGTATGCGGCTCAAGCCCCGTGATGCTTCTCCAGTGCCTTGATCAAGATTTCGAAGAAGAGAGTGAGCCTGGCGCTGGCGGTGTCCCCTTCAGTGATAGAGTAGTGGTATTCCGGCAAGCCCATGGCAGACATCTGTGCAGAAATGTTCTCCGCGGCAACCACAAGATGGTCAATCCAAAGCTTTTAGGCGCCCATGAGCTCATTGAAAGTGCTGGCGGTGCTCGTGACTAAGGCCTTCTCATCTTGGAGGTCCTTCATCAAGATCTTCTCACACTTTCTGGCTTCATCAAGAGACTTCTCTAAGGCGGTTAGTTTCATCTTGTGATCCTTGATAGTATCATTGGCCTTGGCGAGCTCTTGGCTCTTGGTGAACACTGAAGTTTGCAACTCGCCAAGGTGTGACTTGCCTTCTCTGCCTCTGCTTCGAGTGCCAGGATCTCCTTGCCGTTGGCAGCGATATCCGCTTCGAGCACTCGCACCTTGCCTTCTAGCTTGATCTTGGCAGCCTCTGCGGCTTTGGCAGCATCGACGGCCTCCTTGATCTTGCTGGCATGCTCTGTAGCTTGAGCCTCGATGGCCTCTTTGTCCTTGTGCTCTAGCTCCTGGGTTTGCTATGAGACGAGGGCCTGGATCTCATTATCCTTGCCGCGAAGCATAGCGGCAAGCTCCGCTTCACGAATGGCAAGCTTCTTAATAAGCATCAAGGCCAACCTTGCGCTCATTTAGCCCTGCTTCCGTTGCCGCTATCTTCTGCACAGCTTCCTCATGTGCCTTGTTGGCCTTATCCTTTTCCAAGACAATTTTCTCTTTGGCCTTGGCAAGCTAGGTGTACTGTTCTTGGAGGTCTTGGAGACATTCTGCATACCAGATCTATGTTTCCTCCACACACTTCTTGAACTCCTCCGCCGCCTTGTCAAGGACGGCAGCCCTAGAATCCAACTTCTCGGTACGGCTGATCTGGCATGCTTGAAGCTTCTGGAAGTTCACGCCCATAGCCTTGAGGAGCTGTTGTTCCTTGGTCTTGCTGCTATTGGCGTGCGGTTCATCAATGACCTCAAGCCTGGTGGCGGCAATGATCTCGTTGTCCAAGGCTTCCGATGTAGGGTGGAACCCTAATGTGATGACCTTTTCACACTTGGAGGGGGAAAAGGGAGAACAAGCAAGAACAACAAAGGGAAATCACTCAAACAAAACCAAATCACACATCCACTAGGATAGCATACATGAGATCCACAAGTATACAAGATCAATCCATGGAAACAAGCACAAGGTAAAGTTCTTCTCACTCCAAAGGAGATGAGGTCTTGATGATCTAGATGAGATCCTTCCCCCTTAGGAGGTCTTGATGATCCTATGATGGGGATCCTTCTCCCTAGAGAGGTCTTGATTCCCCAAGAGGAGATACAAGGAGCAAAGCTCAACTCAATGTCTAAATGTACTTTGCTAACCCTAATTCGGAGCTAGGGGATGAGTATTTATAGTCCAAGGGGTAAGTTGGGGGTTACATGGGTTGTTGCCCTTTCACAGCACGTAGGCGGACCGGTTGTACTGGTAATCAGAGCAGTTGTACCACCGGGAGTTCAGGTACCGGTTCCTGGAGGTGTTCGTTGGAGGGGGGACCGGTTGTACCGCTTGAGGAACCGGTTGTACCGGTCTGGTTGATGCTGTGGGAACAACCGGGCTGGTACCGGTCTTGCACCGCTCGATTACAGAAGGTTAACCGGTGGTTGGGCGGTAGTGGAGGGGTTAAACCGGTGGACCGGTTGTTGACCTGTAGTTGACCGGTTGTACCGGTGTTCCTGGGCTGGGCACAGTCATCTCCGAGTTCTTGGCGACCATCTTGCTCCATTCCTTCACCTTGGCGGATTCCTTGGTACCTAAGTATGCAAAGTTTCTCCGTTTGAGGTAGTAGCCATGTCTCAAGTGAGTCTAAGGGAAGTTGAACAAGGAGAGAGTTAACCTCGGTTTTGATAGCTCTTGCACGGGCTCTTGTCATAGGTCCATGTGGTGTCTTGGGAGACGAAGGTACATCCATGGGGATGACCGAAGGATGCTCCGCATCATCTCCTCCCCCCCTTGGGAAAGATCCGTCTTCGGATCAAAATCCACATCACCATGGAAGGGAGATAAGTCCTTGATGTTGAAGATGTCGCTCACGTTGTACTTGTCACTTGGGATATCGAACTTGTAGGAATTATTGTTGTAGCGTGCTAGCACCTTGAAAGGTCCATCGGCTCGAGGTAGTAGCTTGGACTTGCGTTCGTTGGGGAAGCATTCCTTGTGAAGATGTAGCCACACAAGCACTACTAGGGAAAACCTTATACACAGAATCTTACCAGCAGCGCGTATTAAAATAAGGCGCTACTGCTAATTATCAGTAGCGCGTTACACCAAAGAGCGCTACTGATACCATGATAGCAGTAGCGCGTGAAGAAGAAAGAGCGCTAATACTATAATTGCCACGCCGTTGCCGCCAGACTAGGTATAGTAGTTGCGCCTGTAAAGAAACCGCGCTACTGATAACCAAGTAGTAGTAGCGCGTTGTTAGGTTAGGGCGCTACGGCTAAGTCTGAACTTGGCCACTTGGCGGGACCCACTTAGCAGTAGCGCGTCGACCAGAAGGGCGCTACTGCTACATATTTAGCCGCAATGCGTTTTCCGTAAGCGCGCTACTGCTAAAGCGCAGCCACCACCTTTTCCTCCACCCTCCCCCCTCCCCCACCCTCTCTTCCTTTCACTTTCCCCTAGCTCCCACCTCCTCTCTCCCTCACTTTGCTTCTTCCTCACTACTTCTCCCCCCATTACTCTCTTCTTCTACCTCTATTTCTCTCTCTGTATTGCTCCTAGCTAACTACACCACCTCCATTAATGCAACTCCTTTCTCTTTTTTCCTCTCCTCCACTAGTTAAAGTCATCTCCTTCCCCAACTAGCTAGGTAGATCTACCCATTTAGTGAAGTGACCTATGTACCTCCCTAACTAGATTTAGCCATGTCAAGAAGTAAGCTTTGTCCACTTTTGATCATTCCCTAGGTGTGTGGCGACACCGATCGACATCATCATCACCGTGCTAGCTATATATCTTGAGATAGGTGATTAAAAATTTGTGCTTTTCCAAGAATGGAAATATGTGTATGTGTGCGATATGACATAATCGGGCGATATGATGGAAATTGTGTGTGTGGCATGAGTTGCCACCTAATTGTGCTTGAGTTGCCTATGTTTTGCCGAAATGTCGATTTATTTCCGTTTCGGTGAATTCCGAGCAAACTCTATATGTCCTATTTTTAGGGAAGGTCATGCAGAATTTTTGTATGACTGTGATGCATGCATGCATTTTTATAATCAATTTGTTTATTATTACTGTGCAGGCGTTCATGATGGTCAGTGGAACGATGGTGGAAAGGTGGTTGCGGTCAGCGGTGCAGGACATGAATGAAAATAACCGGACAGAGATTTTATGTCCATGTAGAAGATGCAAAGGAGGAGTTTGGCTCGACCCCTATGAGGATGGTCATTTCATGGTGCACCTGCTCATGATTGGTTTCATGGATGGCTATACTCGGTGGATAATTGAAGATGATGATGATGAGGACGCCGACTGGGCAGGCAATGACGACACGGGGCAAGATGAAGAGATGACCGATGATAATGGCAGCGGAGAAGGGGCCAGACATGGTGGCGGAGAAGAGGCCGGTGGACATGGCGGCGGAGAAGAGGCCGGACATGGCGGCGGAGAAAACATGGACACACCACAGAGTTCGTCGCTACTAAGTTCAATCGTGCGGGAACCCTCATGTTCGAGAACTACTTCGCAAGGAGACAAGTACTGACAGAGCTGCTTCGAGAGAGGAGGCCAAGCTGGAGCAACTGGTGGTAGACTCGAACACTCCATTGTATGATGGTTGCGATCCCGAGGTGACCCGCTTGAGTTTCACGCTCAAACTTCTGAAGACGAAGGCTAAAAACAAATGGACCGACACTAGCCTCGATGAGCTTCTCAAGTACCTACAGGATGTTCTTCCCACGGGGAATCTATGTCCCACTAGTGTGGATGAGGCCAAGAAGATCGTGTGCCCTCTTGATCTGCCGCACGTTAGATACCATGCATGCATCAACAATTGCATCATTTATCGGAAGGAGCATGCGGAAAAAACCAGGTGTCCGGTGTGCAATGCTTCTCGATACAAGAAGGCCGGAAAGAAATCTCCCCAGAAAGTTGTATGGTACTTACCGATCACTCCCCGTCTGCAACGTTATTTTGTAGATCCCAAGGAAGCAAAGCTCATGCGTTGGCACGCGGAGAGGAAAAAGCCCGACGATGGAGATGATCCGAAGCTGAGACACCTCGTGGATGCAAGCCAGTGGAGAGCGTTCAACGGCGAATATCGATATTTCGCATGTGATGCAAGGAACATCGTGCTTGGTGCGTGTACCGATGGCATGAATCCGTTTGGCAACCAGAACACCAACCATAGCACATGGCCCGTGTTTGTATGGATGTACAACATCCCCCCCCTGGGTGTGCATTAAGTCAAAGTACATACACATGAGCATGCTGATTCAAGAGCCGAAACAACCGGGAAATAATATTAATCTGTATCTGGGGCTACTTCAAGAGGAGTTAGACACGTTATGGAAAACACCGGCCAAGACATGGGACGCCAGTAAAGGCGAGTATTTCAATATGAGAGCCGCGCTGATCATGACAGTGCATGACTATCTCGGTTACGGATATGTCGCAGGCCAGGTGTGCCATGGATATTGCGGATGCACACGGTGCATGGATGATATGACGTCTTAGCAGCTAACGTCAACGAAAGAAGGCGGGTCTGGGAAAATCGTGTACATGGGGCATCGAAGATGGCTCGAGAAGGACGACCCGTGGAGAAACCATGGAGATCTATTCAATGGTGAGGCTGAGCATTGAGGACCTCCACGTAAGCGGAGCGGCGCCGAAATCGATGAGCTGTTGAAAAACTGGGAACAGTGCCCTGCGCAGGGAAAGATGATGAAAAAGGTGCTGGAGCCGCTGCTGAAGGTATGGACGACGAGGTCTGTTTTCTTGGACTTGGAGTACTGGCACAAACTCGACATGCCTCATTGCCTTGATCAAATGCATATCTGTAAGAATGTCCTTGAGAGCTTGCTTGCGACACTGATGAACATGCCGGATAAGACCAAGGATGGGCCGAAGGCAAGAAGAGACTTGCAAGATTTGAATATCATGGCAGATCTGCACATGCCGCCCCATAAAAAGTCAGAGGAGACAGACACGGAGACAGAGGCACGGGAGAAGAAGGGCAAAAAAGTGAAGGAAGAGGATTATTGCCCCCCTTCTTGCTTTACCTTAAGTCCGGCTGAGATCGATCAATTCTTCAAGTGCCTTACCAGAATCAAAGTTAGTTCCGGTTACTGTAAGAAGATAAGCAGATTTCTAGACACGAAGAAGAAAAGGTTCAGCGGGATGAAGTCCCATGACTGTCATGTGATGATGATGCAGATACTAACTGTTGCCCTTAGAGGGAAAATGGACAAGCATGTCCGTGACACGCTTATTGGTCTCTGCAACTTTTTCGACATCATCTCTCGAAAGTTGATCAGTGTGAAGCAGCTCCGAAGGCTACAGGAAGAGATCATTGTGATACTAAATGAGCTTGATATGTACTTCCCGCCCGCGTTCTTTGACGTCATGGTGCATCTGTGTGTCCATATTGTCGATGACATAATAGACCTGGGGCCGTCATTCCTGCACAACATGATGCCGTTCGAGAGGATGAATGGGGTCATCAAAGGATTCGTTCGTAACATGTCCCATCCGGATGGAAGCATCGTCCAGGGCTATCTAACACAAGAGTGCATCTCTTTGTGCGAGAATTATCTATATGGTGGAGACCGGCCTGGTGTTGGTTTGCCCATTAAGAAGCACCTTGGGAGGCTCGAAGGAGAAGGTCACTCCAACGATCGTAGGGAACTGCATGTGGGTTACTCGGATCGACGTAACGACTTTGACATAGCAAACTTAGTAGTGCTACATCAACTAGACGAGGTAGATCCTTTCGTGACACTGCACAAAGAAACCATCGCAAAGAAGTATCGTGACCGTGGGCTATGCAGGATGGACACCGAAGTTACTAGAGAGCACAACTCCACTTTCCTACATTGGTTCAAAGAGCATATTCTTGCTAATCCCCCGGAAGAGGGCTCTAAGGACGGATTTCTCATATATGCCTTAGCACATGGCCCCGCGGCCCACCTCGCGACCTATCAGGCATACGATATCAACGGATACACGTTCTACACGGAGGCCAAAGATATGAACAGTGATTTTCAGAACTTAGGGGTGACGATGGAATGCATGACCGGCGACAATGGCACAACTGAGAGATTCTACGGAAGGGTTGAGGAGATCTGGGAGCTTGACTACTCTAGACTGCACAGCGCGACGATGTTCCGTGTCAGATGGGCTAAGAATGTCGAAAGAGAAAACTGGTATTTCACTACCATGTCTATACCCGATGCCAAGAGCGCTACCGTGAACGCCATCGCAAAAAATGAGCCATGGGTACACGCTAAGCATGTGACACAATGCTTCTTCATCACCGACCCGAGCAATCCCAGCCGTGTTGTCGTGAGGAGAGGCAAATGGAACATCATTGGAATGGATGGAGTCACCAACGAGGAAGACTACGACCAGTATGGCAACCCGATGAGGGAAGATGACGATGACGATGAAGTATACATCAAAAAAAGAATCAATACTACATTACCTAAGAAAGATCGTACTCCATGGAAAAGGAAAAGTCAAAATGAGGGGCTCAATTATTCGTCAACGAACAAGAAGGGAAAGAAGATCACTCAAAAACGAAAACGTCAACGCTGAGAAACCATTATCGGTCAAATGATGTAATATATATGTTCCTATTTTGTGTACACACTTAACCGTTATGCATGGGTCAAATGATGTAATATATATGTTCCTATTTTGTATACCCACTTAACCGTTATGGGTGAAATGATGCAATATATATCGCCTTATTTATATACATTGTATCACCTTCCCTTCGTTCCAGCTCTCGGAATAAAAAAGGAAAAGAAAAGGAAAAGAAGAAAAGAAAAGGAAAAGAAAATAGAAGAAACAAACAGGAAAAGAAAAAGGAAAAATGAAAACAATAGCAGTAGCGCTGTTTCAGGAAATGCTCTATAGCTAATACGTATAACAGTAACGCGTTTACGGAACACATGCTATAGCTAATACGTATATCAGTAGCGCTGTTTAATGAAACGCGCTATAGATATCTTAGCTATAGCACGTGTTCTAGAACCGCGCTACTGATACGTTGACATAACCCCCCCCCCCGCGGGCTTCCCGCGCTGCTTCCTCCCCCAAATCCCCACTCTCTTCTCCCCCCTCGTCGCTGCCGGAGCCTATGCCCTCACTGCGCCCCTGCCCTCGCCGCGCCCCTGCCTCGAGCGCCGCCGGAGCCTTGCCCTCGCCCTCGCCGGAGTCTCTGCCTCCTCCTCCTCGACCTCGCAGGAGCCCTGCCCTCGCCCTCGCCCTCACCGGAGTCGCCGTCTCCCCCGACCCCGCTTCGCCTCCGACACGCCTCGGTGCCGCCGTCTCCCCCGACGCCATCTCTCTCTCTGCCCTCTGTAAGCCCTCTCCCCTCCCCTCTTCTCTGCTCTCTGCTCTCTCTCTCTGTTAGTATGAACCCTACCTATTTAGTGCTAGTTAGTATGAATCCTAGGCTATTTTTTAGTGCTAGTTAGTTAATTAGAATTAGTATGAACCCTAGTTAAAAAAACCTAGGACAGATTAGTCGCTATTTTTTAGTGGTAGTTAGTATGAACCCTAGGGTTAATTAGGTGGTATGAACCCTATAGTTAATTAGGTGGTATGAACCCTAGTTAAAAAATAGAATTAGTATGGGTTAAATGAATTCTAGGTATTTATTTATTTTAGTTAAAGCAATTGTTGCTATTTAAATATAAAACAGAATTGATTAACCCTAGGTGAATTAGTATGAACCCTAGGACAGATTAGGTAGTATGAACCTAGTTAACTAGTATGAACCCTAGGTTTTCAAATTAGGACAGAAATTTAGCTAGGTTTCAAATTAGGACAGAAATTTAGGTAGGCTGAATTTAGTTTCAAATATCGTGAAGAAAAAGGACTTCTTGCATTTTCTTCAAGTTCTATATTTTTCTTGCTGTTATATGCAAATTTGAAGTGGACATGTATGTGGACATGTGATTTGGACATGTGATATTTGGAATTTGGACATGTGATATTTTGTACATGTGATGTTTGGAAAATGATGGTTATGTGCAGGGTAAATGATTCGAGTGGCCTATGTTTCGCCGGAATGTTGATTCATTTCCATTCCGGTGAATTTCAGGCGCTCGATATGTCCACTTTTTAGCAAAGGTCATGCCGAAATTTTCCGTGAATTTTGGCATGACTTGTGCTAGAAAGTAGGCATATCGAGTGCCGGGATTTGCTGCCACGGGAATGAAACGGCATTCCAGCAAACCATAGACCCTTTTTTATGTCATTTCTCATTTTATTATAGTTTAAGAATTAAACGAGGAGACATAATCGTAGGAAACATGTCGAACAACGAAGAAACCGGGCCTTCTGACGACGGTGCAGACGAGATGGATTACGAGGGTGAATATAACTACCTCGACTATTTGGCTGCTAAGCATAGTCAAGGTTTGCAGGGTGGCCTCGATGATGGTACTGACGCTGACATCGACACCGATGGCACCAGCACCGATGGCGGCACCGAGACCGGCAGGGAACATACCGACGGGGAAGGTACCGGCACCGAAGCCACCAACGAAAAGAAGAAGAAGAAGAAGCAGAGGATACAAAAACCTAACAAACTCGGCATTGGACGACTGCTCATCACAAAGATGGCCCCTGGCAAGTTTGAGCCATTAGAGCCGGATGAACCTCGCAAGTGCTATGGGAACCAACTCGGATGCATCCTAAGGGAAACCGCGAGCATCAACAACGATGACTTAAGGGGTAAAGAACATTTGAAGTGAGTCTTTGTCAATGAGGCCCAAGTGGGACACCCCTCTCAACCGGGCCTTGAACGAACTTAAGGGACTCCCTTTGGACCAGAAGCCGCAATATGGACGTGTGCACGGCGCCGAAGACGGCGCCACGTGGAAGGTCTTTTACAATGAGGGCCCGGAGGCCAAGAAGAAAAAAAAGAAGTTCAGTCAGGCGGACATCAATGAGAAGGTGAAGCTTGCGTTCGAGAAAAAAGTAGCTGAGGACGCGAAAAAAAGCAGCTCTGGAGAAAAATGAGTTGGACCAGCAGGCAGTCGCTGCAGCTGTAGATGCCTGCTGAAATGATTTTGCTACTAACTTGATCCCAGCTATCATCAACTGGACAAAGGAAAATCCAGACAAGACGGTAGATGATTTCCCCATGCCCAACTTTGTCAGGAGCAACTCGATATCACCTGCTCACGCAACCGCGCCCGCACCCGCACCCGCACCTGCACCCGCTCATAGCAGCCCGTCCTCAGTCTCTGGCGCGCTAGGCGGGCCTTCATCTTTGGTTGAGCTCGACGCCCTCACGGTAATTACACGCCGCACCAACATAAATCTAGAATATTCCATTTTCGTTGCCTTTTGAAAGTTTTACGCCGCAGACATGTCTTTGCAGGCCGACGAAACCCCGTGCACCGTACTCTACTTGATCTAAGGCCAGAAGGTGGACATGGGAAAGGCGGTGATAACGAAGCCCTTAGAACTCATGTTCCACGGCCAGCCGATCCCCGGTGGCCACTTCAGGGTTACCTTGTCGAGTGTGAAATAGGGGCACGAGGATTTGCCTCCTCTAGTACGGCTCGGGGGAGAGGACGACGAGACCCCGCCGCGGCTTGGAAACTACAAGGGTTGGATGCTGCTATGGCCGAAGAATCTTCTTCGTCTGGAGGCGGCCGAGAGCACACCAAGAACCACACATCAGCAAGCAGCTATGAACACCACCACCCTGCCTACGCAATTACCAGCGCCTGTAGTGCCAGGTGAGAGCGGCGGACGACGCGAGGAAGGGGGTCCAATAGTGGCTGATGTAATCGCCCCCATAGAACAAAGAATGGATGATGAGATGGATGAGGATGACCCTCTTCGGTTCCTCAATGACGACGACTTAGAAATGATGAGTCAGCCATATGATGACTCGGGCTATCAGCATGCTCATGAGGAGATGGATGATGTGCCTGCCGGGCAGGAATGTCCTAGCAGGGTTGATTGCAAGAAGTCTCTCTTCATGCAATCCTCACAGGACACGCCTGAAGATGCCGCCTCAATGCAGGCTCAACTAGCCGAGGGTCGTACAGTGCTTAGCCCGACAACACTGGGGCAGGGGGTAATGAAGGGTCTGTAAGGTCATCCCAAGAGAAAGGAGAGGAAGAGACCGGCGAGGAAAGGCTCTGCTGCCTACAAACAAGCCAGAGCACATAGCAGCCAGACAGCGGATTTTGAAGAGCGTGTACCCGTCAAAGGTGCGGCCATATTCCATGTCACGGGTGAGCTGATGCTACTGCCGAAACCATTGGAGCCCATATCAGGGGATCTTAGGAGACTGCACGACCATGTGCTGTCGACTGAGATAAGCCTACTAGCCTCGAAGGATCCAGGATATCCGACAAACGCGGCTCGTGTGCCTGCGGGGAAGTGCTATGTCGACACACGGCCCGCGAAGGTGTTCTTCCTGCGGTTTGAGCATATCTTTGAGATGTTTCTGACAAGGCGGCTCGATTTTACAATCGTCCGCCTTTTTGCGCTACATATGAGCTCCGTCATGAAGAGAGAACAAGTCTCACAAATCTGTGTGGCGGATCCATACTACATGCACGATTCCTTCTTGAGTCTCAGTGACTTTGAGTGTAAAACTGCTAGGGAGTACCTCGAAAACTTCATGATAAGGAATAAGGACCAGCAAATTGTCCTCCTGCCTTATCATCCAATGTAAGTCAGTGCCGGACAACCCTTTCGTACATTTCAATCATTCCTTCTTGCTCATATGGAGAATAATTTGAGGTGTTTTTTCCCCGCAGCAACGGGCGCGCCATCCTTATCGTTATTTACCCGCGAGTCTCCCACGCCGTGTATTTTGACCCTACCAGAAACTACGAGAAGAAGGACTACACCCATGTAATGAATATTCGAGATGATGCTCTCCAAGGCTTCAGCTTGAGGGGTGGCCACCTGCAGATCAGGAAACAAAGGAACCGCAAGACGGGTTTCTCGCATAAAACTAACTTCTGCTACATCCATGTCCCGAAACAAAGCAGGAACGATGGATTCTACCTCCTCCATCTCATGATGGAGTTTAGAAGGGATCACCAAAAGCTTCGCATGACAACCAGAAGCGATGATCATATCCGCAAGTGGGTAGAATCTCAAGGAGAAGCGGATTATAAACTTAGAGATGACTTCTTTCGCATCCAGAGGGACATTGCGACGATCATCATGAAAGAAGTCGTCAAAGAGAAGGGGATGTTCCACCACAGCCCTATATCGCGAGCTGACGTTCGGACTCACATAGCCATGCAACGTCAGGACCTCACGCCATTCAAGAAGCTAGGGAGCATCCTTGATGATATGGAAGGATGGAACTTCTAGTGATTTACAATGCCGATGATGATGATATGTGTCGGTTGAACTTGTATACTTTCTGTAGCGATGAAACTTTGTGATGTCCACGGTCCCTGCCGAACTTGCGTAACGCTACTTTGTTAGTTTGGGTACGATGACCTGCGTACCTCTAGTTAATTAGTTTGCGTACGATGAAACTGCGTTGATTATTTATGTTTACTACATGTTGCATCTATTTGCCAACCCTTTCTTTTTCGTGTTGCTCAAGTATATTTTGTTGCATATGATTGTACATTCTATTGATGAAGATGCATCTCTAACAGGTACCTAGATCCTTGATGGCGAAGAAGCAGTGCTATGTTGTGTACACAGGGAAGGTTCCGGGAGTGTACGACGAGTGGCCTGAGTGTCAGGCGTAGGTGGAGCGGTTCTCGGGCACCAGCCATAAAGGGTACAAAAGCAGACAAGAAGCAGAAGCTAGTTACTTGAGGTTCACGCTAGCGCGAGAGAGGACTCATAACCGCCGCCTCATGTACTGCATAGTTCCGCTCTCACTCATAGTGATAACTCTTCTCGTGTATATCATTGTTTAGAGGGATGACAATGTAGTTGCAAGTATTCTAGACTTGTATCGCTATTTCGAGATGATGACGAGAGAACACTTTGTGTTGGATGATGATTATGATGATGACATGATTTGATGAGACTATTTGTATGTGTATGCTATGACCACATTTGTATGTGCATCATATGCTAGAGATTATTGTATAAAGCCTGTACAAATACAAAATAAATATGCAGAAAAAAAAATCAGAAACTAATAAAACTATCAGTAGCAAGGGGAATGAAGTTAGCAGCAGCGTGCACTTAGCAGTAGCACTGCTTATGGTAAAGCGCTATAGATATTATCAGTAGCGCATTTAGAAGAAGCCCGCTACTGCTACCCATGTATAGCAGTAGCGCAGTTCAACACGCGCTACTGCTACTAGTTAGATGTAGCGCCGTATCAGTAGTGCGGCACCCCGCGCTACTGATACACCTTAGACCCACGCTACTGCTAGCCTTTTCCCTAGTAGTGCAGATCTCTGGGGTTGAACACCATGGGGTGTTTGTTGGTGTTGACCTTGGTCGCGAGTCGTTGTACTTGGCGCTGGATTGCGTGTCTTGCATCTTCATGCACCTTCTTGAGGTGAGGGCCATGTAGAAGAAATGTGCGAAGGCTCATCACATAGAGGGCGGGTGGAGGGTAAGCACTCCATGTTGGCGCACATCTTCATTGCTCTCTAGAGCTCGTTTCATCAACTCATGCGCTTGCGAGGTTGATGAGTAAGTGTGATAACCTACACAAGAAAGGCACAAGCGAAAGAAAGTGTGTGCGTGGTAAATGTACACATCATCCATCATGATGTGTATGTGCACGTGAGAGTTAGCACAAAACAAGCAATGCTCAAAAGAAATTTGAGGCATGGTATATGAACATGTCATCCATCATGAAAGAATAGGTGTTATGTATAACATGATGGGGACACAAATTGAGCATGCAAGTGTATGGCACATCAATATCATATTTATTCATGGGATTTATATGGTGCACACAATCATGGGAAGCATGCAAAGAATGGGATGGATCAAAATCTCCTAAAATGTTTGAGGAAACTATGGGGGTTACCTCAATAGCAATAGCGGAGGCATATTATGGAGAAAACAAACAACATCGAAAACAATGCATGTTCGAAGCTAGGTGGTCATGGCATGGCATATGAGAACAAATGTGCAAATGATGTAAAGGAAGCATATCAATATCATCACAAGAAAAACAAATGCCAATAACCATGGGCTTGTCATCTATGCTATATGTGCAAATTGGGTTTATTTTAATGGCATGTGCATAGTTACTACGATGAGATTGCAAAGATTTGATATGGTTGATCTCATGCATAGCATATGACAAGTCAAGTGGATTGTCAAACATGATGTGACCAAGATAATTATCACAAGAAATCCTATGCAACATGGCATCATAACTAATAGACTCCACATGGCAATCATCAAACTCATCATAAATGGGTAAATCATCGCATGGGGAAATCATACTAGCAAGAAGCATGTCAGTAGGAGGATCAACATCATGCAAGCATGCAATGTCAAGAATGTCCGCTAGTGTGACAAGAGCATCACCTTCACCTATGTTACCTTCTTATTCTCCTCATGTGGTGTAGGTGAGGTGGCAAAAACCAAATCGTGGTCATCATCTTCAACTTGATGGAACCATGTGGGGGTGCATCATATTCCACCATGTCCATCGTCTTGTCCAAAGGAATGACGAAGTCGTTGAGTATCGGCGCGTCATCATATATGGGACCTAGCACCAAATGAGAAGACACAATAGAGGTAGAGGTTAAGTTGTTAGAAATCAAAATGGCCTCACATGCCCTGTCAACTACCTCACTCTCTCTATGTGGTGGCTCACTCACTCCCTCAAAATAGGTGTACTCAAACTCACATATGGTGGAGTCACTCATCTCACTCAAGTAGTGGGGGTTGTGGCTCTCCTCACATGGGAATTGGGGCAACTCGTCATATACGGGGCTAGAGGTGAACTCACTCTCACTCTCAATATGGTGGTTCATGTCGCTCAACTCATCGTCGTCGTCGCCGTGGATGAAGGCCGAAGATGGCACATCATCCCTCTCGCGTCCAAAGATGGAAGCATCATCCTTGCTCATCATCTTGTCGCTCACCTCCAAATCTTTGTGACACCCTGGTTTTTGCTCCTTGATTTTTCCCTTCGCAGGATTTGACTCCCGTCTTTTTTTCGGTGTTCTTGGATTTTCTCTCGCTCTTGGGTATATGAAGATGGTCATTTAGCCTTGCCTTTCCTATCCAACCAGAGGTTCTCTCTAGTCCAATCCTATCACCCAAGATACCTTCTCAAAACTTTGCCACTGAAACCCTACTCTCCGGTCTACCGGAAGGGAAACCCTAATTCCTTCCATTACAAAGGAACCCCAATTTCCTTCGATCTGTTGCCTCCCAATCTTTTCCCAGTGATCATCCCTCATCTATAAACCCTGGATATGCAAAAATATTGCCAAGTCATTTGCAATATTTTTCATTTAAAATTAATTCCTTTTTCTACTGCTTAAAGGAGTTAAATCCAGGAAAATATCTATCCATCTCCAAAGTTCAAGAAAACTTGTGGAGATATTCTTTGCGATCATATTGAGCTCCCATAAAAATATTGGCAATAATTAAATAAGGGAAATTGCCTTCTCCTATTTAAAGCCAATATTGCACTTTGGGCACTTTCCAAAGAAGCTACCATTTTGGTAGCCAGGAAAAATCCCAAATAAATTGTGGAGCTTCTACTATCCATTCTTCACAATTTCCAGCAATATCCCAAGATCCACAGATCAAATTTTGAGAGCATCATCCAATTCTTGTTTCTGGACCTATTTTGAGATTGTGAAGCAACTATATTTTATATTGCTTCAAAAATCCTCAAATTAATCCAGGACCTCACATTCCCTATATGATGTGAGTATACCAAAATTCACATCATTTTATCTAACCATTTTCTCCCAAAAATTCCATCTAATTTCTGTCCAGATTCAAGCTCTGTGAAGGAAGTACCACTTTGGCATTTCCAATTGAGCTGAAATTTTCCCAGTACCTCCATGCATCCAAATAACTCCCCTCCACCAAAATTCAGCTCAATCCATCCAGCCAGTTGAGTGCAGTTTCCATTTTATCATTTCTGTCCAGTTGGGCAACTTGCAAAGGCAGTGCTAGCTAGGGTGATGCATTTGGCCTAAAAATTGGCCACAAGACTCACCTTAGTAGAGTATTGCTACCCACCAAAAACCAGCTCATCTCCCCAAGCCAATATTCTCCAGTAACTTACAAACACTTGCTGGTCAGAACCTAGGTCACCTCCAATCAGTCAATTTCATGTCTTCACTTCCATCCAAAAACTCACATGTCAACTCATTGACCACTAGTGCATCCAGCAGACAAGGTTCCAGGACCATCTAGTGCCCTGGACACACGGAACCCGTGGTGACCATGCGGTGGCCACGCCAAACAGGCGCTCTGCGCACTGTCTTCATAGGGTAGCTCCCTCTGGTCAGCTCTGGCGTGTGTCGTCGTGTCTAGCAGCTCAGCGACGTATTCCTGCCCCTACTGGAACCTTCCCCTCTCCCCATTCTTTCTCCCCATGCCACGGCGAGCCCCGCCACTGAGTTGTCCCACCCGTGACCGCCCTCGTCGCTTTCCTCTCTGTCTTCTTCCTCCTCGATCTCTCTCGAGCGCTCCCGAGGTCTCTCCCCTTCCCACGACCCATCCCGACGCCGGAACCAGCCAGCCACGTTGCCTCATAGCTCCAGTGCGCCGATAAGGTTGCCACGGCGGCCGTCCCCATCCGCACGGCAAGGCCGGCTATAAATAGCCACGGCCGTGCCCTCCTCGAGCCACTCAACCTCACCCGCAGCCTCTCCACCTTCCTAGCACCCCCCAGCCTCCCATTCGAGCTCGAAGAGCCTCCATTTCCTCTCTCTGGCCGAAGCTCCGCCGGCGACCACCGCTCGAATTCGAGCAAACCAAGCCTCCTCTCCCCTTGCTGCCGCCACCAGGGGACTCTTCTCACCTCCGCAAGCCTCCCCATGTCCTCGCTCCTTCCTTGGCGTGCCCGTTGGCGCGATCTCAAAAACGGCCGACGGCCTCCACCACGGGCGTCCGAGCCACCGCCGCCTCAGCCCTCCTTGGCGTCCACTTCCAGCTGGGACGGACGCGGCGCCCTTCGCCGAGCTCGCCGGTACTCGAGACACCGGAAACGGTGGCCGGAGTCGGCCGGACGAGCGACGGCGCCAGCGGCCTCCTCTGTTCTGTCACGGCAGAAGAAGCAGGGCGAGAGGAGGAAGAGAGGTCAACGCGGGCCCACTTCGTCAGCCACTCAGCCACCGGGCCCGCAGGATTAAGTGGACACGCAAAGCCCAGAATGCGCTTCCACTACGGAAAGCATACTGCAGGGGAATGCGTTTTCACCTCTAGAAAACATAAGAAAAAGAAACGCGCTTTTCCTTCTGAAAAGCGTATTTCCAGAGAAGGCGCCACCCTCAGCGCAGGCAGGGACCCGGTGGTAAATACTCTTTACAGATAGGTCCCTGGTAGTCAAACCTTCATATCTTTTTTCTCGTAACTCCGATCGAGGTGATTCCAAAGCCCACTTCTTCAGTTCGCCGAGCCCGTTTCGATGAAATCACTTTCACCATGTTGACACTTTCTGAAAATGACCATTTTGCCCTTGCCCTTCTATCAGCCCTCCGAGAGAGAATCCCTTCCGGCGAATTCTTCCGCGAGGTAATCGCACTTCTCCCGGAGTATTCCTTCACCCCCAGGCAAGCCGACCATATGATATGTGCCCTAAAGCATTGCTCTGTGTTATTCTTGTGTGTTTAAATTAATGATTATGCCAGTATTAGAAATAGTTAAACTCCTGTTAGTTTGAAGTTGCTATTCACATTACCTGCTATTACTCATCGTATTATTGCACTAGTGACTCGTTGTAATGCATGTGGAGATAGGTTTTTATGTTTTCATAGTGATTACAGCATGCATTACCATTGTTATTGCTATGATAAAGAATGTGACTTAATGATAACAACCTCCTCCGTCGGTTGGATCGAGTCATAGTGTCACCTATCCGAGCTTACCCGTGCAGCCACATTTGCCGGTATGGGATGGCCTTGACTTGGTCTGACTTTGTGCTCTTTTATTGATACCACCAAACTAGGGAAGGTTATGCGCGTGTGCTACCCTAGCCCAGTAGGCGGCGATAACCTTGTGAGCCCAGTTGTTTGTTTTGCCGGCGTCCCCGTTTGGGACAGTTTAGTTGGCCACGACGGTGGCAGGTGTCACGGGGTGACACAAGGGCCACCCAGGACATGACCCTGGGAGGGTATGATTGTCGGTGGGACTGTAAGAGTGCCGGGCAATAGATCAGTTTTGTTGGAGCAGCACTGGTCCACCCGAATGGTAACATGTACTAAAGTACGAGGCCAGGCGCTCCATGGTGTGGGTAAAGTGCGCAACCTCTGCAGAGTGTAAATCTATTCGAATAGCCGCATCCTCGGTCATGGACAGTTCGTATAGCCCCTATTTGGTCTGTGTCGAGTCTGGAGGAACAAACTATATAATGTTATTGCTAAGACTGAACCAGAGAATGGTAAGGTTTGTCAGACTTGCAGTACGGATTCCTAGACATCAGAGGATGTCAGGAGTATGGATGTTAGTCATGCGATGGCTATGAGATGAGTGGTCGGATGACCACAGGACTAGGATTTGGTTTGGATTATGGCATATTTAGAGTATGGATTATTTACTTGATATGCTTTACCTTACTGTATTTACTTCAGTAGATATCATGCTAGATAATCTTGCTATAATCTGATGTTTAATGCTACTAGATGTTTAATCTTGCTAGATAATCCTGCCATAACATAATAGATAATGCTGTTAAGATAACAAGTGCATGCTTGAATGCCATGGATTGCATTGCTTGGTGTATATTTTGGTTTGGTTTGCTTGTGAGTACATTCAAAAGTACTCAGCGGCCTTCAATGTGGCCAAGTTCACCTAAGGATCCGACGTTTGCTAGCGAGGAGCCAGAGTGTTCGCAGGCTAGAAGAGTAACCCAGTCAGATCCCTGTGGATTGGAGCCGCACCAAGACCATGCTGCCTTAGATAGAGCTTTTCCGCTGCCATCACCCTTGCATTATATCATGTAAGACTTATATATCCATTAATAGAAAAGCTTGTGTTCATGATACTTGTTGTAAAAGTGCATGCCAGAGTGATTTTCCTGGGCTGGCATGTGCGGTGACCGTCTGGCTACAGTGGTATTCAGGCGGGGCACCACAACGGATGGTATCAGAGCTAGGTTGACTGTAGGTTACCCTAGCCAGATTTCATTGCCTCTTGACCAGTAGAAAGCCCAGATGGATTTCAGCCATCTTTGCCAAGCAGGCACGACTACTATTGATCATAAGGCAACCCCCTAGGTTTTGGCTCCACCAGACCTCTACTCTCATGGCCCTTGCCTCTGGTGTGAAATGTCCGCACCAGGCAATGACCCATGAGCCCTGCACCCCTAGGTAAACCAGATATGCTCACCTTGCTTGCTAACCATGGCCTTTCTCTCCTCAAATCTAGTTTCCTTTGGGAAACGCTTATAAATTCCATCTCTCCCCGACAACCCTAGGATCGTTGACTAAGCCACTTTGGCTATGGTCGTGCGTCGAGTTTGATGTTCCCTAAGGAAGTAGTAGGAGCTTGACACCAATTGCCACCAGGAGCATTGTGTGGTTTTGCTTCTAAATCCTTAGAGGTACGTCGAGTGCGCTATACTAGTTATACTAGTGAATCTTTGGCCACGTGTGTAAGATCCGCAAAATTTGAGCTTTATTTGATTTTTGTTTTTTCACGGTTTTGCTTCTTTTATCGGTTCCGTTCTTTTGCTCCGACTGGATCCATCCGCAAGAGCTACCAAAGAAGACTAGCATGCTACTTGGATAATACCCAATAATCCAAATTCAGTAAGAGTCAAGCCAAACCAACTGCCCGATATTCAGAACATTATCACCGGATCTGTCAAGAATAAAGAATGGGTCAGAAGAAGACTCTGTGTGCCACAGTCAAGGCCAGATATACATGAGAGAGTTTGCCTCAGAACAAAATCACACCAAAGTAACAACCAGATGAGCTATCAGGAATGGACACCAGTAAGGGACAAATTATTCCATCCTCCGTACAAGGATTATTTTGGTCAATGGGGTGAACCTTGAGTCTTTTCTCAATGGACCGAAGAATTATTTATTACCCACAAAAGACATATTCCAGGAAGGTGAATGTGCCGAGAGCAACAACAAAATTCGGGTATGTTGATACAAATTTCAAAGCATATTCTGGAATTCTTTGATGCATATACAAATTTTCCGGGCATGATGAACAAGGTCTGCGAGAAATATGGAGGAGTTCATGGCTGCCCAGAACCAATGAGGATTCCAAACACCTGGAAGCTCAGCTAAACCGAATGGAATTATTTGTCAACTCCTCACTACCGGCAACACTTGGTTTGAATGCAAAGGGTATTCCGAGTTAATTCCCAACATGAAGTCTACATTAGTTGTGCAACCTTTACAACAGCAATAATGATCAGGCCAGCAGAAGGACAAGCGGTATACATGACCAATGGAATATCTTCAGACAAGGTATGGCCTATACCAAGTTTTGGCTCTGTTATGGGTAAATTCCGGATACTCCGGAAGGAAGCCCGAATCAGCCATAGATCCGACCGCATATCACAGTGAAAGGCTTTTGGTACAAGGAACCCAGCCGTCCTCTGCAAGCTATCAGGAAAAGCTTACGACACAAGACTCCCAACCTTTCTCGCTACGCCACTAGTGGAAAAATCTTCTGGGGTATGGCACTCCCATCTTCCGCAGCGTGCTACCACGGAAAGCTTCCAGTATAAGGCACCTGACCTTCCGCAGTAAGCCACCTGAAGGAAGGCTTCCGAGGTACGACACCCAGCCTTCTTTGGCACGCTACCCTGGCAAAAGCTTCGAGCATAAGGTATTTAGCCTTCTTCAACACGCCATCGTGCTAGCAGCATTCTTGTTAGAAGCACGAACTAGTCTGGACACACATCCGCCTCAGAACTTAGTGGTTATGAAAGGATTTATCCTACCCCTACATATGTTGTGAGCATGCAGTCCAGGGGATCAGTCCATGCGAGCCACTCGTACACGGGAATGATTGTGCCCAAGAGAAACGTCGGCCCCATACTTCAAAGAAGGATGTGAACACAACAATCCCTACGAGATATGCAAGAGTAAATTGTGAATACAAGCCCAACAAGCTAGGATATTACCAAGGAGCCATGATGGTAGGTCATGACCAGTTCCCCAAAAGGAACCCCCAAGAACAAGGAAGTCTTGAATAAACAATCTCCGCAACGGTCAATGAAGTAAAGCTCCACAGACAAGGTGATATTATCAATCTTTATCAGACTCTTGCATATACGGCCACAACAATGCAGCCAACAAGTGATACTCATCATGAATATGGGCCATCAACCAATATAGGAGATTACCGTCTATGATTACTTTGTGATCATGCCCGACATTTCAGTTGTGAATCAACTAAGGACGAAGTCAGAATGCAAGAGACAGAAAGAAAGCATCTGCATAGAACCCAGAGCCAGATTAAGCATTCTGACAAGGCAAAAAGAGAGCCACTCCTAGCCACTCCAGGCCATACGAGCATGTGAGTCCGGTACCCAAAAAAAATATCTCGCCCTTGGCAATCAGTGTACAAAGTATCACAATAAAACCCGAAGCAGCTAGTCCCAGGCCATGGAAACCAGATTATTTGTCGATACTCGAAGCTACCCACCAACCCCAATCAACAAACTACCCGCACAAATGATTTGCCTGACAGGAAGGAGAAGGATTCAATACAACCGTCTGAAAAAGACAACACCTGAGCCATCAGAAGAGGCAGTTAAAAGGTTAGTAAACCAATGAAGACAAGACATCTGATGGATCCAAGTCGCACACAGGTAAGTCCCCTTCACTGGGAGGTAAGCCTGGAAATCTCGAGGACGAGATTTTCTTAAGGGGGGTAGGTTTGTGACACCCTGGTTTTCGCTCCTTGATTTTTCCCTTCGCGGGATTTGACTCCCGTCTTTTTTTCGGTGTTCTTGGATTTTCTCTCTCTCTTGGGTATGTGAAGATGGTCATTTAGCCTTGCCTTTCCTATCCAACCAGAGGTTCTCTCTAGTCCAATCCTATCACCCAAGATATCTTCTCAAGACTTTGCCACTGAAACCCTACTCTTCGGTCTACCGGAAGGGAAACCCCAATTCCTTCCGTTACAAAGGAACCCCAATTTCCTTCGATCTGTTGCCTCCCAATCTTTTCCCAGTGGTCATCCCTCATCTATAAACCCTGGATATGTAAAAATATTGCGAAGTCATTTGCAATATTTTTCATTTAAAATTAATTCCTTTTTCTGCAGCTTAAAGGAGTCAAATCCAGGAAAATATCTATCCATCTCCAAAGTTCATGAAAACTTGTGGAGATCTTCTTTGTGATCATATTGAGCTCCCATAAAAATATTGGTAATAAATAAATAAGGGAAATTGCCTTCTCTTATTTAAAGCCAATATTGCACTTTGGGCACTTTCCAAAGAAGCTACCATTTTGGTAGCCAGGAAAAATCCCAAATAAACTGTGGAGCTTCTACTATCCATATCTTCACCATTTCCAGCAATTCCCAAGTTCCACAGATCAAATTTTGAGAGCATCATCCAATTCTTGTTTCTGGACCTATTTTGAGATTGTGAAGCAACTATATTTTATATTGCTTCAAAAATCCTCAAATTAATCCAGGACCTCACATTCCCTATATGATGTGAGTATGCGAAAATTCACATCATTTTATCTAGCCATTTTCTCCCAAAAATTCCATCTAGTTTCTGTCCAGATTCAAGCTTTGTGAAGGAAGTACCACTTTGGCATTTCCAATTGAGCTGAAATTTTCCCAGTACCTCCATGCATCCAAATAACTCCCCTCCACCAAAATTCAGCTCAATCCATCTAGCTAGTTGAGTGCAGTTTCCATTTTATCAATTCTGTCCAGCTGGGCAACTTGCAAAGGCAGTGCTAGCTAGGGTGATGCATTTGGCCTGAAAATTGGCCAGGGGACTCACCTTAGTAGAGTATTGCTACCCACCAAAGACCAACTCATATCCCCAAGCCAATCTTCTCCAGTAACTTACAAACACTTGCTGGTCAGAACCTAGGTCACCTCCAATCAGTCAATTTCATGTCTCCACTTCCATTCAAACCCTCACATGTCAACTCATTAACCTCTAGTGCATCTAGTAGACAAGGTTCCAGGACCATCTGGTGCCCTGGACACGCGGAACCCATGGTGACCATGCAGTGGCCACTCCAAACAGGCGCTCGGCGCACTGTCTTCGTCAGGTAGCTCCCTCTGGTCAGCTTCGGCGTGTCCCGTCATGTCTAGCAGCTCCGCGGCGTCCTCCTGCCCCTACTGGACCCATCTCCCCCTCCCCATTCTTTCTCCCCATGCCACGGCGAGCCCCGCCACCGCGCTGTCCCACCCGTGACCGTCCTCGTCGCTTTCCTCTCTGTATCCTTCCTCCTCGATCTCTCTCGAGCGCTCCTGAGGTCTCTCCCCTTCCCGCGACCCTTCCCGACGCCGGAACCAGCCAGCCACATTGCCTCGTAGCTCCAGTGTGCCGATAAGGTTGCCACGGCGGCCGTCCCCATCTGCACGGCACGGCCGGCTAAAATAGCCACGGCCGTGCCCTCCCCGAGCCACTCAACCTCACCCGCAGCCTCTCCACCTTCCTAGCACCCCGCCCAGCCTCCCATTCGAGCTCGAAGAGCCTCCATTTCCACTCTCTGGCCGAAGCTCCGCCAGCGACCACCGCTCGAATTCGAGCAAACCAAGCCTCCTCTCCCCTTGCTGCCGCCACCAGGGGACTCTCCTCACCTCCGCAAGCCTCCCCATTTCCTCGCTCCTTCCTCGGTGTGCCTGTAGGCGCGGTCTCAAAAACGGCTGACAGCCTCCACCACGGGCGTCCGAGCCACCACCGCCTCGGCCCTCCTTGGCGTCCACAACCAGCCGAGACGGACGCGGCGCCCTTCGCTGAGTTCGCCGGTACTCGAGGCACCGGAAATGGTGGCCGGAGTCGGCCGGACGAGCGACGGCGCCGGCGGCCTCCTTTGTTCTATCGCGGCAGAAGAAGCAGGGCGAGAGGAGGAAGAGAGGTCAATGCGGGCCCCCTTCGTCAGCCACTCAGCCACCAGGCCCGCAGGATTAAGTGGACGCGCAAAGCCCGGAATGCGCTTTCCAGTTCGGAAAGCGTACTGCAGGGGAATGCGTTTTCACCTCTGGAAAACAAAAGAAAAAGAAATGCGCTTTTCCTTCTGAAAAGCGTATTTCCAGAGAAGGCGACACCCGCAGCGCTAGCAGGGACCCGGTGGTAAATACTTTCTTTACAGATAGGTCCCTAACAGTCAAACCTTCATATCTTTTTGCTCGTAACTCCGATCGAGGTGATTCCAAAGCCCACTTCTTCAGTTCGTCGAGCCCGTTCCAATGATATCTCTTTCACCATGTTGACACTTTCTGAAAATGACCATTTTGCCCTTGCCCTTCTATCAGCCCTTCGAGAGAGAATCCCTTCCGGCGAGTTCTTCCGCGAGGTGATCGCCCTTCTCCCAGAGTATTCCTTCACCCCTAGGAAAGCCGACCGTATGATATGTGCCCTAAAGCATTGCTCTGTGTTATTCTTGTGTGTTTAAATTAATGATTATGCCTGTATTAGAAATAGTTAAACTCCTGCTAGTTTGATGTTGCTATTCACATTACCTGCTATTACTCATCGTATTATTGCATTAGTGACTCGTTGTAATGCATGTGGACATAGGTTGTTATGTTTTCATTGTGATTACAGCATGCATTACCATTGTTATTGCTATGATAAAGAATGTGACTTAATGATAACAACCTCCTCCGTCGGCTGGATCGAGTCATAGTGTCACCTATCCGAGCTTACCCGTGCAGCCACATTTGCCGGTATAGGACGGCCTTGATGTGGTCTGACTTTGTGCTCTTTTATCGATACCACCAAACTAGGGAAGGTTATGAGCGCGTGCTACCCTGGCCCGGTAGGCGGCGATAACCTTGTGAGCCTAGTTGTTTGTTTTGCCGGCGTCCCCGTTCGGAATAGTTTAGTTGGCCATGATGGTGGCAGGTGTCACGGGGTGACACAGGGGCCACCCAGGACATTACCCTGGGAGGGTATGATTGTTGGTGGGACCGTAAGAGTGCCGGGCAATAGATCGGTTTTGTTGGAGCAGCACTGGTCCACCCGAATGGGAACATGTACTAAAGTACGAGGCTAGGTGCTCCATGGTATGGGTAAAGTGCGCAACCTCTGCAGAGTGTAAATCTATTCGAATAGCCACGTCCTCGGTCATGGATAGTTCGTATAGGCCCCTATTTGATCTGTGTCGAGTCTGGAATAACAAACTATATAATGTTATTGCTAAAACTGAACCAGAGAATGGTAAGGTTTGTCAGACTTGCAGTACGGATGCCTGGACATCAGAGGATGTCAGGAGTATGGATGTTAGTCATGCGATGGCTATGAGATGAGTGGTCGGATGACCACAGGACTTGGATTTGGTTTGGATTATGGCATATTTAGAGTATGGATTATTTAATTGATATGCTTTACCTTACTATATTTACTTCAGTAGATATCATGCTAGATAATCTTGCTATAATCTGATGTTTAATGCTACTAGATGTTTAATCTTGCTAGATAATCCTACCATAACATAATAGATAATGCTGTTAAGATAACAAGTGCATGCTTGAATGCCATGGATTGCATTGCTTGGTGTATATTTTGGTTTGGTTTGCTTGTGAGTACATTCAAAAGTACTCAGCGGCCTTCAATGTGGCCAAGTTCACCTAAGGATCCGACGTTTGCTAGCGAGGAGCCAGAGTGTTCGCAGGCTAGAAGAGTAACCCAGTCAGATCCCTGTGG
Organism: Elymus sibiricus; assembly: GCA_039707655.1. Taxonomy (NCBI): domain Eukaryota; kingdom Viridiplantae; phylum Streptophyta; class Magnoliopsida; order Poales; family Poaceae; genus Elymus; species Elymus sibiricus. The sequence goes on along the minus strand of CM077664.1, from coordinate 258,175,808 downwards.
ATTGGAGCCGCACCAAGACCATGATGCCTTAGATAGAGCTTTTCCGCTGGCATCACCCTTGTATTATATCATGTAAGACTTATATATCCATTAATAGAAAAGCTTGTGTTCATGATACTTGTTGTAAAAGTGCATGCCAGAGTGATTTTCCTGGGCTGGCATGTGCGGTGACCGTCTGGCTACAGTGGTATTCAGGCGGGGCCCCACAATCTTGTTCCTTGAGAGGCTCCGTAGTCGTAGTCGTCGCTGTGCCATCTTCAAAAAGAGTCATGGTAGACTCGTCATCATCAATGCCACAAGGAGGGATGGTGGTGATATCGAACTTGGGAGCATCGTCTTGAAGCTCGTTGGGCTTGGACATCGTGGTGGTACAATCCTCATGCTCGCCGTCTTGGAGCTTGGCCTTCTCGAAGTGTGCTTGTGGTGGAGAAGCCTTGGCCTTCATGTGTTCTTCTTCCACCTTGAGAGCACCAAAGTACATGTCGTCGAGGGACTCGTAGTTGTTGAGGAAGATAGTCTTGGAGATGTCGTTGTTCAATCCCATCATTAAGTAGAACTTCATCCAAATGGGGTCGTCAACACTGGCTCGTCGCAAGGCTTTCTTCATCTCCTTGAAGTACTTGCCGAGGGACTTGGATCCTTGGATGGTGTTCTTCAATTGGCATTGAAGATGTTCCACCTTGAGAGCACCAAAGTACATGTCGTCGAGGGACTCGTAGTTGTCGAGGAAGATAGTCTTGGAGATGTCGTTGAGGGACTCGTAGTTGTCGAGGAAGATAGTCTTAATTGATGGTGTTCTTGTTCCACCTTGAGAGCACCAAAGTACATGTCGTCGAGGGACTCGTAGTTATCGAGGAAGATAGTCTTGGAGATGTCGTTGTTCAATCCCATCATTAAGTAGAACTTCATCCAAATGGGGTCGTCAACACTGGCTCGTCGCAAGGCTTTCTTCATCTCCTTGAAGTACTTGCCGAGGGACTTGGATCCTTGGATGGTGTTCTCCAATTGGCATTGAAGATGTTCTGTGTAGGTGAAAGGCACAAATTCTCGCCGTATCGCTTTCTTCGTGTTGGGCCAACTCATGTTTAAGCTCTTCGAAGGTGTGTGAAGCCACCATGTCGATGCGTAATCATGGAAGTTACTTGTGGTGCCCTTCACTTGATCTTCGGAGGGGACTTGATGTAGCTTGAGGTAGTCGTCCATCTTACGCTCCCACTCGAGATACTCCTCGAGGTTTTGACTCCCATAGAAAGGAATCTCGTGGTCGATGTCGAAGTCGTAGTAGCTCGTGGAAGACACGGACTTGATCTTGGGGAGCTTCTCTTGAGCGTAATCTTGAGGTGCTTGTCGGCGAAGATGCCTCATGTCCAAAGGCTAAGATGCCTTGAAGTCACTTGGCGAAGATGCCAAGGTAGATGGTGAAGTCGTAGAGCGGTGGTTGGTGTTGAGCTCTTGACCTTCACATTCTTGTCGGTGATGGTGTTTGATGTAGGGTGGAACCCTAGTTCGACGATCTTTTCACAAATTGGAGGGGAAGAGGCAAGAACACAAGAACACAAATCACTCAATTGCCACAATTCCAATCACACATGCACTAGATCCACATACACATACAGGGATACTCGATCCAAAGTCAACACAAGAGGATACACGGTAGCTAGTTCATCCCAATCCGTAGAGGAGTTTAGGTCTTGAATCCGGAGTGGATCTTCTCACATGGGTCTCATGGAGGTCTTGATCTCCATGGGAGAGGTATGGATGTGCAAAGCTCTATCTCAAAGAGCCAAATACTTTGCTAACCCTAATTCAGAGCTAGGAGACGAGTATTTATAGTCCAAGGGGTAAGTTGAGGGATACATGAGTCGTTGCCCTTTCACAGCGTGCAGGCTGACCGGTTGTACCGGACTTGTGGGCAATTGTATCGCTGGGAGCTCAGGCACCGGTTCTTGGAGGTGTTCGCTGAAGGGGGGGACTGGTTGTACCGCTTGGGGGACCGGTTGTACCAGGCTGGCTGGCGCTGGGGGAATAACCGGGCTGGTACCGGTCTTGCTCCGCTCGATTACTGAAGGTTGACTGGTACTTGGGCGGTAGTGGAGTGGTTAAACTGGTGGACCGGTTGTTGACCGGTAGTTAACCGGTTGTACCGGTGTTCCTGGGCTAGGCACAGTCATTTCCAAGTCCTTGGTGTCCATCTTGCTCCATTCCTTCTCCTTGGCCGATTCCTTGGTACCTAATGATGTAGGGTGGCACCCTAATTGACGATCTTTTCACACTTGGAGGCGGGGAAAGGAGCAAATCAAGAGAAGAACACACAAAAACACTCAATCAACAAGATCCAATCACACATGTGCTAAATCCACATACACATAGGAGGGAGATACAGGATCCAAAGTCAACACGAGAGGATACTAAGGGTAACTAGTTCATCCCAATCCTTGAAGGAGTTGAGGTTTTGATGATCTCGTGAGATCCTTCTCCCTTAGGAGGTCTTGATGATCCTATGATGGGGATCCTTCTCCCGAAAGAGGTCTTGATTCTCCAAGAAGGAGGTACAAGGAGCAAAGCTCACTGAAATGTCTCTATGTCTTTGCTAACCCTAGAAGAGGGGAGGAGGAGGTCTATTTATAGTCTAGGACAAAGTGTGGGGAAGAGAGGGAGGTAACAAGGCGCCCTTGGCCGTGGCTGCACGCAGGCGCCGGATGTCTGGCTTGGGCACCGGATGTCCGGCCCGATGTTGGGTCTAGCTACTGTACTCATGCACCGTATTTCAGGGGCGGTCACCGGATTTCCGTCCTGTCTTGGGGCACCGGATGTCCGCGCTCCTGCGGGATGTCCGGCCACTGTAGCTCCACGGCGTCTCCACTTGAGGCACTTCTTGATCCCCTTCCGTGTGGACTTGTCCTATGCTTTGAGCATCTCCATGGTCGTCTCCTCGGTTCCTGAGAACATGTAGTGTCTTTGCATTATGTAGCAACCATGTCTCGCATGAGTGGAAAGGGAAAGCATTTAGGAGTGGGTTCACCTCATGTCCAATGGCACGTGCTCGAGGTCTCGTCGTATCTCCACTTGGGGCTTGGGGAGTGTACATGGGGATGACAGTAGGATACTCTACATCATCTCCCCCCCTTGGGAAAGATCCGTCCGCGGATCAAAAACCTCATCACCATGGAAACGGTAGGCGTGGACGGACTTGTAGTTGGACGTAGGGGATATCATGGTGCAATCCAAGTAGTCCAAGGTGCCTCCGGAATGGTATACATGCAAAACGAGCAAACACAAGGGACAGTTGGAAATACAATGGTTAGCGCACACAAGGTGTCCATCAAGTAAGCATGAGGTCGTATGACGATAATGTTTATGAAAAGGGGCATGAAGCTTCTCTAAATGATATAGAATGAGATGTAAAGCATTCATGATAGCAAATTCATTTGTTGTGCACACAAAGGTGTGGTAATTGTCATTGTGCACAAAGCTACAAATTCTACCATTGTGCAAAATGATGTCATAGAGGGAAGGTTTATCAAGAGCATGAACATGGCAATTGGTGATCAAAATGATTATGTTATCATGCAATTGATGGTGGGAAATGTGAACATTATATATGAATATGCCATCAATGTAGATCACAACAAATTTGCTAAGAAAGTGCACAAGCTCATATATCATGGATGACATGGAAATACAAGATGCAACAAGGCAATCATAATGTGAGTCAATCCATGCATAAGATGCAAACTTGTCATGGGTGTGGTGTGTCCAACTAGCATGCTCATCAACAAATATGTAGGTGTTGGTGCAATATTGCAAAAGTGTCGTGGCATACCATTGCTCAATGTCGTGGCATGAGTTGTGGTCCGGTGGTGCATCCACTATTTCTGAGCGCTCCTCAACTTGAAGGTTCATAGGGCCCATCTCCAATGTCGGTCCTCCATCCAATAGATGTATCATGTAGACAAGAAGGAGCAAACAAGAATGAAAGTGTGGCCCATTCGATATGTATATGTGAGGGTGGCTCAAAGGGAAGGAGTTCACCTTTATGAGTTTCTCGAAAATGTTGGTGTCGCGCATCATGTACGCCTTCGCATGACCAATATGTCTCATGACGGCACCGCCTTGTGAATCCTTCAAAATGAAAGAACATGACAAACACTCGGAAATACAAATGATGTTAGCATGAATGCAAAACCAATCATTCGTGTGGTAAGATACCCAACAAGAGTCATCATCATTCTTATCATAAGAAGGGACAAGAGAATGTGGCATGGTATGGAAGCATATGACGTGAGTACAACCAAAGACATTAAGCTCATTCACACAAGCATGCTTCACAAGTAATATGTCCAAGTCTCCAAGCATAGATGAGAAAGGTAGAGCAATCTCAAAACCAATAAGCATAGCATTGTTGCACTCACAACCCAATGAAATGAGCAAGTATGAATCATGGGTGATGCAACAAAGCAAGCAATCATAGTGATCAAGTCATGCAGGCTAGTAGTGCGAAGATGCAACATACTAGAGGTCATCATAGAAATCATGTCATGTGTGCAAATAGTGGGCATACATAATGCACATGACATATCACAAGCATGAAAACAAGATATGAGCAAAGTAGCATCATTATATTGGCAAGGAGTCCTATGTAAATAGCATTTGAACAACATGACTCTCCCAACACAAGAAGCAATAATTGCATAGGGCACACATAGAGCATGGCAATAGCAACAAGTATGAGTAGAATGGTGAATCATGAGTAGATGCAAGCAAGGGTCACAATTGCATGACAAAGGCATAGAAGGAGGCATAACATGCAAAGTGAACACAAGAAAATGAGCATAACTTGACAATTGGTAAATAGCCCATAGCCGTGTGAGAGCCAAGTGAAAGTAATGCGCGAAGTCCTTGCGAGAATGGAACGATGTGAAGAACAATCCACGGGATCCCAAATCACCATTGCTCTCAAGAGCTCTTTTCGTCAACTCATAGGATTGAGAAGTTGATGAGTATTCGTGAGTACCTACACAAAACAAAGGCAAAGGGAAAATTGTGTGTGCATGGTATATGTACACATCATCCATTACGATGCGCACGTGCATGTGTTGGTTAGCACAAAATATCCAATGCTCAAATAAATGAGATGCATGATATAGAAACATGTCATCCATCATGATTGGTTTGTCGTTATGTATAGCATAATGGAGACTCAAAGTGTGTAATGCATCACTTGAAACATCTAGAGCATTCTTATTCATGATATGCAGATGATGCACACAAAGGATGGAATCATGCGATCTACAATTATTTTCATGGCATGGCATAGTAGATGAGTTGCACAAATTATGCAAAGGGAACATAGCAATATCATCACAAGAGAAGCAAATTCCAATGACCATGATCTTGTCATCTATGCCATAAGTACAAATGGGATTGATTTTAATTGGATATGCATAGTGACTACGGTGAGTTTGTAATGATGCAGTATGGGAAATCTCACTCATAGCATATGACAAGTCTAATGGATTATCGAACATGACGTGACCAATAGAATTTTCACATGATATCCTATGGAGCATAGCATCACAACTAGGTAATTCGACATGCTCATCATCATATTCATCATAAATGGGTGGCATATCTAAGCATGTAGAAGACATAGTATGTGGTGAATCCATAAGGTGATCAACATCATGCAAGCAATCGATGTCAAGATGGTCCACTAGTGGGACAAGCGAAGCACCTTCACCTATGTTACCTTTGGATCTCCACTCATGTGGTGTAGGTGAGGTGGTAAAAATCGAAGCTTGATCAACATGGTAGTCTAGATGGAACCATGTGGGGGGGTGCATCATTGTCCACCATGGCCATCGTATTGCCCATTGTAGGTATGGACTCGTCGAGGATTGGCACTTTGTCTTGTAGGAGATCTAGCACCAAACAATAAAATACACTCGGAGTAGAGGTTAAGTCATTAGAAATCATAGTGGCCTCACATGCCATCTCAACTACCTCACTCACTAAGTGGTGTGGCTCACTCACTCCCGCTATGATGCTCTCACTCATATGGTTGGTCGAGTCACTCAAAGGTTGGTGATGGCTCTCAAACTCATATAGGATATGCGGCATGTACTCATGTGTGGTGCTAGTGGTGGTCACCCTCATCCTCTCATAGGAAATGCACTCAATATCACATATGGTGGAGTCACTCGTCTCACTCATATGGTGGTGGCTCTCCTCACATGGCAATTGGGTCATCTCGTTATATGTGGGTGTCAGAGAGATGTAGGTGCAAATGTCTCCATACTCAACTTCTTTCACCGCCGTGGTTGTGGGAGTAGTCCCATGCTCAACCTCCTCATCCATAACGCCTCGAAAGATGAATGCTATAGGATGTGGCAAATCATCGCTCTCCTCCGAGACCAAAGAGAAAGTCTCATGTGCGGTCTCGTTGCTTGACTCGGAGTATGAGTACCATGTGGGCGTCGTCTTCATGTTGTCGAAGAGGTTCGTGCTCGCCGCCTTGGTCGAAGGGAATGGTCCATGATCGACCATCTTGTCGCCGTCTTCTTGTAGGAGGCCCATATGATGTGGAACCTCGTTGCTCATCTTCATGACCAAAGGGAATTTCTCATGCTCGGCCATCTTCCGTGAGGGGCTTCCGAAGATGGAAGGGTCACCCTCGCTTGTACTTGGTCGCCTTGGACTTGGCACTGAAGCTTCTTTTTGGTGTCGCTCATCTCGCGGTCGTCTCTTGTGCTCATGAATGTTGGTCGTAGCTTGATGTAGAGCTTGTTGGTGTTTGCATCTCGAGCGTCTTTGTGTTGATCGTGACGTTTGTCATTATGGCGCACATGTTGCTTGTAGGAGACTTGCCCTTCATGACGATGTGGATGTCAAATGTGATGATGGTCGTCACGAAGGTGAGGACGTGGTCGGATTGTGCTTGCGGCGGATGGGCACTTCGAAGATGTACGACTTGCTCGCCGCCGCCTTGAATATGACTAAGGTGAAGAAGACTTGTAGGTGGCCAACATGTCTCGTAGTTGATCCATGTGTTCATCTAACTTGTTGTTGATGTAGTCTCTTTTCCGCACTTTGGAGTGTTGAATGTCGATGGCAAGGTTCTTGATGCGCTCCCGCAAGGCATCTTGTGCACCTTGCATTTGTCGTTGTAGTCCGTAGCGGGGAGTTTTGGTGGTGTAGTTGTTCGCGCCTTCGTTGTCGTCGAAGACCGGAGATGATGTGCTTGGCCTATCCATCACAAGACTCGAGCAAATGTGAGTGGAAGAAAGGGAAGAACTAGACCAAATGTACCATTCCAATGTTGAAGATGGATCAATGATCACCCAATATGGTATTATGGAAGTAGCACAATTGGTACCAGATCTTGTCAATTCTCACGCCTACACAAGTAAGGCTTATGGAGTAGCTTGGTGAGGATAGGTGGCACAAAATTTAATGCAATTGTTAGAAAGAGTCAATAATGTTAAAAAAGATTCACAAATTCGCAAATGAAACAAGAAGACCAATAGAAAAGAATGGCACACGGAAACACACACACGGATAGATAAGTGAGGTTGTGCAACCAAAGGATGAGCACAAAATGTGGAATCCATGGAAAACGCTCGTGTTGTACAACGCTAGAGAGACGCTAGCATGATTGCTCAATAGGTGGATACGAACTTGTGCACAACCTATAAGAGACAAAACATATCGACTTTCTATCTCAATTATGCTATGTATGTATGGTTCCCGTTGTCTCGCACACAATGATCCAAGATGATCAATGATGGTGTATGATATGCAATGTGGCGTGATGCTATGGCTATTGTTCACAAGATCTATGCTTTCTTTTTCTCTTTGCTTAAAAGCTTCTTCTTTTTTTGATATGGCCACTATGCGAAATGCTCAACCCAATATAGCAATTTTGTATATGCGGGAAGAAATGACGACACAAGAGATAATACGATGATATATGCACGCAATGATAGCTATGCGGAACGTCTATCACTAAAGTGCACAAGTAGCGTTGCCCGACAATACTCAAATGGCTAGTCTCGGTAGGCAAGTGACACAAAATTGGCTCGGGGGTTAACAATGCAATGGCAAGGAGAATGTACAAAAATGTCGTCGAGGTTACCGTCCTTGCGTACGGTTGGTGTGTCAAGGTGAAGTGGTCGTTGGCGATGTTGAGTCTGTGGCGATGATTAGAGGCGGTGTTCTTGATGTCAAACCATTCCTAGTTAGCCGAAACACCCTAGGAAACGAAAAAACCGCGAACTCAAAATCTCAAATGGCAAATGTCAAATGGTGGTAGCGGAAAGCGGTGGTGGTTGCGGAGTTGGCAATATGGAAGTGGAGTTGAAGTCACCGTACCTAAGTAGCCGAAACACCTTAGGAGACACAAACCACAACTCAAACAACCTCAAATGCAACGTGGATCAAAATGGGTTAGGTTGCGGAAGTCGGTGGTGGTATTGCGGAAGTTATGGTGGAAGGCCTAGACAAACTTGCCAAAATCTCAAAATTTTGATGGAGTCAAATGGTGTTGGAAGTATTTTTATGAGATGGTGGATGTCAATAGAATCAAAACGAGCTAAATAACGTCAAAATCGAACTCCGGATGAATTAGTTATGGCCGGAACGGTGAAACACGGGAGGTTGATGCTTTAGGGGCCGGATGTCCGGGGTCAAGGCCAGATTTCCGGGGCCCTCTGTCCAGAAACTTGCGCGATTTTGTGCTCCAGGTGCCGGATGTCCGGCCAGGGACCCGGATGTCCGGCCGGTGGCCCGGATGTCCGGCCCGACGAATCCAGATCTCGTTTGGGGCGGAAATTTTCGAATTGGGGGTGGAAATAGATGATTCCAAGGTCAAAATTGAACAAATTTCGTGGATGGAGAAGATGAGGGAAGCTAGATCCACTTGAAACACTTCGAATCCATGGATCAAAATCAACAAAACATGATCAAACCAACAAATCACAAAAAAAAATTGGTATGGCTATTTTTGTGGGGAATTTTCGAAATTAGGCAAAAACAACAAAATTGGGGCTAGAAAGTGGAGGGGAAAGACTCGAAAGTGTGAATCAATGTGGCTCTGATCCAAGATGATGTAGGGTGGAACCCTAATTGACGATCTTTTCACACTTGAAGGTGGGGAAAGGAGCAAATCAAGAGAAGAACACACAAAAACACTCAATCAACAAGATCCAATCACACATGTGCTAAATCCACATACACATAAGAGGGAGATACAAGATCCAAAGTCAACACAAGAGGATACAAATGGTAACTAGTTCATCCCAATCCTTGAAGGAGTTGAAGTCTTGATGATCTCGTGAGATCCTTCTCCCTTAGGAGGTCTTGATGATCCTATGATGGGGATCCTTCTCCCGAAAGAGGTCTTGATTCTCCAAGAAGGAGGTACAAGGAGCAAAGCTCACTCAAATGTCTCTATGTCTTTGCTATCCCTACAAGAGGGACGGAGGAGGTCTATTTATAGTCCAGGACGAAGTGTGGGGAAGAGAGGGAGGTAACAAGGTGCCCTTGGCCGTGGCTGCGTGCAGGAGCTAGATGTCCGGCCTGGGCGCCGGATGTCCGACCTGACAGGAGGCGCCGGATGTCCGGCCCGATGTTGGGTCTAGCTACTGTACTCCTGCGCCGGATTTCTGGGGCGGTCGCCGGATTTCCAGCCTGTCTTGGGGTGCCGGATGTCCGGGCTCCTGCCGGATGTTCAGCCGCTATAGCTCCGCAGCATCTCCACTTGAGGCACTTCTTGATCCGCTTCCGTGTGGACTTGTCCTATGCTTCGATCATCTCCATGGTTGTCTCCTCGGTTCCTGAGAACATGTAGTGTCTTTGCATTATGTAGGAACCATGTCTCGCATGAGTGGAAAGGGAAAGCATTTAGGAGCGGGTTCACCGCATGTCCAATGGCACGTGCTCGAGCTCTTGTTGTATCTCCACTTGGGGCTTGGGGAGTGTACATGGGGATGACCGTAGGATGCTCCGCATCACCTAAGTATGCAAAGTGTCTCCGTTTGAGGTAGTAGCTGATGTAGGGTGGAACCCTAATGGTGTCGATCTTTCACGATTAGAGCGGATCCCACGAAGAACACGAAGAACACGAGAGGGGAAAATGAGAGGAAACACTCAAATAGACAAGACACAATCACACATGTGCTAAATCCACATACACACGGAGAGATTCATGATTCAAAGTCAACAAAGGACGATACAAACGGTAGATAGTTCATCCCAATCCGGAGAGGAGTCGAGGTCTTGATATCCCGGAGGATCTTCTCACATGGAGGTCTTGAACTCCATGGGAGTGGTCTCTCTCTCTCAAGAGTAGAGGTAGGAGCAAAGCTCAACTAAGATGAGCTATCATATTTGCTAACCCTAAAACGTAGGTGGAAGAAGGGTATATATAGTCTAGGGGTCGAAGGGGTAAACTGGCCTCGGCCCAAGTCAATGCACGCAGGCAAGGCCGGAGGTTCCAGGCAGCGCCGGAGGTTCCAGAGGCCGGAAGTTCCGGGAAGGGTCCGGGCTATCCAAAGAGTTTGCACGGTCTGGGATGGACTTGGTGCAGCAGGGCCGGAAGTTCCGGGTGATGAAAATATGCCCTAGAGGCAATAATAAAGTTGGTATTATTTTATATTTCCTTGTTCATGATAAAGGTTTATTATTCATACTAGAATTGTATTGATCGGAAACTTAAATACATGTGTGAATACATAAACAAATACCGTGTCCCTAGTGAGCCTCTACTAGACTAGCTCGTTGATCAAAGATGGTTAAGGTTTCCTAACCATCGACATGAGTTGTCATTTGATAACGGGATCACATCATTAGGAGAATGATGTGATGGACAAGACCCATCTGTTAGCTTAGCATATGATCGTTCTGTTTATTGCTACTGCTTTCTTGAATGTCAAATACATGTTCCTCAGACCATGAGATCATGAAACTCTCGGATACCGGAGGAATACCTTGTGTGCTATCAAATGTCACAACGTAACTGGGTGATCATAAAGATGCTCTACAGGTATCTCCGAAGGTGTCTGTTGAGTTGGCATGGATCGAGACTGGGATTTGTCACTCCGTGTTTTGGAGAGGTATCTCTGGGCCCTCTCGGTAATGCACATCATAAGAAGCTTGCAAGCAAAGTGACTAAGGAGTTAGTTACGGGATGATGTATTACGGAACGAGTAAAGAGACTTGCCGGTAACGAGATTGAACTAGGTATGGAGATACCGACGATCGAATCTCGGGCAAGTAACATAACAATGGACAAAGGGAATTACATATGTTGTCATTGCGGTTCGACCGATAAGATCTTTGTGGAATAGGTAGGAGCCAATATGGACATCTAGGTTCCACTATTAGTTATTTACTGGAGAGGCGTCTCGGTCATGTCTACATCATTCCCGAACCCGTAGGGTCCGCACGCTTAACGTTCGTTGACGATGTAATGTTATATGAGTTATGTGAAGTAGTAAACGAATATTGTTCGGAGTGCCGAATGAGTTCCCGGACGTCACGAGGAGTCTTGGAATGGTCGAGAGGTAAAGATTTATATATGGGAAGTCATATTTTGGGTTCCGGAAAAAGGTGTAGTTTTTTCGGTATTGTACCGGGAAGCTTCCAAAAGGTTCCGGAGGATTTCGGAGGGATCCGGAAGTCCACAAGTGGGTCCACCACGTCCCAAGGGCTGGCATGGGCTAAGGGGAGGCGCCCTGGCGTTATTGGGCCAGGCGCACCAAGTCCTCAAAAGCCCACGCAGCTAGGGAATGAAAAAGGGAGAGTCCTAGTAGGAATAGGATTGGACTTTGGAGTCCAAGTCCACGTGTGTACTATTCACGGTTACTGTTCATGTGCACTATTCCTTCTACTCCAAGCCCCTACACATATATAAATAGAGGAGAGGGGCGCCCCAAAGAAGAACACAACATTGTCTTAGCCGTGTGCGGCGCCCCCCTCCACAGTTCCGTCCCTCGGTCATATTTTCGTAGTGCTTGGGCGAAGCACTGCGGAGATAGCATCACCATCACCGTCACCACGCCGTCGTGCTGCCGGAACTCATCCACTACCTCGCCGTCTTGCTGGATCAACAAGTCGAGGACGTTACCGAGCTGAACGTCTGCTGAACGCGGAGGTGCCGTACGTTCGGTGCTCGATCGGTTGGATCGTGAAGTTGTTCGACGACATCAACCGTGTTGTTCTAACACTTCCGCTTACGGTCTACGAGGGTACGTAGACACACTCCCCCTCTCGTATCTATGCATCTCCATGGATAGATCTTGTGTGTGCGTAGAAATTTTTTGTTTTCCATGCAACGTTCCCCAACTGTGGCATCATGAGCCAGGTCTATGCATAGATGATATGCACGAGTAGAACACAAAGAGTTGTGGGCGGTGATCGTCATACTGCTTACCACCAATGTCTTATTTTGATTCGGCGGTATTGTAAGATGAAGCGGCCCGGACCAACCTTACATGTCCACGTACATGAGACCGGTTCCACCGACAGACATGCAACTTGTTTTGCATAAAGGTGGCTGGCGGGTGTTTGTTTCTCCTACTTTAGTTGAATCAAATTTAACTACGGCCGGTCCTTGAAGAAGGTTAAAATAGCAAACCTAATAATTCACCATTGTGGTTGTTTTTCCGTAGGTAAGAACGGTTCTTGCTAGAAACCCGTAGCAGCCACGTAAAACTTGCAACAAGAAAGTAGAGGACGTCTAACTTGTTTTTGCAGGGTATGCTGTGATGTGATATGGTCAAGACATGATGTGATATATGTTGATGTATGAGATGATCATGTTTTGTAATTTATCGGCAACCGGTAGGAGCCTTATGGTTGTCTCTTTATTGTATGAAATGCAAGCGCCATGTAATTGCTTTACTTTATCGCTATGCGTTAGCAATAGTTGTAGAAGCAATAGTTGGCGAGACGACCACGACGCAACGATGGAGATCAAGGTGTCGAGCCGGTGACGATGGAGATCATGACGGTGCTTTGGAGATGGAGATCAAAAGCACAAGATGATGATTGCCATATCATGTCGCATATTTTGATTGCATGTGATGTTTATCCATTATGCATCTTATTTTGCTTAGAACGAGGGTAGCATTGTAAGATGATCCCTTCACTAAATTTCAAGATAAAAGTGTTCTCCCTAAGTATGCATCGTTGCTAAAGTTCATCGTTTCGAAGCACCTCATGATGATCGGGTGTGATAGATTCTACGTTCACATACAACGGGTGTAGGCCAGTTTTACACAAGCAGAATACTTGGGTTAAACTTGACGAGCCTAGCATGTACAGACATGGTCTCGGTACACTGGAGACTGAAAGGTCGAACATGAGTCATATAGTCGATATGATCAACATGGAGATGTTCACCATTGATGACTATCCCATCTCACGTGATGATCGGACATGGGCTAGTTGATTTGGATCTTGTATCACTTAGTTAACTTGAGGGATGTTAATTTAAGTGGGAGTTCATTAGTAATTTGATTAATTGAACTTAATTTATCATGAACTTAGTCTTGATAGTTTCTTTGCATATCTATGTTGTAGATTAATGGCCCGTGCTACTGTTCCGTTAAATTTTAATGCGTTCCTAGAGAAAGCTAAGTTGAAAGATGATGGTAGCAACTACACGGACTGGGTCCATAACTTGAGGATTATCCTCATTGCTGCACAGAAGAATTATGACCTTGATGCACCGCTAGGTGATGGACCTGCTGCAGGAGCTGCTGCAGATGTTGTGAACGCCTGGCAGGCTCAATCTGATGACTACTCAATAGTTCAGTGTGCCATGCTCTACGTCTTAGAACCGGGACTACAAAAGCGTTTTGAACGCCACGGAGCATATGAGATGTTCCAAGAGCTGAAATTGATATTTCAAGCTAATGCCCGGGTTTAGAGATATGAAGTCTCCAACAAGTTCTTCAGCTGTAAGATGGAGAACAGTTCTGTCAGTGAACACATACTCAGAATGTCTGGGTACCACAACCACTTGACTCAGCTGGGAATTGATCTTCTGGTTGAGAGTGTTATTGACAGAGTTCTTTAGTCACTGCCACCAAGCTATAAAGGCTTTGTGATGAACTATAATATGCAAGGGATGGAGAAGACAATTCCCGAGCTCTTCGCGATGCTGAAATCGGCGGAGGTAGAAATCAAGAAGGAGCATCAAGTGTTGCTGGTTAACAAGACCACTAGTTTAAAAAAAAGGGCAAGGGAAAGAAGGGGAACTTCAAGAAAAACGGCAAGCAAGTTGCTGCTCCCATGAAGAAACCCAAAGCTGGACCCAAGCCTGAAACAGAGTGCTTCTACTGCAAAGGGACTGGTCACTGGAAGCGGAACTGCCCCAAGTATTTGGCGGATAAGAAGGATGGCAAAGTGAGCAAAGGTATATTTGATATACATGTTATTGATGTGTTCCTTACTAATGCTCGCAGTAGCGCCTGGGTATTTGATACTGGTTCAGTTGCTCATATTTGTAACTCGAAATAGGAGCTACAGAATAAGCGAAGATTGGCTAAGGACGAGGTGACGATGCGCGTCGGGAATGGTTCCAAGGTTGATGTGATCGCCGTCGGCATGCTACCTCTACATCTACCTTCGGGATTAGCTTTAGACCTCAATAATTGTTATTTGGTGCCAGCGTTGAGCATGAACATTATATCTGGATCTTGTTTATTGCGAGACGGTTATTCATTTAAGTCAGAGAATAGTGGTTGTTCTATTTATATGAGTAACATCTTTTATGGTCACGCACCTTTTGTGAATGGTCTATTCTTATTGAATCTCGATTGTAGTAATACACATATTCATAATATTGATGCCAAAAGATGCAAAGTTGATAATGATAGTGCAACATACTTGTGGCACTGCCATTTAGGTCATATTGGTGTAAAGCGCATGAAGAAACTCCATGCGGATGGACTTTTGGAATCTCTGGATTATGAATCATTTGATACTTGCGAACCATGCCTCATGGGCAAGATGACTAAAACTCCGTTCTACGAAACAATGGAGCGAGCTGCTGATTTGTTGGAAATAATACATACCGATGTATGCGGTCTGATGAATGTTGAAGCACGCGGCGGGTATCGTTATTTTCTAACCTTCACAGATGATTTGAGTAGATATGGTATATCTACTTGATGAAACACAAGTCTGAAACATTTGAAAAGTTCAAAGAATTTCAGAGTGAAGTAGAGAATCATCGTAACAAGAAAATAAAGTTTCTACGATCTGATCGTGGAGGCGAATATTGGAGTTACGAGTTTGGCCTTCATTTAAGAAAATGTGGAATTGTTTCACAACTCACGCCACCTGGAACACCACAGCGTAATGGTGTGTCCGAACGTCGTAACCATACTTTATTGGATATGGTGCGTTCTATGATGTCTCTTACAGATTTGCCACTATCATTTTGGGGTTATGCATTAGAGACAGCTGCATTCATGTTAAATAGGGCACCGTCTAAATCCGTTGAGATGACACCATATGAACTATGGTTTGGCAAGAAACCTAAGCTGTCATTTATTAAAGTTTGGGGATGCGATGCTTATGTGAAAAAGCTTCAACCTGATAAGCTCGAAACCAAAGCGGAGAAGTGCATCTTTATAGGATACCCTAAAGAAACAATTGGGTACACCTTCTACCACAGATCCGAAGGCAAGATCTTTGTTGCCAAGAATGGGTCCTTTCTAGAGAAGGAGTTTCTCTCGAAAGAAGTGAGTGGGAGGAAAGTAGAACTTGATGAGGTAATTGTACCTTCTCTTGAATTGGAAAGTAGCTCATCAGAGAAAACTGTTCCCGTGATGCCTACACCAATAAGAGAGGAAGATAATGATAAAGATCATGAAACTTCAGATCAAGTTACTACTGAACTTCGTAGGTCGACCAGAGTATGTTCTGCACCAGAGTGGTACGGTAATCCTGTTCTGGAAGTTATGTTGTTAGACAACGGTGAACCTACGAACTATGAAGAAGCTATGATGAGCCCGGATTCCGACAAATGGCTTGAGGCCATGAAATCTGAGATAGGATCCATGTATGAGAACAAAGTGTGGACTTTGGTGGACTTGCCCGATGATCGGCAAGCCATTGAGAATAAATGGATTTTTAAGAGGAAGACAGATGATGATGGTAATATCACTGTCTACAAAGCTCGACTTGTCGTTAAAGGTTTTCGACAAGTTCAAGGGGTTGACTACGATGAGACTTTCTCACCCATAGCGATGCTTTAGTCTGTCCAAATCATGTTAGCAATTGCCGCATTTTATGATTATGAAATCTGGCAAATGGATGTCAAAACTGCATTCCTTAATGGATTTCTCAAAGAAGAGTTGTATATGATGCAACCAGAAGGTTTTGTCGATCCTAAGGGTGCTAACAAAGTGTGCAAGCTCCAGCGATCCATCTATGGACTGGTGCAAGCATCTCAGAGTTGGAATGTACGCTTTGATGAGGTGATCAAAGCATATGGTTTTGTACAGACTTACGGTGAAGCCTGTATTTACAAGAAAGTGAGTGGGAGCTCTGTAGCATTTCTAATATTATATGTGGATGACATATTGTTGATTGGAAATGATATAGAATTTCTGGATGGCATAAAGGGATACTAGAATAAGAATTTTTCAATGAAAGACCTTGGTGAAGCTGCTTATATATTGGGCATCAAGATCTATAGGGATAGATCAAGACGCTTGATAGGACTTTCACAAAGCACATACCTTGACAAAGTTTTGAAGAAGTTCAAAATGGATCAGTCAAAGAAAGGGTTCTTGCCTGTCTTGCAAGGTGTGAAGTTGAGTCAAACTCAATGCCCGACCACGGCAGAAGATATAGAGAAAATGAAAGTCATTCCCTATGCCTCATCCATAGGTTCTATTATGTATGCCATGCTATGTACCAGACCTGATGTGTGCCTTGCCATAAGTTTGGCAGGGAGGTACCAGAGTAATCCAGGAGTGGATCACTAGACCACGGTCAAGAATATCCTAAAGTACCTGAAAAGGACCAAGGACATGTTTCTCGTTTATGGAGGTGACGAAGAGCTCGTCGTAAAGGGTTACATCGATGCAAGCTTCGACACTGATCCGGATGACTCTAAGTCATAAACCGGATATGTATTTATATAAAATGGTGGAGCTGTCAGTTGGTGCAGTTCCAAGCAGAGCATCTTGGCGGGATCTACGTGTGAAGAAGAATACATAGCTGCTTCGGAAGCAGCACATGAAGGAGTCTGGATGAAGGAGTTCATATCCGATCTAGGTGTAATACCTAGTGCATCGGGTCCAATGACAATCTTTTGTGACAACACTGGAGCAATTGCCATAGCCAAGGAGCCTAGGTTTCACAAGAAGACCAAACACATCAAGAGACGCTTCAACTCCATTCGTGAATATGTCAAGGATGGAGGCATAGAAATTTGCAAAGTACATACGGATCTGAATGTGGCAGACCCGTTGACTAAGCCTCTTCCACGAGCAAAAGATGATCAGCACTAAGACTCCATGGGTGTTAGATTCATTACTATGTAATCTAGATTATTGACTCTAGTGCAAGTGGGAGACTGATGGAAATATGCCCTAGAGGCAATAATAAAGTTGTTATTATTTTATGTTTCCTTGTTCATGATAAAGGTTTATTATTCATGCTAGAATTGTATTGACCGGAAACTTAAATACATGTGTGAATACATAAACAAATACCGTGTCCCTAGTGAGCCTCTACTAGACTAGCTCGTTGATCAAAGATGGTTAAGGTTTCCTAACCATAGACATGAGTTGTCATTTGATAACGGGATCACATCATTAGGAGAATGATGTGATGGATAAGACCCATCCGTTAGCTTAGCATATGATCATTCTATTTATTGCTACTGCTTTCTTGAATGTCAAATACATGTTCCTCAGACCATGAGATCATGCAACTCCCGGATACCGGAGGAATACCTTGTGTGCTATCAAACATCACAACGTAACTGGGTGATCATAAAGATGCTCTACAGGTATCTCCGAAGGTGTCCGTTGAGTTGGCATGGATCGAGGCTGGGATTTGTCACTCCGTGTTTCGGAGAGGTATCTCTAGGCCCTATCGATAATGCACATCATAAGAAGCTTGCAAGCAAAGTGACTAAGGATTTAGTTATAGGATGATGTATTACGGAACGATTAAAGAGACTTGCCGGTAACGATATTGAACTAGGTATGGAGATACCGACGATCGAATCTCGGGCAAGTAACATACCGACGGACAAAGGGAATTACGTATGTTGTCATTGCGGTTCGACCGATAAGATCTTTGTGGAATATGTAGGAACCAATATGGGCATCCAGGTTCCGCTATTGGTTATTGACCGGAGAGGCGTTTCGGTCATGTCTACATCATTCACGAACCCGTAGGGTCCGCACGCTTAACGTTCGTTAACGATATAGTGTTATATGAGTTATGTGAATTGGTAACCGAATATTATTCGGAGTCCCGGATGAGATCCCGGACATCACAAGGAGTCTCGGAATGGTCGAGAGGTAAATATTTATATATGGGAAGTCATATTTTGGGTTCCGGAAAAAGGTGCAGTTTTTTTGGTATTGTACCGGGAAGCTTCTAGAAGGTTTCGAAGGATTCCGAAGGGGTCCGGAAGTCCACAAGTGGGTCCACCATGTCCCAAGGGCTGGCATGGGCTAAGGGGAGGTTCCCTGGCCTTATTGGGCCAGGCGCACCAAGTCCTCAAAAGCCCACGCAGCTAGGGAAGGAAAAAGGGAGAGTCCTAGTAGGAATAGGATTGGACTTTGGAGTCCAAGTCCACGTGTGTACTATTCACGGTTACTATTCATGTGGCACTATTCCTTCTACTCCAAGCCCTTACACAAATATAAATAGAGGATAGGGGGCACCCCAAAGAAGTACACAACATTGTCTTAGCCGTGTGCGGCGCCTCCCTCCACAGTTCCGTCCCTCGGTCATATTTTCGTAATGCTTGGGCAAAGCCCTACGGAGATAGCATCACCATCACCGTCACCACGCTGTCGTGCTGTCGGAACTCATCCACTACCTCGCCATCTTGCTAGATCAAGAAGTCGAGGACGTCACCGAGCTGAACGTGTGCTGAACGCGGAGGTGTCGTACGTTCGGTGCTCGGTCGGTTGGATCGTAAAGTTGTTCGACGACATCAACCGCGTTGTTCTAACACTTCCGCTTACGGTCTACGAGGGTACGTAGACACACTCCCCCTCTTGTAGCTATGCATCTCCATGGATAGATCTTGCATGTGCGTAGAAATTTTTTGTTTTCTATGCAACGTTCCCCAACACCGAGATGGCCGGAAGTTCTGGGCACCGGAGGTTTCAGGTAGCTTCCGGGCAGGTTCTGGGCTGTCCAGAGAGTTGGCACGCCTAGGGCTGTTCTGGACGTAGAAGGCCGGAAGTTCCGGAGCTACCAAAAGTTCTGGGATGGAGGCCGGAGGTTCCGGGCTTTTTCAGAAGCTTGTCCATGCTTCTTCTTCCTTCTCTTCCAAGCTTCCGTCATGGACGGTGTTGTTGTACACGTGCGCTGGCACTCCTCCTCCTCGTCCGTGGTGCTCCGACAATACCTATGTATGCACACGAGTGGAGTGTCAAGTAGTATACTATCCTCGAAGGGGTCAAGTGAACACACGTAAAGGAGATGATTCACCTTTGTGTATGTGGAGTAGATGTCACACGTGTCACTTACCAAACGGGGTCTTGACATGGTGATGTCCGTAGGATGCTCCGCATCATCTCCCCCTTGGGAAAGATCAGACCTCGGATCGAAAACCAAATCACCATGGGAAAGAGATGGCTTCACCGTGTAGAAGTGGACGATCACCAAGTACTCATCATCTTCAAGCTCAAAATGGGCACTCTCCAATGTCGCACCGTCTTGTGATTCCTTCAAATGGAGTAAGGACAACAAACACTTGGAAAAACAAATGTGGTTAGCATTAGTGCAAAACCAAGCATTCAAGAGGTGATTCACCAAACAAGTGTCGTCATCATGCAAAGCATATGGTGTGACAAAGGATTGAGACATGGCATTTAAGCATATGAATTGAGCACAAGCAAAGTCATCATGGAAACAAGCATGCAAAGGTGAGGTAAAGATGCTAATATGTGTGACAAATGAACAAGCATCTACCTCAATGTCATAGCAAGCATGCACAAGGTGCTCGACAAAAGGTCTATGGTATGCATAAGAATCATTCACAACACCAAATAAAATGAAGTGTCTAAACACATGGGTCAAGTGCAAGACAAACCAAGCATATTGTGCACATGGTGTAGTGAAGATAGTGTGGCACTCGACACAATGGAAATAGCAAGTGTTCATCATGTGTGAGGCAATCAAGTTAAGCATGTAGCAATCAATGGGACATGGCATATGTGAAGAAATGACATTGTTGCAAGCAAGCACATGGAAATAGCATGGGATAATCATGTTCGATGCAACACACACGACATATATATCATGAGGCATGGCAATGTGGCAATGACAAGTCAAAATAAAATCTCTAGCATGTGTGCAATGTGTCATAGTGCAAGCAACACATGAAGTATGCTCCACAATATGCATGCTCATGGTGTCGGGATTCTCAAAAGAGAAGGATATCACCTCAAAAGTATGTCCTTGTGCGTCCTTCACAATGCCGAAGTGGTAGGAAATGTGATGTAGAATCGCGTCGGTCGAAAGTGGCTCGCTCTCAAGAGCTCGAATGGTCAACTCATGAGAAGTGGACGTTGACACGATGTTGAAGGATCCTACACATGCACACAGCCAAGCAGAGAAGGTATGTGCACGGTAGATAAACACATCATCCATCATGATGGTTCTCTTCTCTTACACATAACTATTAGAAGAAAAAGTGCATGAATAATATGATGCAACAATGGATATATTCATGGCACTAGGCATTTGGTGCAAAGAAGGAAGACAAGCATGCTTCACATGAAAGATGGCAAAAACTCCAAACATATGGGAGAAAGCTATGGGGGCAATCTCATTAGCAAGACTAAAAGCATTGTTGCACTCAATACATGGCAAATCATCTAGCATGCTAGAGGCAACATATGGAACAATTGGACAATATTCAATAGCAATCATGTGGAAAGCAAGGCAATGGTTGTCATCAACCGCATGAAACGAGCAAGTATGTATCATCGGTGATGCAACAAGGCAAGAAATCATAGTAATCATGTCATGAAAACTAGTGGAGCGAAGATGCAATGCACTAGAGGAAATCATGGCGACCATGTCATGTGAGCAAATAGTAGGCCTAGGCAATGCACATGACATATCACGAGCACGAAAGCCAAACATGATCAAAGTATCATCATAGGCATGGGATACATAGCAACCATGGCAATAACAAGGGATATCTCCACCAAGCATGCAAACGCACATACAAGTGCTAGAATCATGGATCATGTGTAATGCAAAGCATGGGTCACCAAAGCATGTCATTCAAATGGAAATGAGCATATCATGCAAAGTGAACATGGCAATATGGGCAAAGGATATATAATGGACAATAACCCATAACCATGTGAGGTCCATGTATAAGAAATGCGCAAAGGCTCATCGCGTAGAGGGTGGGTGGAGGGTAAGCACTCCATGTTGGCGCACATCTTCATTGCTCTCTAGAGCTCATTTCGTCAACTCGTGCGCTTGCGAGGTTGACATGTAAGCATGGGTACCTACACAACAAATAGGCAAATGAAACAAAGTGTGTGCGTGGTAAATGTACACATCATCCATCATGATGTGTATGTGCACGTTAGAGTTAGCACAAAACAAGCATCGCTCAAAGAAATTTGAAGCACGATATAAGAACATGTCATCCATCATGAAAGAATAGTTGTTATGTATTACACGATGGGGACACAAATTGATCATGCAAGTACATGGCACATCAATAGCAGTTTTATTCATGGGATGCAATGGTGCACACAATCATTGGGATCATGCAATGGATGGGATCAATCAAAATCTCCTAACATGTATGAGGAAACTATGGGGGTCGCCTCATGAGCAATAGCGGATGCATAATATTGAGAAAATTGACAACATGGCAAACAATGCATGTTCAAAGCTAGGTGGTCATGGCATGACATATGAGTGAAATGATGCAAAGGAAGCATATCAATATCATCACAAGAAAAACAAATGCCAATAACCATGGGCTTGTCATCTATGCCATATGTGCAAATTGGGTTCATTTTAATGGCATATGCATAGTCACTACGATGAGATTGCAAATATGACATATGGGAGATCTCATTTATAGCATATGACAAGTCAAGAGGGGTTGCAAACATGATGTGACCGAGAGAATTATCACAAGATAACCGATGTAACATGGCATCACAACTAATAGACTCCACATGGCAATCATCAAACTCATCATAAATGGGTAAATCATCGCATGAGGAAGTCGCACTAGCATCAAGCATGTTAATAGGAGGATCGACATCATGCAAGCAATCAATGTCAAAAATGTCCACTAGTGGGACAAGAGCATCACCTTCACCTATGTTACCTTTCTCATTCCACTCATGTGGTGTAGGTAAGGTGGCAAGGACCAACTTGTGGTCATCATCGTCATGATGGAACCATGTGGGGGGTGTATCATAGTCCACCATGGCCATCGTCTTGTCGAAAGGAAGAACGAAGTTGTCAAGGATCGGCGTGTCATCATATATCGGACCTAGCACCAAAGGAGAATACACAATAGAGGTAGAGGTTAAGTCATTAGAAATCGAAATGGCCTCACATGCCCTATCAACTACCTCACTCTCTCTATGTGGTGGCTCACTCACTCCCTCAAAATAGGTGCACTCAATGTCACATATGGTGGAGTCACTCAAATCACTCAAGTGGTGGTGGTGGTGGCTCTCCTCACATGGGAATTGGGTCATCTCTTCATATATGGGGCTAGTGGTGAAGTCACTCTCACTCTCAATATGGTGGCATAAGTCACTCAAGTCATCATCGCTGTCGCCGTGGATGAAGGCCGAAGATGGCACATCATCACTCTTGCCTCCAAAGATGGAAGCATCATCCTTGCTCGCCACCTTGTCGCTCGCCTCCAAATCTTGTTCCTTGAGAGGATCCGTAGTCATAGTCGTCACCGCGCCATCTTCAAAAAGAGTCGTGGTAGACTCGGCATCGTCAATGCCACAAAGAGGGATGGCGGTGAAGTCGAACTTGGTAGCGTCCTCTTGGAGCTCGTTGGGCTTGGACATCGTGGTGGTACTATCCTCATGCTCGCTGTCTTGGAGCTTGGCCTTCTCAAGGTGTGCTTGGGGTGGAGAAGCCTTGGCCTTCATGTGTTCTTGTTCCGCCTTGAGAGCACCAAAGTAGATGTCATCGAGGGACTCATAGTTGTCGAGGAAGATAGTCTTGGAGATGTTGTTGTTCAATCCCATCATGAAGTGGAACTTCATCAAAATGGGGTCGTCCACACCGGCTCGTCACAAGGCTTTCTTCATCTCCTTGAAGTACTCATTGACGGACATGGATCCTTGGATGGTGTTCTCCAATTGGCTTCGAAGATGTTCCGTGTAGGTGGAAGGCAAAAATTCTCGCCGCATCGCTTTCTTCGTCTTGGGCCAACTCACGTTCAAGCTTGTCGAAGGTTTGTGAAGCCACCATGTCGACGCATAGTCATGGAAGTTACTTATGGTGCACTTCACTTGATCTTCTAAGGGGACTTGATGTAGCTTGAGGTAGTATTCCATCTTGCGCTCCCACTCGAAATACTCCTCGGGGTCTTGATTCCCATAGAAAGGAAGCTCGTGGTTGGTGTTGAGGTCGTAGTAGCTTGTGGAAGTCATAGACTTGATCTTGGGGAGCTTCTCTTGAGGTGCTTGCCAGCGAAGATGTCACATATCCAAAGGCGAAGATGCCGTGAAGTCGCTTGGCGAAGATGCCAATGTAGATGGTGAAGCCATCGAGCGGTGGTTGGTGTTGAGCTCTTTACCTTCACGTTCTTGTCGGTGTCGATGCCGATGTGATCTTGCCGGAGATGGGAGCTCGGAAGCATGTGCACTTGAGCGTCTTCTCAAATATGAGGAAGACCTCTTGCTATTCTTGATGAGGGCTTTGAGCTCCTCCATGTGCTTGTCCATCTTGGTGTTGATGTGGTCCTTCATGGCATCGAACTCGTCGTTGTGGTTGTAGATCGAAGGAGATGTGCTTTGCCTATCCATCATGCTCAAGAAAAAATGTGAGTGAAAGAAAGGAAAGAACTAGACCAAATGTACCTTATCCAATGTTGAAGATGGATCAATGATCACTCAATAATGTATTATGGAAGTAGCACAATTGGTACCGAATCTTGTCTATTCTCACACCTACACAAGTAAAGCTTATGGAGTAGCTTGGTGAGGTTAGTGGCACAAAAATTTGATGCAATTGTTAGTAAGAGTCAATAATGTTGAAAGAGATTCACAAATTCGCAAATGAAACAAGTAGACCAATAGAAATGAATGGCACACGGAAACGCACACACGGATAGATAAATGGGGTCGTGCAACCAAGGAATGAGCACAAAATGTGGAATCCATGGAAAACGCTCGTGTTGCACAACTCAAGAGAGACGCTAGCACGATTGCTCAATAGGCGGATACGACACTTGTGCACACCCTAGGGAAGACAAAACGTATTGACTTTCTATCCCAAGTATGCTATGTATGTATGGTTCCCGGTGTTTCTCACACGATGATCCAAGATGATCAATGATGGTAATTTGATATGCAATGTGGTATGATGCTATGGCTCTTTCTTACAAGCTCTTTTTTTTCTCTTGGCTTAAAAGCTTTTTTTTAATATGGCCACTTATGCGAAATGCACAAACCAAGATAGCAATTATGTATATTCGGGAACAATCTTGTGACACAAGAGATGATACGATGATACCAAGATGAGGTATGTATGCAATGGAAGGGCGGATCGATGATCACTAAAGTGCACAAGTAATGTTTCCGGCAATACTCAATGGCTAGTCTTGCTAGGCAAGTGATGCAAAATGGGCTAGGGGTTAACAATGCAATGGCAAGGTAAATATACAATGGTGTCGTCGAGGTTACCGTCCTTGCTTACGGTTGCGGTGTCAAAATGAGGAAGTGGTCAATGTCGATGATTACCTCATGGCGATGATGAGTGGCGATGTTCTTGATGTCGAACCATTCCTAATTAGCTGAAACACCTTAGGAAACGGAAAAACCGCGAACTCAAAATCTCAAACGCAAATGTCAAATGGTGGTAGCGGATTAGCGGTGGTGGTTGCGGAAGTATTGGTGGAAACCCGGTCAAAATGGGTTAAGGTGGCGAAATAGTATGGTGGGGCTATACACGTTGTCGGAGTGGAAGTCACGGTCCCTAAGTAGCCGAAACACCTTAGGATACACAAAGCCACAACTCAAACAACCTCAAATGCAATGGGGATCAAAATGAATTATGTTGCGGAAGTCTATGGTGGAATAGCGGATGATATGGTGGAGGCCCTAGGCAAAGATGCCAAAGTTCCAAAATTTTGATGGAGTCAAATGGTGATGAACCCAATGTGAGTTCCTCGGGCACGTCGATAGCTTCAAAATGAGCCAAAGAACAATCAAATCGGAGTTCGGAGCGAAAAGTTGTGATGAAAATGGTGATGAAGGGTGCTGCTGAAATTCTGTGTAATGATTCTGGGTTAGGGCCGGAAGTTCCAGGCGCCGGAAGTTCCGGGGGGTTGCCGGAAGTTCCGGGGGTCACGGGAGACATGTGGGGGAAACCGGGGGATTTTGGGGTAAACTTTCTATTTACCCCGGAAGTTCCGGGGTAAGGACGGAAGTTCCGAGGGACGGAAGTTCCGGGGGATGCCGGATGTTCTGGGGGTCATGAAATTTCTTCCGGGATGAACCATAAATTACAGATCTGAGAACGGGGGCGGAAAAACATGAGTTCCCGAGGCAAAATTGAGAAGATTTCGTGGATGGAAATGGGGGAAAAGATGGGGAAGGCTAGATCCACTTGAAACACAACGAATCCACGAATCAAAATAAACAAAACATCATCCAACCAACAAATCACAAAAAAAAATTGGGAGGGCTATTTTTGGTGGGGATTTTCGAATTAGGACAAAAACAACAAAATCAAGCTAGAAAACAGTGGGGGAGACTCCAAAATCTTGATCAACGTGGCTCATGATACCAAGATGATGTAGGGTGGAACCCTAATGGTGTCGATCTTTCATGATTGGAGCGGATCCTGCGAAGAACACGAAGAACACGAGAGGGGAAAATGAGAGGAAACACTCAAATAGACAAGACACAATCACACATGTGCTAAATCCACATACACACGGAGAGATTCACGATCCAAAGTCAACAAAGGACGATACAGACGGTAGCTAGTTCATCCTGATCCGGAGAGGAGTCGAGGTCTTGATATCCCAGAGGATCTTCTCACATGGAGGTCTTGAACTCCATGGGAGTGGTCTCTCTCTCTCTCAAGAGTAGAGGTAGGATCAAAGCTCAACTAAGATGAGCTATCATATTTGCGAACCCTAAAATGTAGGTGGAAGAAGGGTATATAAAGTCTAGGGGCGAAGGGGTACACGTGCCTCGGCCCAAGTCAATGCACGCAGGCAGGGCCGGAAGTTCCGGGCAGGGCCGGAGGTTCCGGAGGCCGGAAGTTCCAGGCAGGTTCCGGGAAGGGTCCGGGCTATCCAGAGAGTTTGCACGGTCTGGGACGGCCTCGGTGCAGCAGGGCCGGAAGTTCTGGGATGGCCGGAAGTTCCGGGCGCCGGAGGTTCCAGGTAGCTTCCGGGCAGGGTCCGGGCTATCTAGAGAGTTGGCACGCCTAGGGCTGTTCTGGATGTCAAAGGCCGGAAGTTTCGGAGCGGCCGGAAGGTCCGGGGGCCGGAAGTTCCAGGATGGGGACCGGAGGTTCCGGGCTTTTTCAGAAGCTTGTCCATGATTCTTCTTCCTTCTCTTCCAAGCTTCCCTCGTGGATAGTGTAGTTGTACACGTGCGCTGGCACTCCTTCTCCTCGTCCGTGGTGCTCCGACAATACCTATGTATGCACACGAGTGGAGTGTCAAGTAGTATACCATCCTCGAAGGGGTCAAGTGAACACGCGTAAAGGAGATGATTCACCTTTGTGTATGTGGAGTAGATGTCGCACGTGTCACTTGCCAAATGGGCTCTTGACATGGTGATGTCTGTAGGATGCTCCGCATCAGTAGCCATGTCTCATGTGATTCGAAAGGAAGTTGCGAGAGGAAAGATGTTACCTCGGTCTCGATTGCTCTTGCACGGGCTCTAGTCATGGGTCCATTTAGTGTCTTAGAAGACGAAGGTGCGTCCATGGGGATGACCGTAGGATGCTCCGCATCAGTGTTGATGCCGATGTGATCTTGCCGGGGATGGTAGCTCGGGAGCATGTGCACTTGAGCGTCTTCTCGAAGATCAGGAAGACCTCTTGCCGGTCTTGATGAGGGCTTTGAGCTCCTCCATTTGAGCATCCATCTTTGCGTCCAAGTGGTTCTTCATAGCATCAAACTCGTCATTGTTGTTGTAGACCGAAGATGTGCTTTGCCTATCCATCACAAGACTCGAGCAAAGGTGAGTAGGAAATGAGATAAACAATACCAAACTACCTTTTCCCAAAGTTGAGGATGTATCCCACGTCACTCAATGTGAATTGAGAGAATAGTGGAATTGGTACCGGACTTGTTCACTCACACCTACAAGGTAAAGCTTATCGAGTGGCTTGGTTAGGACAAGTGGCACAAAATTCAAGCAAGTGTTAGTCCAAGAGTATCGAAAATGTTGAGGAAGATTCACAAAATTGCAATGTAAAGCAAATAGATCAATAGCTATAGTGGCACAAGGAAACACACACATGGATAGATAACTGGGATCCACGCAACCAAGGAATGAGCATAAAATGTGTTACCATGCAAAATGCTCGTGTTGCCCGGATACTAGAGAGACAATAGCTTGATTGCTCAAATGGGCTAGATACGCTTGTGCACCAACCTAAGCGAGTAATTAACCGTGCCGTCTTCAATCCCACGTATGCTATGTATGTATGATCCAATATGATATACTATGCAAGATGGCTCAATGCTATTTCTATTGCTTACAAGCTCTTTTGTATCTCCTCTTTTGCTTAAAAGCTTTTGCTCTTATTTTTTGGATGATTTGCCACAATGTTTGATGCTTGAGCCAAGTATGATGATAGCAAGAAGATTGCACGCTAAATGTAGTTATGCGGAGTAAGCGTATCACTAAGGTGCACAATGAGCGTGGCCCGGCAATTCTCAACTCGCTAGTCTCGATGGGTAAGTGACGCAATAGGCTCGGGGCGATCAAAGCAATGGCAAGGAAATGTACAATGATGTCGTCGAAGTTACCATTGGTGGGTTCTCGTTTGTAAGCAAGGACGGATGATGATGAAGTGGACAATGTCGAT
Source organism: Elymus sibiricus (assembly GCA_039707655.1). Lineage (NCBI taxonomy): Eukaryota > Viridiplantae > Streptophyta > Magnoliopsida > Poales > Poaceae > Elymus > Elymus sibiricus. The sequence continues at coordinate 258,147,302 of CM077664.1, read as the reverse complement.
GTCGAGTCTGTGGCGATGATGAGTGGCGATGTAGAACCGTTCTTAATTAGCTGAAACACCTTAGGAAACAGAAAACCACAACTCAAAATCTCAAATGGCAAATGTCAAATGTTGGTAGCGAAAAGCGGTGGTGGTTTCGAAGTCATCAAAGCGGAAGTGGAGTTGGTGAATGATGAAGAAGTAACAGTCCCTAAGTAGCTGAAATACCTTAGGAGACTCAAATCACAAGTCAAACAACCACAAATGCAATGGGGATCAAAATGGATTAGGTTGCGGAAAGCTATGGTGGTTTTGCGGATGATTTGGTGGAGGGCCTAGGAAAATATGCCAAAATGACAAAATTATGATGCAGTCAAATGGTGTTCGAAACTACCTAGATGGATGGGGGATGTCAATAGCTATGCAACAAGCTAAAGAACGTCAAAATCGGACTCCGGATGTGAAAGTTATGGCCGAAAAGGTGAAACAATGTTGGTTGAAATTCCCAGGGGTCGGACATCCGGGGGTGAGGCCAGATATCCGGGGCTGTATGTCCAGAAACTTGCGTGATTTAGTGCCCCCGGAGCCGGATGTCTGGCCGGGGACCCGGATGTCCGGCCCGACAATTCCACATCGGGATTTGGACTTCGAAACTCGATTTGGGGCGGACTTAGATGATTTGGGGGTCAAAATTGATGGGGGAAAAGAAATTTTTGGATGGATTTCATGGTAGGGAAGCTAGATCCACTTGCCAAACAACAAAATTGCGGATCAAACACAACAAAATCTCACAAGAACCAACAAAATGCAAATTTTTTGGTGAGGCTATTTTTGGTGGGGATTTTCAAAATTGGGCAAGAACAAACAAAATTAGGCTAGAAAGAGGGGGTTAGGACTCCAAATTCGTGATCAACGTGGGTCATGATACCAAGATGATGTAGGGTGGAACCCTAATTGATGATCTTTCATGAATTGGAGGGGATCCTACGAAGAACACGAAGAACACGGGGAAGAACATGAGGGAAATCATGAGAGGAACACTCAAGAACAAGTCCAATCACACATCCACTACACTCACAGACACACAAGATCACAAGGTACAAGAACAACAAAGGGGAAGATACATGGTAGGGTTCATCCCAAATCCAAGAGGAGATGAGGTCTTGATGATTCACTTGGGGAATCCTTCTGCCTTAGGAGGTCTTGTACTCCAATGGAGTCTTCTCTCTCTCTCTCAAGAGGAATCCCATAAGGGGAGGTACATGAGCTAAGCTCTAATGTGTAGTTCTAATCTTAGCCAACCCTTGAATGAGGAGGGGAAGGGGTATTTATAGTCTAGCCATGAAGTGGGAGGGGGAAAGAGAGATACATGGGCCTCGAGCCTTGTCCACGCACGCAGGCGGCGCCGGATGTCCGGGCTGGGTCCCGGATGTCCGGCCTCTTGGGAGGCGCCGGATGTTTGGGGCTCTGGCTGGATGTCTGGCCTGGAGATGTCCAACCTTCTGTTGCCAGTCGCTGGATATCCGGGCACTGGCCGGATGTCCGGCTGCTGGTGTGACATCGGATGTCCGGCCTCTGGCCCAGATGTCTGGCTGTTGTAGCCTCCTGCATCTCCGTTTCTTCCGTCTTCGCTTCCACGCATCCCTCGCGGATGGTGTAGCCATTCCTTGGCGCTTGCACTCCTCCTCGTCATCCGTGAAGCTCCGACAATACCTATGCATGCACACGAGAGAAGTGTCAAGTAGTATACCATCCTCGAAGGGGTCAAGTGAACACGTGTAAAGGAGATGATTCACCTTTGTGTATGTGAAGTAGATGTCGCACGTGTCAATTGCCAAACAGACTCTTGAGATGGTGATGTCCGTTGGATGCTCTGCATCACATGGTATCCATACCATCACTCCCCCCGGGAAACTTGTACGCGAGGAACCCTTCTGTCTTTGAGAAAAAGAAAGAAGAGAAAAGAGGAGGCTGGAACCTTGATGGTTCGTTAATCATCCTATGCAAGGGAAAATGTAACACAAGGCTGCCTGTAACACATAAACAAATATGTACTTTGACAAAGAGTTGTGAAACACTTAGCATTATTTATGTGCACGGGATCTGCGCCCGGCTCTGTACAAAGGTTTACATGCCTTGCCGGCAAACTTGTACAAAAAGGGTTGTCGGGCAGCTCGGCAACCACGCCTTATGGGTAAAACTTGCGAAGATGCTCAATATTCCATGAGTTGAGCACCAGAGTGCCATCTTCAGTCTCTAGGCGGACTGCGCCTGGCCTAGTGACTCGTACCACCCGTTAAGGGCCTTCCCACTTCGGCGTCAACTTGTTTTGTCCCTTCGTGGGCTGAATCCAATGAAGAACAAGGTCGGCTTCCTCAAGGTTCCTAGCGTTCACTTTGCCGCTATGGTAGCGATGCAAAGCTTGCTGATACCGTGCAGTACGGACAGCAGCCCAGAAACGGTCTTCCTCAAGGAGCGTGGCATCATCTTGCCGCAGCTCATCTTGATCCTCCTCATCGAAGGCCAAGACTCGAGGTAACCCGTATCTGAGTTCTGTGGGGAGCACTGCTTCTGCACCATAAAAAAGGAAGAAGGGTGCCTGGCCAGTGGCTTGACTTGGTGTCGTTCTGATTGACCAAAGAACCACCGACAACTCTTCCACCTAGCGCCTTGCACACTTTTGCAGTCTATCGAAAGTTCTGGTCTTGAGACCACACAACACTTCTGCATTTGCCCTCTCTACTTGTCAAATGCTCCTTGGGTGAGCAACAAAGGCGTAACAGATCTTGTTTCCAAGTTCTTGGCAATATGCTATGAAGGCATGGCTCATGAATTGTGTGCCGTTATCGGTGATGATCCTATTGGGTACACCAAAACTAGCAACCAATCCTTTGAGGAACTTGATGGCTGACTGTGCCATCAACTTCCTCACTGGCTCCACATCAGGCCACTTTGTAAACTTGTTGATTGCAACGTACAAGAATTCAAAGCCCCCGGTAGCATGGGGGAAGGGGCCGACGATGTTGAGCCCCCAGACCGAGAAAGGCTAGGAGAGAGGGATGGTTTGGAGGGTTTGAGCTGGCTGGTGGATGTCCTTGGAATGGAACTGGCATGCTTCACATCTGATGACCACCGCCAAGGTGTCTTGAAGGGCTGTCGGCCAGTAGAATCCTTGACGGCATGCCTTGCCGATAAGCGTGTGTGACCCAATGTGAGAGCCACACATCCCTTCATGCATCTCTTCCAACAGCCTCTGTCCAACTTCCCAACAGATGCACTTCAATTTCACCCCATTCAGTCTTCTCTTGTACAAAATGTTGTCAACAAATTTGTGCATCCTTGATTGACGGGATACTCTTTCTACGTCCTCTTGTTCATCGGGAAGATCTCCTATTTGAAGGTACTGGACAATTGGTTGTGCCCATGCCGGAGCTTGTGGCTCGACGACAAGGACTAAAGGCACTTCTTCCTCTATGGGTGCGCTTTCTTTGACGGCAAGGATCTGGCTTGCCAGAAACTGCGGTTCACCGGCCATGGGTATCATGTCGGCGGCATCCACTTTCTTGGCGGCTGCTGGCAGCTCTACCAGAAAGTAACCACCAACATCTTGCTTTCTCTTCTTCGCAAGCCTTGATGGTGTAACAGATGGCTGAGTCAGATGGAGCACAAAAGTTCCTAGTTCCACAGGCATCTTTTGGGCGACAAGCTTTGACAGGTCATCGGTAATCCAATTTTGGGCACAAGGAACGTGCTCTGGTTGCACACCGTCAAAGTGCTCTTCCAACTTCCTCACCTCATCAACGTACGCCTCCATCAAAGGGCTCTGGTAATCCTTGTTGACCTGCATCACCACAAGCTATGAGTCGCCTCTGATAATCTGCTTCCGAATACCAAGGTCGATTGTAATGCATAGACCGACAAGCAATCCTTCATACTTGGTGTTGTTGGTGGTGGCCTTCTCCCTGGGAAACTGCATCTGAAGCACGTACTTGAGGTGCTCTCCGGTGGGTGCTATACGCAGCACGCCGGCACTAGCGCCTTTTAGCGTGAAAGCACCGTCAAAGTACATGATCCAATCATCAACAGTTTCCTTGTCGGGGAGAGAGGTCTCTGGAATTTCTTCGTCTGGCATTGGGATCCATTCTGCAATGAATTCAGCCAAGGCTCTGCTCTGAATTATTGAGGCACTCTCAAACTTCAAATCAAAGCTTGACAACTCCAATGCCCGCTCCACAATCCTGCCGGTTACTTCTGGATTTCTCTGAATTCATTGCAAAGGAAAGCGAGTGACTGGATGTGCTTGAAAATAGTGGCGCAATTTCCTTGAGCCCATGAGGAGACCAAAGAGCAACTTCTGCACACCAGAATACCTTGATCTAGCCCCTTGCAGGAGGGAGCTGACAAAGTAGACTGGGTGCTGCACCATCTTCTTCTTTGCAACTTGGTAATATGGCTTGCTGGCTTGCACAGTCTCTGGCTTGTCGGCACCTGACCTTGCCGGAGAAGATTCTGACTCGTCGGGTCGTGGCTCTGCGGCTGCTACCTCCTCTTCATCTGCCTCTCTTTCAGCCACAAGTGTAGCACTAACCACTTGATTAGTTGCTGCTAAGTATAGCAACAGCGTCTCTTGTGGCCTAGGCGCAACTAGGACTGGCGGAGAGGACAGGTACTCCTTCAAATCTTGGAGCGCTGCCTCCGCTTCCGAAGTCTAGTTCACTGGACCTGCCTTTTTGAATATCTTGAAAAATGGCAAGGCACGCTCTGTCGATTTGGAGGTGAACCTGCTGAGGGCGGCAACGCAGCCGGCAAGACGCCTGACGTCCTTGACGCGTCTTTTGGTGCTTCGATTTGCTCAATTGCTTTGATCTTGTCAGGGTTGGCTTCAATCCCTCTCTGAGATACAAAGAACCCAAGAAGCTTGCCGGATGGAACACCGAACACACACTTCTCGGGATTGAGCTTCAAGTTGAGCTTGCGCAAGTTTGCGAATGTTTCTTCCAAATCTTGGATCAATGTTGACTTATCTTTGGTTTTGACCACAATGTCATCCATGTAGGTTTCCACATTTCTCTGCAGCTATGGCTCAAAACCGATCTGAACTACTCTAGCAAAGGTTGCCCCAGCACTCTTCAATCCAAAAGGCATACGCAAAAAGCAGTATGTGCCACATGGAGTGATGAATGCGGTTTTCTCCTCATCTTCCTTGGCCATAAAGATCTGATGATAATCAGAATAGGCATCAAGAAAAGAGAGTAACTCACAGCCGGCAGTGGAGTCCACAATCTGGTCAATGTGCGGCAAAGGGAAAGGGTCTTTTGGACAGACTTTATTTATATACCAGTGAAGTCTATACAAAGCCTCCACTTCCATTCGCCTTGCGCACTATGACTGGATTGGCTAACCACGTAGGGTGTAGCACTCCTCTGACCAGGCCCGCTGCTTCCAACTTCTTGATTTCCTGGGCAACGAACACTTGCCGGTCCAAGGCTTGCTTCCTAATCTTTTGCTTGACGGGTCACGCATGAGGGCAGACAGCAAGGTGGTGCTCAATTACCTCCCTAGGAACACCGGGGATGTCAGATGCTTGCCAAGCAAACACATCAACATTCGCCCGTAGGAAGGCAACGAGCTCGCTTTCCTATTTGTTATTGAGAGTGGCACTTACAGAAAAAGTGCCACTCGTCCCAACCTCCCTTGCAGAAACTTGCTTGGTCGCCAACGCAGAGGCCTTGGCTTTCTTGCTCTTGCCGGTAGAGCTCTCTGGTATGTCCTCAATAGGCGTGCTGCACTCTAAAGTGCTCTTCCCGGAGTCCGTATCAGAGGTCTTGCCGGACTTCTTCTTCTTCTTTCTTCCCCCGGGAGCTTTACCGATAGGAGCAGGTGCCTTGACGGCAGGTGCTGCCACTGCCTCCCAGTAGAGCTTGTCCACGTAGATGATTGCGTCCTTCTGGTTGGACTTGATGGCGAGGACACACATCGGCCCTGGCATCTTGATGACGTTGTAGGCAAAGTGCGACGCGACCATGAACTTGGCCAGCGCCGGACGTCCCAGAATTCCATTGTATGGCAGCGACATCTTGATGACGTTGAAGACAATCTTCTTCGTCCGGTAGTTGAGGTCGCTGCCAAATGTGACCGGCAGCATGATCTGGCCCTTCGGCTTGTTCCTCCCTGGACTGATCCCTTGGAACATGCCGGTGTCCTCAAGATCCTTGTCGGGAATCTACAGCCTCTCGATCACGTCGGGAGATATCAAGTTCAAGCTGGCCCCACCGTCAACCAACATCTTTGTCACCTTGAGGTTGCGGATTGTTGGCGAAACCAACAACGGCAAACACCCAACCATAGTGGTGCGATCAAGGTGATCCTTGGCGTCAAAGATGATGGGCGTGTGTGACCACTTGAGTGGCTTCTGCGCTCCCATCATGGGCTCCGCGGCATTCACCTCGCGGACCCACTGCTTTAGTTGCTGGTGTGACGAGTGCAAAGATGTGCCTCTGTCAACACACATGGCTTCTGCTGCGTTCTGGAACTCATTCTCGGACCCATCTTCATTCTCATCATCATCATTCTGGCCTTGAGCAGCCTTCTCTTTCGGCTGCTTGGCCTTGCTGTGGCGGCCCACTCGGCCACCACGGTTCTGCTTGCCAGATCCACTGGCACCATCTTGGCCCTTCTCTTTGTCGCACTTCTCGTACTCTTGCTTCTGCTTCTCGGCAAGCTGCTCCACTTGCCGGCACTCCTGGAGATCGTGGCCCTTGGTACGTTGGATCTTGCTGTACAGCCCACCTGTCTTGCCGCCCTTGTCGCCTGCCGCAACCTCCTAGCAGTCAGCGCATCCGGCTACCTCCTTGCCGGGGCCTTTTGCTGGACTTCTTGGCGGCGTTGGTGTCACCAGGGCTCTCGACTGTCATCACTGACTTGCCTTTGCGCTTTCTGTTGCGCTTCCGGCTTTTCTTCTGTGGGGTCGATGCGTCATCTACGTCGTCGTCCTCGGAGTTGACTTCGGCGCCAACATCTTCCCTAGGGAGTCGCCTCCCTTCCTCAGCATGTGCACACTTGTCTGCCAAGGCGTACAGCTCGTTGATGGTTCTAACCTTCACAATATTCATCTCATACCGCATTCTGCAGTTGCGCACATTCATGTGGAATATGGTGCAAACAGCTGCGTGATGAACATCGGGGATGTGGTGCACACGGCTGAACCTCTGTATATACTTGCGGAGGGGCTCGCCGTCTCTCTATGGGATCACATGCACTTCACTCTCCTGACCAGGGAGCTTGTGGCCACCCTTGTAGGCACCTACGAATTGATGGCATAGATCCGACCAAGAAGAAATGGAGCCCTCTGGCAAGTTCATCAACCATGATCTGACGTTGGGCTTGAGCGCCAACGGAAAGTAGTTGGCCAAAAGCTTGTCGTCGCACCCCCCAACATCCTGCACCGTGATGCTGTAGATGCCAAGGAACTCTGCTGGACTGAGCGTGCCGTCGTATCTGTCGGGCAGCTCTGGCTTGAAGGGACAGGCGGATGGCCAGCAAACCTGCCGCAACTCACGAGTAAACGCTAGGCAGCTGACGGTGTAGTGAGAACTCGGGCCTCACAAACCTTCTGGACTTGGAGTTGTGCCAGTCTAGGGTTGTCGCAAGACAACCCCGGCAAAGGACCTGTCTTTTCGGCAAGCACTTCGTCCGGCAAGCGCTGCGTCACCACCAAGCAAGAACAAGAGCTTATTGGGGAGAAGCTTCCCGGCAGCACATCTCAACCGGCAAGGCAGAGCCAGCAAGACAAGACTCCAGGAGGGTCATCCAGGAAGATCGAGACGGCGCCGGCAAGCCAGAAGCCGGCAAGCCCAAGCCTCAAGCCGGCAAGCTCCCTCCACCAAGTCACTACACCTACCTGTCAGGCTCTTGCCGATAGATGGCGGGTGCGCGGGTGGTTAGGTAGAGCCTGCCGGGGCACGTAGTAGATCGCCGCTCAAGATTATCAAAAGGGCATTCAAGCCGATATTCAGAAGACTGATGGCTGGGTTCCCGGCAAGATACTTGCCGGGAAGGCTCGCGAAGGCCCGGCAAGGGCTGGGTTCCCGGCAAGATCCTTGTCGGGAAGACTCACTAAGGCCCGGCAAGGACTGGCACCCTGCAAGGTTCCACCGCCCTGCCACTGCTCTAGCACAGAGACCAGCCTGTCGTTTAGGGCTTGTCCTCCTGGATGCATGTCATGGCACTAGTGGTGAATGGGATTAAGCGGTGCTGATTGGACGGCCCCTTTTCCAGTACCCAAGAAAGTAAGGGACACCTAAGCAGAGCATTTAATGCTTTTGTCCTAAGTCGTCAGTGATAAGCATGTAGACATGTAGACACTATAGCTACTTTACACCTCTTGTACTAGCTATCCGCCACTATTGGTGACCCCTTTGAGATATAAAAGGAGGCCCAAGGCAAAGCTACAGGAGGATCCCCTTTTCTGGCCCAGTTGCATGCGTAGCCACCTTCTTGCGTACTGTTCACCAAGAAGCGCTCCGTGTACCTGAGCTTAGAACACCCACAATAAACTAAGGCAGGAGTAGGGTTTTACGCTGATCAGCGGCACGAACCTGGGTAAAAATCCTCGCATTGATCGTTGGTTCCGCTCTTTGTGCAAGCCTTTCCCCTGCCGAACCGTAAAGGGATCCGCACGGATCCCATAGGTGTCGTACGCCGACATCTTTGGCACGCCAGGTAGGGGCTAGAGGTTGCGCAAACCCGATCTAGCGGTCATCGCGCCAGTTTTCGATCACTTTTGTTGCCATGGCTCCCAAGAAGAAGGGCGCTATGGTGGTTGATCCGTCCGCATCCGGTCTGCCCGTATCCACACAGACGGGGGACGCCGTGGGCACTGGTGGAGGAGGTGGAGGTCCTGAGCCTCCATGACGTTTTGGCGATCAGGGCCAGGCAAGCGGCATCGTTCGCGACAGCGACCACATGGCAAGACCCTTGTTGGTCAAGCCCAAGATCCCCAGAAAGCTAAGTTCTAACACTTTAGTTACTTTCTGTTATCTGGCCTTTCTCTCGGATAGCATTTTTGTGCTCAACCTGCACGCGAGAGGAACCTTGTCGCGGTCAGCTCGCGCCCCTGTTCGCCTCGAGTCCGCTCGGCAAGCTTGGCGGCTGCATTCTGGCCCGGCGAGTTATCTCGCCGGCAGCGGCACTTCTAGCAGACTGCTAAGGATCTATTCCTCAAAGCGCTCGCGGCAAGTGTGCGCACCGGCAAGCTTCCAATAAGCGTAGGGAACATGAGTGCAAAAATACACTATTCAAGGAAAAGGCTTGGCAAGTTTTTATTCTTTTTAAGATTTCTGTGACCCGTATGCTAAGGAGCCTTTTCGGGACTAAGTGCGCTCCTAGTTGCCTCGAGTCCACTTGGCAATGTGAGCAGCTGCATTAGGACCGACAAGGTAAACCTTTTCGGGAGGCGGCAATCCCGGCTGGCTGCTAAGGATCCATTCCTCAAGCGCCGCTAACTGGATTGTGCGCTCCGGAAAGCGTTTCGGCAAGCGCGGGGAATTTTTAGCAGAAATCAAGTTTTTGCATAAGTTAAGTGCCTCAGGTGCTAATTAACTTATTGTCTTGAAACACTATTGAAGCACTTTTATGCCCAAGACAGTGTTGCAGGTAAATGTTCTCTGTATGCTAAGGAGCCTTGTCGAGGTCAGTTGCGCTCCTCGTTGCTTCGAGCCTGCCCAGCAACGAGAGCAGCTGCACTGGCGCCAACAAGGTAAACCTCTCCGGGAGGCGATGTTCCCGGCAAGCTGCTAAGGGCCCGTTCCCTCGAGCGCTACTGGCTGGAGTGTACGCATCGGGGAGGATTCCGGTGAGCAAGGGGTAAATGAGTGGTAGCTTTACGACAGCACCAATATTTGGTACCTCTGGAAGCTACCACTAGGCATCGAGAACCTTCGAGTTCTCTGCTGAAATCTAAGCCTTGCCAGGGGCTGGCCCTCCCGGCAAGCCAGCATCGAGAACCTTCGAGTTCTCTGCTGAAATCTGAGCCTTGTCGGGCACTGGCCCTCCCGGCAAGCCTGCATCAAGAACCTCCGAGTTCTCTACTGAAACCAAAAGCCTTGCCGGGGGCTGGCTCTCCCGACAAGCCGGCATCGAGAGCCTCCGAGTTCTCTGCTGAAACCAGAAGCCCTCCTAGAAAGATTTTTTTGGAGGCAAAACCAAAGATTTGCTGTTAAGCAGTAAGCTTCCGGCAAGCAAGCCTTGTCGTTGAGCTATACGCTCCGACAAGGGGGCTTTCGCCCTTGTTGTCGAGCCAGTTGCTCTAACAAGGGTGGAAGCATAAGCAAGCCTTGTCGTTGAGCTATATGCTCCGACAAGGGGGCTTTCGCCCTTGTCGTCGATCCAGTCGCTCTGACAAGGGTGGAAGCATAAGCAAGCCTTGTCGTTGAGCCGTGCGCTCCGACAAGGGGGCTTTCGCCCCCAAATCCAGTAGCGTTCAGGAAAGAAATTGAATGCACCATGGGCAGGATGGACAGTAGGAAAAGATAAGTTGAAAAACCTTTGAGTTAATTTCCTGATAGTCTTGTCCTTCTTCCTTGAAAGATTTTATCCTTGTACGAAAACTTGCACGCTAAGGAGCCTTCTCGGGCCTAGGTGCGCTCCTAGTTGCCTCGAGTCCGCTCGGCAACGTGAGCAGCTGCATCAGTACCAACAAGGTAAACCTTTTCGGGAGGCGGCAATCCCGGCTGGCTGCTAAGGAGCCTTTCCTCAAGCGCTACCGACTAGAGCATGCGCACCGGGAAGGATTCCGGCAAGCGTAGGGTGTAAAATTGTACAAGGATAGTATTACTCAAGGAAGAAGCATACAAGATAGAAATATGCATTACAGATATAATAAGGCTGGACTAATTAAAGAAAAGCTATTCACTTTATATGTGTCTTTGCAGCAGAAGATATGCTGGAAAACTTCAGTGAGGCTCCTTGCCGAATACAATCGTCCCCGGCAAGCAAGATATGACTGTCACAATCCAATCCAGTTTTTTGTCCCACCTTAAACATTGAGATCTTTTGAGTTCTCTGTTAAAGGCGGTCCCGGGGGATCCTGATGGTGTAGTGAGAACCAGGGCCTCACAAACCTTCTGGACTTGGAGTTGTGCCAGTCTAGGGTTGTCGCAAGACAACCCCGGCAAAGGACCAGTCTTTTCGGCAAGCACTTCGTCCAGCAAGCGTTGCATCACATCCAAGCAAGAACAAGAGCTTACCGGCGAGAAGCCTCTTCCCGGCAGCACATCTCAACTGGCAAGGCAGAGCCGACAAGACAAGACTCCAGGCGGGTCATCCAGGAGATCGTGACGGCGCCGGCAAGCCAGAAGCCGGCAAGCCCAAGCCTCAAGCCGGCAAGCTCCCTCCACCAAGTCGCTGCACCTACCTGTCAGGCTCTTGCCGTCAAATGGCGGGTGCACGGGTGGTTAGGTAGAGCCTGGCGGGGCATGTGGTAGATCGCCGCTCAAGATTATCAAAAGGGCATTCAAGCCAATATTCAGAAGACTGAAGGCTGGGTTCCTAGCAAGATACTTGCCGGGAAGACTCGCGAAGGCCCGGCAAGGGCTGGGTTCCCGGCAAGATCCTTGTCGGGAAGACTCATCAAGGCCCGGCAAGGACTGGCACCCGGCAAGGTTCCACCGCCCTACCATCGCTCCAGCGCAGAGACCAGCCTGTCGTTTAAGGCTTGTCCTCCAGGATGCATGTCAAGGCACTAGCAGTGAATGGGATTAAGTAGTGCTGATGGGACGGCCCCTTTTCCCGTCCCCAAGAAAGTAAGTGACACCTAAGAAGAGCATTTAATGCTTTTGTCCTAAGTCGTTAGTGATAAGCATGTAGACATGTAGACACTATAGCTACTTTACACCTCTTGTACTAGCTGTCCGCCACTGTTGGTGACCCCGTTGAGATATAAAAGGAGGCCCAAGGCGAAGCTACAGGAGGATCCCCTTTTCTGGCCCAGTTGCATGCGTAGCCGCCTTCTTTCGTACTGTTCACCAAGAAGCGCTCCGTGTACCTGAGCTTAGAACACCCACAATAAACCGAGGCAGGAGTAGGGTTGTACGCTGATTGGCGGCCCGAACCTGGGTAAATATCCTCGCGTTGATCGTTGGTTCCGCTCTTTGTGCAAGCCTTTTTGCTGCCGAACCGTAAAGGGATCCGCGCGGATCCCATATGTGGTGTACGCCGACAGCAGCCCACCTCGTAAGATAAGCACCCAGGGTACCCTAGCAATGGCACGTATGCTACCGGCCCGGCACGGTCGTCTGACAGACGGCGTGCCTCCCGACGTTACATGATCTTCGTACGGGCGTCTTCGTCACGCTGTTTGTGGAGCACTTGGCGCTGGTCTTGGCGTCCCCGCAGATCCGACGATGCCATGGACATGACGTCCTGGTCATCTGATCGGTGAGATTGCCGCCGCTGTGGTTGTTGGCGTGGAGGTGATTGCACCATTGGTGCACCGTCTCCAGCACGACAGCCAGTTGGTCCTGCCGGCACTGTGGGTGGTCGTCTGGAGGGGCCCACATCTTGTGTTTTGCCGGGATCGGCAAAACTGATGAGGCTCTAAATGGTGGCCCTCCTTTCATCCATCTTGTCTGGAGCTAGCGAGAAGTTCAAAAGCATTTGAACCCACGCCATGGATTCTGCCCCCATGGTTGGCATGGCGGGGAACACAGAACGGGACGGCGTTCAACTCCTGGCAGGGCTAGGAGGAAGCTCTTTGCGTACCTACTGCCGTGACGCATGCTCACCAATGGGTTGGCATGGTGGGGGTGGTGCCTGAACATCGTGAGGACGATGTTCAGGGCCGGCTTGACGCCGTCCAGGGCCACTGGCACCGTAGGGAAGCGCGGCGCACCCATCTTGTGATGGTCGCGGCACACGTCCCACTGCAGCATTGTTGGACGTCGTCGCTCCATCATTGGACATCGCGGTGGCGCGGTCCTGGCTTGCACCGGTCTGAATTGTGTTACTGCAATGATTGTGCTCACCTGAACGTTGTTGGAGTTGGCCAACTGCGCCATCTCCGGTATGCTGACTGTGATCGCCGAAATGGTGGGGATGCCAGACACCCGCACCGCCGGCGCCTCCTGCCCTGGCCGTCCCAGCCGTAGCGCCCGCGCCGGCTGCGTTGCCTGCGCCGCCTGTGGATGCCTGGGAAGGCCGCTTGGAGGAGGTGGGAGCCATCGTGGCTCCGGTCTTGTTCTTTGGTGCCATCGACGAAGGTGATGGAGCCGGTACTCAAACTACGAACATTGATTCGTAATACAAGAGCCCCTGCCTGGTGCGCCAAAGAATTCATGGGAAAACGACGATCTATGGGATCGAGAGGATCCCTTTGCGATTTGGCTGTGGGACCTATCTACTACAAAGAGCAGGGCTAATAGATGTGAGAACAAGCAACAATTTATCCAGGTTCGGGCTGTTGTGAGCATAAAAGCCTACTCCTGTTCTTGTGGTTAGATTGTGTATGAGCTCAAAGGTTACAAGGAGCACAGCTTGCCGGCAAGGTGCGCGGGAAGTGCAGCTACAGCGTGTAATTGAACTAAGAGTCGACTGTTTTAATTGCAGCCGTGGGCCTCATTTTATAGGCCAAGGAGTTACCACAGTGGCTAATACGGTCATTTACAGGGTATGAATAGTGACTTGCACCATTACCACGTCTATCTCCTGACGGGGTAGGACAAACGCATTAAATGCACCGTTCGGTGCTACATCAGGGAGGCGAGGCTTTGGCTAAAAGATCTGTACCACCGGTCCTGGCGCCTGTTATCTTGACACGTCCTAGGGACGGGTGTCATTAAAGCTAATCCTTGCATGGCACACTGACAAGTGCCTTGGCTAGCTATGTTGACTGCCTGCCCGCTCGACACCTATCATACGTGCTTATCTAGCCTATGATGAGGTGGAGCGTTAACGGAACAAAACGAGCCTGCTGGCGTGGAGCTTGCCGGGCCTTCGCTTGTCGGCGTGGAGCTTGCCGGCAACCAGAGTCCTGGTCTTCACCTTGCCGGTATGAAGCTTGCTGGCAAGGGCAATGTTGATCTTCAGTACTAGAATAGTACTTCTCAATGGCCTGCCTGGAGGTCTTCTTCACGGTGTTGTTTAATCTAAGTCTTGGGGCACATCAACCCTCCGGCAAGCCCTTGCCATCAGGAAGGCTACAACTGCCTGTGCACAAGTCAGGGTACGAAGGCACCCATGCTTTAGTACACCGACAAGGAGGCACCGGTGCAACAGAATGTGTGGAAGTAGAGGATGCACGTGGTGTCCATGATGATGATTGACCTACAGAAAAATTAGTTCACGCCAATGCCTGCCGATCCTACACTTCACGTTCAGCTTTGCAAGCAAGATGGAATAAATGAGTGATACTGTTATAATCCTTATACTCTAAAATGGTTTGAATTTCTATGTTTAACCCACCCACAAAACGTGCAAGCATAGCTTCATTATCCTCAACAATACCACATCTAATCATGCCTATTTGTAATTCCTCATTATATTCTTCTATAGAATTTTTTCCTTGTCTTAAATGCTGCAAATTTTGAAGTAATTCGCGTTGATAATATGGTAGAACCCAACGAATACACATAGCATTTTTCAAAGCAGCCCATGTAGTTGGGATATTATCATGATATAATCTACAATGTTCAGACCACCAAACACAAGCAAAACTAGTGAATGCACAAATAGCAGCAGCAACACGTCTATCCTTGGGATATTGTAAGCATGTATAACGTTGTTCAGTTTCTAACTCCCAAGTAAGATATACATCAGGAATATATCTACCCTCAAATGGCGGAATATTCAACTTCGGTTTAGGATATGGTCATTATCTCGTACCTGAGGTGCTGGTGCAGCCCTACCATTGCGATTGTAAATGCGTGGATGACCTGGTGCCTGTGGGGGTTGCACGTAGTTCTGATTTGGATTAACCTCATCCTCGCAATCATCATTCTCCTCAATAGTAGCAGCAAGAGCCACAGAAGCATCAACAGTAGTAGCCGTGGCACCAGATTGCTCAACAGGAACACGCTTCGCTCTCCCTACGTGATCGCAGCGACGTGGAGGCTGTTGTTGTTGTTGTTGTTGTTGTTGTTGCAATGGTGCAGCAGGGGCAGCAAGTGGTGGTAGACGCGCGAGCACTTCATTGAACTTGGCCTCCAACTTAGTGTCAATTGTCTTCTCAATGCCATCTATCCTCTCCAGCGCCCGTCCAAAGTTGCTCATCACATCTTGTACCTGTTCACCCAACATTTGTTGAAATTTATCATGTAGTTCCTTCTTTGTCATGTTCTCCCAGTCGATCTGGTTCTCTTGTGATCCTGCCATGGTTAGCAGCAATAGAAACACACAAGAATATGTCCTACCGACTGCTAATATGAAGTGGTGGAGAGTCAGAGATCCGTCAAGCAAATCTCAAATTCTTACCAGTTCTTACCAAGCAGCAGGCGGTGAGCGGCAACCGTTGTAGTCAAAACGCCTCAAAGCTTGGATAGAGTGATTGCCGGGTGGTGTCAAATGCATGACGTAGATAATATGTGGATCTAGGAAGGCTTAATATATGGTAGCAAAAAAATTAGCAACAATCAACTCAAAGATGCAAAGCTGAATAAACGCTCAACGACGGTACTATGCTGGTCCTAGGCTAGACCATGTGTCGTGGTTTTTTCACGGTAGATGTCCTCGTGAAAGAACTTAGTCGTGAGGCCATCGCAGTTGTGTGGAAGCTTGAACGGGGTTGAGTGGAAAAGAGAGACACATGATTACCCAAGTTTGGCCCCTCACGGTGGAGGTAAAAGCCTACTCCTGCTTGATTGATATTGCTATGGATCTCGATTACAAGGGTGCGGATTCGCTAACCTAGCTCTCGAGAGATTACAACTTAGTATTTTCATCCCAGGGGCTCCCCTTTATATAATAGGTCAAGTCCCTGGTTTTACAGAAGATTCCGAGTCGTATTGTTAACCCGTATTGATGTAGGGTGGAACCCTAATTGACGATCTTTTCACACTTGGAGGGGGAAAAGGGAAGAACAACAAGAACAACAAAAGGGAAATCACTCAAACAAACCCAAATCACACATCCACTAGGATAGCATACATGAGATCCACAAGCATACAAGATCAATCCATGGAAACAAGCACAAAGGTAGAGTTCTTCTCACTCCAAAGGAGGTAAGGTCTTGATGATCTAGATGAGATCCTTCTCCCTTAGGAGGTCTTGATGATCCTGTGATGGGTATCCTTCTCCCTTAGGAGGTCTTGATGATCCTATGATGGGGATCCTTCTCCCTAGATAGGTCTTGATTCCCCAAGAGGAGATACAAGGAGCAAAGCTCTACTCAAATGTCTCAATGTCTTTGCTAAACCTTGAAACGATGAGGAGGAGGTCTATTTATAGTCTAGGAAGAAGTGGGGGGTGAGGGAGAGGGGTTACATGGCCGGTTGGCCCTTTAGGCGCTGGCAGGGGCTGGATGTCCGGCTATTCATTGGGGTGCCGGATGTCCAGGCTCTTGGGCCGGATGTCCGGCCAGGCATCTGGCTGGCTCTGTGGCGCTTCTGGACAGGAGGGCCGGATTTCCGGGCAGGGCCCGGATGTCCGGGTGTTTTCGGGCCGGATGTCCGGGGCCAGGCCAGATGTCCAGGCCCTGGAGCCTCTCTGCTGCTGGGCTATGGCTGCGGCTGCTGTCTCCAGGGGGCGGATGTCTGGCCGCTATAGCATTTCAGCGGTCTTCTTCCTTGCACTTGTCCGTCCATGCACTTGTCGACTTGGCCTTCATTCTGAGCATTTCCGAGGTGGTCTTCTTCATACCTAAGCACACATAGCATCCCAGGTGGAGGTAGTAGCCATGTCTCACACGTGTCATGTGGAAGTTCATTAAGGAGATATGTCACCTCGGTCTCGATAACTCTTGCATGTGCTTGTGTCATTGGTCCACTTGGCACTTGAGGAGACGTAGGTGGGTCCATGGGGATGACTGTAGGATGCTCCGCATCATGTATCCTACACTAACTCTTGTCCATCTTGCTCTCCAAGTTAGGAAATTCTCTATCTAGGCCTTCTTCACAAGCCGGCCACAAGGCTCCTCCATGAGCCGGCTTTCGGCCAGGACTTGCTATGGGCCTTCAGTCCTTTTCTTGTTGTATCATCATGACCCGGAAAATAGGGTGACCCATGATGCCTTTGGCACCTTGCCGGGTCATACCCTGTGCCGGGTCTTTGTCGTGGGGAATATCCCCAACATTAGCCCCCAGTTTAGCTTGGATTTATCAATGTTAAACTTCATCCTGAAAATAAAACAAGGAAAAGGAAAATGTGAAAGGTTAAGTTTCGGGTCTGGTTTTCTGAGCTGACATCTTCTCGTCCCTTTAATCTTCGTCATTTCTATTTTATGAAATGCCCATCTGGGTCAATCCATCTTCCGGGTTGTGCAGCTTACTCCAGACTTAGTGCTTTTCTGCCTTTCAACACCATGACATCACCCTTCTGGCCTCTGATTTCCATGCGTGACCTCACAGCGAATCTTTGGGTGGATACGTCAGATCTTGCTAATTACAAAAATTGAGGCATATTTTTAGCCCAAATTTACTGCACTCCCTGGGGTTTCGCGCCTGCCATTTCGGGTCCTCTTCCCCTTATAAATATCACAGCACGCCCCCAGGCTCACTTTTACTCTCTCTTGCCTTCTACCTTCTTCTTCCTTGCGCCCGAACGCCGACACGCCTCCCCGAGCTCATCAACGGCGAAGACAGCGACCTCAACAACTCCAGCACCGCCATCGGGATCCTCCATGGACGCTGTGGTTCTGCTCGTGAGACTTGAAGCCCGCAAGACTTTCTCCACATATCTGTAACCTCGCTATTATATCCTCTAGCTTTTTCTCCACTTCAGTTCATCATTCGTTCATCGATGCTCATCAAAAAATGCATATGTAGATCAATTTTCCCCACAAACTGCCGCCCCTAGGACGTTTTATTGCCTCCGCCACTTAATTAATCATGTTTCAGATCCCATTTGTCATGCCAAGTAGACTCCACTGCCATCCCTTTATCTAGCAGCTTCGTTGTACCTAGGGTTTTTTCCTTTCTTTTTCAGACATTTTCCAAATCTATAGTTGTAATCAAATCTGAACATTTCCTATTTGTGACCACTTTGACCCGGATACTTCTTCCTCACCTGTGGGATTGCAGCTGTACTGGTGTCTTTTTGCCGGCTTGAACCATTGCCGGCTCACAGATCATAGTTTAGCTCACTACTGTCATAACCCGGCATGCTTTCATAGACTCTCCGGCTTATGCTTTCTGAAACCATCCTTAATGCTTTGCTTCATATATCTCAGCCGGCTTATATCGTGTCTCTCGTGTCTTATAGCTGAGTTTCATTGCACTTAAGCTTATTGCTCCTAAGACCAACAAAGCTATCAACTGGACTAAATCAGGCATGACTGCACTCATGCTGGATGAGCTGGTGAATTCCAGGTTGCTTCCAGCTCAGTCTGACATAGAGTGACGTATTCCTTCTGAAGAAACATGTCCACAACTGGGTCAGAATGAGGTTGTCATATTTGGTGATCACTTGAACAGGGGCTTCGGACCTCCGGGTTCAAAGTTCTTCCCCGATATACTTCATCATTTTGGCATCAGGCCTCAAGATCTTGGTCCCAACTCAGTTTTGAATTTGTGCTAGTTTCAAGTGTTCTGTGAAGTTTATCTCCAAATCAAGCCAACTGTCAGCTTCTTCCAAGAATTTTTCTATCTTAATCATCAGACAGAATACAAAGCCGAACCAATCATAGAACTTGGAGGAGTAACCATCCAAAGAAGGAAAAACTTGGCCTTTCCTTAGTTAGCATTGGCAAGCCATTCTAAAGGATGGCACATGACTTGGTTCTATTGCAAGGACACCTCTCCAGAACAACAACGCAGACTGCCGGGTTACAGGCTAGACCGGCTTGATGCTTCAACTAACTTTCCGGGTTTCGCCTCCAAGGCAGAGAGGAAAACATTGGAACCTTTGTACCCAAGGATAAATGCCTTGATAGCTCACGGCCTCACTGGAGTCGATTTGACCCGGTGCTGGATTCACCGGCGGATCTAACCCCTCAGTCTAAGGGGCCACCTTATGTGTGAATATACTGGTGAGCCGGCAGATGCCTTGCACTTCAGAGAGGTTAATTTAAAAACTGCTGATGTCACCAAAGCCACAAAGAAGTTGCTGGGTGAGACCCAGGACAAATGCGGCCTTGTAGGCTTGGCCCCTTTCTTTGCAGGCAACCCGGTACCTCCAGTGAGTCTTCTCCCTGACCTTTGTTTACACTTATATAATTTTGCTCCCCCCTTGGTCTTTACTTATTCTACCAAATTGTCATTTGCTCAGGAGGACTCTGAGTGGTGGCAAACTGAACCTCAAGTCCCCACTCCTCCCCAGGATGATAATGGAGAAGAGCCAGAAAACGAGGTAGAACTCGACTCTCTTGGTTGCCTCTTTAATTAACTTGCTGACGCCACCTCTCCTCAGGAATAAGTCGAATCCACTCGAGCCGACGAGGCAGAGGTAAATCCATTTCCCAGCTTGGAAACGATTGTAAAGAAGAGAGAGAGGCGGATAGTCCGAAAAGTACCTTTTTTCACATCCAGATGCTCACTTGGACCCACAATTTCTTTTGAAAAAAAATTAGCAGGTTGGCACCTCCAAGCAAAAGACTCGGAGAAGTTCCGGGGAGCTATCTAGTGGCTTACCAGATGTGCCAGTTTCACGAAGGGCACGGATTGAAGAACTGCACAGTCCAACTCCCTCACGTCCTCAAGCCGGCAAAATGAAACAGACACTTCATCCTTCTGACCCGAACTACCAACTGACCTCGCCATCATCCAACGAGTCTAGTGCCATTGACGCACCAGTTTTTAACATCAACCGCGGGTAAGTGTTTCAACAACCTTTGGCACTTCATGTTACATTTTTCCTTCGTATTGATTCTTATATCTGTGTTGGACCAGTGCCAAGGCCTTTATTAAGAACAAAACTAATGGGTCTTCTGCTGCCATGGAAACTGAGGAAATCCATTCTCATGATCCACTAATGGACAACCCAGAGGCCAATATCAACCCGGCAGGTGAAAAAGAGTCGGCTCATCAGGACAACCCGGAGACCAATGCTAACCAGGCGGGTGAAGAAGAGGCTGCTCATCAGGACAACCTGGTGAGCCCTATCCGCGTCTCTACCCCTGTTGTGGAGGAGAATAAAGAGGACACAAAGGATAATTCGGCTACTATTGAGCCGGAAACCAAAGCCCAAGATGACGTGATTGTTACTGGTGAACGCCATGGCCCAGCTGCTGAAACTTCAACGACCTTGACTAAGATTATAAAAAAAATGAGTTGCCAAGTAAGGAAAAAGGAAAAAGCCAGTCTTCAATCCCTTGAAAATTTGGATGCAACTTCACTGCATCATGACTTATTGACCCGGCTATCTGAGAGCTGAGATACTAAGATTGCTATGATGAACACTTTAAAGGGGAAATATTGTGTGATAGGCCGGGTCTTCATACACATGTTGGTATAAAATGAAATTGCATTAGCCCCCAAGTGCCATGTTGAGTGTTTACAGCTACATGGGACTTGAAATAAGATAGTGCAGAACTGACTGATGTAGCCCCCAAGCGCCGAGACATTCATTAATGGTGGCTCGGGACTGTTAGAAATGTGAATAATGTAGCCCCCAAGTGCCAGGTCGGTAGCCAGCGGCGACTTGGGACTGCCAATAATGTGCCTGACTGGAATTGTGTATGCAGGAAATCTTGAACGAGGCCGAGTCACAGGCGGCCGGCTTACAAAAAGATCTGAAAAAAGAAAGGAAACTGCGGGAAAAGGTAGAAAGCCTCTCTTCAGATTTGCACAGACCCTTGCTTTCTGTTACAGATATGTTGGAAAAAGATAGAGCTACCTTTGAAGAAGAAAAGGCTGCCTTACTGAAGCGAGTGAAGAGGCCGAGTCAAAGCTCGAGCCGTTGACCCAAGAACTGTAGACACTTAAGGGTCACATTACTGATATGTGCATGGCCATCTTTGGTAAGTCTGACTTCTTTTAAATCGTAAGCCGTCCAACGTTCCCGGGTTGATCTCTTAGCCGGGTCAATGACTTATATGATGTGTGTCAACAGGTCGAAGAAATCATAGCGCTGTTGAACGCCCTCTGGTGAAGTTAAAGGCCCTGTACAAATTCCTGGAGCAGCTATAAGTAGGTGGTGCTTACTATGTTATTGTAGTCAAGAATATGAAGGCACCACCTCACTATATCATGGACATGCTTAAGGAGCTGTCCACTGTGCCTGAGTGGATCGAAGAATTGAAGAGGGAGGCTTGTCATCAGGGAGCCATGTACTCACTTGCACGCGCCAAGGCTTACCTCCCGGAGATGGAGCTGGCACTCCTAGCCGACGGGTTCCCAGAGTTCAACGCAGATAACACCCGTTTCACGGACAAGGACTATGTGCGTTATGTGAAAGAAACCCGGGTGGCGGCGACGAAGATTGCGGAGGAACTAGACTTGTCCAAGTTCCAAGCCAGCTATTCTGAAGCCGGGAAACGCATGAGCCTGCCCAATCCAAAGCCTGTTGAGCTTATTCCTCCACATAAGCAAAACTTCACTCCTGATATCAGCACTGCAACTGTGATGAGAGAAGACTCAGTTTTTGGAGCTTTGTCTTCAATTCAGTGGGTGACAGATGACCCCCAGACCCAAAGAGCAGAGGCGGCGGCTCCTGAAGACCTCGAAGAGCCGGCACATGCAGACCCGCCAACCACTGGCGCAGGAGGAGGAGAAACGAACATCAACCCTGAGAGCTAGACTGCTGGCCCACAGCCATCTTCTGCACCACAAGTCCGAACTTTCTGGCATAACCTGGTTGTGGGAAAGTAGCCTGATGATGGCTTGTAATAACATTGATAAGAAATCTTTGTATTGCTTCTAGTGCCATCGAGCACTTAGTACTTTTACTGCGAAACTTGGTTGCTGCAATGAATGACAAGAAGCCCCTTTTGTGCTGGAAATCCAAGTATAACTCTTGTTTTGAAGGTATAATTAGGCAACCCAGATGTTGTGGCAACCCGGCATCTGTGATTGCAGTGCAACCCACCATCTTGTAGAGCAACATATATCTTGTACGAGTCCTGAGACCCAGCAAGTATGTCGACTTGTTTTACCTTGTCAAAATCTTTTTGTACTTGGTGACATATCATAAACTAGGGTTGCAGTGCAACCCGGCAAATCATGTTGCCGTTATAGCAATATCACAAATAAGGAGAACCGACCTTTCTGAGAATAAAGCCGGTCTCTACAAAAAGATGTAATATGCACAAATAATTGTAACATAAATGCAAAATATATAACATGGGAAGTATATATGATGCAAACTATAAAGATAAAAGCCGGCTTTCGAGGCACGACATAAAGACCGGCTTTCGAGGCTCGAGTCTGAACTTGCTTTCCAGTGGAAGCAGGCCTTGTAGCCTCATTTGGTTTGTCCTTGCTTTCTGGAAGCCGGCTCTCACGTGACTTAACCAGTGTTTTAACTTTGATGAGTTCAGGGCCAACAATGTGATTGACTCATCAAGCGTTCAACCAGGTCAACTTGGTGTGAGTAGCATCAAGCTAACAGGCAGGTTTAACCAAGCATATAATGGCTTTTTGCCAGGTTAAGAGGGATGTTAATAGCTAAACTCGATGAGTTGGAAGCCCCCAAGTAACCTATGATCAAAGAATGAAGACTCAACACACAGCTTTTGAGGCAAAATGACAAACTCTGGTATCCAGAGAAGCCGACTTTATTTAAATGATCAGGAGATACTACCAAGTCTGTGACTTAGGTACAGTATGGTCTAAAATGTGCAATATTCCAGGGTCTACTGCCCTCCTCTTCTGAGGTACATGACTTATTTGCTTCATGTATATCAACAAGGTAATATGATCCATTGTTGAGGTCCTTGCCGATGATGAAAGGTCCTTCCCAAGGAGGTGAAAGCTTATGCATGCATGTGTGGTCTTGTATCAGACGGAGCACTAAGTTGCCTTCCTGGAAGGTACGGCTGTGAACTCTACGGCTGTGATAGTGACGTAGGTCTTGTTGATATATTGCAGATCGGGACGCTGCCTGATTGCATTCTTCCTCCAGAGCATCAAGAGCATCTTGGTGAGCTTGTTCATTATCAGCCTCCACATAAGCAGTTATTGTGGGGGAATCATGACGAATGTTGCTTGGAAGCACTACTTCTGCACCATAGACCAGGAAGAATGGTGTATAGCCTGTCGATCTGTTGGGAGTAGTCTGTATGCTCCAAAGCACTGCAGGTAATTCCTCCTCCCAGCATCCTGGGGTTCGCTCAAGAGGTACCATGAGTCTTGGTTTAATCCCACATAGCAACTCTTGATTAGCTTGCTCTACTTGTCCATTGGACTGAGGATGTGCCAATGAAAACCAAGTCAAGCCGGATATATTCTTGCTGACAGAACTGCTGCATAGCTCCCTTGGATAGATTGGTACCATTATTGGTGATGATATTATGTGGATAGCCGTAATGGTAAATCAAAATTTTTAGGAACTTGACAGCTGTAGCAGCATCGCAATGACTAACCGGCTCAGCTTCAACCCACTTGGTAAACTTGTCAACTGCAACCAACAAGTGAGTATGTTTATTCTTGGATCATTTGAAAGGTCCAACCATATCAAGCCCCCAGACTGCAAAAGCCCAAGTAATTGGGATCATCCGTAACTCTTGAGCCGGCACATGAGCTTGACGAGCAAATTTCTAGCAACCATCACACTTGCGAACAATCTACTCTGCATCTGCGTGAGCTGTAAGCCAGTAAAAACCATGTCGAAAAGCCATCGCGACCAGAGACCATGAGCCGACATGATGCCCACAATCACCAGAGTGTATCTCATTAAGGATCTCTCGGCCCTCCTCAGAAGAAACACAACATTGAAAAACACCTGTAACACTTCGTCTGTGCAAATCACCATTGACTATGGTCATGGACTTAGACCTCCGGATGATCTGCCGAGCAACGATTTCCTCTGCTGGGAGCTCTTCACAGGTAAGATATGCCAGGTAAGGTACTGTCCAGTCTAGGGTAGCATGAATAGCGGTCACCAATGCTGCCTCCGGGTCAGGAATAGCAATGTCGTCCTCCGTTGGTAATTTGACTGACATATTGTGCAGAACATCCAGGAAAACATTAGGTGGAACAGGCTTGTGCTGAGACCCCAAGCGAGACATTGCATCTGCTGCCTCGTTGAGCCAGCGATCAATATGATCGACCTGGTATCCCATGAAGTGTCCAGCAATATTAGTGACAGCATGCCTGTAAGCCGCCATGAGGGGGTCCTTAGAGTCCCAAGTCCCAGAAACCTGTTGAGCCACCAAATCCGAGTCGCCCAAACATCTGACCCGGCTTAAGTTCATCTCCGTAGACATACAGAGACCATGAAGTAGGCTGATGCAGAGCATCGTACAGTCATCCCCATGGACCCACCTACGTCTCCCCAAGTACCAAGAGGACCAATGACACGAGCACGTGCAAGAGCTCTCAAAACCGAGGTGACATCTCTCCTTAGTGAACTTCCATTCGACTCGAGTGAGACATGGCTACTACCTCAAGCCGAAGTGCTATGCGTGTTCAGATATGAAGAAGACTGCCTCGAGAATGCTCGGAACGAAGACCAAGTCACCAAGTTCATGGATGAAGAGGACCAACGAAGAAGGTCACCGAAGGTCTATAGGACCTAGACATCAGGCCCCTGGCCTGGACGTCCGGCCCCTGGGAGCAGCAGCAGCTTTACAGCCGAGGAGCTACAGGCGCCAAACATCCAGCCCCTGGGAGTAGCAGCAGCCTTACAGCCGAGGAGCTACAGGCGCCGGACATCCGGCCGGCAGCCCGGACATCCGGCCCCCTCCCCAGAAATCTGGCGACCGAGTACAGTACCCAGCCAGAGTTCGGTCGGACATCCGGCCCCCAAACCCGGACATCCGGCACCCTGACTAACCGCCGGACAGACGGCCTTACGCCCGGACATCCGGCCCGACGCCCACGTGTATTCGGCCCACAGGCCATGTATCCCCCTCCATCTCACCCTAACTTGTATTAGCACTATATAAGGACACCTCCCTCCTCCCTCTAGGGTTAGCAAAGTAGTTGGATCTTTGAGATGGAGCTTTGCTCATCCATACCTCTCCCATGGAGATCAAAACCTCCATGAGCCCCATGTGAGAAGATCCACTTCGGATTCAAGACCTCAACTCCACTACGGATTGGGATGAACTAGCTACAGTGTATCCTCTTGTGTTGACTTTGGATCTTGTATCTCTACTATGTGTATGTGGATCTAGTGCATGTGTGATTTGGATTGTGTCATTTGAGTGTTCTTCTTGGATTTGCTCCTTTTCCCCCTCCTAAGTGTGAAAAGATTGTCATCCAGGGTTCCACCCTACATCATCTTGGATTGGAGCCATGTTGATTCACACTTTGGAGTTCTTTCCCTCCACTTTGTAGCCCCAATTTTGTTTGATTTTGCCCAATTTCAAAAATTCACCACAAAAATAGCCATACCAAATTTTTTGTGATTTGTTGGTTTGATGATGTTTTGTTGATTTTGATCCATGGATTTGCTTGGTTTCGAGTGGATCTAACTTTTCTTCACCTTCTCCATCAATTTCATCCACAAAATCATCCGAATTTTGCCCCAAAATTTTCTTTTATCCACTTGTTCTTCGAGTTCTTCCATGGATCCAGCAGCCCGGACATCCGGCCTGAGTGCCCGGACATCCGGCGCCCCGGACATCCGGCCCCCAAGCCCGGACATCCGGCCCCTGGGAATCAGCAGGCCAACACTTCGCAACTTCCTTAGTTTTTCGCCTTTTCCCACCGTTTCTTCCGCAACCACTTGAGCCACTCCACCACCGATTTCCGCAAAGCACCACTTTGTGCCATTTGAGATTTTCAGTCACGGGTTTTCCATTTCCTAACGTGTTTTGGATACTTAGGAATGGTTCGACATTGACATCACCGCCGCTCATCATCGCCAGGGAACTCGTCATCGACAACACCAACTCCACGTTTGTGACTCCCTAACCGTAAGCAAGGACGGTAACCTCGACGACAACTTGTTCATATCCTTGCCATGGCATTGTGATACCCCGAGACGATCTTCTGCGTAGCTTTCCTACGATACTAGCCATTTGAGTATTGCCGGGCAACGCTACTTGTGCACTTTAGTGATACCGATCCGCATAGCTATTACAACGTGCATACATACACATATCATCTCTTGTGCCAAAATTTTGTTCCCGTATATAAATCATTGCTATCTTCGTATGAGCACTTCGCATCAGTGGCCAAAGGAAGCTTTCAAAAGAAAAAGGAAGCTTTTAAGCAAAAGAGAAAGAGCAACAAGCTTGTAAGCAATAGCAATAGCATCGCCACATTACATAGCATATTTGATCTTCTTGGATCATTGTGACCAGTTCACCGGGATTCATACATACCTAGCATAAGTGAGATAGAAAGCCATGCATTTTGTCTCTTATAGGTTGTGCACAAGTTTATATCCGCCTATTGAGCAAGTGTGCTAGTGTCTCTCTAATGTTGTGTAACAAGAGCATTTTCCGTGGATTCCACATTTTGAGCTAATTCCTTGGTTGCACGACCTCATTTATCTATCCGTGCATGTGTTTCTGTGTCCTACTAATTGCTATTGGTCTACTCGTTACACTTGCAAACTTGTGAATCTTTTTCAACATTATTGCTATCTTGCTAACAATTGCAGAAATTTTGTTCCACTATCCTAACCAAACTCCTCCAAAAGCTTTACTTGTGTAGGTCTGAGATTGACACGATCCGTTACCAATTGTACTATTTCTATAATACCATATTGGGTGATCATTGATCCATCCTCAACATTGGATAAGGTACATTGGTCTAGTTCATTTTTTCTTCCACTAACACTTGTTTGAGAATCATGGATAGGCCGAGCACTTCTATCAACCCCCTCTTCGATGAGCAAGAGGACGCACCGAACAACTACGTCACCAAGGCTCACCTCTTCGGCGTCCAACGAGCATTACATCAAGAGAGCGAAGCATTGGGCGAATGAATTGAACAACTCACCTCCGACTTTTGCCAAACACTTGATGACAAGTTATCAACTCAGATGGAGGAATTCCGCAACATGTTGGTCAACCGTGATTCTTCTACTTCATCTACTTCAAGATCTAGACGGCGCCATTCGAGCAAAACCACTTTGAACACTTCTTCGGATGCAAGTCTTCCACGAGCACTCTCTCATCGCTCCCAAGAAATGACGATCGACAAGCTACAAGAAACCCATTCCATGGCAATGGTTTGCAAGACCGCCTTCGAGAGCGCGAACGAGAAAACGGCAAGCACAAGCCAATGGGAACCAAGATCAAGTTCCACAACGCCAACGTCAAGTACACCAAGATGATGACGCCCTACAACAAGAACGACAATGTCGTGGGGAGCAAGCACTTGAAGCTCAACGTGCCCTACGCGAGGCAACTCGCAATGTCGCCGAACGAAACCACCGAGTGCGCGAACAAGAAGAAGCCGCATGACTTGAGGAACGCCAAGAGATGAGGAACCATGCGCGTATCCCAAGACCACAATGTCAAGCCAATCACAATGAGCACAAGGAGCAAGAGCTAGAAGATCATCCTCCACAGCAAGAGCATCATCGCAATTGCCATCAACGAAATGAGGAGCGCAACGGCAAGCTCAAGTTCACCATGCCTAAATTCTTCGGTGGAAATGATCCCGAAGAATACCTTTCATGGGCATTGAAAGTCGACAAAATATTCCATCTTCATAACTACGATGAGGAAAAGAAGATTGCCATGGCATCTCTCGAGTTCCAAGACTATGTTCTCATTTGGTGGGAACAAATGACTGAATGACGCCAAGAGAAAGGCGAACCACCCATCACCACTTGGAATCAAATGAAGGATGTCATGCGAGCTCGTTTTGTGCCTACACACCATAGTCGTGACCTCTTCAAGAAACTTCAACTTCTCAAGAAAGGCACCAAGTCGGTTGAAGCATACTACCAAGAGATGGAAATTGCAATGGTACGAGCCAACGTCAAGGAAGATGATGAACAAACTATGGCGCGTTTCTTGAATGGCCTCAACTATCCAATCAAGAAAATTGCGGACTTCCAACCATACTCCAACCTCCTCGAGCTAGTGCACCAAGGAACCAAAGCGGAGCGACAAGTACAAGAAGACTACAAGTACTTGAAGTACTCTTCCAAGACCTACGGTTCATACCCTCAAGCTTCAAGGACTTCTACAACTACTTCCACAACTCGAGCTACACCAAGTACCGGCGACAAGTCAAGCTCCAAGCAACCAACGACATCTTTGAGTCGTCTTCCTACTACTACAAGCAACTCCAAGCAAAGAGCTTCATCATCAACAACTCCTTCGGATGCCACCGACAAAACAAGTGACATCAAGTGCTTTACTAGCAAAGGCCAAGGACACAAGTCGTTCGAGTGCCCCACCAGACACACTATGATCATGAAGGCTGACGGCACCAACGATTCCATGAGTGAAGATGAAATGGAAGACATCGAGCAAGTGGCCATGCACCGCCAAGTGAATGAAGATGAAGATGCCCAACTCTTTTGCGATAATGATTCAAGCCCCGCTCTTGTTGTCTCCAAGGTCTTGACACTTTAACAACATCAAGATGAAGACCAATGTTGCCACATCTTTCATACCAAGGCGGGTATTCAAGGACGTTCTGTCAAGGTCATCATCGACGGTGGCAGTTGCCACAACCTGGCAAGTGATGAGTTATGTTCCAAGCTACAATTGGTCAAGAAGAAGCATCCTAGCCCCTACAAGGTCCAATGGCTAAGCGACTCTGGCACCATTCAAGTGGAGCACACCGTTCAAGTCTCCTTCAAGATTGGAGCATACGAAGATACATTGGAGTGTGATGTGGTTCCTATGTCTGTATGCCATCTCCTACTAGGACGACCGTGGCAATTTGACTGAGGCGTCACCCACAATGGACGGACCAATCAATATAGTTTCAAGATGAAGGGCAAGGAGTTTATACTTCGACCAATGACACCAAGTCAAGTAATCGCAGACAAGCAAGCATCTACCCATTGTGGAGAGACAAGTGAGCGAGTGAACCACCAAAAAGAGAGTGAGTGCCACAAGCCAAACATGAGTGACTCCACGATGAGCGACAAAAGAGATCTAGTCCTCCTAGCCACCAAAATAGATTTGAGAGATGTGAGTGAGAGCCCATCATGTGTTCTTCACTTTGTGCTTGTGTGCAAAGATGAAGTGGTGCGGACTAATACTACACAACATCTTCCTTTGGTATTGTCTCATTTATTGCAGGAATTCACGGACGTGTTTCCTGATGAGCTACCTCCCAGACTTCCTCCACTTCACGGAATCGAACACCGCATTGACCTCATCCCCGGCGCACCTCTACCGAACAAGGCACCTTACCGCGTCAACCCCGAAGAGACCAAAGAGATACAAAGGCAAGTGCAACATTTCATGGAGAATGGGTATGTATGCGAAAGCTTGAGCCCTTGTGCCGTTCCGGTCATTCTTGTACCTAAGAAAGATGGTACTTATCGCATGTGTTCCGATTGCCGTCCCATTAATGCTATCACCGTTCGATATAGACATCCCATTCCACGCCTTGATGACATGCTTGATGAACTTAGTGGAGCCACCATTCTTTCCAAAATTGACCTTAAAAGTGGCTACTATCAAATACGCATGCAAGAAGGTGATGAATGGAAAACGGCTTTCAAAACAAATTTGGCTTGTATGAATGGTTAGTCATGCCTATGGGTTTATCGCAAGCTCCTAGCACTTTTATGCGTGTGATGCATTATGTTCTTCGCAAATATATTGGCATTTGTGTTGTCGTTTACTTTGATGACATCCTTGTGTTTAGTGAAAATCTTGAAGATCATGTCAAACACCTTAGAGACGTCTTGCAAGTTCTTAGAGATGAGCAACTTTATGCTAACATGGAGAAATGCACTTTTGGTGTTGATAAGCTTGTTTTCTTGGGCTTTGTTGTCTCCTCTAAGGGTGTTCAAGTGGATGAAACTAAAATTGATGCTATTAAGAATTGGCCACAACCAACCAATTTGCTTCAAGTGCGTAGTTTCCTTGGCTTAGCAGGCTTTTATCATCACTTTGTGAAGGATTTTAGCACCATTGCATCACCATTGCACGCATTGAGTAAGAAGAATGCACCATATGTTTGGGGTCCATCTCAAGATGTCGCTAGTGATAATGGCATTGGTGGTGTGTTAATGCAAGGGAAGCGACCCATCACATATTTTAGTGAGAAGCTCTCCGGCGCACAACTTAACTACCCCATCTATGAGAAAGAGTTATATGCTTTAGTGAGAGTCTTGCATGTGTGGGAACATTATCTCCGTCCACGTGAGTTTGTCATCCATACGGATCATGAAACGCTTAAGTACCTTAAGGGACAAACCAAATTGAATAAGCGTCATGCTAAATGGAGTGAGTTCATTGAGTCATTTCCTTATGTTATAAAGTATATCAAAGGTAAGGAAAATGTTGTGGTGGACGCTCTTTCCCGCAAGTGCATGTTGGTTACCCAACTTGAGTTGAATGTTATAGGATTTTAGCACATTAAAGACTTGTATGTGCATGATGCATCATTTTTGATTCCTTATGCCAAATGTTTCCCACATAAAACTTGGGAGCAATATTACTTAAAGGATGGTTACCTTATGAAAGCTAACAAACTTTGTATTCCCGAGTCTTATCTTCATTTGCTACTTTTGCAAGAAGCTCATGGTGGAGGACTCATGGGACATTTTGGACGCAACAAGACCTTCGCTACACTCTCCAAGAACTACTTTTGGCCAAAGATGTTTCGAGACGTTTCTCGCTACACCAACCGGTGCTCTACCTGGCGCAAAGCTAAGTCCAAAGCTCAATCTCATGGTTTATATATGCCACTTCCTATTCCATATCACCCATGGGAAGATATTAGTATGGATTTCGTGCTTGGTTTGCCTCG
This sequence comes from Elymus sibiricus, assembly GCA_039707655.1. Taxonomy (NCBI): domain Eukaryota; kingdom Viridiplantae; phylum Streptophyta; class Magnoliopsida; order Poales; family Poaceae; genus Elymus; species Elymus sibiricus. The sequence goes on along the minus strand of CM077664.1, from coordinate 258,116,172 downwards.
AACTCAAAACGGCAAAGATTCGGTATTTGTTGTTGTGGACCGTTTCTCTAAGATGGCACATTTCATTCCTTGCAACAAGATAGACGATGCTTCACATGTTGCAAATCTCTTTTGTAGGGAAATCTTGAGATTGCATGGAGTGCCCAAGACGATTGTATCGGACCGCGACGTCAAGGTCCTAAGCTACTTTTGGAAGACCCTATGCGCCAAGCTCGGAATCAACCTACTTTTCTCTTCGGCATATCATCCACAAACTAACGGCCAAATGGAGGTCACCAACCGGATGCTATCCACACTCCTTCGCGTGTTGATAAAGAAGAACATAAGGGAGTGAGAAGAATGCTTGCCCATCGCCGAGTACGCCTACAACCGAGCACGACACTCTACTACCAGCAAGTCCCCCTTCGAGGTCGTCTATGGTTTTAACCCGCTGTCACCATTGGATATCCTACCGCTACCACTACAAGAGCGAACTGAAATGGACGCGAGTGCATGAGCAAGCTACATAAAGAAGATGCATGAAGATACAAGGCACGCGATCGAGCACCAAGTACAACAACTTCCGACCAAGGTCAACATCAACAAGCACCCCATGGTGTTCAACCCCGGAGATCTTGTGTGGCTACACCTTCGCAAAGACCGCTTCCCCAACGAGCGCAAGTCCAAACTACTACCCCGAGCCGACGGACCCTTCAAGGTGCTAGCACGCTACAACAACAATGCCTACAAGATCGACATCCCTCGCGACAAGTACAACGTGAGCGACACATTCAACGTCAAGGACTTATCCCCTTTCCATGATGATGTGCATTATGATCCGAGGAAGGATCTTTCCCAAGGGGAGAGATGATGCGGAGCATCCTACGGTCATCCACATGGACCCACCTACGTCTCCCCAAGTACCAAGAGGACCAATGACATGAGCACATGCAAGAGATCTCGAAACCGAGCTGACATCTCTCCTCAGTGAACTTCCATCCGACTCGAGTGAGACATGGCTACTACCTCAAGCCGAAGTGCTATGCGTGTTTAGGTATGAAGAAGACCGCCTCAGGAATGCTCGGAACGAAGACCAAGTCACCAAGTTCATGGATGAAGTGGACCAAAGAAGAAGGTCACTGAAGGTCTACAGGACCTAAGACATCCGGCCCCTGGCCCGGACATCCGGCCCCTGGGAGCAGCAGCAGCCTTACAGCCGAGGAGCTACAGGCGCCGGACATCCGGCCGGCAGCCCGGACATCCGGCCCGTGCAGCCCGGACATCCGGCCCCCTCCCTAGAAATCCGGCGACCGAGTACAGTACCCAGCCAGAGTTCGGCCGGACATCCGCCCCCCAAGCCCGGACATCCGGCACCTTGACGAACCGCCGGACATCCGGCCTTACGCCCGGACATCCGGCCCGACGCCCACGTGTATTTGGCCCACAGGCCATGTATCCCCCTCCATCTCGCCCTAACTTGTACTAGCACTATATAAGGACCCCTTCCTCATCCCTCTAGGGTTAGCAAAGTAGTTGGCTCTTTGAGATAGAGCTTTGCGAATCCATACCTCTCCCAGGGAGATCAAGACCTCCATGAGCCCCATGTGAGAAGATCCACTCCGGATTCAAGACCTCAACTCCTCTACAGATTGGGATGAACTAGCTACCATGTATCCTCTTGTGTTGACTTTGGATTTAGTATCTCTTCTATGTGTATGTGGATCTAGTGCATGTGTGATTTGGATTGTGTCATTTGAGTGTTCTTCTTGTGTTCTTCTTGGATTTGCTCCTTTTCCCCTCCTAAGTGTGAAAAGATCGTCATCTAGGGTTCCACCCTACATCACCGGGCCTCATATTATGCTGCATTGTTAGTACAGGAAAACATGAGTCTCAAAACATAACAAAACTTATCACCTCACGGGGAAGTTATCACAAGTCCAAACCCTGAGCCTTCCAATTTCCAGGACCCATCAAAGTGAATCGTCTAGTATGTGGTATCCGGCTTTTCTTATTGACCTTGCAACTCAGTCCAATCATTGATGAAGTCTACCAGAGCCTGAGATTTATTGGTGGTCCGTGGTACATACTTGAGATGATGTGGGCTAAGTTCAATAGCCCACTTTGCAACCCCGTCTGTCGCCTCCCTGTTCTGAATTATATTCTCAAGAGGTGCAGAACTAACAACAGTAATGGGGTGATCATGAAAATAATGCTTCAATTTGCTACTCGCCATGAACACGCCATAAACCAGCTTCTACCAATGTGGGTACCGTTGCTTGGACTCTGTTAAAACCTCGCTGACATAGTACACCGGTCACTGGACTGGGTATTCCTTGCCTTCTTCCTTGCGTTCTACAACAACTGCAATGCTGACAGCCTTATTGCTAGCAGCAATGTATAATAACATCGGTTCCTTGTCCTTAGGAGCAGCAAGGATTGGCGGCTCAGATAATTGCTTTTTGAGGGACTCGAAAGCTTTATCAGCAGCATCATTCTAGACAAAGTTATCTGTTTTCTTCAGAAGCTGATACAGAGGGATTACCTTCTCGCCAAGCCGGTTGATGAACCGAATCAAGGTTGCAACACAACCTGTCAACTTCTGGACAGCATTGACATTGGCTGGCTTCTTCAGAGTTGAAATGGTCTTGATTTTTTCCAGGTTAGCCTCAATGCCATGCTCGAAGACAAGAAAACCAAGCAACTTTCCAGTTGGCACTCCGAACAAACACTTGGCCGGGTTGAGCTTCATCTGGTAAACTCGCAGGTTATCAAACATCTCCTTCAGATCATCCAACAAAGTTTCCTTCTTCTGGGACTTGACCATGGTATCATCAACATATGCATGAACGTTACACCCAATCTGCTTGTGAAAACAATTCTGGACATAGGGCTGATAAGTCGTCTGTGCACACATCAGACCGAACGACATTGACGTATAACAGAAAGCTCCCAAGGGCATGATAAAAGCTGTCTTTTCCTGGTCCTCCTCCTACATCTTGATCTGATGATAAATGGAGTAAGCATCCAGAAAACACAAACACTCGCAACCAGCTGTAGCATCAATGATCTGGTCAATACGGGGCAGAGCGAATGGGTCGCTAGGACACGCTTCATTTAAGTTGGTGTAGTCAACACACATCCACCAAGTTCCGTTTTTCTTCAGAACAAGCACTGGGTTCGCCAGCCACTCAGGATGAAATACTTCAAGGATGAACTCCGCAGCTAGGAGCCGGCCACTTCTTCTCCAATGGCCTTGCGTCTCTCCTCGTTAAAACAATGGAGGTATTGCCATACATGTTTAAACTTAAGATCAACATTAATGGAGTGCTCAGCAAGTTCTCTCGGTACACCAGGCATGTCAGAAGGTTTCCATGCAAAGATGTCCCGATTCTCATGGATGAACTCGATGAGCGCGATTTCCTATTTAGGATCCATATTCACTCCAATGGTGAACTGCTCAGAAGAATCACTAGGGGTGAAATCAACTTGCTTGTTGATGGTGTCCTGGACTAGGGGGTACCAACCTAGATGGCCCATAGTCCTCGGGATGGGCCCGATGGCCCTGTTCTCATCCAGATGGACTCCAGAAGTTGTGATGTGATCAAGATGGTATCTGCCGAAGACTTGGAGTATACCCAAGACATCCCCTACCTCCTCCATGTGCATCCCTAGATACTGCCTATGTAACCCTAGATGCCCTACCTGACATGTATATAAGCCAGAGGGTTTATCTTGTAGAGGACATGGAATCACAATTATCATCCACCTAGCTCTAGGGTTAGGCTTCTCCTAACGATCTCGAGGTAGATCAAGCTTGTATTCGATACTTCATCATCAATATAAACAAGAGAATGACGTAGGGTTTTACCTCCATAGAGAGGGCCCAAACCTGGGTAAACATCGTCTCCTTTGTTCCTGTTACCATTGATCCGAGATCCACAGCTCGAGACCCCCTACCCTGAGGTTAGCCAGTTTTTACAACGACACTGGTGCTTTCATTGAGTGTTCCATTGTGAGATCAGAAAAGGATCGATGGCTCACCTGCAGATCAACTATTGCTCCGGGTACGGGGACATCTTCGTCCCCAGCCAGCTATTCATTTTTGGCAGCATGATGTTTTGCGCTGACTCTTCAGGCCATCTAGCTTCCGTTGAGAATTACGCTCCAGATCACGTCATAACTTTCGGAGGCTTGGGGTACACCTGTGGAGGAATTGACTACCTCCACCACGGACAACCTCGTCCTGGCATCAAGCCACGACGCCGCTCTTGACGCCACCTCGGATACTACGTCGGATCTAGAGCCGGCTTGGATGGCAGATCCGGGATCAACCCCAGCCCCGCACGAGGCCAATGACGCGTCAGGCGATCTACCAGTCATGCTTCAAGTCAGCCCATCTTATAGTCGGGCCATGGATCCCGAAGAGCTATCTCACATAAACAAGATGCTGGATCGCATCCAGAGCTTATCAATCTCAAATAGTCAGACTTCGGTCTATGATAAGATAGGACTTAAAGCCGACGATTGGGAAATTTACATCCCACCCACCACCTATCTAGTTGCCACGGTCAATGACTTAACCGACATGTTAGACAATGATGAAGCCACCGACATGGATGAAGATGTCAACAGCCCCGCGGAAACCACCACCCCGCTGGTCAACACTGGCAAGTGGACTGCAACCTCCACTTATGATGTGTACATGGTAGATACTCCGAAACCTCCATCGAGACATCGGCGAAGGCGTGGACGAGGTGCCAATGGGGACCCCTGTGGGCACGACACCGCTGCCACCAACACCGGCGCAGCAGCAGACGACGCCGATGACGCGGGAGAGGATTTTCAAGCCTCCCCAGAACGGCTGCACAGCCCCGCGGGAATCGCCGAGTACGAGGACCCCGACGACCTCTTCAAACGGGCTGACGACAATTATTTACCTCAGTCCGAAGAAGATGAGAGCCTGGGTACCGAGGACTTTATAGACCCCCGAAGACCCCTTCGAGCAGGAACGGTTCCGACGATGCCTCGTGGCCACCACCCAAAGCATGAAACAGAAGCAGCAGCAGATGGAAGCCAATCAAGACGCGTTGAATGATAAATGGGTTGAGATACTCTCGGTCGAGCAAGACCTCTAGGAATGGCTCCGGAGCGTGCCTAAATTGTACCCGTGAAGGCGTTTGTTGCCTGAATTCCATGATGAATTAGCCGACGACGTGCTCTTAACACGCGGGCAGCCTGACGAACCTGACCACCCCCCTAGAGGACACAACAGGCCAGCGCGGGAAAACTTACACACCCAAACAATGACACACCATTATGGCAAGGACCCCGTTGACTATCCCGAGCCATATGATGCAAGATGCCAGATATATAGAGTCTACGAATCAAGAGGACGCGCAACAGCCGGGCACGATGGCTACGACGCCTATATGGACAAGAACGGCCGAGCTCGAGAGCAAGTCTATGTGTGGATATCTCCCAACGTCCGGCACGAGTCTGCTCGGTTCTGAGGTCCCGCTCACCCGATCTATTTCACAGACCGGGTAATGGAACACCAGTTCCCTGATGGGTTTAAACCCATCAACATTGAGTCGTACGATGGCACTACCGACCCAGCGGTGTGGATTGACGATTTCCTTCTCCACATCCATATGGCACATGGAGATGACCTCCACGCCATCAAATATCTGCTGCTCAAACTAAAAGGGCAGCTAGACATTGGCTGAACAGCCTGCTTCCCAATTCTATGGGAAGCTAGGAGGCACTAGAGGATGCCTTGAGGGCTAACTTCCAGGGCACATACGTCTGGCCTCCAGATGCCAACGACCTCAGCCACATCATTCAACAGCCCGGCGAGTCAGCAAGGATATTCTGGAACATGTTTTTAACAAAAAAGAACCAAATTATGGACTACCCCGACATCGAGGCTATCGCCGCTTTCCGGCATAGTATCCGAGATGAGGGCTCGCATGCTAGCTCGGGTAGTGACGAGGATACGTACCTAGGGTAGGGTATTAGGCCTGTCCTACATGCCCCACCTAAAGACACCTCATGGAAGACCTACAAGATGGCAAGAAGGTTCCGACTGAACTAGCCAAGGCGTACGAGTCACTCGACAGTAGTTCACTCGGAACACCTCTCCTCCACTCGGCAGTCAACTCTCACTCGGAGGAGTCACCAACCACTCGACACCAGAAGACCAGAAGGCGCCTCGGAGTCCAACGGTCAGGTGTTACGCTCGCCTTAACTGGCATTTACTGTATACGTTACCAGTAACGTTCCCCACTTTATTACCTCCAATTAAACCCCTTAATGCCATACGTTATGAGGGGCAGTGCACTCTATATAAGCCACCCCTCCCCTCTGGCACAAGGGTTCGCATTCCTTTGTAACCACAACACACGCGTTTCACTCGACAGAGTAGAAAGCTCCCCGGAGCACTGAGACGTAGGGCTGTTATCACTTCCGAGTGAGGCCTGAACTCATACATCTGTGTGTACATCCTCGCCGTAGCTAGGACTCTGCCCTCTCCATTCATACCCCTACCATCTACTGTCAGGAACGTTCCCACGACAGTTGGCGCCCACCGTGGGGCAGGCGTCTAAGCGACTTCCGGACAGGTTGCGTTTTTCCGTCTTCATCATGTCTTTCGGCGGCGATTTGATCCTAGGCAGCGAGCTCCGTCTCGGTGTGTTCGCCTTCGTCATCGACGACTCCGCTTGGCTCCAGGAAGCCCCTCTCGACGTTGAGGCTCTCCCCGTCCGCGGGGCGACGCACTTCAGCGCGAGTGCTTGCGGCGTCCTCTTCGTCAGCCGTCGACCCCGTACATGTCGTCTCCAGCGTCGTCCACTTTCCCCGCTGTGCGTGGCCGCAAGCGATCCGGTCGATCGCGGCTCCAGCGTTGGGTGAGGCACGCGGCGGCGCGCCAAGCGTCGATTCCGTAGATCGCGGCTATCGAGCCCGCCGAGTCTTTTCTCGGCCTGTCCAAGTCGGCATCAGATCCGTCTGGGCACTCTTCCGAGTGCGAGAGCTGCGATCCAGCAGCAGAAGTTTTCATGGCGGGTTCCCATCAGAGTCCACCCGGCTATAGCCGCGGTGGCCGAGAGCACGGCGGCCCGTCTAATGATCAGCAATGCAGGGATGAGGAGGTCCTCAGACCCCCATCGTCAGCACGACTGCAGAGGCCCAAGCTCTGGAGACTGTGCGTCTTGCCACCTTGGCGGAGCGCGCTCGCCTGGAGGAGATGCAGAGGTCACTCGGCGACCACACTCGATAGCGTCGCGAGCGTCAGTTGTTCCCTCCAGTCGACAACAATCGTCAGGTATACCGAACTCCGATTCAGAATTTGGCAGCTGCGGCTAGGATTGCAGATTCCATACAGCCGTCCGATTCAGAAGCCGGCAGGGGGCTTGAGCAGATCAAAACCTTGCTGGGGGCGGCTCGTCAGCAAAACTCTGCTGTTTCCCAGTCGCGCAATAGAATTCACAGTCGGTCAGTTAGAGCAGAAATAGTCCAGTCGGCCCACAGCCCTGGGTCACCACAGCGCCGCAGAGGCGGTGATTATCGCAATGACCAGTACAGAGATCAGAGGCGAGATCAGTATGCTCCTCGACCCCACCGCGACGATAACCGTCGAGTGCCCACTCCTCCGCGGAGTGGTCAGTACGCGCCCCGGCGCTACGACGATCGGCGCCCGTATGGTGATGAGCGGGACCCTGGGTTTGACGGGAGATCCGTCCTTGTTCAGAACCGGGTCGACAGGAGCAGATACAACCGAGGCGGCTATGACAGAGATCTTCCGAGTGGCAGTGGCGCAGCTGTTTCTGGTCCAGAGTGTTTCTGCAGAGCCATCCGATCTGCGGAGATTCGCCCCAACTTCAGGTTGGCGACTGGGATCGGCAAGTTCACTGGCGAGTCAAAGCCGGAAACATGGCTCGACGATTACCGAGTGGCTGTCCAGATCGGCGGTGGCAACGACAATGTAGCCATGAAGCACCTGCCCCTGATGTTGGATGGTCCGGCCAGGGCGTGGCTGAATCAATTGGCTCCTTCTAGCATCTATTGCTGGAGGGATCTTGCCCGAGTGTTTATCAAGACCTTTGAAGGCACCTGCAAGCGCCCTGCGGGTTTGCTCGACTTACAGCACTGCGTCCAGAAGCCGACTGAAACCTTGAGAGATTACATTCAGCGGTGGACCACTCTGCATCACACGGTCGAAGGTGTTTCCGAGCACCAGGCTGTTTGCGCCTTCAAGGCCGGAGTCAGATACAGAGAGCTCTACCTCAAGTTCGGTCGGACAGGAGATATGTCCATGAGCAAGATGATGGACATTGCCACCCGATACGCTAACGGCGAAGAGGAAGATCGCCTCCGCAGTGGCAAGGGTAAGGCAGTCGACAGTAATCCCGGCGGTGGAAGTTCCAGTCGGAAGCAGAAGCGTAAAGCTGATGGCTCTGCCCAGACAGAAGTAGCCGCTCTGGCGGCGAAGGGGAAAGCGAAGCCCAAGGGACAGTTTGCTCAGAAGAAGTCCAAGAACCAGTCGACGGACGTCCTGGATCTGCCGTGTCCTCTCCATTCGAGGAGAGACGAAGAAGGAAACGTGATCCCGGCAAAGCATACCACTCGTCAGTGCCGATTGTTGATCGAAGGGTTCAAGGGAGAGCTGTCGAGCGGAAAAAGTCCTGACAAGGCAGAAGATGAAGACAAAGAAGAGTTTCCTGAGGTCCATGCCACGTTGGTGATTTTTGCTGATGTTGAGAGCAAGAGTCGACTGAAGGTTATCAACAGAGAAGTCAACATGGCTGCTCCAACTACTCCTGAGTACCTCAAGTGGTCCCAGACAGCAATCACGTTTGATCAGTCGGACCATCCTGCCCATGTCCCTACCCTGGGTCGACAGGCGCTGGTGGTGGATCCAGTGGTGGGAGGCACTCGGCTCCGCAAGGTTCTCATGGATGGAGGCAGTGGTCTGAACATTTTGTACGCTGATACCCTCAAGGGAATGGGCATTCCGATGTCCCAACTCAGCGAGAGCAACATGCAGTTCCACGGGGTCATCCCTGGGAAGAAGGCCAAATCACTCGAACAAATTGCACTCGACGTGGTATTCGGCACAGACAAGAATTTCCGCAAGGAGAAGCTGACTTTTGAGGTTGTAGATTTCAAGAGTGCATACCATGCTATCCTTGGCCGTCCAGCGTATGCGCGTTTCATGGCCCGCCCATGTTACGTGTACCTCAAGCTGAAAATGCCCGGGCCCAAGGGTGTGATCACCGTCACCGGCAATCGTCAGAGGGCTGAGGAGTGCCTCCAGCAGGGCTCCAAGATTGCCGACATACAGATGGCTGTGGTCGAGCTAGAAGAGTACAAGAAGACTGCTGATCCTGCTGATTTGTTGCGCACTAAGAAGCACACCACCGAGTCAGCCTTTCAGTCGGCAGGAGAGCTGAAACAAGTGCGCATCCACCCGACAGATCCTACTGCTGCTCCGACCAACATCTCAACCACACTCGACAGCAAATAGGAAGCCGCGCTCGTCCAGTTCCTCCGTGAGAACTGGGACATCTTCGCATGGAAGCCCGCTGACATGCCTGGTGTACCCAGGGGACTGGCTGAGCACCGACTGAGAGTTGATCTGAAGGCCAAGCCTGTCAAAGAACACTTGCGCCGATCGGCAATTGAGAAGCGGAAGGCAATCGGCGAAGAGGTGGCTCGACTCCTAGCGGCTGACTTCATACGCGAGATTTACCACTCTGAGTGGCTTGCGAATGTTGTCATGGTCCCCAAGAAGGACAAGTCGCTCCGAATGTGTATAGATTTCAAGCATATCAATCGGGCCTGCCCAAAGGATCACTTCCCGCTCCCCCGCATCGATCAGATTGTCGACTCGACTGCAGGATGCGAGCGTTTGTCTTTCCTTGATGCATACTCTGGGTACCATCAGATACGTCTGTTTGGCCCAGATGAAATAAAAACAGCCTTCATCACCCCTTTCGGGTGTTTCTGTTACATCACCATGCCTTTAGGTCTGAAGAATGCTGGCGCTACTTTTATGCGCATGATTCAGAAGTGTTTGCTCGACCAGATCAGTCCGAACGTCGAAGCTTACATGGATGATATTGTGGTCAAGTCACGCAAAGGTTCCGACCTGCTGACTGACTTGGCGGAAACATTCGCCAACCTGAGAAGATACGACATCAAGCTCAATCCAACCAAGTGCACTTTTGGAGTTCCTGGCGGAAAGTTACTCGGTTACCTTGTTTCCGAGCGAGGAATCGACATCAACCCAGAGAAGATTGGTGCCATCGTCCGAATGAAACGCCCCGAGCGTGTTCACGATGTCCAGAAGCTCACCGGTTGCCTGGCAGCGCTCAGCAGATTCATTTCTCGTCTCGGGGAGAAGGCACTGCCTTTGTACCGATTGATGAAGAAGTCCGATATGTTCGAGTGGAATTCAGAAGCTGAAGCAGCGTTTGCCCAACTCAAAGCCCTGCTCTCCACCCAGCCGGTGCTTGCCGCTCCATACAGCAAAGAACCTCTGCTCCTGTACATTGCGGCCACAAATCAGGTCGTCAGTACGGTTCTCACTGTCGAGCGGGAAGAAGAAGGCAAGGCCTACAAAGTCCAGCGCCCAGTTTATTATATTTCCGAAGTGTTGACTCCTTCAAAGCAAAGGTACCCTCATTACCAGAAGCTTGTCTATGGCATATACTTGTCAGCGAAGAAGGTTGCGCACTATTTTCAAGATCACTCAGTCTCAGTCGTCAGTGATGCTCCTTTGAATGAAATTCTCAACAATCGAGATGCGACTGGTCGAGTGGCCAAATGGGCTATTGAACTTATTTACTTCGATATCAAGTTTGAAGCAAAGAAAGCAATCAAATCTCAAGCACTCGCTGATTTCATGGCCGAGTGGATTGAACAGCAGCAGCCAGTCCAGATCCACTCGGAACACTGGACCATGTTCTTTGACGGCTCAAAGATGCTGAACGGTTCTGGTGCCGGAGTGGTATTGGTGTCTCCCAAAGGCGATAAACTCAGTTATGTCCTCCAGATTCACTTTGATTCCTCCAATAATGAAGCTGAATACGAAGCGCTCCTCTACGGGTTGCGTATGGCCATCTCACTCGGCGTCCGTCGCCTGATGGTATACGGTGACTCGGATTTGGTGGTCAATCAAGTGATGAAGGAGTGGGATGTCAGGAACGCTGCCATGACCGGATATTGCAATGCGGTGAGGAAACTTGAGAAGAAGTTTGAACGTTTGGAACTCCACCACGTTCCCCGAGTGAAGAATCAAGCAGCTGACGAACTGGCAAAAATCGGTTCCACTCGGAAACCCGTACCCAGCAATGTATTCCTGGAGCATTTGCACACTCCTTAGGTGCAAGAAGACCCTTTCACTGAAGAGCCCCCGCAGCCTATCAGCGCCTCCAATCCGACTGAAGTTGATGTCCCGGCAGTTATTGATTTGGTCAGTGAGATTCTGGTGATTATTCCCGATTGGACGGTGCCCTACATCGCATACATCCTCAGGCGAGAGCTTCCAGAAGATGAAGTTGAAGCCCGACAGATTGTCCGCAGATCCAAATCTTTCACTGTTATGAAAGGACAACTCTACAGAGAGAGTGTAACTGGCGTGGCTCAGCGATGCATTTCTCCCGATGAAGGTCGATTGATTCTGGAGGAAATCCACTCGGGAACTTGCGGCCATCATGCGTCTTCTCGGACGATTGTTGCCAAAGCCTACCGAGCTGGTTTCTTCTGGCCACGCGCCAATGAGATGGCTAAGGATATTGTGCAGCACTGTGAAGGATGCCAGTTCTATGCAAATTTGTCACATAAGCCTGCGTCTGCCCTCAAGACTATCCCACTCGTCTGGCCGTTTGTTGTATGGGGTTTAGATATGGTCGGACCTCTCCGGACGGGCCAGAGTGGTTTCACTCACCTCCTGGTAGCAGTCGACAAGTTCACCAAATGGATTGAAGCCAAGCCTATCAGGAAGCTGATTGCTCGCACAGCTGTCAAGTTCATGAGAGAAATAATATTCAGATATGGAATTCCTCACAGTATCATCACGGACAACGGTTCAAATTTTGACTCGGAAGAGTTCAGAGCCTTTTGCTCCTCTCAAGGCACTCGGGTGGATTACGCATCTGTTGCACACCCCCAGTCAAACGGCCAGGCGGAGCGAGCAAATGGTCTTATCCTTCAAGGTTTAAACCCCGACTCATGCGCGAACTTGATCATGCAGCTGGAGCTTGGGTTACTGAGTTACCGTCTGTTCTGTGGGGCTTGAGGACAACTCCGAACCGGTCGACTGATCGCACTCCTTTCTTCATGGTGTATGGAGCCGAAGCTATCTTGCCGAGTGATATTCTTCACAATTCTCCTCGAGTGGACCTGTATTCAGAGGCTGAAGCTGAGCGAGCACGTCTGGACGCTGTAGATCTCCTTGAAGAAGAGCGTGAGATGGCTCTGATTCGGTCGACTGCTTATCAGCAAGATCTGCGTCCCTTTCACGCAAGGCACGTCAGGAGTCAGACATTCCACGAAGGCGACTTAGTGCTCCGAGTGGATCAGGACCGACCTCACAAACTTGCCCCTGTATGGGAAGGCCCTTTCGTCGTCACCAAGGTGTTGAACAATGGAGCCTACCACATTTACAACCTCAAGAAAAGTGCTGACGAGCCCCGAGCTTGGAATGCAGATTTACTTCGTCGATTCTATACCTGAAGTCTGGATTGCTTGATGTAATAAGAGATCAGTTTGCTTATCACTGATATGACTCCTGCAGTTTTTTGTCGATTCCGATCGCACAATTCTGAGTTCAACCCCTCGTCGAGTGAATAACGTCACTCGACGGCTTGGCCGCGAATCCGCTTCGCCCAAGTTACAAACTTCTCCGAGTGATGGGCGATCCTCACACTCGGGGGCTTAGATGCGACTCCGTGTCGCCTAAGTTAAAAACCTCGTCGAGTGAATGACGTCACTCGACGTCTTGGCCGCGAATCCGCTTCGCCCAAGTTACAATCTTCTCCGAGTGATGGGCGATCCTCACACTCGGGGGCTTAGATGCGACTCCGTGTCGCCTAAGTTAAAAACCTCGTCGAGTGAATAACGTCACTCGACGGCTTGGCCGCGAATCCGCTTCGCCCAAGTTAGAAACTTCTCCGAGTGATGGGCGATCCTCACACTCGGGGGCTTAGATGCGACTCCGTGTCGCCTAAGTTAAAAACCTCGTCGAGTGAATGACGTCACTCGACCGCTTGGCCGCGAATCCGCTTCGCCCAAGTTACAAACTTCTCCGAGTGCTGGGCGATCCTCACACTCGGGGGCTTAGATGCGACTCCGTGTCGCCTAAGTTAAAAACCTCGTCGAGTGAATAACGTCACTCGACGGCTTGGCCGCGAATCCGCTTCGCCCAAGTTACAAACTTCTCCGAGTGATGGGCGATCCTCACACTCGGGGGCTTAGATGCGACTCCGTTTCGCCTAAGTTCAAAACCTCGTCGAGTGAATGACGTCACTCGACCGCTTGGCCGCGAATCCGCTTCGCCCAAGTTACAAACTACTCCGAGTGATGGGCGATCCTCACACTCGGGGGCTTAGATGCGACTCCGTGTCGCCTAAGTTAAAAACCTCGTCGAGTGAATGACGTCACTCGACGGCTTGGCCGCGAATCCGCTTCGCCCAAGTTACAATCTTCTCCGAGTGATGGGCGATCCTCACACTCGGGGGCTTAGATGCGACTCCGTGTCACCTAAGTTAAAAACCTCATCGAGTGAATAACGTCACTCGACCGCTTGGCCGCGAATCCGCTTCGCCCAAGTTACAATCTTCTCCGAGTGATGGGCGATCCTCACACTCGGGGGCTTAGATGCGACTCCGTGTCGCCTAAGTTCAAACCCCTCGTCGAGTGAATAACGTCACTCGATGGCTTGGCCGCGAATCCGCTTCGCCCAAGTTACAAACTTCTCCGAGTGATGGGCGATCCTCACACTCGAGGGCTTAGATGCGACTCCGTGTCGCCTAAGTTCAAACCCCTCGTCGAGTGAATAATGTCACTCGACTGCTTAGCCGCGAATCCGCTTCGCCCAAGTTCTAAACTACTCCGAGCGATGAACTATCTTCTCACTCGGGGGAAAGCTTAACCGCGAACCAGCTATCTTCTCACATTGTCTCTCTCAGACCCCCGCCGATGCAAGCACTCAACGGCGGTCTCGGGGACTACACCCAGTGGGTGCACTCAGCGTGCCCCCACTGGACCATAAACCACTCGACAAGACCTGATCTGCTCGAGAGGAAATCAATCAAAAGGGCTGAAAAGCAGGTTTGGATAAATCCAGAGTATTCCACATGGATGAAAGTTATTCAAGCAAATGACGAAAGTACTCGGGCCCGAGACCCGAAAGAAGTTTTAACAGTACACCTTCACTCGGCATACCGAGGCAAATTAAAACTTGTTCAAGCTTCAGGAGGACTTGCAGGCTCGACGAAGGTGCTAAGGTCGATCCCATCAGCTATCCGAGTGGCTGCTTTGATAAAAGTCTCCATGAAATCTTGGAATTGGAGCTTCTTCGTATTGGCCACCTGGAGCACCTTCAGCCTGTCTTCTTTGACCTCCTTGCAGTGGACGTGGACGAGTGAAAGAGCAATATCGGCGCCGCATCGAGCTGCAGATTTCTTCCAAGCTTGCACTCGGTCAGGGAGCGCCTCAAGCCGAGCCATCATTGACTCAAGGTCAGCTTGGAGAGAATATTCCGGCCACAGCTCCTTGTCAATCAGCGCCATTGCACTCCGCAGTCGAGCGACGTACTCCTTGACACCGTCGAGTCGGGTTTCGAGTCGGAACATGTTCATGGATACAGCGTCCCCGATAGGCGACTTGGAAGGGTCCAGATTAGGCTCGATGTACTCGGTCTCCTTCTCAAAGTCCTTGCAGAATTCTACACGAAGAAGATTGAAAGATTAGTCATGATGCTGTTCCCAGGGAATTCACTCGACTGGATGAAATTGGGATTGACAGAGTTCACTCGACTGAAGAGAGTTACCTTCAAGCAGAATGTACATTTTCTGGGCATAATCTCCTATGAAGGCCTCCAAGCCCTTGGCCCTCTTGATCGCACCCTCAAGCTTCTTGTTCCAGTCGACTTGCTCCTTTTTCAGCTTGGTGTTCTCCTCCTCCATGGTCTTGGCTGCGGCAAGCTTCTTCTCAGCAGCTTCGGTTTTCTCCCTTGCTGTCCTCTGGGCGGCGGCGAGTGCCTGGTCCTTGTCCTCCAGCGCTTTCTTCATCGCATCTAAGGAAATAGCATTGTTGAGACGCGCTTGGAGTCGACGGTTTTCAGCCCGCACGTCTGTTCGAGTGGAATCACTCGGTTCAAAGATGGAAGAAGCAGATAGTGGAGTATGCAGTTAACAAAAATTACCTCCCGAAGCTTTGAGTTCAGCTTGCACCCGCTCTAGGTCTCTTTTGGCCAGCTCCAAGTCCAGCTCAAGCTTGATCTTTTCCTTCTCCACGTCGACATAACGAGCGCCGAGCTCACAAGACTTCTGAAGTTCAAACAACGAAAACAGTTCAATCGACAGAGATATGGACTCCTAAGACAAAAAAGTTCTAAGACTCCCGCCGACTGCACGCAGTCGACAGCAGTCTCGGGGACTACACCCAGTGGGTGCACTATGCGTGCTCCCAATGGAACGGTATCCACTCGGAAAGGTACGCCCGATCTGAGTGATGGCCGAACAAAAAAAAACAAGTTGTCCACTCGACCAGGTCAGCCCTGGCCGAGTGATTGACGAACAATTGTCACTCGACGGTCAGAAAACACCCAGTGGGTGCAGAAGTCAAGACAAGGCAAAGACACAAATAAAAAAAGCACTTACAAGTGTACTTACTTGGACATTCGCCCGAAGAGCCGAGCTAACGTCGTAAGCCAGCTTGCTGGCCTCGTACACCTCTTTGGTCCGCTGCATCATATGCTCGGCCTGCATCATTGCCTCCTTGGCAGCTCCGGTCTGATCTTCTGGAGTGCGGTGCAAGGAGAAGAGGGTCTGCGAAGGGGCCGGCAATGCCGTCGGAAGAACTGGTGCGTCTGGAGCTGACACTTGAGAGGCCGGTACTGGAGGCGGATTGGCAAGCTCGATGGCCGTTTGAGTCGGCGTTGCGGTCGGCTCGGTCGAAGGAGGCACAGCTGGGTCGACTTCCATCGGCTCTGCAAGTCACCAGTCGGCATTTCTCAGATACTGTCGAAGGGTTTGAGAATGAAATGTCAAATGCAATCTATCATACCTGGGCGCGAAGTGGCTGCGTCAAGTGTGTCTTTCTCCGCGCTCTCCTCTCTTTGCCCCGACGAAGTCACCGAGGTAGCAACTCTGACATTCAAGAGGCATTCGGTCAGCAAAAGTATTCAATTCGGCAACGAGTCAAGCGAAGGGCAAAAGCTATGATTCGAGGAAGGGCCTTCCGGGGCTTACTGGTGGTAACTTTGGGTTGCTTGACGACCTTTTCAGTCGGCTCCGGCGTAGCCCTGGGCTGCTTGACTACCTTTTCGGTCGGCTCAGGCGTCGACGTCCGACTGCGTTTGGAGCCCCTGACTGTCGACCCCCCAGCTCGACCCCGGTCGAGTGCTGGGCCATGTTGCTGCTTGAATCGTCCTTCAATACGTGGGGGAGAAACCTCTTCAACCTCTTCGCTCCCCGAGTCATCGCCGCTTTCGCCGTCGCCATCGTTGCTGGAGCTGTCGCTGCCCTCGTCACTCCCTACCATGTCAGGGCCCTGACCGCCATTCGGCACTGGTGAATACATATTCGTGAACTCCTGCAAAAAGTTCAAGTCAGTCGGCAGAAAGATTTCTCCACTCGACAAGATACAAAACAATCGGAAACTTCAAAACTTACCACATTTGGCTGGTGCTGGGAAGAGAAGGGCACGACTCTCCTGGATCCTCTTGGGTTGTCTCGCGCCCCCGTGATGCTGCGCAGCCACTGGGCAACAGTTTTCTCGGCGACTTCTTCCGGGTGAGTGCGAGTGGTGTCGTCAACTCCTGAGTAATGCCACATCGGGTGGTCTCGCGCCTGGAGCGGCTGGATCCGTCGACCCAGGAACACCTCCAGCAAATCTAAGCCGGTCACTCCGTTGCGAACCAGATTGACTACGCTGTTCATCAGAATCCCCACATTGGCTTTCTCTTCCTCGGTTACTACCAAAGATCGGGGCACCGTGGGTCGATCCAAAGTGAAAGGCGGAAGACCAGTCGTCATATTCGGAGACGCTACGTCGTTACAGTAAAACCATGTCGATTGCCAACCTCTAACCGACTCAAGAAGAGTTAGTGATGGAAACTCACTCCCCTTTCTCTTCTGGAGGCCTAAACCTCCGCAGAGCTGGATGACATTGGTCCTATCATCACTCGACTTGGCTTTCTTAATCGACTGAGATCTAACCGTGAAGATGTGCTTGAAGAGACCCCAGTGTGCGGAACAACCCAGAAAGCACTCGCACAACGTCACGAAAGCAGACAGATACGCGATGGTGTTGGGAGGGAAGTGATGCAGTTGAGCCCCGAAAAAGTTCAAGAAGTTGCGGAAGAAGGGGTGCGGGGGCAGAGAGAAACCTCGCTCCAGATGAGTCGTCAGGAGGACTCTCTCGCCTTCGCGCGGCTCCGGCTCCACCTCCATCCCCGGCAACCTCCACGACCCAGCCGCAACGAGACCGTCGGCGACGAGGTCCTCCACATCTCGCGCAGTCACGGTCGACTGCATAAAGTCGCCTTGCATCCATCCGGGCGGCACAGCAGCCCGGGCGCTCGAGGGCTTCTTCCCCTTCGTCCCCTTCTTCGGCGCCATGGTCGCGGGAGCAAGAAGATCCGATCTAAGCAGCGCGGCGGCAGAGCGGAGGAAGCGAGAGAGACGGGGGAAAACGGGCGCACTGTCGCAAATTTCCCTCCCGCTCGTCTTTTATCTCCACCGACCCGAGTCGCTGACGCGTGGGGCCGCGACATCTCAGGATATCCCGCTAACAGTGGAGGCACGATACACGGCGATAAAATCGGCGCAAGGATCGAGGAGCCGCTGTCCCGACGGTTGCGTCATCCCCGCCTTGCGCGCCTTCCCCGTAAAATTCGAATCCCGCAATATCCGGGCCAGACAGAGCGTCCTGTCGCATCAGAAGATCCTGCTGATCACTCGAACACGAGCCTGCGTTCAAATTCACTCGGAGAAACCGACAAGCTGAATAGATCAAGGACAACGTCGGAAGTTCCAGTCGATACAGGTATCAGTAAAATCCCGAAGTTCACTCGGTACATCGAGTTCGACAGAACCTGTACTGTACCTTCACCACTCGAGCCCTGATCCATTCGGGGGCTAATGACGAGGATACGTACCTAGGGTAGGGTATTAGGCCTGTCCTACATGCCCCACCTAAAGACACCTCATGGAAGACCTACAAGATGGCAAGAAGGTTCCGACTGAACTAGCCAAGGCGTACGAGTCACTCGACAGTAGTTCACTCGGAACACCTCTCCTCCACTCGGCAGTCAACTCTCACTCGGAGGAGTCACCAACCACTCGACACCAGAAGACCAGAAGGCGCCTCGGAGTCCAACGGTCAGGTGTTACGCTCGCCTTAACTGGCATTTACTGTATACGTTACCAGTAACGTTCCCCACTTTATTACCTCCAATTAAACCCCTTAATGCCATACGTTATGAGGGGCAGCGCACTCTATATAAGCCACCCCTCCCCTCTGGCACAAGGGTTCGCATTCCTTTGTAACCACAACACACGCGTTTCACTCGACAGAGTAGAAAGCTCCCCGGAGCACTGAGACGTAGGGCTGTTATCACTTCCGAGTGAGGCCTGAACTCATACATCTGTGTGTACATCCTCGCCGTAGCTAGGACTCTGCCCTCTCCATTCGTACCCCTACCATCTACTGTCAGGCACGTTCCCACGACAGGTAGGATAAGCCGAGGACCATGGCGGCCCTCACCTTGCTCATGACCCGCTTTTGCATGGGAGAGGATAGCTGGCTCGCCCGTAGTACTCACAATGGCGAGGCCGGCACTTCAGAAACTCATGAGGCCAATGGCAAGCCGAGGCGTAGTAGAAATAAGCGCAGTCATAAAAATGGTGGGAGCGACACTGAGGACGTCACAGTAAATGCAGGGTTCTATGGACCTAGGTCCAGTCAGAAAAAGAGGCCCTCTAAAGGGAGCAAAGACAGACCCAGCCAGCTCGATAAGATCCTCGACAGGCCATGTCAAATCCATGGCAGCTCGAAATAAGCTTGCAAACCACACAAACCGGAAAGATAGCGACGGAGGGCCAAACTAAAACCCAACCTCGCAGCGAGGATGAGGATGAACCTTGCCGATCTAACAATGAAAACCAGAAATAGTTCCCTCCTGAGGTGAAGGACGTAAACATGATTTACGTAACCTACATCCCTAAGGAGAGGAAACATGCACTTTGGGACATTTACGCCTTAGAGCCTGTTGCCCCAAAGTTCAATCCGTGGTTGGCTTAACCGATCACATTTGACAAACATGATCACCCAACCAGCATCCGACATGGCGGATCAGCTGCCTTGGTCCTAGATCCGATCATTGACGGATTCCATCTAATGCGCGTCCTCAAGGACGGAGGCAGTAGCATCAATTTAATCTACGTGGATACGATCAGGAAGATGGGCATAGACTCATCCAGGATAAAACCCAGCATCACCACCTTTAAAGGTGTCATACCGGGCATCGAGGCTCGCTGCACAGGAACAGTAACGCTGGAGGCAGTCTTCGGATCACCCGAGAACTACCGGAGCAAAGAGTTAATCTTTGATATAGTCCCTTTTTGGAGCGGATACCATGCGCTGCTTGTGCGCACCGCATTCGCCCGCTTTAACGCAGTCCCGCATTACGCATACTTAGAGATGAAAATGGCAGGACCAAATGGTGTTATTACAGTCAATGGTAACACCGAGCGCTCCCCCCGAATAGAGGAACAGACCGCGGCTTTCGCAGCCGAGGTACAGGCAACTGAGGGGGCAGCTCATAACAAAACCAGCTCCTCAAAGCGCGTACGGGCCGCATGAGCCGACATCGGCCAGGCCATGATTCCCCCCAAATAGGGGCACGGGCTCCTTGTCTGCCTCCCCTTGGAGGGGCATTACGTCCCCAGGGTGCATAACTTTGCACTAAAAATTCCATGGGCGGCCGAGGAGCCGAATCGAATGATGCGTCGTTATTGGTTCAACCGAACAATAATGCACTTTGGACATGCATATCAGCAGGGCTCTGTAAAAGTCTGAGTCAGAAGCAGCATGTCCACATGGCTTAAACCATCTAAGTGGCAGCCGCACACCTTTTCAAAGGACTCGACCGACAAAAGCATCAAGCAAATAAGTGGCTGAGGTCACGGACAGCCCACACCTCCTTTGCTTTCAGCGAAGGCAAGCTGATCAACAACACGGAGACGCAGACATGCGACAGCGATGGGCTTGGGTGAATAATCCGCCCTGTTCTTACTCCCTCGCTTTTTCTCTTAAGTTGTATCTTCTAAAATTTTCTTTTGTTTAAAGCTCTGCATGTACAACTTGACCACATGAAATAAAAATTGCACCCATCAACGTCATTATGCATCTCCTTATGTTCACTGCCCATGAGCTAAAAGCATACATTCACGATACAACTGTTTTCTAAAATTACTATGGGCCTCGCTTCCAATCTCACGCCCCACCGCCTTACAAGTCCGAAGTATCTATTCGGCGTCTTGGATGTTGTGTTATATGAATCAATAGTTGGGTTGTCGGCTCCTGTGCTTACCCCTTCCGTTTCCGATCTATTCGGCTAAGGGTGTAAAGGGAGAACCACTACGATTGCGCTGCCAGCTTACATGGCAAAGAGCCTCAGTGGATAAAGCCGAAAACTGACTGTCCAGGTAAGTGTAAACTAGTCGGCCATCCGAAGACAGCGTCCAGCAATGTACCCTTGAGGTTACCCGTGTTAAACAAAGGGCTCCTTATCAAATCAGCCGAAGTGGTTAGAGGCATAGACCTCGGCCATATAGCCGAACCACTCCACGGACTGGGGGCTCGTTATCAGCCACCACAGTCAAGCTCCTACAACTAAGTGAAAGTTATAAAATCTCTATAGTCTGATTGCCTTGTTTTCACGAGCATGGACCGCCTTCGGGAACTGAGACGTCGGCTAAGGTTCAAGACTGCCGTGGAAGCACCCGATGTGCACTACGCAAAGGGGTCAAAGCCGACGACTGGTCACTTTCAGTTAAAAAGGTCACACAGGAGTCAAAAAATAAAAACACACAAGCACATGTCAGAAAATAAAGCCAAATTCATTGCAATGTAAAGGATAGTTTTTTTCATCCGAACTACACTTTGGCATAGGAAGTACAAATCTAAAAATACAGATTTTCCTTAGAGCATTTCGCCTTGGTGATCCGAGCCCCTTCCATCGGCTTGCTCAAGTACTGCTCCATGGTTCGGTTCTTCCCTTTGGGGAACCAGGCGGCCACAACTGCCGCCTCAACACATGGGTAGTGCGTATTCATGCGGGCATACGCCCGCTGAGCACCCTCCAGGCATGCTAAACACTTCCAGCGCACCAACTGGGGGGCGGCCTCCCGCAGACGTACAAAAAACCCAAAGAAGCTAGCCGGCAGGGCCTCCGCAGGCCAAAGATTGGCGCCGAGGTCTTGAAGCATCGGCTTCGCCATATGCAGGAGCTTCGTCAACTACTTCATCTGGTCATTTAGCAGTTCCGGATGCGAACACGCCTGGAATTGCAGCCAGAACGCCTTCTCCACAGCATGGCCCTCCTGCACGCCGTAGTAGCGGCCAGCGTCCGCTATGCTGCTCGGAAGATCCGCGAAGGCCTCTGCGGATCGCCACAGCTAGGTGAGCTCGACAAACCCCTTGCGGCCGAAAACACACTGAAGCAAAAACGGCTTACCGGCAGCAATCTGCTTCACTTGCTGAAGCACCTCGCAGTCTGCACGGGCCTGGGATAGGACCTCGGCGTGCGCCTGGCGCAGCTCTTCAAGCTCGGTGCTCGCCACTTTCTCCTTCTCCTGAAGGGTGTCATGCTCTTTGTAGACGCCCTCCAGGGTCTCCTCCACCTCCAGGACCCGTGCCTAGTCCTTGCCCCCGGCCACCTTTTCGGCAGCCAGCTCCTCTTCGGCCTTTGCGGCCACAGCCTTCTGCTGCTTAGCCTCTTACTGAGCTTTGGCCAGCTCATTGTCTCAAGCTCCGTCGTAGCGGCTGTCATGCAAAACAGCTTGGCGTCAGAATTAGATCTTTTAAGAACATCTCCCAAAATAAAATTGGCACTCTCAATTTTTTTTGAAGTTTACCTTGAGACAGCTCGATCTGCTTTTTCATCAGATCGAGGTCCTCCTCGGATCTCTGAAGCAACCTGTTCATCTCTGCCACCTCCTCAGAGGTGGAGTTCGGAGCCGAGGACGACACCTGCAAATGCGCACTCATGCATCAGTCCCTGGCCACACCCTTTTTAAAGATCGGCCAGAGCCTTGGGGGCTACGAGCCACGCGACAAAGTTCTACTCTCACATCGACCCCAAGGCCAGTTCTTTCAAACTAGCATTGGGCTCGGGGCTACTGGCTAGCTATGCTCCTACAAACACCATGCTACACAATAAGTCTTCGGATAAAAGCCCGCTACTACAGGCAATCGTAAACTCGAATGTTATTCATAATTACAAATGCGAAAGAGCGTACCTCAAAGCTCCTAAAGAGGCCCTTGAAGACCTCGTGCATCTTGACCTCCGCAGACCGGATGCCTTCTAGCGCCATGCCGATTAAGGCACGGTGCTCTTCTGTTAAGGCCGCCTCCATCTCCTCGGGTCACCTCGCGCTAGACCTCCCCGTGGCGGGAGGCGGGGGTGGAGCTACCTCTGACCCCACCACCAAGGTGCTGGGGACGAGGGTCTCCGGCTGCGGCGCAAGCACCGGAGACTGTTCAGGCCAGGCCAACGCCTTGCCCAACCCATCCTTGGGGGCCTCAGGGATTGGGTCCCCTTGGCCTGGTGCGGCCAAGGTATCAACCTCGGCCACAACTGGTACTCCGGCCCCCGATGTGTTGACCGGAGGGGCCATTCCATATGTCACTTCCCCCAACCCCTCGAGAGCTGGGGGAGTCTTGGCGCGCTCGGGCGTCCCGCTGCCCGACGGGGGTAGCTCGCCCAAAGAATCACCGCTGAGGTGAGATTTGGGCAGGCTGGTGAAAAATACTTTTATAAGTCTCATGCAAGGAACGGGCTTTCAAAGTCTAAACAGAGAACATATTACATACCTTTGGGGCGCCAGTTTCTTCCTCCCCAAAGCGAGGAGGTCCTCATCCAAATCTTTGGGGAAGCTGGGCTTCTCCGGCAAGACTGGGCCAGCAGAGGCCTTGCACGGCCTCTTCGGGCCTTTCGGCCTCGCCTCCTCTTCAGTGCCCTCGGACGCCGCCCTCTTCCCTTTAGGGGAATATTTCTCTTCCCCCTCATCTCCCTCCTCATCTTCGTGGGTGGAGGAGGCATGGGTTTCCTCAGAACGGGTGACCGAGGTCTCCTGAGCTCGGAGACCCGCTCTGCCCCTCGGAGGTCTGGACCCCTTGGGGATCACCACGTGTGGCTCCTCGGTTAGGAGAGCCACAAGCTGGGGAGTCCTGTCCTCCCCCCCCCCCCGGGCACATCATCTTCTGTGCCTTAGGGATCCACTTCTGCAAGTGCCCGATTGGTTAGCAAACGTTTGTAAGAGTCCTGTCCCCCCCCCCAGCCTTGGGGAAGCCATCCTTGGATGGCTTGTACAGAAACTTCCACATACTTACCGGGGTGGAGCAGAAGAAGTGGTGAATGGGCACCACGTCCTCGGGCTTGTGTGCCCACATCGGGGTAGCCCAGGACTAAGCGGCAGGATGCGGCGGTGGAGCATGACGTTCGCCACGTCCGTCAGCTTGATGTCCTTCTGGTTTATCCAGAAGTCGATCTTCTTGATCAGCAACTCCACCTCCACCGGGTTCCCCCAGTCCATGCCCTTCCTCTTCCAGGACACGAGCTTTTTTGGAGGGCTAGCCAAGAACTCGACCTTGGCCTGGCTAGCAGTGAGCGGCCCTGTGATGTAAAACCACTCGTGCTGCCACTCCTTGACTATCTCGATGAAGGTGCCTTTGAACCAGACCGCCTTCTGGTTCTTGCTGATCATCGCTCCCCCGCACTCTGCGAGCTCGGAGTCGCTGGGCTTCGACTTGATGCCGAAGATCTTCAGCCATAGCCCGAAGTGCGGCTCGATGCGGAGGAAGGCCTTACAGACCATGATGAAGGTGGCAAGGTGGAGGATGGAATTCGGGGCTAGATGGTGAAAATCCATCCCGTAGTAGAATAGGATCTCATGCACAAAGGGGTGCAGCGGGAACCCCAGACCCCTGATGAAGTGGGGGATGAAGACGACCCACTCCCCGGCTTCGGGGGTGGGTATGCGCTGCTTTGGAGTAGGCGCGCGAGTGTGGACCTCTGCGTGGATGTATCCCACACTGTGTGTGGCGCCCCGCCTGAATACCACTGTAGCCAGACGGTCGCCGCACACACCAGCCCAGGAAATCACTCTGGCATGCGCTTTTACAACAAGTATCATGAACACAGACATTTCTATTAATGGATATATAAGTCTTACATGGTATCTTACAAGGGTGAAGGTACCGGAAAAAGCTCTATCTAATGCAGCATAGTCTTGGTGCGGCTCCAATCCACAGGGATCTAACTGGGTTACTCTTCTAGCCCGCGAACACTCCGGCTCCTCGCTAGTGGACATCGGATCGATAGGTGAACCTGGCCACATTGAAGGCCGCTGAGTACTTTTGAATGTACTCGCAAGCAAACCAAACCAACATATACACAAAGCAAAGCAATCCATGGCATTCAGGCATGCACTTGTTATCTTAACAGTACTAACTATCATGTTATGGCAGGATTATCTAGCAAGATTAGTCATCTAGAAGCATTAATTATCATGTCATAGTAGGATTATCAGCAAGATAACTATTGAAGTAAATACAGTATGACGAAGATAAAGTATATCCAGTAAATAATCCATACTCCGAATATTCTCATGATCCAAACCAAATCCGATCCAAATCCAAATCTGAATCTGAATCTGATCCAAATCTTTCGGTTATACGACCGTTTCTCTCTTAGCCATCGCATGGCTAACATCTCATATACCTGACATCATCCAATGTCCCTGCATCTGCATTATAAGTCTGACAGATCATACCTTTCTCTAGTTC
Source organism: Elymus sibiricus (assembly GCA_039707655.1). NCBI lineage: Eukaryota > Viridiplantae > Streptophyta > Magnoliopsida > Poales > Poaceae > Elymus > Elymus sibiricus. Next base: position 258,090,894 of record CM077664.1, on the reverse strand, counting down.
ATTGTTAACATCATAGGGTTTGTTCCTCCAGACTCGACACAGACCAAATAGTGTGACCTAGTACGAACTGTGTCCCATGACCGAGGATGCGACTATTCAAATAGATTTACACTCTGCAGAGGTTGCGCACTTTACCCACACTATGGAGCTCCTGGCCTCGTACTCCCATTCGAGTGGACCGGTGCTGCTCCAACAAAATTTGTCTATTGCCTGGCACTCTTACGGCCCCACCGACAATCATACCCTCCCAGGGTCAAGTCCTGGGTGGCCCCTGTGTCACCCCGTGACACCTGACACCGTCGTGGCCAAACTAAACTGTCCCAAACGGGGACCCTGGATCCATATAACCAAATTGGGCTCACAGGATTATCGCCGCCTACCGGGCCAGGGTAGCATGCACGCATAATCCCCCCTCTTTGGTGGTACCGATAGGAGGCATGACAATAGACCAAGCTAGGGCCTCCCCATCCAGGCTAGTGTGGTTGCACTCGATGAGCTCGGTTCGGTGGCACTATGTCTTGATCTAGCCGATGGAGGAGGTTGTCATTATTAAGTCGCATTCTTTTATTACAATACAATAGTAAGGCATGATGAAAATATAACAACCTATCTCCATATTGTCACATACGAGTCACTAGTGCAATAATGTGATGAGCATTAGCAAGTATTGCAAATAGTAATACCAACTATCAGGAGTTTAATTATTTCTAACACAGGCATATTCATTAATTAAACATGCAAGAATAACATAGAGCAATGCTTTAGGGCATATATCAGATGGTCAGCTTGCCTGGGGGTTGATGGATTCACCGGAGAGGAGTGCGATCACCTCGCGGAAAATTCACCGGAGAAGATTCCCTCTCGGAGGGGCTGAATATAGGGCAGGGGCAAAATGGGTATTTTCATAAAGTGTCAACATGGTGAGAGTGACATAATCGGAACGGGCTTGACGAACTGAGAAAGTGGGCTTCAGAATCACCTGAATTGGAGTTGCGATTAAAAAGTTGTGCCCGTTCGTTGTATAGGCAGAAAACAAATAAAAAGTATTCATTTCTGCGCTTAACTAACGAACGTTCACAATATAAGGGTTCCACCGCCGGGCTGAAAACAGAAAGTGCACTTCTGTGAATGCGCTTTCAGTGAAGAGAAGGCGTACTCTGGTTTGCTGTCGTGGCCGAATACACTTTCACTGATTGAAAGCGTATTTTGAGGGACTGCGCCTTCACTTACACTACAAGAAGAATACCCATATAACAACACATACCTAGCAACGAAATGATAGCATTTGTTGTTTGCTCCACTTCCCACGTTCCACGGAGAACCTCCCCCGCACACCTCCACAGTATCTCTATCTCGTCCGTTAAAATATCAGCCAGCGAAGCAGATTTTGTAGCAAAAGAAAAAAAACAGATCTTTTCTCCCCTCCACCTCTCCGCCGATTCCTCTATCTCACCGGCCTGGCGGTCCCTAACCTCTCTCCTCCGATTCGTCGCGCCCCATCTCTCCTCCGATTCTTCGGGCGCCCGTATCCATGGGTCACCAGCGCGGCTCCGCGCCTCCGCGCCCCATCTGGTTTGACGGCCCGGCGTCTCCGCACGCGCGGGAGCCGACTTGGGCTCGACGGTGCTGCTCCGCGGCTCCGCCTCAGCAACCTCGACGTCCATGCCGGCGGTTCGGTAAGGTAATCCCTCTTATCTTATCATTGCCGCCGCTGCCCACCTACGTGCCCGCCACACATCATGCGCGAGTCCGAGGGCATGATGCACACCGCCTCCGTGCCCCTTCATCGGCTTCTTAGTGTTGTTCGACACCACCGCCTGACCTTCTGCTGCAGCAGGCGGCCGACGCCTTCGCCTCAAGCGCCGCATGGCTTCCCTCTCCCGACTACGGCGGGATTCTTGACTGCCTCCATCATCCGACCGAAGGACCGTCACGGTTGCGCGTTACTCTCCTGGTTAAAATTCTGGTACAACTTCTTTGCCGATTGATATGCAAGTAGTGTGTGTTCCTCTTCTGGTCTATATGCAAGTATGTCTGCCCATTGGAAGTAGATGAGTATGCGTCAGACATGAAATAGGGAAGCACCACAATGAACTGTAGTTAGGTTTGAGAAATAATTGTTCTTATAATATATACTTTGGACACTGTTCATCTTTAGAGCTCAATTCGTGGACTGTATTTTAAAGTCCACTTTTTTGTTAGTTCTTCAAGGACCTGATTTAGCTTGACCATGTGGTTTTGACCTGATGAATCACAGGCTAACAAAAATCTATTGCGTGCCTGCATCAAATCCTTTTTAAAAAGTTGCTTCCAATAACTGTTAATATGTCAACTCCTGTGAAATAGGGACACAACAAATGGCACCATCTGCGTGTTTGATATCGCATTTATGATCAGTTATTCTGAATAGGTACTAAGCAAATGACACTATATTTATCCAAATGAACAACTGTTTTTGCCTACTGACAACTATCACAATTCAGTAATTTAGTTTTTGGTGAAAACCGAAATGACTGGATTCTTATATGGTTAGATGAATTCCCTTTTCATTATAGTGTGCATTATGAAGTAAATTAAAGTATGCGTTTAATTTTTAGCAGTGCATGTCCAACTCTGTTGTAATGTCAATCACAAACTGCAAGGCTCACACTTATGAGATATGACTTGCCCAGGGCTCAACATACTTATAACTTGCATCATTTTTGTGTTATATAGACTGGGATCTACACCCAATATGACGCCAAAGAGTATAACGTCGTTGGCCTTGCATGTCTTCGGTGCATTAGCCAAGTACGTCAATAGGAGTAGGACATGTGATACATATCCACTTGTGAGTTGTGAATAAAAGGACTAATAAACCTTCTCAATAATCAGATGCATAAAAATCTGGGAGTAGTTTTCCTGCGTTGTTTTAGTTTGATTGTGTCTATATTGTTCTGTCATGAAAGTTAACAAAGAGTTTTAAAAGTACGTAGCTTGCCTGAATTATTCTCGCAGGAGTTTTACAGAATTCAGGACAATTCCGTCTCCCCATAACCTCTTTGGTGTCTTGTTATGGAACCAATTATACACCACTTTGGTACATCCACTGTCCACTTGTAACTCTCATCTGGCTTAGTAACTAGAAACCCTGACAAGACCCTCTTTCTGATATCTCTAATTTGGATCCACGCTCAAGCAGGAATACAAGTACAGGTACTCTTGACACCCTCTAATATATATGTATACAGGAACATTAGTAATGTTGGTATTTAATTTTTTCTGACCAAAAAAATTGGTCAAACTATGTGGATGTCCAAGAGTGCAAATGATGTGTATTACCTATCTATGTATATATCTAGATATCCCTTTGAATGTGGTTACAATGGTAAGTACTAACCTGTTGTTATTATTGTTCAAACACTTCTTTTGAACAGAACAAAACATCCTGATGTACTCAAGTGATATGTGGCATATTTTAGAAGTGGTTTATGGAAGAAAATAATTTCTATGCAGGTATGCTATATTCATTATAAAGAGATCATGCTTAGATTTTGCTATGCAACCTGTACACGTACATTGCTATAGATAATTCCATTTAGCATGAATGAACATCAATTTTAGAAAGACGCCGGAACAACCTATATATTGTAAATTGTTATTAAGGAGATGTTTTTTATTCTTGATTCTTGTATTAGGTCTACTCAGTACTTGTTGTACATCAAGTTGTGTGTCTACAGTAACCAACTGTAAAATAATTTTAGTCATAACCTCTTCATAGACGATGTTTGATTGTATTCTCATCACATTCTTGATTTTCAGAGATTTAGAAATGGTGAATGATCGTTAGTATCTTCAAAGTTTGGGAAATATACAAGAAAAAAGCATATCCCTGTTGGCTGAGAGAAAATCTGATTGTTACAGTGTAAATAATATCCTAGAATATAAAATTGAGCTTGTTAACTTTGGAAATGACTTGTGAGCATTGTGTGTTGATGCTGCATCGGAAAAATATGATCAGTTGATATGACCACTCAAAAATGTCAGAAGTACCGGGCATGCAGCTAGATTACTCATCTCATGTCCTTCAACCTTCGTATGTTGCTTCTCTTCAAAAATTTATTGCTCTATTAACTGATTTTTCTTCTTCTTTCTCTAATGATACATCACTCGGCTTTTTTGCTGCTATAGATCGCCCAGATAAATGGATGGTGCATGGCAATGTTGTTGATAGCAAGGTGGAGAATGGGGCTACTACTACATAGTCTTACATTAACGTTATAGAATGTCGCTTTCATGGTCAATGTATTGGAATCATCTATATATATATTCTTTGGATTATGTACCATGTAATGCAACTGATTGGATTTAATAAATGAGATCTTTCTGTTTATTGGATTTGCCGTTCATCTGCATCATCAACGTTGATTTAATAAATATATTTGGTAATGTGCCAAGTACTAACATAAAAGGGTCACACTAGTCGTTATGTCCATTTCAAAATCGGTTTGTGTAGGTGCCGGTTACCCACCAACGCATACAAAGTGTTGTTAGACTAGAACTATATACGTTGCTACCTTGCAACGTTTTTTCACATTGATTACCAACGCAATTATATATGTTGTTGTAGACCCTTGCAACGCCACCAAAGGCAACGCATAATAATCCCTTGGGGTAGACCTTACCAACGGTTATATGGACATATGGCAACGCATCAATGCGTTGCAGAAGGGTGGTTCCTGTTGTAGTGTTATTCATGCTGGACAGCCATCTCTTGCCGACACGTGGGGCCCGCATGGTCTTCTCTCTCCTCCCCTGCCTCCTTCTTCTTCCTCCCGATTCAAGAGCAGAGGGCATCGACCGGTCTTGCCGTCGAGGCTCCGGTGGCCGCGGTCGTAGGGCATCGACGGGGATGGATTCACCGCTCCCTGCCACATCCACAGATGGGCTTCACGGCGTCGAGGTCGGCCGGAGTTGGGAGTGCCCCTGGCTCGGGCGGGAGGCGGCCATGGTGAGGTTGGGGCTAAGGTCTTGGCCGCTCCAGAGAAAGACCAAGGTGCGGGAGGGCTTCGATGGGGTGGTGGTGGGTGCCTGGTGGTGCTAGGAGAGGAGAAAGGGGTCGGGGCAGAGTGGATTTAGGCGAGGTGCGCCGGCGGCCATGGCAGCTGTGGTGGAGCAGGAGGGCTCCTCGAGCGGAATTGAGGTGGCCAGGGGTTGCCAGGAGGGAAGGAGAAGAGGTTGGGAGTGGTGTGTGTGCTCGGGGAGGGCTCGGCCACGGCTATTTATAGCCGGCCGAGACGAGGTGATATGCTCGGCTGCTCGATGAGCTGGCCGGAGTTCTGGAGCCTGCGGGCAACGTGACTGGCCGGTTCCCGGTGTCGGGAAGCTGCCGACCTGACAAGATGCGACAGCTCGGGCGAAAGAGGCCATCGGTGGTGGGGATGATGGTGGCTCATGCGCGGGACAGTGGCCGTGGCGGCGCTCATCGTGGCGCAACAAGAGGGAAAGAGAAGGGGGAGAAGGTTCCAGCGAGGGTACGTGGACTCCGCGAGTCCGTTGGACATGCTCGGACAAGCCGGAGCTGGCCAGAGCGAGCTACTCGACGAGGTCCATACCCGGAGTGCTGCTTCTGCGTGGTCACCATGTGCACGCCATGCCCAGGCCTCATCTTTGACACCAAACTATGTCTGGTGTATGATTCAGCGCTCAAATAGACGAGAGAAGCTGCTGGAACCAGCTGGGTGGCTCTGGGGTGAGTGAAACTTGCAGACGCAGATTCTAGTAGCAAACTTGGGTGGACTTTTCTAGAGAAATGGATGAAGGAGAGGAGCTGGAGCCTTGTCATACTGACTTGTGGTGGAAAGGAGTAGATTCTGGAAAAATTTGAGGCCATTTTGACCTGGTTTGCACATACATCCTTTGTAATGCAATATTTGGTCCAAAAAATGGATCTGGATGTTGTGCTCACATGGATCAATGAAATGAGCTGAATTTTTTTGTAGGGTGATTATTTGGATGTATGGAGGTACTGGCAAAATTTCAGCTCATTTGGAAATGCCAAAGTGGTACTTCCTTCACAAAGCTTTCTGCTGGACAGAAACTAGATGGAATTTTTGAGAGAAATTGGCTAAATGAAATGATGTGAATTTTTGCATGCTCACACCTTATAAAAAATTTAAGGTCCTGGATTAATTTCAAGATTTTTGAATCAATATAAAATATAGTTGCTTCACAACCTCAAAATAAGTCCAAAGACAAGAATTGGAAGATGTGCTCAAAAGTTGAACTATGGAACCTGGGTTCTTGATGGAAATGGTGAAGATATGGATAGGAGAAGCTCCACAAATTATTTGGGATTTTTTATGGCTACCAAAATGGTAGTTCCTTTGGAAAGTGCCCAAAGTGCAATATTGGCTTTAAATAGGAAAATGCAATTTCCCTTATTTAATTATGGCCAATATTTTTATGAGACACTACAGGAATCAGGCACTTTGCCATCTGCCATGGTAGACGGCAAAGGAATGTCTGGCGGACGGCAAAGTCCTTTGCCGTCAGCCAGCAGACAGCCCCACGTCCGGCTGAATGAACTATGGCAAAGGGCTGCTTTGCCGTCTGCTTAAATAAAGCGGACGGCAAAGAAGTTTGCCGTCAGCCATACTAAGCAAGCAGACGGCAAATGCCTTGGACAGCAGAGGGATAGGGTTAGTCCCGTTAGGTGGCTAATGGCGTACTTTCCCGTCTGCCAGCAGACGGCAAAGGCGCAAAGTTCTTTGCCGTCTGCCAGCTGACATCAGCTGACGTCAGGCGTCAGCTGGGCCAATGCATACCCTTTGCCGTCTGCCAGTAGACGGCAAAGCACACCATCCTTTGCCGTCTGCTGGCAGACGGCAAAGTGCCCAAATAGGCCAGCCCAGGTACCCCCCCAGGTTGCACAGGTAGCTGCCACATGGCAGCTTTGCCATCCGCTGGCAGACGACAAAGCTCTTTGCCGTCTGCTGGCAGACGGCAAAGTGCCTGTATTGCCCCTGTTAATTCTGTTTTTTCTTAAATTCAATCAATTTCACAAATATATATATTCATTTGAAAATACTTTCAACAAGCATACATATCCTTGTCATATGGATATGATCATCCAACACATATATATACCAAATCAAAAGTCCATATCCAACATATATATAGCCAACATATCCAACAATTAAGCAAAAAGTCCATATACAATGGTTTCATCCATACATACATATATAGGTAGCAAGTTTCACATTGTTCATCCTACAAAATCAAAACAAAAAGGAAGGAGAAGGAGAAGAGTAGACTCCCATCAGCGCAAGCTTCCGTGATCTGAAGCAAATCTGCAAAATGGGAAAGAAGAAAGTTAGAAGAAGAAGACTAGAAGAAGAAGAAGAAGAAGAAGAAGACTAGAGGAAGAAGAAGAAGAAGAATAAAAAGAAGAAGAAGAAGAATTTTTCTTCTCTTTCTTTTTCTCCTCTTCTTTTTCTTCTTCTTATTACTTACTTGTGTCATTTTAGAGCTAACCTAGGTAAATAAGTCATTTTGGATGAAAAAATGCTAAGTGTAGGTCATTTTAGAGCTAACCTAGGTAAATAGGTCATTTTGGAGCTAAACCAAGGTTATTATGCATTTTTTGACCTAAGTAAGCTAATTATGTCATAAATAAACTAGCTAAGCTAAGTTAGGTCATTTTTGAGCTATCTTAGGTAGTTATGCCATTTTTTTAGCTAACTAAGCATATTAAGTAATTTTGGAGGAAAAAATGCTAACTATAGGTCATTTTAGAGCTATCCTAGGTAAAATAGGTCATTTTGGAGCTAAGTAAGGTTATTATGTCATTTTCGAGGAAAATAAGCTAAGTATATGACATTTTGGAGCTAAACCAAGGTTATTATGCCATTTTTGACCTAAGTAAGCTAATTATGTCATAAATGAACTAGCTAAGCTAAATATAGGTCATTTTTGAGCTAGCGTAGGTAGTTATGACATTTTTTAGCTAACTAAGCATATTAAGTCATTTTGGAGGAAAAAATGCTAAGTGTAGGTCATTTTAGAGCTATCGTATGTAAAATAGGTCATTTTGGAGCTAAGTAAGGTTATTATGTCATTTTCGAGGAAAATAAGCTAAGTATATGGCATTTTGGAGCTAAACCAAGGTTATTATGCCATTTTTTACCTAAGTAAGCTAATTATGTCATAAATGAACTAATTGAGCTAAGTATAGGTCATTATTAAGCTAGCCTAGGTAAAATAGGTCATTTTGGAGCTAAGTAAGGTTATTATGCCATATTCGAGGAAAATAAGCTAACTATATGAAGTAGTTAAGTAAGGTTATTATGTCATTTTTGAGCTCTTCTTGTTTCGGCTCTTCTTGTTCTGGCTCAGGGGTGAAGTCAAATTCATTGTCGCTGTCTACTTCAATGTTCTGGGGTGAAGTAGAGCGGTTCTTGAAACGTTTTTTGGAAAGACGTGTTTCTTGGAAGAATTCTCCTTCATATGTGTCTGGGTCAATGTGAGGTTCATAATCCTCTTCATTGGGGGAAGGTGGTCTAACATGTGGCGGCACTTCATAAACGACATCCCAACCATTGAGATTTGGATCAGTTTGACAGGCCCATGGTAGATAGAAAACTTGGGTCGCCTGTTGAGCCATAATATAGACATCGGGAACATCCAAATGGGTGCTTTGTTTGATTTCGACTAGCCCTATATGTTCATGAGTCCTTCTAGTCTCCTTCGGCTGGAACCAAAAACATTTTAAGACTACGATGTTCGGTGGGTTTGCACCATAGAATAGTAGTTCATAAATTGCTTCAACTCTTCCATAATACTCGGTATCTCCTTCGCCGATAGCAGAGACACAACAATTTGTAGACTTTCGGTCGGCCATAGATAGCTCTTTGCCATAAGTACGAAAGCGATACCCGTTGATGTCGTATTTGTCAAATGAACGGACCTTATAGTCAAAACCATTAGCGACTTGTCTCAATTCGTCGTCCATAGACTCTGAATTAGCCTACAAGTTTAATACGAAAGGATTGTTGCATTAGCAGCAATTTAGATGAAGAAATGAAATGGTCTAATGGAAATTACCGTTTGTTTGAACCAAGAGATGAAACCGGGATAGCCACCTCCATGCTTTGCCAGAAGCTCATACTCTTCGACGGAATCCTTTTGGATCACCGCTCCATATGAGAATTTGGCGACGTATCGACTGTATCAAATATCTGGGAATAAGAGCAATTCAAAGGAATTAGAAGTTGCGAAACAATGTACCGAGAACTTACTCGATGTACGACCGCACTTCTGTTAGGTTGTTGAAGATATACAACGAAATGGTCTGCCATTCTTCGACATCCAATGATAAGGAATTAGAAGCACCGGCTGGTGCGAGCTTCCCTTTGAATTGTCCATGGATAACATTGGACAATTCAAAAGAATCACGGTTATAAATATGCAAATGCATGCATATTTATAGATGTAACCCTTTCGAACGGGAGATGCATTGTGGTCACGCATACTAATGATTGAAGACACCTATAGCTAGCAAGTTTCATCGGCACGAAGACCAGAACAGAGCAAATGAAGGGGGGAGGAGGAGATGTCATTTGTGCTCACCCATGAATGCAGGGGCGGAGCTCGTCGAACGCACGGGGAGGTCGTCAAACACCAGACCCTCGCAGCGATGAAACAACTGCACATTTAAATCCACCCGATCAACACAAATATTCAATCTCGATAAAAAATCTCTATATATATAAAAAATCTCTCTCTATATAAAAAATCTCTATATATATAACTACTTTTCCACCGGGCGGGAGCGGTGGGTTGCGGCGGCGACGGTTTGGGCTGCTCCTCCTCCTTCTCTCCTTCTCCTCCTCCTCTTCCTCCTCTCCTCATCCTCCTCCTTCTCTTCCTATTATTTATCTTCTTATTCTGTTTTTCTTTTTCCTTTCCATTTTCCTTTTATTCTATTTACATCTACATCTTTTTCTTCTCTTTCTTTTCATTTTCTTTCTTTCTTCTATTTCCTTTTTCTTCTACTTCTTTCTTCTCTTCCTATTATTCTTATTTTTTCTTTTACTTCCTATTATTTTTCTTATCTTTCCTATTATACTTCCTTTTCTTTTATTTCCTATCTTTCTTCTACTTCTTCTTCTTCTTTCCTTTCTCTTCTTCTCTTCTTCTTTCCTTTTTCTTCTCCTAAATCTTACTCCTATTATCTAAATAATACAAACAGAGAACAAATCTAAAACTAAATCTAATTCAACCTAAAAATTAAATCTAACTAATACAAATAGAGAACAAATCTAATTAAACATAAATAAAACTAAAATTAACTACATCTAACTAAACAAAAAACTAACTAAAACAGAGAACAAATCCTAACTAAATCTAACTAAAATTACATCTAAATTATCCTAAAACTAACTAAAACAAATCTAACTATTTGCTAATTAACAGGAAAAATACCAAAAAAAAGTACAAGGGAGGATGGGGGCTTACCTTCCGATGGCTGCGGCTGGGGGGAGGTGCCTGCGGGGAGGAGGATGGCTGTGGGTGGCGGGGAGCTGGCACCGACGACGTCGGGGCTGGCAAGGAGGGTGGCGCGGCTGGTCGACGGGGGCGGCCGGGTCGGGCTTCGGGGGCGGCGGGGCGGCGACAGGGCGGCAGGGAGGGGCGGCGACGGGGCGGGGTGGCAGGGAGGGCCAGCGACGGGGCGGCTTGGCAAGGAGGGGGCAGCAACGGATGAGAGATAGAGAGAGAGGCACGCGCAGGGGAGAAGTGGGGGTTTTGGGTGGGGTGCACAGCCGATAAGGTAAACCCGCTCTTTGCCGTCTGCTGGCAGATGGCAAAGAACTTGTCGTCTGCCTAGCCCTTCTTACCGTGACCCTGTGCGCCCCCCACTTTGCCGTCTGCTGGCAGACGGCAATGAACTTGCCGTCTGCTGGCAGGCGGCAAAGAACTTGTCGTCTGCTGGCAGGCGGCAAAGAACTTGCCGTCTGCCTGGCCCTTCTTACCGTGACCCTTTGGGCCCCCCACTTTGTCGTCTGCTGGCAGACGGCAACGAACTTGCCATCTGCTGGCAGGCGGCAAAGAACTTGCCGTCTGCTGGCAGGCGGCAAAGAACTTGCCGTCTGCCTAGCCCTTCTTGCCATGACCCTATGGGCCCCACCCTTTGCCGTCTGCTGGCAGACGTTAAAGAACTTTCAGTCTGCCTAGCCCTTCTTGCCGTGACCCTGTGGGCCCCTATGGGTCACGGCGCTGGCTAGCTAACGGAAAGTTCTTTGCCTCCACCTCTTTGCCGTCTGCTAGCAGATAGCAAATAAGGTTCGCTAGCCAACGCCATGCCACGGGGGGCCCACCAGGCTCTTTGCCATCTGCCATTGGGCTCTTTGCCGTCAGCTAACGGACGGCAAAGAGACAGCTGACGGCAAAGACACTCTTTGCCATCAGCTGGTTCATTGCTGTCTGCTTTGCCAAAGCAGACGGCAAAGAGGGGACAGATGGCAAAATGCCAGATTCCAGTAGTGAGAGCTCAATATGATCACAAAGAATATCTTGGGCAAAGCCAGGTGCTCTTATTTTATAACGGTAGGGAGGATTACTCCCATTACTGACAAGAAAGACACCAAATTCACCTTTAAATGCTTGAACTGCGATATAGGTAGAAGGAGCTGGTATGGAAAAACCTTCTGTATAAAGTTCGAAATGGTGAATTGAGGTAGAGTAGACCGATGATCCGGTAGTCATTTGGATGGCTATGGAAAGAAAAAGCTTGCATCTGCTCCCCCTAAACTATAACGGGTCCCATCTCTCTCCAAACCTAACGTGGTAGTTTCCCATCATAAGGCTTTCCATCTATAGATTGAGCCATTACCCACCAAGGATCCCATTCGTTCAGAACTCAGTTGACTGCCGATTTGCTGGGAAGACTGGAATATCAGAGGGGAAATTTTGATGCAGCATTGCAAGTTCTTCAGGGAATTGATATAAGAAACCTGAAACCGCGAATGACCAGTGCTATTACTGAAAGTGAAAGTGCCAACTAGAGTTTCAGTTTCTCCGCGCTCTTCAAGAAGGAAAGCCTCACAAGTGAATGGGATGGTAATGCATATGTCGGGAAATCCCTATTCCGATCACTGGGAAAGAAGAGCAAGTAAGTAATGAATGAATGAATGAATTTAGATGGTATATAAACATCTCCCCATGAAGGGAAGGTGCTATAGTATCTAACTAAGAAAACAAGTAGGTTGTGAAATGATAGGAAATATGCCATGTAGAAAATCAAGGAAATATTTCCTGGATTTTCGGATGACCCGGCTTATCTTTGCAGTTATCCTTATTTAGCAGAATCTAGTGAGTGTTCCATTAAAAGGAAAGAGAGCTATTCGTTGTAGGATTGATCCAGACAACCCAACCTAAGTCACCTATTGCGCCTAACCTAAGTATAGTGCCAGTGGTCGGCGAGGAAAAGTTCATTCCTTTAGAGAAGAGAGGGGATTCTATTTCCTTTCCCCCTTTCCTAGTATGTCAACCTTATCTTCCAGCATGAAAGTTGGTATCAGAATGAAACAATCCAATCCATACTTGTGGAGTGCTCAGTTCAGTTCCTGATTTATCTCAAGCCTAAACCAGAAAAGGAAACCTATTACCCGGGGTCCCCCCTTTCGGTTATCTCATCTGCTGTTCCTCGACTCTCAGGAAGGTAAGATCATCAATCAATAGTAGGCTGCTGCTCTGTGCAGTTAAAGATGGGATCCAACCTGTTCTGTTTGCTTGTTTCCTATAATCTGTGCTCGATTCCATATTTTTGTATCCTTCAATTCCCGGGACAGATCTGATCTCCTTTATACTTACCTCGAGAATGGATAAATAGAAATGGGTACATTCCTCTTTCTCTTTCCTGGCCAAACTACCCATAAAAGAGAAGAGAGAGAGCTGTAAGAGCGGTAAAAGCAAGCTCGGTGGACCGGTTTCACTACAGGTTGATATATCCTTTTGAAAGAAAAGTAAATTCGCTATGCTATAAGGGACCAATTCATCAAGGTATAAAACCACATCTACAGTGGGAGTCCCTATCTACTTTCGATTCCCTTCTTACTGGCTTGCCAATACATCATACTGATTTGACGCTTCCTTACGCTTTGTTTCAAGCATTGCTTCCTGGACAACTGAGAGTATTCCAAGATAAAGATCCAGAACTGAGGTTGACACTACTACACAATTTTTTAGGTAATGCCCGGCCTCGGATAACCGACACGACGTAGTCCTACCTAGGCTCTATAGAGAGGTCCCCGCCGGTCTACATCCTAAGTGCTTAGGGGTCTTGGGCCCATCGCCCTTTGCACTCCGGGTCGTTGTGAGCAGGGTGGATACCAGCGCCACCCCTCTCCTAGATGCGAGATCTGACCGTGACACAATTCTGAACTGGACGTCTGACAGAGCTTTCGGAAGAAATGTATGACACAGAGGGCCCCATTAAACCATCATCCTGCATGGTGGTAGTGCGTATAGGCCAGTGGCCAACTCAGATCAAATACCCAAATCTGTTAAGCGTGTTATTAGTAGCTCGCGGACATGAACAGGGCTCAAGGTTCACCTCCGACACCCTGTCGCACCGACTTGGTAACCCGCGGTCGAATGACCAGGGACCAGGCCCAGCTCCCTCCTAGGTGGTCTCCACCTGCCTGTCGCTTTGCCACAATTTCACTCGCGGGCGCTCTCATGGTCGACCCGACTTCAATAACTCTCGCGGGTACCCCTTGGGCCGACCCGACTTCACAAAGGACCAAGGTGAAGGTCAAGGTATCCGTGTGTCCATAACATTGAGGGGGAAATTCGAGGAATCACCCTCAATGGATTCCCACTCATTGTATCTGTCATGGTTAACTCAAAGGAATCACCCTCGATGGTTCACACTTGAGGGGTTGCATGATAGCGGCATCATCGGAGGTGGTGAAAGAGGAATCACCCTCGGTAACCCACAACCGACAAGCTACGCTACAGAGATATCATCAGGAGTGAGGTAGGAGGTATCACCCTCGGCACTCGATAGTAGCTCAGCAGAGTCATACAACTAAGGGGGTGTGCGGTGCTGTGACGGTCTCTGCACATCGATCACGTTGATCGAACATCCGGAAGCAAAGCATGGCAACACGGACAAGCGTGTGGGCCACTGATGGATCACTAACCAGCCTATACTAAGCATATAGGATAAGAGGTAAAGTATCAATAGCAGGTTACAAAATCAGGCTATGCATCAGAATAGGAGCTATCGAACATAGTAGCAAAATCTAATGCAAGCACGAGAGAGAAAGAATGGGCGATATAGGAATGATCAAGGGCATTTTGCTTGCCTGAAAGCTCTGCTGAAAGGGGCTAGATGTCAGGAACGTAGTCGTACCCAGTGGCGTCAGCGTCGGTCTCGGGGTCTACCGAAGAAGAAGAGGGGGAAGAAACAATAAATACAAAGCAAAAAAATGCATTACATTGCATGACATGGCAATATGCTGTGCTGGGGTGACCTAATGCGGTGCTAAGCGTTACAGACGGAGCGGGAAAATATCTGGGAATATTTTCCCGGCTTTAGGCAATTATCGGAAAGGCGATCCGGAGGGGAAGGTTCCATGTTTGAAGTGTTAGAGGCATGTGACAGGTATGTGGATGGCATATTCGGATTCGTCTTATTTTTCTGATCATTTTTCATATAAAAACATTTTCATCTGAGCTACGATTTATTTTATATGAATTTCCAAAGTTTTAAAGGGTTTTCTGAATATTCTTGAATTAGTATTAATTTTGAATCAAAAAGTGAAATTGCTATGTGCACATTGGAATGTACACCGCATAGAGGCTATGTGTATGACAGTGGGGCCCAGTGGCAGAGTTGACCCAGTCAACATGTTGACTAGTCAAGGATGAATAGTGCATGTGGGTCCCAATTGTCACTGACTTAGCTATTTTTAATTTAATTTAACCCTTTAAATTATCAGTAGGGTCCACATGTGAGTAGCACATTAGACTAACTAACTAATTAAATTAACCAAATCTAATATACACAGGGCCGGCCAGAGGCACAGCCGGCTGTCTGGGCTCGCACGTGCGTGTGCGCACGAGCGTGCGGCGGCCATAGCCAGGAGCAGCTCGAGGCGGCAGCGGCGACCGGAGGCGTGCACGGCTGGTCGGAGGCAGCCTCGCCCGAGAGAAGCGGGGCGTGCGCATGGGCGGGGTGAGCTGCGGGCGTGGGCGGCTGCGCAGGCACGGGCGAGCGCGGGCAGTAGCAACGGCAGTAGCCACAACATGATAGCAGTAGCGGTAGCAAGCAGCAAGTAGCAGCTTAGCAGGGGCAGCAGCAGCAGCTTAATAGCAGCAGCTTGCAAAGCAACTAGGATCAGCGGCAACAGCGCTAGCAAGTAGCGGCGGCGGCACAAGAGTAGTAGCAGCGCAAGAGCAGCACAGCAGTGGCATGGGCAGCAGCCAAGCAGTAGTAGCGGTAGCTAGAGACCAACAACAATAGATGGCGAGCAGCAATAGCACAACGAAGCAGAGAAGCAATTGCACGCATGTATGCACATGTGGGAGTTCGGGCACGACGGTGACGGCGGCCTACGGTGTCCAAATCGAAGGGGGAAAAGGAGGATCCGAGGGAGGAGCTCACCATGAGCTCGGAGGTGCGGTCGAGGAGGCCGGAGGTGGACCGGAGCCTCGGCAAACGACGCCGGATGCCACTGATGTATGCGACAAACATGTGCTCGATGCCGTGCATACGGTGCGGCCCGGCTTGATTCAACGGTCGTAGAAGGAGACGAGGATGGGGAGGCTCCTGGACATCTTCTCATGGCGCGGGGAGGGCAGTGGCCGCGGGATCGATGAGGATGCAGCAACGGTGGCTCGGCAGTGCCTTCTGGGGAAGAAGGTGGCGCAGGGAGGAAGAACAGAGAGGGCTAGGGTTGTCCCTGGGGTTCGAGGTGATCTTATCCATCCCCCGGGTGCACTGGATGGTCAAGAGTTGCGCCATCCACGCGTGGACGGGCGGACAGAGGCCACGCCATGGCGCTGCCTCCTTCTCTGGCGAGAGAAAGGAGAAAGGCCAGCCAGATGGGCTGGGCCTGGAACAGGGGAAGTGAGGGGCCACTTGCACAGGGGGTTTTCCCCATGTTCTTTTCTGCCAAATAAAATAGCTACCGTTTTGTATTACTTTGGGCTAATAAATGATTTTTGTTTATTATAAAACTTGGCACCTAATTCATGCACAACAGGGTGACGTTGCACAAAAAGTTTTACAGCATTTGTAAATGTTTAAGCATTTATTTATTTGAAAAGGCCATTTTATTTACTGTTGGACCATTTATTAATTTTCTAGGAATTTATTTGTGAGTCAAATGAAGTGGGTTTCATCTTGACAATTATTTAGTGAATATTTGCAAAATTGTGAACACTTTAGTTTTGCAATTTGAAAATTAATAATTTGACTTGTGTTAGGAATTTGAATTTGAAGTTGGATTATTTTCTAAATGTAATTCATTTAAGATGACCATGATGACATGGCAATTAAATTAGCTTAATAACAAGGTTAGGATCTGGGGATGTTACAAATCTCCTCCACTCGAAGAAATCTCGTCCCGAGACTTAAGAGGTAGTGTAAGGGGGAAAGATTTGGTTACGAAATTCTAACAATTCTTCTCGGCCTTGGTTGCTCTTCATGAAGTGGCCGATCCATTGCGTTGATGTCTTCATTTCTCTGCAGCATCGCATCGTGACGAAGTTGTCGTTCTTCCTTAGGATTCTTCATCGTACTTACGGATAGGACAAGCAGGGAAACCTTATGGGGGTCAGATTTAACAAAGTCGAGTATCGGACGGTTAACTCAAGGGATGAGGTATAATTATCTCTCGAATCGAAACTCAAGAAATACATTGGGAGCAATAAAAGAAGGCATAAGAAGTTTCAAGCGGTTAGACAATCATTCGATGCCTATGACGGATGATGAAAGGAGTCCAGAACAACATGCATAATTATTACGTCTAATACTAGAATTGAATATCGTAAGGAATGTGGCTTGTGGGATTTCATACGAAGACAAATACAAAGGACATGTTTGGATACAAGGATCACAGAGTTGTTTTCATAAAACTTTATGATCAAGGGATCCTTCAGAGAGGGTTCAAACGATCGACATGCTCAGGACAAAACGGTATTTGATTAGATGCGTAACTCGGAGATACAGTCACAAGTGCTTCGGAAAGATAAAGCACACTGCACGAGTATTTATTTGAGGACTCGAGCATTTCCGAATCATTAGGATGATTAGATTCGAAGTGATCAACATAAGGGTGGTGGCATGTTGTATGATCGCGACACAAGACTTGTCAAAGAACAACTTGTCAACTATGTCGACAGCAATGTCGTTACCAAGGGCGAGGGACGAAGAGAACCATTTTCCTGCTCGTTGAAACGAGGTGGACCAATAGGCAAAGTTCTCGTCCATCGGTGGTTATCGGGATGTCAGCAACAATAGTAACAGGGTCTTACTGACAGAGTTGTACCCCAAGGTGTTTACATAACCCAGGAATTATCACTACTTAGATTATACAGATCACAAGGAAGGTTAAACAAACCAATGGAAAGGAAAATGTGATTAATAGATTAATCAGACCAATGGAAAGGAAATGGTGTTTATTCACAAAAATTAGAAGTATATCCTTTCCCAAAGCAGAGCACAATATCTTGGAGATACCAGAGGGGGATACTCAAAGGCAGAACATGGTAGAAGCTAAACTGGATTGTTGATCTGTAGAAAGAAGATGCTTTAACCTTGTCGAAAAATAGACGAGGCACGAGACTGGAGTTATCAAATAAGGTTAGCATGGTCAGAACCATAACTGCATGGAATCAAGTTAAGGATACCGGAAGAATTATACAAATGAATAAATATTTTGCCAGAAGCTTCCGTGAAGGTCTACATCATTTCCATGGGCATGAACACAATGGTTCAGGCACTACTGGAATCAGCTTCTTTGCCGTCTGCCATAGCAGACGGCAAAGGCATGCTTGGCGGACGGCAAAGGCTTTGCCGTCAGCCAGCAGACGGCAAACACTCCGGCCGAACGGCTGCCGGCAAAGGCGGCTTTGCCGTCTGCTGGCAGACGGCAAAGGACTTTCCTTCTTTGCCGTCTGCCAGCAGACGGCAAAGAGCGTGGATGGCACAAAAAAGGTTCCATCCCCGTTAGGTGGCTAACGGCGCTCTTTGCCGTCTGCCGGCAGACGGCAAAGAACTTTCCTTCTTTGCCGTCTGCCAGCAGACGGCAAAGAGCTGTAGATGACGTCAGCTGACGTCAGGCTTCAGCTGGGCCAGGCAGGCTCTTTGCCGTCTGCTGGCAGACGGCAAAGAACTTTCCTTCTCGGCAAAGAGGCCACATAGGCCAGCCCAGTTTGTACAGGCTGCTGCCACGTGGCCTCTTTGCCGTCTGCCAGCAGACGGCAAAGAGCTTTGCCGTCTGCTAGCAGACGGCAAAGTGGCTATATAGCCCCTGTTTTTTCTGTTTTTTGTTATATCAATTCATTTTCATAGAAATTCAAACACATATATATATATATTCAGAATCACATAGTTTCAAACATCAAACATCATACATCAAACGTAGTTTCAAACATCAAACATAGTTTCACCATCGTCATCAAACATCACACATCCAATTCATATATACATAGTTTCACAAACATCTAATATGTAAACAGTAGCATTCTGCCCTTCCATGAAGTGAATCAAACCTGCAAAAATGGGAGTAAGAAATTAGAAGAAGAAGAAGAAGACTAGAAGAAGAGGAAGAAAAAGAAGAAGAAGAAGAAGAAGAAGAAGAAGAAGAAGAAGACTAGAAGAAAAAGAAGAAAAAGAAGAAAAAGAAGAAAAAGAAGAAGAAGAAGAAGAAGAAGAAGAAGAGGAAGAAGAAGAAGAGGAAGAAGAAGGAGAAGAAGGAGAAGGAGAAGGATAAGGAGAAGACTAGAAGAAGAAGAAGAAGAGGAGAAGAAGAGGAAGAAAAAGAAGAAGAAGGAGAAGAAGAAGAGGAAGAAGAAGAAGACTAGAAGAAGAAGAAGAAAAAGAAGAAAAAGAAGAAAAAGAAGAAGAAGAAGGAGAAGAAGAAGAAGGAGAAGGAGAAGGAGAAGGAGAAGGAGAAGAAGGAGGAGGAGGAGAAGGAGAAGGAGAAGGAGAAGGAGAAGAGGAAGAAGAAGAAGAGGAAGAGGAAGAAGAAGAAGAAGAAGAAGAAGAAGAAGAAGAAGGAGAAGGAGAAGGAGAAGGAGAAGGAGAAGGAGAAGGAGAAGGAGAAGGAGAAGAAGAGGAAGAAGAAGGAGGAGAAGGAGGAGGAGGAGGAGGAGGAGGAGGAGAAGAGGAAGAAGAGGAAGAGGAAGAGGAAGAGGAAGAAGAAGAAGAAGAAGAAGGAGAAGAAGAAAGAAGAAGAAGAAGAAGAAGGAGAAGAAGAAAGAAGAAGAAGAAGAAGAAGAAGAAGGAATAGAGGAGAAGAAGAAGAAGAAGAAGAAGAAGAAGAAGGAGAAGAAGGAGAAGAAGGAGAAGAAGGAGAAGAAGAAGGAGAAGAAGGAGAAGAAGAAGGAGAAGGAGGAGCTAAATAGGTCATATTAAGTCATTTTGGAGCTAAATAGGTCATTTTGGAGCATATTAAGTCATTTTGGAGCTAAATAGGTCATTTTGGAGCTAATTAAGGTTGTTATGTTCTTTTTGAGCTAGCTAAGCATATTAAGTCATTTTGGAGGAATAAATGCTAAGTATACGTCATTTTAGAGCTATCCTAGGTTAAATGGGTCATTTGAGAGCTAATTAAGGTTATTATGTCATTTTTGAGCTAGCTAAGCATATAAATCCATTTTTGGAGAAATAAATGCTAAGTATACGTCATTTTAGAGCTATCCTAGGTTAAATAGGTCATTTTGGAGCTAATTAATGTTGTTATGTCATTTTTTAGCTAGCTAAGCATATTGAGTCATTTTGTTAAGCTAAACACTTGGGAAAACTTACCGTCATCACTTAGATGTAGGTGAAGGACCGGTCGCGCCAGTGGCAGACGGAGAAGCATCGGTCGATGCTTGTCGGGAGTTATGCTGCACCAAAGATCATTTGCAGTGTATCGTTAGCATGATGCAACTCAAATGTGAAGACTAGTAACTAATGACCATTCAAATGAAACTCACCGTGCCCGCCGGAGCAATGACTGGCATCGGCGGAGGGGTCGTGCCATTCTTTTCGCACATGCTCTGCACATTTGGTTTTCTCGAGTCAGTCATATTAGTTAGTAATGAAAGGAACATTACGTGCATGATTTGGCTAATATGCAGAAGAAACTTACCACGAAGAGCTCGTATAGGGCCCGTTGACCCGCCTCGTTCCGGTTCCTCTCCTCCTCCAATAGCTTAGCCGTCCTCTCCTCCGCCTCCCTCTCCCTCGCCGCCGCCTGCCGTCTCTCTTCCTCTAGAAGCGCTTGGGTCCTCGCTTCTGCTTCCTCAAGAGCAGCCTGGGTCTTCGCTCTCTCTGCCTCAATAGCAGCCTGCAACACCACTCGTTAGCATTGTAATCATCGACGGCCGCACACACAATGTAATGGAGGAAAGGTATCTGAGTCCGTATAACTAACCTGGAATTCGAGCTCCATTGGCCGTGCACGAGGCCTTATCTCAGGATCGGAGCTGGTCTGGCGCTTCTTGATCTGCGGGAGAGTGCTAGTACAACGTATCAGTCCATCCCCAATGGCTAACAAGCCATGGTGCCTCCCGCCACCAGATATCATCACTAGCTCTGGATCAAGAGGTTGCTGGCTCGGGTTAAACTCCGGCCCTTTCCTCGCCTTCCCCTCGTCTCTGTACCTCACAAGCTTGTTGTGGGAGGCGCGGTTGCTGAATTTCTCTGGATCATCGAGGTCAGACTCAGAGAATGCCTTGGCCTTCTTGTACGAGGCAGTATTGGACATGGCATAGAGGTCGAACAGCTCTGGCACTGGAGCCTTGTTGTGCCGCGCCTAAAAGAGAGGAACAGAGTATTAGTTAAGGGCTCAAGCTAGCATGAAGAATGAATTTGCATGAATCATGAAGCAAACCACATACCCAGTTTTCCCCGAACCCACGTAGGTTGACGCTGCCTAGATGGTGTGGGACACCTTTCATTTGGGCACGCTTCTCCTTTGCACCGTCGTGGACGTTGCGCCATTGGGGAGTGCACCACTCATCCACCAACGCCTCCCAACAGTCCATCCTATCCGCACACCATCTCGGGGGCACCTAAGTTAAGCAAGAGAAATTTGAGCGCTATGCATACGAATCAAATCAAGGAACTAAGTACAAGGCCTTAAGAATAGGTAATTACCTTCATGTACTTCTCCTTACTCAGATAGTTGAGGCGGCACTTCTCTTTTTTCCTCCGAATACCAGTCGAGGCGTAGTAGTCTCGAATAGCCTGCGTCCGAGCCTCGTGCCGAAAGTTTTGAAGTAGGCGCCTGCACTCGTTGCCGATAACCCGAGCCGCGGCCTCCTCCTGTCCCTCAGCACACCTGTAGAAGGTCTGCAATCAAACAAGAAAACACGGATTAGTACAATCACTAGGGTTGCCAATCAAAGAAGAAAACACAACGTAGACGGCAAAGGAGAAATTACCCAAAACGTCTGGATCACAATGTCGGCGACCGTGTGGCACTCGACATCGCCGATCCTATGCCCCGGCGGGGCCGGGGCAGCCAAGTAGTGCTCCCAGGTCATTCCTAGCTCTCGAACCCGGCCCTCACCGGGCAACGTGACCCACCCCGGGAAGCTCTGGCGACAAATCACGCCAAGGACACTGTTGGGCTTGCGGCAACCAGGCCCGTGTGTCCAAGACCTGCAGTATGACAAGGCCAACGCATTAGATATTCGAAGAAACGTGAAGACAAAAGGTTAAAAAAGAGTAAATGCACTTACTTCTCCCCCTGCGGCGCAATCAACCACCTCTGGTCGGGGGTCGCCGGGGTGGGCGGGAGCTTTGTACCACCACGCTGGTAGACTTTGCGCCCCTCAACCCACTCACTCTCGCTATAGCTATCAGAACTATAGCCACCCTCAGCACGGCCACTCGACGAGCCCGCACCTGGGTTCTGCTGCGACTCAGCGTGATCCCCAGTCTCGTGGGACGAAGGCTCGGCGGCCCGACGCTCGTCGGCCCCAGGCTCGTCGGCCGTAGGCGTGTCTGTCGTAGCCTCGTCTGTCGTAGGCTCGTCGGCCTGAGGCTCGTGGACCGGAGTCCGAGACGGCTGCACCTCAGGCTGCTCCATCTCAGACGGAGCACTCCTGTGGTCGGGTGAATCAGCTGGGGGTGGCGGCGAGGAAGGCGTAGTAGCAGCCTTCCTACCTCTCCCGCCGCCACGTCCACCTCTACCAACCTTCTTCCCCCCCCGACCTCTCCCGGTCGAAGAAGAAGCGCCCGCCGGTGTCTGCATACTGAGATCCAGCGCTCTCCGGAGGTGGTGGGGTGGGATGGAAGTACCCCTCCCACCACGCGCCGAGGAAGGAGCCTCGGAGCGCTCTCGACCCGCGCCCACCATCTGTCAACACCTGCAATGACAAAGAGTAAACGAATTTAGTACAACATTAAAAAAATGAATACCTGACATGAATATAATTTAAGTGTATCATCATCATGAACATAATAAAAAATTGAATACCTAACATGAACCAATTAATAATATATATGTACATAATAATAATTGAATACCTGACATGAACTATAATATTAATCTTCATCGTCATCATTAATAAATGCATCATCATCGTCTATATATGCTTCGGGGTCAATAAATGCATCATCATCATCACTATCAGTAATGACGTGCTCATCATCATCATCAATAAATGCATTAACATGTGGAAGGCCTCCTGTACGTAATCGGTCAAGCATTGACAGGTCATCCGCAGCAGTAACCTCTTCTTGTTCCGGCTCTTCTTGTTCCGGTTCAGGCTCGGATTCACTGCCGCTGTCTACTTCAATGTTCTGAGGTGAAGTAGAGCGGTTCTTGAAACGTTTTTTGGAAAGACGTGTTTCTTGGAAGAATTCTCCTTCATATGTGTCTGGGTTAATGTGAGGTTCATAATCCTCTTCATTGGGTGGAGGTGGTCTAACATGTGGCGGCACTTCATAAACGACATCCCAACCTTTGAGATTTGGATCACTTTGGCAGGCCCACGGTAGATAGAAAACTTGGGTGGCCTGTTGAGCCGTAATATAGACATCGGGAACATCCAAAATCGGGAAATATACTTCCTAACTCATAATTCACAAATATATGACCCCGTCGGCCTCTGGAAGGCCGAAGAGCACCTTTTTGGTCAACAGGAGGCCGAAGATGTGTCGGGGGTCAGGGCTGTCGTGTCTGGGTGGCGTGGTGTCGGGGTGTCGTGTCGGGGTCGGGGTGTCGGGGGGTGTCGTGTCTGGGTGTCGTGGTGTCGGGTTGTCGGGGTCGGGGTGTCGTGTCGGTGTCGGGGTGTCGGGGGGTGTCGTGTCTGGGTGTCGTGGTGTCGGGGTGTAAGGGGTGTCGGGGTCGGGGTGTCGTGTCGGGGTCGGGGTGCCGTGTCGGGGTCGGGGTGTCGGGTCGGGGTCGGGGTGCCGTGTCGGGGTCGGGATCGAGGTCGGGGTGTCGGGGTCGGCGTGTCGGGTCGTTGTCGGGTTGGGGTCGGGGTCGAGGTGCCGTGTCGGGGTCGGGATCGAGGTCGGGGTGTCGGGGTCGGCGTGTCGGGTCGTTGTCGGGTTGGGGTCGGGGTCGAGGTGCCGTGTCGGGGTCGGGGTTTTTCCTCTTTTTTTCTTTTCTTCTTCTTCCTCTTCTTCCTCTTCTTTCTTTTCTTCCTTTTCTTCCTTTTTTTTCCTTCTTCTTCTTCTTCTTCCTCCTTTCCTTTTTCCTCTTCTTCTTCTCCTCCTCTCCTCTTTTTTCTTCTTCTTCTTCCTCTTCTTCTTTTTTCTTCTCCTCCTCCTCCTCTTCTTCTTCTTCCTTTCCTTTTTTCCTCTTCTTCTTCTCCTCCTCTCCTCTTTTTTTCTTCTTCTTCTTCTTCTTTTTTCTTCTCCTCCTCCTCTTCTTCTGTTTCTTCTTATTATTATTATTTTTTGTTCTTTTTCTTTTTTCTTTTTCCTTTTTTTTCTTCTTCTTTTCTTCTTTTTTTTCTTCTAGGTTTTTTCTTTTCTTCTTTTCTATCTAAGTTTTTTCTACCTAATAAAAACTAACTAATATGAACTAATAACTAACTAATATAAACTAACTAAATGAACTAATAAAAACAGAAAAAAAAACAGGAAAAAAACAAAAAAGGGGGGGAATGGTGGAGCTCACCGGAGGGTGGTCGAGGCGGCGGCGCTGGGGAGGAGGGGGGCGGCGGCGTTCGGCGGGGAGGAGGGGGCGGCGGCGGTCGGCGGGGAGGAGGGGGTCGGCGGGGAGGAGGGGGTCGGCGGGGAGGGGGCGGCGGCGGCGCTGTGGAGGAGGGAAGGGGGCGGCGGCGGCACTGTGGAGGAGGGGAGGGGGCGGCGGCGGCGCTGTGGAGGAGGGGAGGGGGCGGCGGCGGGGAGGAGGGGGGCGGCGGGGGTCGGCGGGGAGGAGGGGGTCGGCGGGGAGGGGGCGGCGGCGGCGCGCAGAGAGAGAGAGAGAGAGATGTGAGAGAGAGAGAGGGGGTTTGGGCGCGGGGGGCGAAAATTAAGCCCCCCTCTTTGCCGTCTGCTGGCAGACGGCAAAGAATTCTTTGCCGTCTGCCAGCAGACGGCAAAGAGGGGGGCCGTTAGCCCGTCCCCGCCGTTACACTGTGGGCCCCCCTCACCTCTTTGCCGTCTGCTGGCAGACGGCAAAGAAGTTGTGGGCCCCCCTCACCTCTTTGCCGTCTGCTGGCAGACGGCAAAGAGTTCTTTGCCCTCTGCCAGCAGACGGCAAAGAAGTGGCCCGTGTGACCTAGCCAACGCAGGGCCCCGTGGGCCCCACTTTGGTCTTTGCCGTCTGCTGGCAGACGGCAAAGAACTCTTTGCCATCTGCCAGCAGACGGCAAAGAAGTGCAGATGGCAAAGAGCCTCTTTGCCATCAGTAAGTTCTTTGCCGTCTGCTTTATAAAAGCGGACGGCAAAGAGCCTCTTTGCCATCTGCCAGCAGACGGCAAAGAGCTGGCAGATGGCAAAGTCCCTGATTCCAGTAGTGAGGGTCGACTCCCACTTCTTCAACGCATAAACTTTCATTCACTTCTCGCTTTCGAAGAAGTTTTAATGTTGAAATTTTATCTGGCGTAACACCAGTAGAGTATGTCCTGTAGAAGTTTCTGGGTTCACATAGATGGCAGAAGCACAGATGCATCCCATCGAGGCAATTTAGGAACATATACAATTAAACAACAGAAGCACATGATACAAGTTCAAAAGCAGAGTACCAAAGTCAATGTAGATGATACGATTCAGCAACGGCAATTTGTATCAAGGGAAGAACTCAAGGCTTTAGAATATGCAGGAACGTTCGGAGAATACTGCACCAAAGGATCTCGCGGACCGCAAGGATATGACTCTGAATAATTTGAAGTATAAAATACAAAGGAATTATGATTTCCAATTCAGGGGATTAGAAGCAAATGCTCTGATCAAAGATGAGCAAGCTGAATTGAATTAGATGGACAATCAATCAAGGTTTGGTTTGCCGAGAACCATCTCATGTCCAAAATGGCGCCTGAGCCAGAAGGATGATTTCTAAGAATCGACTAATGATTGCAAGCATTCGCAACGTATTGAATCGAGGGACTCAAGATGATAAGGACAAAGGATGCCAATATGATTACTAGACATGTGGAATTAACTATAGTGCAAGCAGGCAAGAATTTCAAGAGCAATAGGTTGCAGAAGATTTTTGGAAGATCGGATAGCATTATGAAGTATTTTGCTAAGCACTTGAAGAAATGGGGATGAACAAATCCCCGGTAAGTGCGAGGAATTATTCTTAGGTGTATTTATGCGGAAAGGAGCTGCAAGGCAATAGACACAAGGGATTTCTTCGAACATCAGAGAGTGTCTTTGGAACCATCTGGTAAACCAAGAGTAGAGGGAACACCTGTATCATGTGGCTCTTCGGGAGAAATGGTCACAAGAACCTAGAGTCAGAGTTAGTAAAATCTTTAACTCAAAAAGAAGAGAGATCAGAATCCCAGAGTAAAGGAGCGGAATAAAAGATCATAATCCCATCCATTTGCGATGTGTGCCCCTAAGCCACACAACACTTTTAGTAAAATAGTTTTTCAAAGACTAGACCCAAATTTGACCAAGGAGTTGGAAGGGGCTTCCTACAGACATTCGGCTCTGATACCAACTTGTGACACCCCCGACTCAATCGTGCACTAATCATACACGCAAATGCGCATGATCAAGCCCAGGGACTCACGGGAAGATATCACAACACATCTCTAGACACAAAAATAAAATAATACAAGCTTTATATTCCAAGCCAGGGGCCCCGAGGGCTCGAATACATATGCTCGAGTTACACAAAAGTCAGCAGAAGCATTAGCATCTGAGTGCAGACATAATTAGACAAGGTTGCCTTAAGAAGGCTGAGCAAAACAATGGCAACTAGATTGAAAAGGTGCAGGCCTCCTGCCTGGGAGCATCCTAAACTACTCCTGGTCGTCGGTCTCCACGTAGTAGCAGGCTCCGTCGGTGAGGTAGTAGTAGTCGTCGACGGGATCAGCTATCTCTGGGGCTCTGTCATCTGATCGCAGCAATCGGGTAGGGGGAAAAAGGTAGCAAAGAAACCATGAGTACTCATCAAAGTACTCGAAAGACTTACATCAAATCTATGCTAAGTATGTAACGGTATCAAAGGGCGACAGCACAACAGCAGCAACGGTAGCGAGTAGCAAGCAGCAGCGGCAGCAGCAACTAGGAGCAGCGGAAGCAGCGCGAGCAAGTAGCGGCGGCGGCGCAAGAGCAGTAGCAGCGCAAGAGCAGGACAGCAGTGGCATGGGCAGCAGTACAAGTAGTAGTAGCGGTAGCTAGCGAATAGGAACAGTAGATGGCGAGCAGCAGCAGCACAATGAAGCAGAGCAGCTGCTGCACACATGTACGCGTATGTGGGAGTTCGGGCACGACGGTGATGGTGTCCTACGGTATCCAAATCGAAGTTGAAAAAGGAGGACCCGAGGGAGGAGCTCACCGCAAGCTCAGAGGTGCGGTCAGGGAGGCCGGACGTGGACTGGAGCCGTGGCAAATGACGCCAGATGCTCACGATCTACGCGACAAAGATGTGCTTGATGCTGTGCGTACGGCGTGAACCGGCTTGATTCAACGGTCGTATACGAAGGAGATGAGGATTGGGAGGCGCCTGGGAATCTTCTCAGGGCGCGGGGAGGGCAGTGGCAACGGGATCGACGTGGATGCGTCGACGGCGGCTCGGCAGTGCCTTGCGGGGAAGAAGGCGGCGTAGGGAGGAAGAACAGAGAGGGCTAGGGTTGTCCACGGGGTTCGGGTGATCTTATCCAACCCCCGGGTCCACCGGATGGTCGACACCTGCGCCATCCGCGCGTGGACGGGCGGCCAGAGGCCACGCCATGGTGATGCCTCCTTCTCTGGTGAGAGAAAGGAGAAAGACCGGCCAGATGGGCTGGGCCTGGAACCGGGGAAGTGAGGGGCCATGTGCATGGGGGGTTTTCCCCATTTTCTTTTCTGCCAAATAAAATAGCTACCATTTTGTATTACTATGGTGATGCGGAGCATCCTACGGTCATCTCCATGTACACCTCAACATCTCCCCAAGACCCAAGAGGAACCATGCCAAGACCGCACGGAAGACGGAGGCTTGTAGCTGGAAGAAGAAGTCCTGCCTAGGCGACCCCGTGCCCACGGGCCTGTTGGACTCCGTGCGCTCGGCCTATCCAGAAAGTCTCTGGATACCCCGTGTGCACGGGCCCCAATGACCCCATGCGCACGGGCCCCTCTCTGCTGTAGCACCCCGTGCGCACGGGCCTGAACCGTGCACACAGGTCCCCTGAGCGCACGGGCCTCACTTACCCCGTGCGCACGGGCCACCCAGCGAGGTGGCTGTCTTTGCCTGTTTTCACCCCCACTTCATCCCTTACCTCCCACCTACTATATATTCCGTACCTAGGTCATTTGTTAGGGTTAGCAAAGGATATGATATGATCTAGAGAGTACTTTGCTCATCTACCCTCTCCCATGGAGATCAAGACCTCCTAGGAGAAGATCCCTTAGTGGATTCAAGACCCCTTCTAGGGAAGGATCCCCATGATAGGATCGTCAAGACCTCATCTCCTCTTGGATTTGAGATGAACTTTACCATGTATCTTTCCCTTTGTTGTTCTTGTACCTTGTGGATCTTATGTGTTGCTAGTCTAGTGGATGTGTGATTGGACTTGTTCTTGAGTGTTTCTCTTGTGATTTCCCCTCGTATTCTTCGTGCTCTACGTGTTCCTCTTCGTAGCCACCTCCAATTCGTGAACGTCGGGACAAATCGGAGCACTTTGGCCCGTTCCCTACAACATCTTGGTATCATGAGCCACGTTGACACGAATTTGGAGCCCTACCCCCCATGTTCTGGCCTTTAGTTCAAAATTTTCTTGCCAATTTTGAAAATTCCCCACAAAAAGAGCCGTACCAATTTTTTTTGTGATTTGTTGTTCCTAGTGCATTTTTGTTGATTTTGATCCGTGGATCTGGTGTTTAGCTAGTAGATCCATCTCCTATTGTGTCCCCTTAGCCCAATTTTTCTTCCCCCCCCCTTCGAATTTGGAGTTGAAATCGCAATTTTTCCACCACCCCCGTGCCCACGGGTTCCCCACCCCGTGTCCACGGGCCCTCGATACATCTCTGGACACCCCGTGGCCACGGCCCGTGTACCGTGCGCACGGGACCCCGTGTCCATGGGCCTTAGACCCCGTGCGCACGGCCCTCCCAGGATCAACCACCACTGCTTCACTGTTTCGCTCATATCTCACACTTCCGAACTCCGATTTGGGTGTTCTTTGGCTCGTTGAAAAGCTAGCGACGTGCCCGAGCTGCTCATCTTGGTTTTAGCACCATTTGAGTCCAGCAAATTTTGTGCATTTTTGCATCTTTGCATAGGCCCTCTGCCATAACTTCCGCACCACCACCATAAACTTCCGCAACCTAACCCATTTTGGTTTCCTTTGCATTTGTGGTTGTTTGAGTTGTGATTTGAGTCTCCTAAGGTGTTTCGGCTACTTAGGGACGGTTACATCTTCATCACCACTGGCAACTTGTATCGATACATCGACTACATCCACCACGACATCCCGCATCGACGACGACCATCCATCCTTTGAGACCATCTTCAACCGGAAGCAAGGCCGGTTACCCCCGACTTCGTGAAAGGTTAAGTGTGACAAAGGTATCCATTCCGTCATAAACTTTTCCTTCCATGCATTACATCTTGATAGCCCCACCATCTTTGCGAATACCTTCATACCTATTGAGACTAGCTATCCGAGTATTCCCGGGCTTCGCAAAAACTTGTGCACCTTAGTGATATGATATCATATTGTTGCATCATTTGATATATCATATTGTGCAATTGATTGCTCCCATGCATATCTTGTGATACTTATCTCATGTGTTTGGTTGAGTCTCAACAAGCATAGTGGAAAGGAAGAGAAGAGAGCAAAAAAAAAGAAGCTTTTAAGCAAGAAAAAGAAAGATCATAAGCTTATAAGCAAAAGAGTGTTGAGCATGAAAAGAGATACTTGTGCATGAGGATACATGGAATAGGAAACGTTTTGCTTGCATACATATAGGTTGGTGCCAAGTGGTGAATCATGCCCAAGCGTGCAATCAAGCTAGCGTCTCTCCTTGTGTTTGTGCAACACGAGCTTAGTCTTCGTTAGGCAATTTTGTATTGCTCATCCCTATAGTTGCACAAGCCCCATTATCCCAGTGTGTGTGTTTCTTTATTGCCCTCCTCTATATTTGTGATCACTTGCTTTGCATTTTGAGTCCATTGGATTTATTTCAACATTTACATATCTTGGACTTCAATTTGCATGAATTTGTGCCACTTGTCCTAACCAAGCCACTCGATAAGCTTTACTTTGTAGGTGTGAGTGAACAAGTCCGGTACCAATTCCACTATTCTTTCATTTCACATTGAGTGAAACGGGATACATTCTCAACTTTGGGAAAAGGTAGCTTGGTATTGTTTATCTCATTTCCTACTCACCTTTGCTCGAGTCTTGTGATGGATAGGCCAAGCACATCATCTCCGGTCTTCGACGACAACCACGACGACGAGTTTGATGCCATGAAGAACTTCATCGACGCCAAGATGGACAAGTACATGGAGGAGCTCAAGGTCCTCATCAACACCGACAAGCGATCTTCATCATCTTGGAGAAGATTCTCAAGTGCTAAGACTCCCGAGCTACCATCTTCGGCAAGGACACACCAGCATCAACACCGACAAGACCAGGACGATCAAGTTCATCAGGGGCGCACCTCAAGAACGGAAGAGCAGCCTTCCGGGAGCATGTTGGATTCTCTCCCAACCCCGCACACGGGCCAGCGACCCCCGTGCACACGGCCTCCTACACCCTCGTGCGCACGGGCCATACAGAACATCGACAACGACCCCAAGACTGCAACTTCATCAGCTACATTGGCTTCTTCCCCTTCGTCATCTTCAAGGCAGCGGCGACCAAGTAGCACATCTTCAAAGTGCCCAACCGATGCACGCGCTCTTCGACCACGTCCTCAACTTCAAGAGATCACACACCATCGACATCAAGGTCAAGCATGACAACATCACCATCAAGATGAAGATGCTCAAGAGGCGAACACCAACAAGTTCCAACAAGCTCTACATCAAGCTACACGAAGACCGCGAGACGAGCGCCACCAAGAAGAAGCTTTGGCGCCAAGTCCAAGGCAACCAAGTACAAGCAAGGGTGACCCTTCCATCTTTGGAAGCCCCTCAAGGAAAATGGCCGAGCATGGGAAATTACCTTTAGTCATGGAGACGAACAACGAGGTGCCACATCATATGGGCCTCCTACAAGATGGTGACAAGACGGTCAAGCATGGGCCCCCTTCGACCACGGCGACGAGAACGAACCTCTTCAACGACATGAACACGGAGACAACATGGGACTCCTACTCCGAGTCAAGTTACGAGACTGCAAATGAGACCCTCTCTTTGGTCTCGGAGGAGAGCGATGATTTGCCATATCCTATGGCATTCATCTTTGGAGGCGTTATGGATGAGGAGGTTGAGCATGGGACGACTCCCACAACCATGGCGGCGAACGAAGTTGCATATGGAGACGCTTGCACCTACATCTCTCCGACACCCACATATGACTAGATGACCCAATTTCCATGTGAGGAGAGCCACCACCACATGAGTGAGATGAGTGACTCCAACATATGTGACATTGAGTGCATTTCCTATGAGAGGATGAGAGTGACCACCACTAGCCCCACACATGAGTACATGCCGCATATCCTGTGTGAGGTTGAGAGCCATCACCACCATTTGAGTGACTCGACCAACCATATGAGTGAGATCATTTTAGTGGGAGTGAGTGAACCACAACACTTAGTGAGTGAGGTAGTTGATAGGGCATGCGAGGCCACTATGCTTTCTAATGACTTACCCTCTACTTCAAGTGTGTTTTCATTGATGCTAGATCTCCTACAAGACGAAGTGCCAATCATCAATGAGTACATACCTCCAATGGGCAATACGATGGCCATTGTGGACGATGATGCACCCCCCACATGGTTCCATCAAGACGACAATGTTGATCATGCTTTGATTTTTGCCACCTCACCTACACCACATGGGTGGAGCTCCAAAGGTAACATTGGTGAAGGTGCTTCGCTTGTCCCACTAGTGGACTATCCTTACAATGATCGCTTCCATGATGTTGATCACCCTACGGATTCACCACATGCTATGTCCTCTACATGCTTAGATGTGCCACCCATTTATGATGAATATGATGATGAGCATGTCGAAGTACCTAGTTGTGATGCTATGATCCATAGGATATCTTGTGAAAATTCTATTGGTCACATCATGTTTGACAATCCATTAAACTTGTCATATGCTATGAGTGAGATTTCTCATATTGCATCCTTACAAACTCACCATAGTAACTATGCATATCCAATTAAAATCAATCCCATTTGCACTTATGGCATCGATGACAAGATCATGGTCATTGGAATTTGTTTCTCTTGTGATGATATTGCTATGCTTCCCTTGAGAAATTTGTGCCATTCATCTAATATGCCCTGCCATGAAAATGATAGTACATCGCATGATTACATCCATTGTATGCACCATCCGCATATCATGAATAACAATGATCTAGATGTTTCAAGTGATGCATTACACACTTTGAGTCTCCATTATGCTATACATAACAACAAACCAATTGTGATGGATGCCATGTTTCTATATCATGCATCTCATTTATTTGAGCATTGGATATTTTGTGCTAACCAACACATACACGTGCGCATCATAATGGATGATGTGTACATATACCACGCACACACAATTTTCCCTTTGCCTTTGTTTTGTGTAGGTACTCACGAATACTTGTCAACTTCTCAATCACATGAGTTGACGAAACGAGCTCTTGAGAGAAACGATGCTTTGGGATTGCTTGGAATGCTTACCCGACCATCTCCCTCGTGCAAGGACTATGCACATTACTTTTACTTGGCTCTCACACGGCTATGGGCTATTTACCACTTGTCACCTTATGCTCATTTTACCGTGTTCACTTTGCATGTTATGACTCCTTCAATGCCTTTGCCATGCAATTGTGACCCTTGCTTGCATTTACCCATGATTTACCATTCCACTATTTCTATGTGTATTTGCATGCTTGGTGGAGATCCTTGTTGCTATTGCCATGTTTACCTTGTGCCACATGCTATTGTTGATTCTTGTGTTGGGAGAGTCATGATGTTCCTTTGCTATTTACATATAACTTCTTGCCAATACAATGATGATAAATTACTCATATCTTGTTCTCATGCTTGTGATATGTCATGTGCACTATGTATTCCTACTATTTGCACACATGACATGATTTCTATGATGACCTCTAGTATGTTGCATCTTCGCACTACTAGTTCGCATAACTTGATCACTATGATTGCTTGCTTTGTTGCATCACCCATGATTTGTACTTGCTCGTTTCATTGGGTTTATGGCTTATATGTTCTTGCCTCTCACATGATTTATAATGCTCATTGTCCCTTGTCTCTATTAGTTGCATCTCTCATATCCACTTCTAGTGAGTGCAACCATGCTATGCTTATTGATCTTGGAGACATGGACATCTCACTTGTGATGCATGCTTGTTTGATTGAGCTTAATGTCTTTGGTTGTACTCGCATCATATGCTTCCATACCATGCCACATTATCTTGTTCCTTCTTATGATAAGATGGATGATGACACTTGTTGGGTATATCACCGCACAAATGATTGGTTTTGCATTCACGCTAACATCATTTGTTTTTCCAAGTGTTTGTCATATTCTTTCGTTTTGAAGGATTCACAAGGCGGCGCCATCACGAGACATATTGGTCATGAGAAGGTATATGCGATGCACGACAGCAACATTTTCGAGGAACTCGTAAAGGTGAACTCATTCCTTTTGAGAAACCCTCACATACACATATTGAACGGGCCAAACTATCATTCTTGTAGGAGGCCCGACATTGAAGATGGGCCTTCAAGTACCTCGACATCGACTCCAAGGGTACGGCTTCATCCACTACATAGGCATCTTCGCCTTCGGCTGTATGGCATCTTCGCCTACACCACGAGCTCAAGTCCGTGACTTCCACAATCTCCTACGACAGCGACACCGGACGACAACTCATTCCACAACATGGAGAACTGCAAGTCCATCCATGCCTACCAGTTACATGGTGATGTAGTTTCCGATCCGAGGACGGAGGCTTGCAGCTGGAAGAAGAAGTACTCCTGCCCAGGCGACCCCGTGCCCACGGGGCTGTTGGACCCCGTGCGCACGGCCTATCCAGAAAGTCTCTGGATACCCCGTGCGCACGGGCCCCTCTCCGCTGTAGCACCCTATGCGCACGGACCTGTACCGTGCACACGGGACCCCCGTGCGGACGGGCCACCCAGCGAGGTGGCTGTCTTTGCCTGTTTTCGCCCCCACTTCGTCCCTTACCTCCCACCTACTATATATTCCGTACCTAGGTCATTTGTTAGGGTTAGCAAAGGATATGATATGATCTAGAGAGTACTTTGCTCATCTACCCTCTCCCATGGAGATCAAGACCTCCTAGGAGAAGATCCCTTAGTGGATTCAAGGCCCCTTCTAGGGAAGGATCCCCATCATAGGATCATCAAGACCTCATCTCCTCTTGGATTTGGGATGAACTTTCCCATGTATCTTTCCCTTTGTTGTTCTTGTACCTTGTGGATCTTATGTGCTGCTAGTCTAGTGGATGTGTGATTGGAATTGTTCTTGAGTGTTTCTCTTGTGATTTCCCCTCGTATTCTTCGTGCTCTACGTGTTCCTCTTCATAGCCACCTCCAATTCGTGAACATCGGGACAAATCAGGGCACTTTGGCCCATGCTCTACAACATTTGGGCTAGTAAATGACTTTTGTTTATTATAAAACTTGGCACCTAATTCATGCATAACAGGGTGACGTTGCACAAAAAGTTTCAGAGCATTTGTAAATGTTTAAGCATTTATTTATTTGAAAAGGCCATTTTATTTACTGTTGGACCATGTATTAATTTCCTAGGAATTTATTTGTGAGTCAAATGAAGTGGGTTTCATCTTGACAATTATTTAGTGAATATTTGCAAAATTGTGAACACTTTAGTTTTGCAATTTGAAGAATTAATAATTTGACTTGTGTTAGGAATTTGAATTTGAAGTTGGATTATTTTCTAAATGCAATTCAATTAATATGATCATGATGACATGGCAATTTAATTAGCTTAATGATAAGGTTAGGATCTGGGGATGTTACAAATCTCCTCCACTCGAAGAAATCTCGTCCCGAGATTTAAGAGGTAGTGCAAGGGGGAAAGATTTGGTTACGAAATTCTAACAAGTCTTCTCGGCCTTGGTTGCTCTTCATGAAGAGGTTGATCCATTGTGTTGATGTCTTTATTTCTCTGCAGCATCGTATCGTGACGAAGTTGTTTATTCTTACTTCGGGTTCTTCATCGTACTTACAGATAGGACAAGCAGGGAAACTTTATGGGGCTCAGATTTAACAAAGTCGAGTATTGGGCGGTTAACTCAAGGGATGAGGTATAATTATCTCTCGAATCAAAACTTAGGAAATACATCAGGAGCAATAAAAGAAGGCATAAGAAGTTTCAAGCTGTTAGACAATCATTCGATGCCTATGATGGATGATGAAAGGAGTCCAGAACAACATGCATAATTATTACGTCTAATACCGGAATAGAATATCATAAGGAAAGTGGCTTGTGGGATTTCATACGAAGCCAAATACAAAGGACAGGTTTAGATACAAGGATCACAGAGTTGTTTTCATGAAACTTTATGATCAAGAGATCCTTCGGAGAGGGTTCAAACGATCGACATGCTCAGGACAGAACGGTATTTGATTAGATGGTTAACTGGGAGATACAGTTGCTAGTGCTTCAGAAAGATAAAGCACACTACACAAGTATTTATTTGAGGATTCGAGCATTTCCGAATCATTAGGATGATCAGATTCGAAGTGATCAACATAAGGGTGGTGGCATCTTGTATGATCGTGACACAAGACTTGTCAGAGAATAGCTTGCCAACTATGTTGACAACAATGTCGGTACCAAGGACAAGGGACGAAGAGAACCATTTTCTTGCTCGTTGAAATGAGGCGGACCAATAGGCAAAGTTCTCATCCATCGATGGTTACCGGGATGTCAGAAACAATAGTAACAGGGTCTTACTGACAGAGTTGTACCCCGAGGTGTTTACATAACCCGGGAATTATCACTACTTAGATTATACAGATCACAAGGATGGTTAAACAAACCAATGGAAAGGAAAATGTGATTAATAGATTAATCAGACCAATGGAAAGGAAATGGTGTTTATTCACAAAAATTAGAAGTATATCCTTTCCCAAAGCAGAGCACGATATCTTCGAGATACCAAAGGGGGATACTCGAAGGCAGAACATGGTAGAAGCTTAACTGGATCATTGATCTGCAGAAAGAAGATGCTTTAACCTTGTTGAAAAATAGACAAGGCACGAGAATGGAGTTATCAAATAAGGTCAGCATGGTCAGAACCATAAATGCATGGAATCAAGTTAAGGATACCAGAAGAATTATACAAATGAATAAATATTTTGCCAGAAGCTTTCATGATGGTCTACATATTTTCCATGGGCATGAACACAATGGTTCAGGGTCGACTCCCACTTTTTCAATGCATAACCTTTCATTCACTTCTCGCTTTCGAAGAAGTTGTAATGTTGAAATTTTATCTAGCATAACACCAGTAGAGTATGACCCGTAGAAGTTTCTGGGTTCACATAGATGGCAGAAGCACAGATGCATCCCATCAGGGCAATTTAGGAACATATACAATTAAACAACAGAAGCAAGGGATACAAGTTTGAAAGCAGAGTACCAAAGTCAAAGTAGATGATACGATTTGACAACGGCAATTTGTATCAAGGGAAGAACTCAAGGCTTTAGAATATGCAGGAATGGTCAGAGAATAATCCACCAAAGGATCTGGTGGACCACAAAGATATGACTGTGAGTATCGGTACTCTACCAGAAGAAGAGAGAATGCAAAGGCATCAGATCATAGCAACATCTGAATAATTTCATGTGTAAAATACAAAGGAATTATGATTTCCAATTCGGGGGATTAGAAGCAGATGCTCTGATCAAAGATGAGCAAGCTGAATTGAATTAGATGGACAATCAATCAAGGTTTGGTTTGCCGAGAACCAGCTCATGTCCAAAACGGCACCTGAGCTGGAAGGATGAATTCTAAGAATCGACTCATGATTGCAAGCATTCGCAACGTATTGAATCAAGGGACTCAAGATGATAATGACAAAGGATGCCAATTAGATTACTAGACATGTGGAATTAACTATAATGCAAGCAGGCAAGAATTTCAAGAGCAATAGATTGCAGAAGATTTTTGGAAGATTGGATAGCATTATGAAGTATTTTGCTAAGCACTTGAAGAAATGGGGATGAACGAATCCTCGGTAAGTGCGAGGAACTATTCGTAGGTGTATTCATGCGGAAAGGAGCTGCAAGGCAGTAGACACAAGGGATTTCGTGGAACATCAGAGAGTGTCTTTGGAACCATCTGGTAAACCAAGAGTAGCGGGAACACCTATATCATGTGTCTCTCAGGGAGAAAATGGCCACGAGAACCTAGAGTCGGAGTTAGTAAAATCTTTAACCTGAAAAGAAGAGAGATCAGAATCCCAGAGTAAAGGAGTGGAATAAAAGATCCTAATCCCATCCATTTGCTATGTGGGCTCATAAGCCACACAACACTGTTAGTAAAATAGTTTTTCAAAGACTAGACCCAACTTCGACCAAGGAGTTGGAAGTGGCTTCCTACAGGCAGTCGGCTCTGATACCAACATGTGATGCCCCTGACTCAATCGTGCGCTAATCATACATGCAAATGCGCACGATCAAGCCCAGGGACTCACGAGAAGATATCACAACACAACTCTAGACAAAAAAATAAAATAATACAAGCTTTACATTACAAGCCAGGGGTCTCGAGAGCTCGAATACATAAGCTCGAGTTACACAAAAGTCAGCGGAAGCATTAGCATCTGAGTGCAGATATAGTTAGACAAGGTTGCCTTAAGAAGGCTGAGCAAAACAACGATAACTAGATCGAAAAGGCGCAGGCCTCCTACCTGGGAGCCTCCTAAACTACTCCTGGTCGTCGGTCTCCACGTAGTAGTAGGCTCGTCGGTGTGGTAGTAGTAGTCGTCGACGGGATCAGCTGTCTCCGCGGCTCCATCATCTGATGGCAGCAATCGGGTAGGGGGGAAATGGTACCAAAGCAACCGTGAGTACTCATCCAAAGTACTCGCAAGACTTACATCAGATCTATGCTAAGTATGCAACGGTATCAAAGGGTAGGGGCTGTATCTGTGGACTATACTGCAAAAATGCCAGAATAGAGGGGGAAGGCCTAGCCTATCAAAGACTAGCATCTTCCAGCGTCTTGCAGCAACAGAAGAGAGTAGAGTAACATATAATATGGTAACAAGTATATATTATTAACTCCCAGAGATCCTTCCTCGACTCCCTGTGAGAAAGAGATCTCGGAGCCATCATATTAATTAGTTACCACAAGTATCCAGTTTTAGTTGTAGTAGATCGGGATACAACACTGAGCGTCCTGTTACCGTGGACACGGCTATTCGAATAGATAACTTCCCTGCAGGGGTGCACTACTATTACCCAACACGCTCGATTACCTCTGGCCGGACACACTTTTCCGGGTAATGTCTGGCCTCGGATAACCGACACGACGTAGTCCTACCAAGGCTCCATTGAGAGGTCCCCGCTGGTCTACATCCTAAGTGCTCAGGGCTCTTGGGCCCATCGCCCTTTGCACTCCGGGTCGTTGTGAGCAGGGTGGATACCAACACCACCCCTCTCCTGGATGTGCGATCCGACCGTGCCACAATGCTGAACTGGACATCTGACAGAGCTTTCGGAAGAAACGTACGACGCAGCGGGCCCATTAAACAATTATCCCGTGTGGTGGTAGTGCGCATAGGCCAGTGGCCAACTCAGATCAAACACCCAAATCCGTTAAGCGTGTTATTAGTAGCTCACGGACACAAACAAGGCTCAAGGTTCACCTCCGACACCCTGTCGCACCGACTTGGTAACCCGCGGTCCAACGACCAGGGTCCAGGCCCACCTCTCTCCTAGGTGGTTTCCACCTGCCCTGTCGCTCCGCCACAATTTCACTCGCGGGCGCTCTCATGGTCGACCCGACTTCAATAACTCTCGCGGGTACCCCTTGGGCTGACTCGACTTCACAAAGGACTGAGGTGAAGGTCAAGGTATCCGTGTGTCCATAACATCGAGGGGGAAATCCAAGGAATCACCCTCGATGGATTCCCACTCGATATATCCGTCAAGGTGAACTCGAAGGAATCACCTGGTTCACACTTGAGGGGTTGCACGATAGTGGCATCATCGGAGGTGGTGAAAGAGGAATCACCCTCGGTAACCCGCAATCAACTAGCTACGCTATAGAGATATCATCAGGAATGATGTAGGAGGTATCACCCTCGGCACTCAATAGTAGCTCTGCAGAGTCGTACAACTAAGGGGGTGTGCGGTGCTGTGACGATCTCTGCACATTGATCACGTTGATTGAACATCCAGAAGCAAAGCATGGCAACATGGACAAGGGTGCGGTTCCACTAATGGATCACTAACCAGCCTATACTAAGCATATAGGATAATAGGTAAAGTATCAACAGCAGGTTACAAAATCAGGCTATGCATCAGAATAGGAGCTATCGAACATAGTAGCAAAATCGAATGCAAGCATGAGAGAGAAAGAATGGGCGATATAGGAATGATCAAGGGGGTTTTGCTTGCCTGGAAGCTCTGCTGAAAGGGGCTGAATGTCAGGAACATAGTCATACTGATGCGGAGCATCCTTCGATCATCCCCATGGATACCTCACCAACTCACCAAGCACCAAGTGGACCTATGACAAGAGCTCGCGCATGTGCCATCGAGAATGAAGTGAACTCACTCCTTTTCGACTTTCACATGGATATGGATGGAACTTGGATGCTACCTCGCAAAGGAACTCTATGTATCATTAGGTATGAAGGAGTCGACCGTCAAGAGGCTAAGGACCATCACCAAGGCCAAGAGGAACGATGACAAGGCCATGAGGATGACGGAGGAAGAAAACCTGAAGAGGACAACACATCCCAGGAGACCCCGTGCGCACAGCCTCCCAAGACCCCGTTGATGTCTACTACACAACTTGTTCTTGTAGACTCGTGTTGGGCCTCCAAGCGCAGAGGTTTGTAGGACAGTAGCAATTTTCCCTCAAGTGGATGACCTAAGGTTTATCAATCTGTGGGAGGCGTAGGTTGAAGATGGTATCTCTCAAGCAACCCTGCAACAAAATACAAGAAATCTCTTGTGTCCCCAACACACCTAATACAATGGTAAATTGTATTGGTGCACTAGTTCGGTGAAGAGTTGATGATAAAAGTGTAGTATGGATAGTAGATATAGGTTTTTGTAATATGAAAATATAAAAACAGCAAGGTAGCAAAAAGTAAACGGGCATAAAAACAGTATTGCAATGCTTAAAAACAAGGCCTAGGGTTCATACTTTCACTAGTGCGATCTCACAACATTGTTGACATAGTTGAATCATATGTAAATCCCTCACGTGCGACAAAGAGTTCACTCCAAAGTCACAAATAGCGGAGAACAAACAAAGAAATTGTTGTAGAGTACGAAACCACCTCAAAGTTATCCTTCCTGATCAATCTTACGAGCCATCCCCATTAATTGTCATGAACAGCCCTAGAGTTCGTACTAGAATAACACCTTAAGATACACATCAACCAAAACCCTAATGTCACCTAGGCACTCCAATGTCACCATGAGTACCCATGGGTTTGATTATATGATATGCATCACACAATCTCAAATTCATATATTCAAACCAACACAAAGAACATCAAAGAGTGCCCCAAAGTTTCTACCGGAAAGTCAAGACGAAAACGTGTGCCAACCCTTATGCATAAATCCCCAAGGTAACGGAACCCTCAAGTTGATCACCAAAACATACATCAAGTGACTCAAGTGAATATCCCATTGTCACCACAGATATCCATATGCAAGATATACATCAAGTGTTCTCAAATCCTTAAAGACTCAATCCAATAAGAAAACTTCAAAGGGAAAACTGAATTCATCACAAGAAGATAGAGAGGGGAAAACTCCATATGATTCATCTATATCAACAAATCTCGCGATACATCAAGATCGTGCCATCTCAAGAACATGAGAGAGAGAGAGATCAAACACATAGCTACTGGTACAAACCCTCAGCCCCAAGGGTGAACTTCTCCCTCCTCGTCATGGAGACCGCCGGGATGATGAAGATGGCCTCCGGTGATGCTTTCCCCCCTCCGGCAGGGTGACAAAAAAGGGCTGTAGATGGGATCTCTCTAGTACAGAGGCTTGCGGCGGCGTAAAAACTCATCTAGGTTAACTTTCGGGGGTTTCTGACTAAATATGATTTTTCAGCGTTGGAATCACACGAAACGGAGCCACGTGAGCCCCACGAGGTACCAAGGCGCGCCTGGGGGGGTGGCGCGCCCTGGTGCCTCGTGGGCACTGGGTGGCCCCCCTCCAGTGGGTCTTGGTGCCAATATTTTTTATTAGTCCAATAAAAAATCTCCAAAAAGTTTCAGCTCATTTGGAAAACTTTCATTTCTGCACAAAAAACAACACCACGGTAGTTCTGCTGAAAACAGCATCAGTCCGGGTTAGTTCTAATCAAATCATACCAAAACCATATAAAATTGTTATAAATATGGCATGAATACTTCATAAATTATAGATACGTTGCAGACGTATCAGCATCCCCGAGCTTAATTCCTACTCGTCCTCGAGTAGGTAAATGATAAAAGAAATAATTTATG
Source organism: Elymus sibiricus (assembly GCA_039707655.1). Classification (NCBI taxonomy): domain Eukaryota; kingdom Viridiplantae; phylum Streptophyta; class Magnoliopsida; order Poales; family Poaceae; genus Elymus; species Elymus sibiricus. The sequence goes on along the minus strand of CM077664.1, from coordinate 258,049,166 downwards.
AAGTGTGAATGCTAGCATAGTGCATAAGTTTTCCTAGCATCATAACAACAACTTTCCCTCATAAAAGTCATCATGATAAAGTAGCAATTAAAAACTGAAATTTTGATGTGGGATGCAACCTATCATAATCATCATATAATCTTTTCTTTTATAGAATGGACATTGGACTAGAATGATTCAAAGCAAGATCATTATTATAGCAGCAATATTCATTATCATAAAACTTCTCATGAGAAAGTAACAATTCATCACAACAATGAAGTATAAGGCATAAACTTTCTTGGAAACTAACAAACTATTCTAGTCAACAATGCAATTGCAATTCATCATATTTTCAAGAAGGGTCTCATGTAGGAGATTTTTAGCAAGTCCACATACTCAACCATCATTTAGTCTTCTATGATTGCTAACACTCACGACATATATATGGAGCAAAATTTTCAGGCAGACACATAGAAAGATAGGGGCTTGTGATTTCGCCTCCGAACTTATTCACCTCTAGGGTGATGTCAACAATAATAACTCATGATCACTCATATCCAACTGGATATATGTGCCTAGATCTTTCCCCACCACATGATGCTTACAAAAGAGAAAAATAAAAAGGAAATAGAGGAGAACACTATTGACTCTTGCATAAAAAGTAAATGCATGAAAGTAAAAGATAGGCCCTTCACAGAGGGAAGCAGAGGTTGTCATGCGCTTTATATTTTTGGATGCACAAGCCCTTAATGCAAAGGAACGTCATGTTATATTGCCCCTTGTGATAGCAACCTTTATTATGCAGTCCGTCGCATTTATTTCTTTACCATCACAAGTTTGTACAATGCTTATTTCCCTTACAATAAAAGATCATACATATTTTAGGAGCAATTTTTATTGCTTTTTGCACCGATGACAACTTACTTGAAGGATCTTATTCAATCCATAGGTAGATATGGTGGACACTCATGAGAAGAAACTGGGTTTAAGGGTTTTGGATGCACAAGTAGTATCTCTACTTGGTGTGGATTTTTGGCTAGCAAAGATATTGGGCAAGCACCACATGTTGGAGGATCTATAACAATATAACTTCTATGTGAATATGAACAAACATAATTCATTACGTTGTCTTCCTTGTCCAATGTCAACACTTTGAAATAAAATACATAATGGGGGCTCACAATCATAAAAGATGTCCAAGATAGTATATTTGCATGTGAATCTTCTCTTCCCTAATTAACTTTTTCATGAATTGCATCATTGACTAATGCTATGCTTGTTAACCTCCAATAAATTTTACCACTTATACTTTTCTTTATGTAATGTCATTACTCCCCATGGGACAAGCATATGAAGCATATAAAATTCAACTTTATGATATTCAATTATTTCACAATTTACTCATAGGATATAAGTGAAGCACAAGAGTAAATGACAAACTACTCCAAAAAGATATAAGTGAAGATCAAATGAGTAGCGAAACAATTAAGTAGCAATGTGAGGACTCTCTCTCATTTAAATAAAATCAGATCTTAAGTATTTTATTCAAAAAGCAAAGAAAATAAAATAAAATGACATTCCTAGGATAGCACATATCATGTGAAGAAGCAAAAACTTAGGCTCAACCAAAATTGACCGATAGTTGTTGAAGAAGAAAGGTGGGATGCCTACCGGGGCATACCCAAGCTTAGCTGCTTGAGACTTCTTGAAATATTAATTTGGGATGCCTTGGGAATCCCCAAGCTTGAGCTTTTTTGTCTCCTTAATTCCTCTCATGTCACGGTTTCTATAAATCTTAAAACTTCATCCACACAAAACTCAACAAGAACTCGTGAGATAAGTTAGTATAAATCAACTCTAAACTTTAACATTCTATACTGTAGCAAATCAAAAAATGTATAATTAAACATTGCATAATAAATTCCTCTTCATATTTAATACTCCTATCCTCGAATAGAAACATTAAACAAGCAAACATATGCAAACAATGCAACTATAACAGCAATCTGCCAAAACAGAACAGTCTGTAATGAGTGAATAAGAATCCATACTTCCCTAACTCCAAACATTCTGAAAAATTACCACGTGACATAGAACTCATGCATTATTACTGTGTAAAAATTTCATATTTTTATCATGTACTGACAATTCAGGAATATTCTGGACATACCAGAAAACTTTCTGTTTTCAAACAGCAACACATGAACTTGCAAACTGAGCATGGTAAAGGCTATAATTGGCATTTTATTGAACTAAAAGATACAAAACATGATTATTGATAACATCAAGTAAATATCAACAGAATAAAATGATGCTCCAAGCAAAACTCATATTATGTGACGAATAAAAATATAACTCCAAGTGAGGTTAACGATAATGTTGAAGACGAAAGAGGGGATGCCTTCCGGGGCATCCCCAAGCTTAGTTGCTTGGGTCTTCCTTGAATATTACCTTGGGGTGCCTTGGGCATCCCCAATCTTATGGTCTTGCCGCTCCTTATTCTCCTCATATCGATATCTCACCCAAAACTTGAAAACTTCAATCACACAAAATTTAACGGAACTTCGTGAGAACGGTTAGTATGATAAAGAATAAACCATCACATAGGTACTGTCCAAGACAAGATTAAAAATTGTTCCCATATAATTCCTACTGTATCCTATCATTTCCACAATTTATATCTCATAATATAAGCTATCGAAACATTAAAACGAGCAAACTATGCATTTAAAACAGAATCTGTCAAAAACAGAACAGTCTGTAATGATCTGAGCAACTGCCATAGTTCTAGAACTCTAAAAATTCTGAAAAATTAGGAAAACGTAAAAAATTTGTAAACCAATTCCCTGTAAAAATTTCAGAATTTTTTGACGCTCCAGTAAAATCTGGGAAATTAAACACTGGAGGCAAAAGTTTCTGTTTTTTGCACAGAATTGAATCAACATGTATCCACACTATCCCAAAGGTTTTACTTGGCACTTTATTGAAAGAAAACATATAAAACATGATTACTACAGTAGAATAATCACGTGAATACACTAAAACATAAAGGATACATATTGGGTTGCCTCCCAACAAGCGCTTTTCTATAAAGCCTTTTAGCTAGGCATGATGATTTCAATGATGCTCGCATAAAAGTAAAGAATTGAAACGCAATGGGAGCATCATGAGAAATATATAAAACACATTTAATCCTAAACCACTTCCTATGCATATTGATTTTGTGAGCAAATATTTTATGGGAGCAAGAATCAACTAGAATAGGAAGGCAAAACAAGCATGACTTCAAAACTTTCAACACATAGAGAGGAAACTTGATATTATTAAAATATGTAGAAGCATATATTCCTCTCTAAAAATAATATTCAGTAGCATCATGAAGAAATTCAACAATATATCCATCACACAAAGCATTCTTGTCATGATACATAAGCATAGAAATCTTACTACTCTCCACATAAGCAATTTTCTTCTCATTCAAAATAGTGGAATCATCACTAAATAAATTCATGACCTCTCCAATTCCACTTTCATCAATATAATCATCATAAATAGGAGGCATGAAATCATCATAATAAATTTTCTCATCAAAACTTGGGGGAGTAAAAATATCATCTTCATAAAACATAGCATCCCCAAGCTTGTAGTTTTGCATATCATTAGCATCATGGATATTCAAAGAATTCATACTAGCAACATTGCAATCATGCTCATCATTCAAATATTTTATACCAAACATTTTATTGAATTCTTCTTCTATCAATTGAGCACAATTTTCCTTTCCATCATTTTCATGAAATACATGCTAAAGACGAATAATATGAGGTAACCTCAATTCCATTTTTTTGTGTTTCTATTTTATAAGCCAAATTAGTGATAAACAAGAAACTAAAGGATTCGATTGCAAGATCTAAAGATATACCTTCAAGCACTCACCTCCCCGGCAACGGTGCCAGAAAAGAGCTTGATGTCTACTACACAACTTGTTCTTGTAGACTCGTGTTGGGCCTCCAAGCGCAGAGGTTTGTAGGACAGTAGCAATTTTCCCTCAAGTGGATGACCTAAGGTTTATCAATCCGTGGGAGGCATAGGTTGAAGATGGTATCTCTCAAGCAACCCTGCAACCAAATACAAGAAATCTCTTGTGTCCCCAACACACCCAATACAATGGTAAATTGTATAGGTGCACTAGTTCAGCGAAGAGTTGATGATAAAAGTGTAGTATGGATAGTAGATATAGGTTTTTGTAATATGAAAATATAAAAACAGCAAGGTAGCAAAAAGTAAACGGGCATAAAAACGGTATTGTAATGTTTAAAAACAAGGCCTAGGGTTCATACTTTCACTAGTGCGATCTCCCAACATTGTTGACATAGTTGAATCATATGTAAATCCCTCACGTGCGACAAAGAGTTCACTCCAAAGTCACAAATAGCGGAGAACAAACGAAGAAATTGTTGTAGGGTACGAAACCACCTCAAATTTATCCTTCCCGATCAATCTTATGAACCATCCCCATTAATTGTCACGAACAGCCCTAGAGTTCGTACTAGAATAACACCTTAAGATACACATCAACCAAAACCCTAATGTCACCAAGGCACTCCAATGTCACCACGAGTACCCACGGGTTTGATTATACGATATACATCACACAATCTCAGATTCATCTATTCAAACCAACACAAAGAACTTCAAAGAGTGCCCCAAAGTTTCTACCGGAAAGTCAAGACGAAAACGTGTGCCAACCCTTATGCATAAATCCCCAAGGTCACGGAACCCACAAGTTGATCACCAAAACATACATCAAGTGACTCAAGTGAATATCCCATTGTCACCACAGATATCCATATGCAAGATATACATCAAGTGTTCTCAAATCCTTAAAGACTCAATCCGATAAAAAATTTCAAAGGGAAAACTCAATTCATCACAAGAAGATAGAGAGGGGAAAACTCCATATGATTCATCTATATCAACAAAGCTCGCGATACATCAAGATCGTGCCATCTCAAGAACACGAGAGAGAGAGATCAAACACATAGCTACTGGTACAAACCCTCAGCCCCGAGGGTGAACTACTCCCTCCTCGTCATGGAGACCGCCGGGATGATGAAGATGGACTTCGGTGATGCTTTCCCCCCTCCGGCAGGGTGCCGGAAAAGGGCTATAGATGGGATCTCTCTGGTACAGAGGCTTGCGGCAGCGTAAAAACTCATCTAGGTTAACTTTCGGGGGTTTCTGAATATATATGATTTTTCAGCGTTGGAATCACGCGAAACGGAGCCATGTGGGCCCCATGAGGTTCCAGGGCGCGCCTGGGAGGGTGGCGCGCCCTGGTGCCTCGTGGGCACTGGGTGGGCCCCTCCAGTGGGTCTTGGTGCCAATATTTTTTATTTGTCCAATAAAAAATCTTCAAAAAGTTTCACCTCATTTGGAAAAGTTTCATTTCTGCACAAAAAACAACACCACGGTAGTTTTGCTGAAAACAGCGTCAGTCCGGGTTAGTTCTAATCAAATCATACGAAACCCATATAGAATTGTTATAAATATGGCATGAATACTTCATAAATTATAGATACGTTGGAGACGTACCAGCATCCCCAAGCTTAATTCCTACTCGTCCTCGAGTAGGTAAATGATAAAAGAAATAATTTATGAAGTGTGAATGCTAGCATAGTGCATAAGTTTGATCAATGATAATTTCAATCACTTTTCCTATCATCAGAACAGCAACTTTCTCTCATAAAAGTCATCATGATAAAGTAGCAATTAAAAATAGAAATTTTGATGTGGGACGCTACCTATCATAATCATCATATAATCATTTCTTTTATAGCATCGACATTGGAGTTGAATGATTCGAAGGAAGATCATTATTATAGCAGCAATATTTATTATCATAAAACTTCTCATGAGAAAGTAACAATTCATCACAACAATTAAGTATAATGCATAAACTTTCTTGGAAACTAACAAACTATTCTAGTCAACAATGCAATTGCAATTCATCATATTTTCAGGAAGGGTCTCATGTAGGAGCTTTTTAGCAAGTCCACATACTCAACCATCATTTAGTCTTCTATGATTGCTAACACTCATGACATATATATGGAGCAAAAGTTTCAGCCAGACACATAGAAAGATAGAGGCTTGTGATTTCGCCTCCCAACTTATTCACCTCAAGGGTGATGTCAACAATAATAACTCATGATCACTCATATCCAACTGGATATATGTGCCTAGATCTTTCCCCACCACATGATGCTTACAAAAGAGAAAAATAAAAAGGAAATAGAGGAGAACACTATTGAGTCTTGCATAAAAAGTAAATGCATGAAAGTAAAAGATAGGCCCTTTGCAGAGGGAAGCAGAGGTTGTCATGTGCTTTTTATTTTTGGATGCACAAGCCCTTAATGCAAAGGAACGTCATGTTATATTGCCCCTTGTGATAGCAACCTTTATTATGCAGTTCGTCGCTTTTATTTCTTTACCATCACAAGTTTGTACAACGCTTATTTCCCTTACAATAAAAGATCATACATATTTTAGGAGCAATTTTTATTGCTTTTTGCATCGATGACAACTTACTTGAAGGATCTTATTCAATCCATAGGTAGATATGGTGGACACTCATGAGAAGAAATTGGGTTTAAGGGTTTTGGATGCACAAGTAGTATCTCTACTTGGTGCGGATTTTTGGCTAGCAAAGATATTGGGCAAGCACCACATGTTGGAGGATCTATAACAATATAACTTCTATGTGAATATGAACAAACATAATTCATTACGTTGTCTTCCTTGTCAAACGTCAACACTTTGACATAAAATACTTAATGGGGGCTCACAATCATAAAAGATGTCCAAGATAGTATATTTGCATGTGAATCTTCTCTTCCCTAATTAAGTTTTTCATGAATTGCATCATTGACTAATGCAATGCTTGTCAACCTCCAATTAATTTTACCACTTATACTTTTCTTTATGTAATGTCATTACTCCCCATGGGACAAGCATATGAAGCATATAAATTTCAACTTTATAATATTCAATTATTTCACAATTTACTCATTGGATATAAGTGAAGCACAAGAGTAAATGACAAACTACTCCAAAAAGATATAAGTGAAAATCAAATGAGTAGCGAAACAAATAAGTAGCTATGTGAGGACTCTCTCTCATTTAAAAAAAATTCAGATCTTAAGTATTTTATTCAAACAGCAAATAAAACAAAATAAAATGACATTCCAAGGATAGCACATATATTCTGAAGAAGCAAAAACTTAGGCTCAACCAAAACTGACCGATAGTTGTTGAAGAAGAAAGGTGGGATGCCTACCGGGGCATCCCCATGCTTAGCTGCTTGAGACTTCTTGAAATATTAATTTGGGATGCCTTGGGAATCCCCAAGCTTGAGCTTTTGTGTCTCCTTAATTCCTCTCATGTCACGGTTTCTATAAATCTTAAAAACTTCATCCACACAAAACTCAACAAGAACTCGTGAGATAACTTAGTATAAATCAAGTCTAAACTTTAACATTCTATACTTTATAAAATCAAAAAAATTGTAATTAAACATTGCATACTAAATGCCTCTTCATATTTAATACTCCTATCCTCAAATAGAAACATTAAACAAGCAAACATATGCAAACAATGCAACTATAACAGCAATCTGCCAAAACAGAACAGTCTGTAATGAGTGAATAAGAATCCATACTTCCCTAACTCCAAAAATTCTGAAAAATTACCACGTGACAGAGAACTCATGCGTGCTTTCTGTGTAAATATTTCAGATTTTTATCATGTACTGACTATTCAGGAATATTCTGGACATAACAGAAAACTTTCTGTTTTCAAACAGCAACACATGAACTTGCAAACTGAGCATGGTAAAGGCTATAATTGGCATTTTATTGAACTAAAAGATACAAAACATGATTATTGATCTGAGCAACTACCATACTTCTGGAACTCTAAAAATTCTGAAAAATTAGGACAACGTAAAAAATTTGTAAACCAATTCCCTGTAAATAAATCCGAATTTTTTGACGCTCCAGTAAAATTTGGGAAATTAAACACTCGAGGCAAAAAATTCTGTTTTTGCACAGAATTGAATCAACAAGTATCCACACTATCCCAAAGGTTTTACTTGGCACTTTATTGAAAGAAAACATATAAAGCAATAATACTACAGTAGCTTAATCATGTGAATACACTAAAACAGAAAGGATACATATTGGGTTGCCTCCCAACAAGCGCTTTTCTTTAAAGCCTTTTGGCTAGGCATGATGATTTCAATGATGCTCGCATAAAAGTAAAGAATTGAAACGCAAGGGGAGCATCATGAGAAATATATCAAACACATTTAAGCCTAACCCACTTCCTATGCACAGGGATTTTGTGAGCAAATAGTTTATGGGAGCAAGAATCAACTAGCATAGGAATGCAAAACAAGCATGACTTCAAAACTTTCAACACATAGAGAGGAAACTTGATATTATTAAAATATGTAGAAGCATATATTCTTCTCTCAAAATAATTTTCAGTAGCATCATGAAGAAATTCAACAATATATCCATCACACAAAGCATTCTTGTCATGATACATAAGCATAGAAATCTTACTACTCTCCACATAAGCAATTTTCTTCTCATTCAAAATAGTGGAATCATCACTAAATAAATTCATGGCCTCTCCAATTCCACTTTCATCAATATAATCATCATAAATAGGAGGCATGAAATCATCATAATAAATTTTCTCATCAAAACTTGGGGGAGTAAAAATATCATCATCGTAAAACATAGCATCCCCGAGCTTGTAGTTTTGCATATCATTAGCATCATGGATATTCAAAGAATTCATACTAGCAACATTGCAATCATGCTCATCATTCAAATATTTTATACCAAACATTTTATTGAATTCTTCTTCTATCAATTGAGCACAATTTTCCTTTCCATCATTTTCACGAAAGACATGCTAAAGACGAATAATATGAGGTAACCTCAATTCCATATTTTTGTATTTTTATTTTATAAGCCAAACTAGTGATAAACAAGAAACTAAAGGATTCGATTGCAAGATCTAAAGATATACCTTCAAGCACTCACCTCCCTGGCAACGGCGCCATAAAAGAGCTTGATGTCTACTACACAACTTGTTCTTGTAGACTCGTGTTGGGCCTCCAATCGCAGAGGTTTGTAGGACAGTAGCAATTTTCCCTCAAGTGGATTACCTAAGGTTTATCAATCCGTGGGAGGAGTAGGTTGAAGATGGTATCTCTCAAGCAACCCTGCAACCAAATACAAGAAATCTCTTGTGTCCCCAACACACCCAATACAATGGTAAATTGTATAGGTGCACTAGTTCGGCGAAGAGTTGATGATAAAAGTGTAGTATGGATAGTAGATATAGGTTTTTGTAATCTGAAAATATAAAAACAGCAAGGTAGCAAAAAGTAAACGGGCATAAAAACGGTATTGCAATGTTTAAAAACAAGGCCTAGGGTTCATACTTTCACTAGTGCGATCTCCCAACATTGTTGACATAGTTGAATCATATGTAAATCCCTCACGTGTGACAAAGAGTTCACTCCAAAGTCACAAATAGCGGAGAACAAACAAAGAAATTGTTGTAGGGTATGAAACCATCTCAAATTTATCCTTCCCGATCAATCTTATGAGCCATCCCCATTAATTGTCACGAACAGCCCTAGAGTTCGTACTAGAATAACACCTTAAGATACACATCAACCAAAACCCTAATGTCACCAAGGCACTCCAATGTCACCACGAGTACCCACGGGTTTGATTATACGATATGCATCACACAATCTCAGATTCATCTATTCAAACCAACACAAAGAACTTCAAAGAGTGCCCCAAAGTTTCTACCGGAAAGTCAAGACGAAAACGTGTGCCAACCCTTATGCATAAATCCCCAAGGTCACGGAACCCGCAAGTTGATTACCAAAACATACATCAAGTGACTCAAGTGAATATCCCATTGTCACCACAGATATCCATATGCAAGATATACATCAAGTGTTCTCAAATCCTTAAAGACTCAATCCGATAAGAAAACTTCAAAGGGAAAACTCAATTCATCACAAGAAGATAGAGAGGGGAAAACTCCATATGATTCATCTATATCAACAAAGCTCGCGATACATCAAGATCGTGCCATCTCAAGAACATGAGAGAGAGAGAGAGAGAGATGAAACACATAGCTACTGGTACAAACCCTCAGCCCCGAGGGTGAACTACTCCCTCCTCGTCATGGAGACCGCCGGGATGATGAAGATGGCCTTCGGTGATGCTTTCCCCCCTCCAGCAGGGTGCCGGAAAAGGGCTATAGATGGGATCTCTCTGGTACAGAGGCTTGCGGCAGCGTAAAAACTCATCTAGGTTAACTTTCGGGGGTTTCTGAATATATATGATTTTTCAGCGTTGGAATCACGCGAAACGGAGCCATGTGGGCCCCATGAGGTTCCAGGGCGTGCCTGGGGGGGTGGCGCGCCCTGTTGCCTCGTGGGCACTGGGTGACCCCCCTCCAGTGGGTCCTGGTGCCAATATTTTTTATTTTTCCAATAAAAAATCTCCAAAAAGTTTCAGCTCATTTGGAAAACTTTCATTTCTGCACAAAAAACAACACCACGGTAGTTTTGCTGAAAACAGTGTCAGTCCAGGTTAGTTCTAATCAAATCATACCAAATCCATATAGAATTGTTATAAATATGGCATGAATACTATATAAATTATAGATACGTTGGAGACGTATCAGCATCCCCAAGCTTAATTCCTACTCGTCCTCGAGTAGGTAAATGATAAAAGAAATAATTTATGAAGTGTGAATGCTAGCATAGTGCATAAGTTTGATCAATGATAATTTCAATCACTTTTCCTATCATCATAACAGCAACTTTCTCTCATAAAAGTCATCATGATAATGTAGCAATTAAAAATAGAAATTTTGATGTGGGACGCTACCTATCATAATTATCATATAATCTTTTCTTTTATAGCATCGACATTGGAGTTGAATGATTCGAAGGAAGATCATTATTATAGCAGCAATATTTATTATCATAAAACTTCTCATGAGAAAGTAACAATTCATCACAACAATTAAGTATAATGCATAAACTTTCTTGGAAACTAACAAACTATTCTAGTCAACAATGCAATTGCAATTCATCATATTTTCAGGAAGGGTCTCATGTAGGAGCTTTTAGAAAGTCCACATACTCAACCATCATTTAGTCTTCTATGATTGCTAACACTCATGACATATATATGGAGCAAAAGTTTCAGCCAGACACATAGAAAGATAGAGGCTTGTGATTTTGCCTCCCAACTTATTCACCTCAAGGGTGATGTCAACAATAATAACTCATGATCACTCATATCCAACTGGATATATGTGCCTAGATCTTTCCCCACCACATGATGCTTACAAAAGAGAAAAATAAAAAGGAAATAGAGGAGAACACTATTGACTCTTGCATAAAAAGTAAATGCATGAAAGTAAAAGATAGGCCCTTCGTAGAGGGAAGCAGAGGTTGTCATGTGCTTTTTATTTTTTGATGCACAAGCCCTTAATGCAAAGGAACGTCACGTTATATTGCCCCTTGTGATAGCAACCTTTATTATGCAGTCCGTCGCTTTTATTTCTTTACCATCACAAGTTTGTACAACGCTTATTTCCCTTACAATAAAAGATCATACATATTTTAGGAGCAATTTTTATTGCTTTTTGCATCGATGACAACTTACTTGAAGGATCTTATTCAATCCATAGGTAGATATGGTGGACACTCATGAGAAGAAATTGGGTTTAAGTGTTTTGGATGCACAAGTAGTATCTCTACTTGGTGAAGATTTTTGGCTAGCAAAGATATTGGGCAAGCACCACATGTTGGAGGATCTTTAACAATATAACTTCTACGTGAATATGAACAAACATAATTCATTACGTTGTCTTCCTTGTCAAACGTCAACACTTTGACATAAAATACTTAATGTGGGCTTGATATCATAAAAGATGTCCAAGATAGTATATTTGCATGTGAATCTTCTCTTCCCTAATTAAGTTTTTCATGAATTGCATCATTGACTAATGCTATGCTTGTTAACCTCCAATAAATTTTACCACTTATACTTTTCTTTATGTAATGTCATTACTCCCCATGGGACAAGCATATGAAGCATATAAATTTCAACTTTATGATATTCAATTATTTCACAATTTACTCATTGGATATAAGTGAAGCACAAGAGTAAATGACAAACTACTCCAAAAAGATATAAGTGAAGATCAAATGAGTAGCGAAACAATTAAGTAGCTATGTGAGTACTCTCTCTCATTTAAAAAACAATCAGATCTTAAGTATTTTATTCAAACAGCAAAGAAAACAAAATAAAATGACATTCCAAGGATAGCACATATCATCTGAAGAAGCAAAAACTTAGGCTCAACCAAAACTGACCGATAGTTGTTGAAGAAGAAAGGTGGGATGCCTACCGGGGCATCCCCAAGCTTAGCTGCTTGAGACTTCTTGAAATATTAATTTGGGATGCCTTGGGCATCCCCAAGCTTGAGATTTTGTGTCTCCTTAATTCCTCTCATGTCACGGTTTCTATAAATCTTAAAAACTTCATCCACACAAAACTCAACAAGAACTCGTGAGATAACTTAGTATAAATCAAGTCTAAACTTTAACATTCTATACTGTAGAAAATCACAAAAATTGTAATTAAACATTGCATACTAAATGCCTCTTCATATTTAATAATCCTATCCTCAAATAGAAACATTAAACAAGCAAACATATGCAAACAATGCAACTATAACAGCAATCTGCCAAAACAGAACAGTCTGTAATGAGTGAATAACAATCCATACTTCCCTAACTCCAAAAATTCTGAAAAATTACCACGTGACAGAGAACTCATGCATGCTTACTGCGTAAAAATTTCAGATTTTTATCATGTATTTACTATTCAGGAATATTCTGGACATAACAGAAAACTTTCTGTTTTCAAACAGCAACACATGAACTTGCAAACTGAGCATGGTAAAGGCTATAATTGACATTTTATTGAACTAAAAGATACAAAACATGATTACTGATCTGAGCAACTACCATACTTATGGAACTCTAAAAATTCTGAAAAATTAGGACAACGTAAAAAATTTGTAAACCAATTCCCTGTAAAAAATTCAGAATTTTTTGACGCTCCAGTAAAATTTGGGAAATTAAACACTGGAGGCAAAAATTTCTGTTTTTGCACAGAATTGAATCAACAAGTATTCTTACTATCCCAAAGGTTTTACTTGGCACTTTATTGAAAGAAAACATATAAAACAAGATTACCACAGTATCTTAATCATGTGAATACACTAAAACAGAAAGGATACATATTGGGTTGCCTCCCAACAAGCGCTTTTCTTTAAAGCCTTTTAGCTAGGCATGATGATTTCAATGATGCTCGCATAAAAGTAAAGAATTGAAACGCATGGGGAGCATCATGAGAAATATATCAAACACATTTAAGCCTAACCCACTTCCTATGCACAGGGATTTTGTGAGCAAATAGTTTATGGGAGCAAGAATCAACTAGCATAGGAATGCAAAACAAGCATGACTTCAAAACTTTCAACACATAGAGAGGAAACTTGATATTATTAAAATATGTAGCAGCATATATTCCTCTCTCAAAATAATTTTCAGTAGCATCATGAAGAAATTCAACAATATATCCATCACACAAGGCATTCTTGTCATGATACATAAGCATAGAAATCTTACTACTCTCCACATAAGCAATTTTCTTCTCATTCAAAATAGTGGAATCATCACTAAATAAATTCATGACCTATCCAATTCCACTTTCATCAATATAATCATCATAAATAGGAGGCATGAAATCATCATAATAAATTTTCTCATCAAAACTTGGGGGAGTAAAAATATCATGTTCATAAAACATAGCATCCCCAAGCTTGTAGTTTTGCATATCATTAGCATCATGGATATTCAAAGAATTCATACTAGCAACATTGCAATCATGCTCATCATTCAAATATTTTATACCAAACATTTTATTGAATTCTTCTTCTATCAATTGAGCACAATTTTCCTTTCCATCATTTTCACGAAAGACATGATAAAGACGAATAATATGAGGTAACCTCAATTCCATTTTTTTGGAGTTTTCTTTTATAAGCCAAACTAGTGATAAACAAGAAACTAAAGGATTCGATTGCAAGATCTAAAGATATACCTTCAAGAACTCACCTCCCCAGCAACGGCGCCAGAAAAGAGCTTGATGTCTACTACACAACTTGTTCTTGTAGACTCGTGTTGGGCCTCCAAGCGCAGAGGTTTGTAGGACAGTAGAAATTTTCCCTCAAGTGGATGACCTAAGGTTTATCAATCTGTGGGAGGCGTAGGTTGAAGATGGTATCTCTCAAGCAACCCTGCAACCAAATACAATAAATCTCTTGTGTCCCCAACACACCCAATACAATGGTAAATTGTATAGGTGCACTAGTTCGGCGAAGAGTTGACGATAAAAGTGTAGTATGGATAGTAGATATAGGTTTTTGTAATCTGAAAATATAAAAATAGAAAGGTAGTAAAAAGTAAACGGGCATAAAAACGGTATTGCAATGCTTAAAAACAAGGCCTAGGGTTCATACTTTCACTAGTGCGATCTCCCAACATTGTTGACATAGTTGAATCATATGTAAATCCCTCACGTGCGACAAAGAGTTCACTCCAAAGTCACAAATAGCGGAGAACAAATGAAGAAATTGTTTTAGGGCACGAAACCACCTCAAATTTATCCTTCCCGATCAATCTTATGAGCCATCCCCATTAATTGTCACGAACAGCCCTAGAGTTCGTACTAGAATAACACCTTAAGATACACATCAACCAAAACCCTAATGTCACCTAGGCACTCGAATGTCACCACGAGTACCCACGGGTTTGATTATACGATATGCATCACACAATCTCAGATTCATCTATTCAAACCAACACAAAGAACTTCAAAGAGTGCCCCAAAGTTTATACCGGAAAGTCAAGACAAAAATGTGTGCCAACCCTTATGCATAAATCCCCAAGGTCACGGAACCCGCAAGTTGATCACCAAAACATACATCAAGTGACTCAAGTGAATATCCCATTGTCACCACAGATATCCATATGCAAGATATACATCAATTGTTCTCAAATCCTTAAAGACTCAATCCGATAAGAAAACTTCAAAGGGAAAACTCAATTCATCACAAGAAGATAGAGAGGGGAAAACTCCATATGATTCATCTATATCAACAAAGCTCGCGATACATCCAGATCGTGCCATCTCAAGAACACGAGAGAGAGAGAGATCAAACACATAGCTACTGGTACAAACCCTCAGCCCGAGGGTGAACTACTCCCTCATCATCATGGAGACTGCCGGGATGATGAAGATGGCCTCCGGTGATGCTTTCCCCCCTCCGGCAGGGTGCCGAAAAAGGGCTGTAGATGGGATCTCTCTCGTACAGAGGCTTGCGGCGGCGTAAAAACTCATGTAGGTTAACTTTCAGGGGTTTCTGAATATATATGATTTTTTAGCATTGGAATCACGCGAAACGGAGCCACGTGGGCCCCACGAGGTACCAGGGCGTGCCTGGGGGGTGGCGCGCCCTGGTGCCTCGTGGGCACTGGATGGCCCCCCTCCAGTGGGTCTTGGTGCCAATATTTTTTATTTGTTCAATAAAAAATCTCCAAAAAGTTTCAGCTCATTTGGAAAACTTTCATTTCTGCACAAAAAACAACACCACAGTAGTTCTGCTGAAAACAGCGTCAGTCCGGGTTAGTTCTAATCAAATCATACCAAAACCATATAGAATTGTTATAAATATGGCATGAATACTTAATAAATTATAGATACGTTGGAGACGTATCACCCGTGCACACGAGATAGGGCAAAAGTACTGGACACCCCGTGTCCACGGGTTCCCGGACACCGTGCGCACGGGCCTCGCACACTGTAGCACCCCATGCGCACTGGTGTGTACCGTGCACATGGGACCCCATGCGCACGGGGCCTACTTAGCCTGTGCGCACGGCCCCTCCCAACGAGCTGGCTGTGTGTGGCTGTTTTACCCCCACTTCGTCCCTTACCTCCCACCTACTATATATTCCGAGGATAGACCACTTGTTAGGGTTAGCAAATTGTATTGAGATATTCATAGAGGGCTTTGCTCATCTACCACTCCTCTTGGAGATCAAGACCTCCTAGAGAGAAGATCCCCTTGTGGACTCAAGACCCATTCTAGGGAAGGATCCCCATCATAGGATCATCAAGACCTCACCTCCTTTGGAGTGGGAAGAACCTTATCTTTGTGCTATTTCCCTTTGATTTTCTATGTATGCTTGTGGATCTATGTATGCTACTCTAGTGGATGTGTGATTTGGGTTTGTTTGAGTGATTTATCTCTTGTGTTCTTGTGAGTTCATCCCTCTTGCACTCCAAGTGTGAAAAGATCTTCACTTAGGGTCTCTACCCTACAACATCTTGGTATCATGAGCCACGTTGATTCACACCTTGGAGTCCCTACCACCCACTTTCTAGCCTGATTTTGCTTTGTTTTGTCCCAATTTCGAAAATCCCCACAAAAATAGCCATACCATTTTTTTTTGCTTTTGTTAGATCTTGTGAGATTTTGTTGATTTGGTCCACAAATTTTGTGTTTGGCAACTGGATCTACCCCTTTCCCACCATTCCCCATCTTTCCCACCACCAATTTCCCCGGAATTTTGCAATTTTGCCACGCATTTGGAGTTGTTCATCCGCAGCCGCTGACCCCGTGCGCACGGGCCCCTGCTACCCCGAGCACACGGAGCCCCGTGCACACGGGCCCAACTGATCCCGTGCCCACGGCCTCACCATAGATCTGTCACATCCTGCTTTACTCCAGTTTTGACACACACTTGCAACACTTTTGTCTTCCGCACTGACACACGTGTTTCTTTGAGATTTTGAGTTGTGGTTGCCGTGTCCTAAGGTGTTTCGGCTACTGAGGGTGTCCCGGATTAGGGGGTACTCAGGCTGCCATCCTATCTCTCATAGGCCGGATTGGTGGGCCGCTCTCTGCACGTCGATGGAAGGCTGGATTGTGGACGACCCCGTGTGTCAGAAGGAAACCTCTGAAGTCTTGGTGTCTCCTCTAAGGAATAGATAGCATAACCGGCATGCTTATCCCTGATGGTAACCGACCATGTGTAACCCTAGGACCCCCTGGTGTCTATATAAACCAGGAGGTTTAGTCCGTAGGGGGATATATCCATTACCTAGGGTTTAGCCCAGTCGATCTCAAGGTAGATCAACTCTGTAACCTTCATACAATCACATCAATACAATCAAGCAGGACGTAGGGTTTTACCTCCTTGAGAGGGCCCGAACCTGGGTAAATTGCTGTCTCTACGTTCCCTGTTACCATCGACTCCTTGACCCATAGTTCAGATCCCCTACCCAAGATCTGCTGGTTTTGGTACCGATATTGGTGCTTTCATTGAGAGCTCCGCCGTGGGTCATCAAGGATCAATGGCTCGCTTAATCATCATCAGCAGCGCTAGCCGCAGTGACACCTTTGTTCCCAGCCAGCTCTTCGCGTTCGGAAGCATCGTGCTACACGCCGATCAGGCCGGTCACCTGGGCCGGGTCGACAGCTTCACCCCCGACCAGGAGATCAGATTCGGAAACTTAGAGTTCGTCGCCGACTCCCGGGGAGATCTTATTCTCACGGGGTCCTCAACTTCGCCTGACGGACCCATGAATCCCGAAGCACTGACTTCGAGTACGGCCAACCCCACTATCGAGATGGCCGCCGCTGCAGATCCAACCTTGAGCTCGGATCTAATCTCCGCGCTCGGTTGCCGAATATCAGCCTCGGCCAAACATAACTTTGGGGCAAATTCTGACACCCCCATCACGGCCAAACTATGGGTTGACCCCGCAACTTACCCGAACCTAGAACCAACAGATCTCTCATCATTAAATGGGATACTAGATCGGATACAGGCTCTGGGAATCGCCGATGGCCAGTCCTCGGTGTATGATCAGATCGGGCTTAAAACTGACAACAGGAAAATTTACGCCCCCGCCACTACTCACTTGGTCGCCACTATCGAAGGCCCCTCAGAGGGCTCACCCGTTGCCTCAGAACTAAAAACGCATGAGGTGCAAGTTTCCGACTAGCAGGCTTCGCCTTCCAGCTCGGCACCCGAATACAGCTTTGGAGAGGGTGTAGAGCTGAAGTCTGGTTCAACGTGCAAGTCTCGATCCACGCACCCACGCTCGGACAATTATCCAGAGCTCGGCACACCAGATTCCATGACAATCCAGGATGCGGCCCCCAAAACTCCGGACTCGCACTCCGCTGGGATCAAGTTTTTTATCCCACCCACCCCCTACATTGAGTATTGTCCAGATAACTCAGGGCGGCCCGACATATGGGACCTCATGTACGTTAAGCAGCAGCCCGGAGAGACAGTCCGGCACTTTTGGGCCAGATTCCTTATCGCCAAAAATAAGATGACGAACGGCTGCGACAAGCACATTCTAGAGATCTTCCAATAGAACTGTGGAGACGAGGGCGTCTTAAACGCCCTCGCCTGCCGCCACATCCAAAATTTCTCTGACTTAACGGATCTGGTGTCCAAATATTGCGCCATGGAGTACACTTGGCGGACTCAGCTCAAACAAATGGAGTCAATCCGCACAGAGGAACTAAACCGAGCTTGGGCGAAACGCGCACTCCCTCGCCGAACATGCCCATACGAGCCGTCTGAGAAAAAGATGAAACCCCTGACAAGATACAGAACGGTCCTTGACGGAATACTGGATAAACCATGCCCCATACACTCCACAAACCCAACCCACAGCCTTCGAGCTTGCTGGGTGGTCAGGCAGGTCACCAAGAGCGGCGAGGTCATCCTCGGAGGCCCGTACTCAAATAAAAGTCTAGTAATGCCCCTTGATGATGATGCCGAAATCTTAACAATCTACGAGACTTACTCTTCGAAGAATCAGAGGAAGAGAGCCCTTCAAGAGCTCGCTCAAATCCACCACATGGCAGAAACAGACTCATGGATAGACACACCCATCACTTTTAGTGAACAAGACTAGCCGAGGTCCTGCCCTACTCGAGCCGCTGCCGCCCTTGTCCTTGATCCCATAGTGGATGGATTCCGACTTCAAAAGGTGTTAATGGACGGCGGTAGCAGGCTAAACCTCATTTACGAGGACACCTTGGACAAAATGCAGTTCGACAGATCCCGCATCGAGCAAAGTCACACTACCTTTCGAGGGATCATCCCCGGAAAGGAGGCACGTTCTAGTGGCCGCGTGACTCTTGATGTGGTCTTCGGAACTCCCGAGAACTACCGATCCAAAGAACTGCTTTTCCACATCGTGCCCTTCCGCAGCGGCTATCATGCTTTACTAGGGCGCGATGCCTTCGCACGATTCCATGCTGTACCACATTATGGGTACATGAAGCTTAAAATGCCAGGGCCAAACGGCGTAATCATGGTAATAAGTGATCCGGATAGAGCCCTGCGAGCCGAGAATAAAACGGCATCGCTCGCCCTCGAAGCATTGTCCGAAGCCCTCGCAGCCGAAGAGTTAACCGCGCTCCGCTCAACGGTGGACAAGGACGACGTCATCCTTGACAAAAGGCAAAAATCCACGTCCTTTAAACCAGCGGATGAAATCGTCAAATTCCAAGTACACCCAACAGATCCCAACAAGACGGCGTCCATTGGAGCTCAGCTGGACCCCACAGTCAATGAAGAATTGTGCCAATTTCTGCGTGCAAACTGGGATATCTTTGCCTGGCACCCATCAGACATGCCAGGGATCCTGCGCAGATTAGCCGAGCACAGCCTGAATATAATCAAAGGTTTCAAGCCAGTTAAACAGACTCTTAGTTTGTTTTCCGAACCCAAGCATCAAGCCATGGGTGAGGAACTGGCCAAGTTGCTCAAAGCCGGATTCATCCGAGACATCAAACATCCCGAGTGGTTAGCCAACTTAGTCATGGTACCCAAGAAAGATAAGTCCTGGCGGTTGTGCTTCAACTTCAAGGATCTAAACAAAGCCTGCCCCAAGGATCCTTTTCCCTTGCCCCGCATTGACCATATCATCGACGCCACCGCCGGACACGACTCACTGTGTTTCCTCGACGCCTACTCCAGATACCATCAAATCAAAATGAATGAGTCTGACCAAGCGGCCACAACATTCATCACCCCTTATGGACCTTTCTGTTTCAACACAATGCCCTTCGGATTAAAGAACGCAGGGGCTACATACCAACGCATGATTCAAACATGTTTGGAAAAACAAATTGGCAAAACGGTCGAAGCATACGTGGACGACGTGGTCGTTAAGACCAAACATGTCAGTCAGCTGGTGGACGATCTCCGACAAACCTTCGATAATCTTCGGATCTTCGATATACGGCTCAATTTGGAAAAGTGCATTTTCGGAGTGCCGGCCGGTAAGCTGCTCGGGTTCATCGTTTCCCATAGAGGAATAGAGGCCAACCCAGCGAAAATATGGGCATTGTCCGAGCTGGCGATCCCCACTGAACTAAAGCATGTCCAGAAACTGGATGGCTGCGTCGCAGCCTTGAGCCGCTTCATCTCACGCCTCGGAGAAAAAGCCTTACCGATCTATAAATTACTCAAACGGACAAAGAACTTCAACCGGACCAGCGAGGCAGCAGCAGCACTTGAGGAAATCAAAACTCTGTTGGCTAGCAACCCGATCTTGATAGCACCCAGCTCGGGTGAGCCAATGCTGCTATATATCTCGGCCACGAATCAGGTGGTCAGTGCGGTTCTCGTCGTCGAACGAGAGACAGAGGGTCACAAGGTCCAGGTGTAGAAACATGTGTACTACGTATCCGAAGTGCTCACCCCATGTAAAATGAGGTACCCGCACTATCAGAAGATTGCCTACGCAGTTTTCATGGCATCCCGCAAGCTCCGCCACTATTTTCAAGAGTGCTCGGTCATGGTTGCATCTGAAGTACCATTGAATGACATAATCAACAATCGAGATGCCACCGGTCGCATAGCCAAGTGGGCTATAGAACTCCTCCCCTTCGAAATCATATATCGACCCCGCCGAGCTATTAAATCTTAGGTTTTGGCTGATTTCGTTGCTGAATGGACGGAAGCCGAACTTCGATGGCTCCAAAATGCTCGCAGGACTGGGGGCTGGAGTGGTCCTCACATCCCCCACTAGCGATAATATTTGGTACATACTCCAGATCATGTACACCGATTCCAACAACGCAGCCGAATACGAGGCTCTGCTGCATGGACTTGGGATTGCGGTGTCAATGGGCATACAGCGGCTCGAGGTACGGGGAGATTCTAACCTCGTCATCTCTCAAGTCAATGGTGAATTCGATCAAAAAACCCAAAAATGACAGCATATTGCAACGCCGTCCTGAAAACCTCCACCCGCTTTGAAGTACTGGAGTTCCACCATATACCTCGTGACAGCAATCAAGCTGCGGATATCCTTGCTCGAATGGGCGCTAAGCGCGACCGCGTCCCCGAGAACACCTTTTTGGAACGACTCTTCAAGCCGTCCGTGGTGTGGCAGGAGGACGCCCAGGGCTCGAAAACCAATACCTCAGGAGAGCTCATCCCTCCTCCTATTGAACCAGATAATGGAATTATAAGGGGCTCGGCCATCGAGATGACATCTTCGGCTCACGAAGTCATGGCGATAATTGCGCCATGGACCGAGCCCTTCCTCGCCTACCTTCTCCGCCAAGAACTACCGGCTGACCAGACTGAGGGAAGGCGTATCATTCGATGATCTAAAGCCTATAAAGTCCATGAGGGAGAGCTCTATAAGAAAAGCACTACTGGCGTCCTCCAGAGATGTATATCCGAAGATGAGGGAAGGCAGCTCCTGGCCGAGATTCACGCTGGCATAGGCGGTCACCACGCGGCAGCTCGGGCCCTGGTCAGCAAGGCTTTCCGAGCAGGGTTCTTCTAGCCCACTGCCCGAACAGACGCCCAAACATTGGTCCAACATTGCGTTGGATGCCAGCTCTTAGCAAATCAGAGTCATATGCCCCCCACGGCTCTTTGGACGATCCCAATTACTTGGCCTTTCATGGTCTGGGGGCTGGACATGGTCGTACCACTTAAAGGGGGGACCAAGAACAAGAAATATCTACTCATCATGGTAGACAAATTCATTAAATGGATTGAGGCAAAGCCGGTTACTTTGGCCAAGTCTAAGCCGGTCATTGATTTTATATCCGGCATCGTACACTGTTATGGTGTTCCCCCATAGCATAATAACGGATAAAGGATCCAATTTTACTGTCCAGGAAGTCAAAGGCTGGTGCGCTAATTTAGGCATTAAGCTCGACTATGCCTCGGTATATCACCCACAGTCTAATGGACAGGTCGAGCGAGCTAATGGACTGATCTTGTGTGGCATCAAGCCCCGTTTGGTCCGATCTTTAAAAGAATCTGACTGCCATTGGGTCGAAGAGCTTGACTCCGTATTGTGGGGATTGCGCACCACTCCTAATCATTCCACGGGCTATACACCGTTCTTCATGGTGTATGGGGAAGAAGCCGTCCTCCCCTGCGACCTTATTCACGACGCCCCTCGGGTGCGTATGTATGAAGAAAAGGAGGCTGAGCTAGATCGGCAAGATGACCTGGACACCTTGGAGGGCAAGCGCGACATAGCTCGGGCTCATTCTGCTTTTTATCAGCAGCAGGCCATACGTTATCAGAGCAGGGAAGTATGGGCGAAGGCCTACAACGTCGGTGATCTAGTCCTGCACCTCCCGGAGAAGCAGAAGCATAAGCTGGCACCCAAATGGGAGGGGCCCTTCATAATCGACCAAGTGCTCGTGGGCGGAGCGTACCGCCTCCGTGATCCAATGGACGGCCGCCTCAAACCAAACCCATGGAATGCAGCTCGGCTGCGACGTTTCTACGGCTAGCTCCGCGAACTTACCTTGTTCGGTTTATCCTTTTTAGGATTTCTATTGTTTCTAGTCAATAGTCCATCCCGGGTTGTGTTCGGAAATGCCAAATTACGTTAAGTTCTTCTTCGGTAAACATCTTTGAATGTACCACACTCTGTTACCTGGGGGCTTCTTTTATGGAGCCCGTCATATTTTATTTATGCAATCATCCATCTTTTTCGAGTTTGCAAACCTTCCCGCGTCGTTTTGAAGCCACTATATGCATCAATTTGACTTAAGATTTTGCCAAGCTGGGTTGCCTCGCTCCTGTGTTTACCCCCTATGTTCCCGATCATTCGGCTAGGGAGTAAAGGGAGCACCTCTGCGATTGTTACATCCGGATTTCCCGGGTACGTACCTCAGACGGGTGAAGCCAAAAGCTAGCGTTCTTAAGAACATAATTGGTCGGCCACGAGGGAAGTGAAAATAATTGGTCACTAACACCAAATTTCTGAGGTATTTTCCCGAAGTAACCATCCCCACTTACCTTGGGTATTCGGTTATCCATCCACGGTTAAACATGGTAACCCTATGAAAGGGACCCATCGAGGACCTATTTTCGTCGGAAGATGTTTCTTATGTTATACAGTAATATAACATAACTCCCAGAGCATGTTTTTGTCTGTTCACACCAAATGGCCAGATTGCCTGGTT
Organism: Elymus sibiricus; assembly: GCA_039707655.1. Lineage (NCBI taxonomy): Eukaryota > Viridiplantae > Streptophyta > Magnoliopsida > Poales > Poaceae > Elymus > Elymus sibiricus. The sequence continues at coordinate 258,025,448 of CM077664.1, read as the reverse complement.
CTCCGAAGTATTTTTCCGATGTCCTCGGATCACATAGTAGGAAACACTCCTCGGCCCCTGGTCGAGGAGGTGGAAGCTGATGGCCGGTTAAGACAAACGTTTTTTGCATGGTTCGGAGATCATTCGATGTCAAGTACATAGATACATAGAATCAAACAATTAATCTTGCTCAAGACCATCTATTATGGTATCGAGAGCACAATCCACTTGGGACAATCGAGCTGCGGGCATAACCTGGTCATATACCAGATGTATGGGCACTTCCTGCCCATCGGGCCCTACCGGCCTGACCCTAGCTAATCGCTTCGGTTCCAACTTGGTGAAGCAGGTCTTGATCATTGCCCAAGCTTCCCGTGCTCCTTCCCGACAAGATGACATCTTCCACAACTCAAAGTGGCGCCGAGCTCCCTTGAATAGATTTGCCAGTTCGGCCATACTCTCCGGGACAGCCTCGCCAGGCCATAATGCCCTAAACATGCTCTTCATGGCTTTTCGGGCCCCTCATGCATAGTGGAGAGCTCCTTTAGTAGGTCTCGTCCAAAAGAGTTGACCTCCCCTTCGGGACGTCCAGTCAGCAGAACTGCGGCACGAGGTAGAGTTGTTCAAATTTCTGCTTACAATATGCGGTTCATGAACTGATCACGATAAGATCATACTTACCGAACATGCCCGCTTTGAGTCTCTGATTCTCCTCCTGGGATAGGGCCAGTTGAGCCTTCAAGCTCTGGATTTCTTGGGCTTGTCGTTCCTTTTCGACCTTCAGCTTATCCCTCTCTTCATGACTTCGGGAAAGCACCCAGTAGCCAGCTTCTTGTTGCGACTCCGCATACCTTTGAGCTTCCCTGGCGATTTCTAGATCCCTCTGCAGCTGATTTATCGACTTGGCTGCTATGGAATCATCTCTCATTAACAGAGGTGTTCCCTCAATGTTTTCTTAAATAACTTTGAGCTCGGCACTTACCATGTGCCTCTCTGGTGAATTTCTTCACCCCCTCTAGCTCGGCTTTCACAGATTCTAACTCTGTTTGTGCCAGCTTGAGGTCCTCGAACAGCTTTTTGTTTCGCTCCCGAACGGTCTACACAATAGCATGGCATCATGGATATTAGACCCTTAACTCGGCCGTCTCGCCCAAATTAAGGCTCGGGGGCTACTGGGTTAGATACTAGTTGTCAAAACTAATACTATACCTGCACATTCGTAGACATGAGCTTCACTGCGCCTTCAAGTCCCGTCTGAGCAGCGCCGAGGTACGTGTCTACCGAGCTAAGAGCATTGAACTCCTAATCAAAAAGTGCAGAGTGCTGAAGTGTTGCCTTACGCCGCCGATGATTCATCACACTTTCAACCTCGGAGTTAGTGACCGAGACGCCACCTGAGTCCTCGGGATGTTGGTCCTCGGCGTTGACCCCCGGAGTAACTCCGGCTACAGCTGGCGACCTCGGGTTTGAGCCACCCCTCGGTGCTTCTTCAACATCCCCAGCCAAGGGCGGTTCCACACATCGTCTACAGAAAACCATGGAGAAAATTATTGGCATATTCGGTGGATGTTGAAGCTGGAAGCTATGACGGTACGGCGAACGCTTTACCTCTTTGGGCGGGGCGCCGATGATGTAGCTCCCATTGGGGCTGCGTGTCTGGTCACCCCATGACTACTCGTTGTCGGGGCCACTGGTGCCACTCTTGTGGCTATTCGGCGCATCATGCGGCGGCCTTTGGGGGTAGGTGTCAGTGTATTCGGGCCTGCAGCGGCTGAGCATTTCTTTTGAGAGGAAGCCTGTTGGCCACTTACCGTGGAGGAGGGAAGCGCCCCAGGATGATCAGCCATCAGGGCCACCTTGGAGCCATCGAGGCTCTCCTAGTAGAAGACCCCCTCCTCGAATATGATTGATGTTTTGGGATCGTCGTGGAACCCGGGGTCATCATTGCGGGCATAGTTCTCCGGTTGAGGAGCAGGGCAGCTTACCATCTCGATCCATCACCTCCAACTCTATTCGAACAAGGCGAAGATCCAATTATGAAAATTCTGGAGTGATATCCGAACTATAAAGAGTGGTCGAACTCACCATTTCGATGGGTTCATACATTGAGAAGCCTTTCTTGAGCTTTAGCCGAGCAAACTCTTGCTCTTCCACCTTGAACAAATTGGCTAGTATGGCGGCTATCGCCGCCTGGTTGGTAGGCCCCTTCTGGGTGTACCGAGCTGCGTCATCCTCCCTGTTGTAGTTCCATAGCGGAGAGGCTGGACACATCGAGCAATAGCTATTGCCATCACATCAATGATGGTTAGTCCGTTATGGGCTAACCACCTCACTTGAGCGGTCAGCCGAGCTACCTCGGCACTTTCCTCTTGGGAAGCGCTCTTCGGGCACCAGTTGAACTGCTTCGTTGGAGAAGCCACGGAAAATTCCGATCGACCCCTTCGAACTGGATCAAATAAAGGGACGTCTTTGATATAAAACTATTCCGAAGTCCACTCTTCGGCATCCTTCTTCGGAGTCCCAACGGGGTATCCGGTGCCGGCGACACGCCATATTTCGGCTCCGCCGACCTCATAGATAACCCCTCCCCGAGTGCGGAGGACTAGGCAGAAGAATTTCCTCCACAACTCGAAGTGCGCCTCGCAACCCAGGAACATTTCGCATAAAGCGACGAAGCCCGAAATATGGAGGATCGATCCGGGGGTAAGGTGGTGGAGCTGAATCCCTTAGAACTCTAGTAAACCCCTCAAGAAGGGATGAATGGGAAAACCCAGGCCTCGCAGAACGAAGGGCATGAAGCAAACCCTCTCCTCCCCGTGAGGGGAGAGAAAATTCTCCGCGAGGGCCTTTTCGTCTATGGAAGTTAATCCGGGGCGGGTGGATGTGAGATCTGAAGCGGGCAGATACCCCTGCGCCTCAAGCCTACGTAGTCGCATGCAAGATACGGAGCAACCCGCCCAATCACCTTGATGGGGGCCATGAGGACGTGAGGAAGAGCCTGGGACATTCGCCATTGTTTGTTGACTATGGCTGTGAGAGGATGTGCAGAAAAATGGTTGGGGGTGGGGTGCGTTAACCTCCACACCCTTGGCCTATTAAAAGGGCATTGACTCCCCCAGAAAGAGGGGCATTTTTGTAAAAACCCATCGGGCCACTCACGTTCCATGGGTGCGCAGAAATCGAGGGTCGTCATTTAATTCTAAGCAAAGAAAAGTGGTATGGCGGGCCCCACGGGGCCTCGCTGGTTGGAGGGTACTTCGGTAACCGATCTATTGGTGGCCGAACTATTGTTAATTCGAATACAGGTAACAGGAGGAACTCGCCACCCAAGCCGAAGACTTTTGAAGCATGAAGCTACCGAAGACCGTATACCTCGGCATTGGAGGCTAGTTTGGGGCCTACTGAGGGTGTCCCGGATTAGGGGGTACTCAGGCCGCTGGCCTATCTCTCATTGGCCGGACTCGTTGGCTGCTCTCTGCACGTCGATGGAAGGCCGGATTGTGCACGACCCCGTGTGTCAGAAGGAAACCTCTGAAGTCTTGGCGTCTCCTCCAAGGAATAGATAGCGTAATCGGCATGCTTATCCCTGATGGTAACCGACCATGTGTAACCCTAGGACCCCCTGGTGTCTATATAAACCAGGAGGTTTAGTCCATAGGGGGATATATCCATTACCTAGGGTTTAGCCCAATCGATCTCGAGGTAGATCAGCTCTGTAACCTTCATAAAATCACATCAATACAATCAAGCAGGACATAGGGTTTTACCTCCTTGAGAGGGCCCGAACCTGGGCCATAGTTCGGATCCCCTACCCGAGATCTGCCGGTTTTGGTACCGACAACTACTTAGGGATGGTTCTACATCATCAACACCACAATTGATCATCGCCCCGACCTCGACTTTGACATCTACCACTTCATTTCATACCAACCATAACCAAGGACGGTAACCTCGACGACATCTTGTACTTACCCTTGCCATTGTATTGATAGCCTTGAGCCATTTTGCGTCACTTACCCATCAAGACTAGCAAGTTGAGAATTGCCGGGCCACGCATTTGTGCACCATAGTGATATGCCTACTCCGCATAGCTACATTTAGCGTGCATCTAGCTTGCTATCATCATCGTGCTCATAAGTCTCTCCCGTGCATATCTTACTTACTTGTCTTATATATCGGCTCTAGCATCAAGCATTTTGGCATAGTAAAAAAACAGAAAAAGCTTTTAAGCAAAAGAGAAGAAACAAAGAGCTTGTAAGCAATAGCATTGAGCCTTTTTGCATAGTACATCATATAGGACCATACATACATATCATACTTGGTATTGAAGACAAACACGTTACTCTCTTAGGTTGGTGCACAAGTGTATCTAGCCCATTTGAGCAATCGAGCTAGTGTCTCTCTAGCATCCATGCAACAAGAGCATTTTTCGTGGTTCCACATTTGGAGCTCATTCCTTGGTTGTGCGGATCACATTCATCTTCGTGTGTGTGTTTCCAAGTGTTCTACTAGGGTGTTGATCTATTTGTCTTACATGCAATTTATGAATCTTCTCAACATTTTCGATATCTTAACTAATACTTGCTTGAATTTTGCGCCACTCATCCTAACCAAGCTACTCCATAAGCCTTACTTTGTAGGTGTGAGAAACAAACCCGGTACCAATTCTACTATTGTTGCATTACATTGAGTGGTACTTGATACATCCTCAATCATTGGAAAAGGTAACTTTGGTATTGTTCTCTCATTTCCTACTCACCACCACTTGACTATGATGGATAGGCCAAGTACATCGGAGAGCCCACTCTTTGAAGAGCAAGAGGAGACGCATGACTACGTCACCAAGGGTCATCTCTTCGCCATTCAATGAGCGTTGCACCAAGAAAGTAAAGCTTTGGGAGATCACATTGAGCAACTCGCCACCGACTTGCGCCACTCCGAAACACGAACAAGGTACTACTTCGACGCCAAGCTTTCATCTCAAATGGAGGAATTGTGAGACATCATGGTCAACCGCGCCACTTCCAAGACTTCCTCTTCAAGACGACGTCACTCAAGTTGACACTCTTCGGATTCTTCTTCACGCTCAAGTCCATCTCGAGCACGTTCTCATCGGCGCAACAATCATGACGATCATCATGCTCCACAAAATCCATTCCATGGCAATGGGCTACAAGACCGACTTCGAGCATGAGAACGTCAAGCGCGTCAAGGCCAAGCACCATCATGTCCAAGACAAAATGACCAAGACGGCGACGCCATCTGGCAAGAACTCCTACGCCGAGAAGAACAAGCACTTGAAGCGCAACGTGCTCTCCAAAAAATACAAGGACGTGTGATGCGATGCATCCTACGATCATCCCCATGTACGCTACACCAACTCCCCAAGTACCAAGTGAACCCATGACAAGAGCACATGCTACTCAATCCAAGGTGACATCTCTCCTACTTGAGCTCCCCTTACATTCGGATGAGATATGGCCGCTACCTCAAGCATGGACACCGTGTGTGATCAGGTACATCGATCGACCCAAGGAAGGAGGAACGGCCAGTGTCAAGACTTGTGCAGAGTTTCTGCCAAGCCCGGAACTTCCAGCCACAGCCGGAACCTCCGGCCGCCGGACCTTCCGGCCAGCCCGAAACCTCCGGCCCTCGACAATCCAGGCAACGCCCGGACGCGCCAACTCTCTGTCCATCCCGGACCCCGCCCTGAACCTGACTGGACCCTCCGGCCCCCGGAACATCCGGCCCCCGAAAACCAGCCCAGCTCCCGCCGTGCCAACTCTCGGTTACCCCAGACCCTGCCCGAAACTTCTGGCCATCGGAACTTCTGGACCTGCCCGGAACCTCCGGCCTGCCTGCGCGCAGTGTATCTGGGCCGAGGCCCATGTACCCCTTCGCCCACCTAGACTATATATACTCTTCCCCTACCTACGTTTTAGGGTTAGCAAATATGATAGCTCATTAGTTGAGCTGTGCTCCTACCTCTACTCTTGAGAGAGAGAGACCACTCCCATGGAGTTCAAGACCTCCATGTGAGAAGATCCTCCGGGATATCCAAGACCTCGACTCCTCTCTGTATCGGGATGAACTAGCTACCAATTGTACCCTCTTGTGTTGGATTTGGACCTTTGTATCCCTTATGTGTATGTGGATTTAGCACATGTGTGATTGTTTCTTGTCTAATTGAGTGATTCCTCTTGTTTTCCCCTCTCGTGTTCTTCGTGTTCTTCGCGGGTTCCACTCCAATCGTGAAAGATCGACACCATTAGGGTTCCACGCTACATCATCTTGGTATCATGAGCCACGTTGATCATGAATTTGGAGTCTCCACCACCGTTTTCTAGCCTAATTTTGCTTTGTTTTGTGCCAATTTCGAAAATCCCCACCAAAAATAGCCATATCAATTTTTTTGTGATTTGTTGGTTGGATGATGTTTTGTTGATTTTGATCCATGGATTCGTTGTGTTTCAAGTGGATCTAGCCTTCCCCATCTTTTCCCCCATTTCCATCCACGAAATCTTCTCAATTTTACCCCGGGAAATCATGTTTTTCCACCCCCATTCTCAGATCTGGAATCTAGGGTTCGTCCCGGATGAAATTCCACGACCCCCGGAACTTCCGTCCTCACCCCGGAACTTCCGGGCTAAACCGAAAGTTTACCCCAAAATCTCCCAGTTTCCCCCACACGTCTCCCGCGACCCCCGGAACTTCCGGCAAACCCCCAGAACTTCCAGAGCCCGGAACTTCCGGCCCTAACCCCCGAACTTCCGGCCTAACCAGAAACTTTACCCGAAATTTCAGCATCGCCCTTCTTCACCATTTTCATCACAACTTTTCGCTCCGAACTCCGATTTGAGTGTTCTTCGGCTCGTTTTGAACCTATCGACGTGCCCAAGGTCCTCAACTTGGTTTCACCACCATTTGACTCAAGTAAATTTTTGGAACTTTGGCAAACTTGCTTAGGCCTCCACCATATCATCCACAATACCACCATAGCCTTCCGCAACCTAACCCATTTTGGTTCCCATAGCATTTGTGGTTGCTTGAGTAGTGATTCGAGTCTCCTAAGGTGTTTCGGCTACTTAGGGACGGTTAATACTTCATCCACCATAACTTCCGCATGCCCGCCCCACCATACTCTTCCGCCACCTTAACCCATTTTGACCGGGTTTCCACCAATACTTCCACAACCACCACTGGTAATCCGCTACCACCATTTGACATTTGTGTTTGAGATTTTGAGTTTGTGGTTTTTACGTTTCCTAAGGTGTTTCGGCTAATTAGGAACGGTTCGACATCAAGAACACCGCCACTCATTATCCCCACGAGGTCGTCATTGACATTGACCACTTCACCATTTTGACACCGCAACCGTAAGCAGGAACGGTAACCTCGACGACACCATTGTATATTCCCCTTGCCATTGCATTGTTAACCCCTAGCCCATTTTGCGTCACTTGCTTATCGAGACTAGCCATTGAGTATTGCCGGCAATGTTACTTGTGCACTTTAGTGATTATCGATCTGCCCTTCCATTGCATACATACCTCATCTTGGTATCATCATATCATCTCTTGTGTCACAAGATTGTTCCTGCATATACACACTTGCTATCTTGGTTTGAGCGTTCCGCATATTGGCCAAAACAAAGAAAAGAAGCTTTTAAGCAAAGAGAAAAACAAAGAGCTTTTAAGCAAGAGCCATAGCATCATACCACATTGCATATCAAATTACCATCATTGATCATCTTGGATCATCGTGTGAGAAACACCGGGAACCATACATACATAGCACACTTGGGATAGAAAGTCGATACGTTTTTTCTTTCCTAGGGTGTGCACAAGTGTCATATCCACCTATTGAGCAATCGTGCTAGCATCTCTCTTGAGTTGTGCGACACGAGCGTTTTCCGTGGATTCCACATTTTGTGCTCATTCCTTGGTTGCACGACCCCATTTATCTATCTGTGTGTGCATTTCCGTGTGCCATTCTTTGCTATTGGTCTACTTGTTTCACTTGCGACTTTGTGAATCTCTTTCAACATTATTGACTCATGCTAACAATTGCATTAAATTTTTGTGCCACTCTCCTCACCAAGCTCCACCAAAAGCTTTACTTGTGTAGGTGTGAGAATTGACAAGATCCGGTACCAAATGTGCTATTTCCATAATACCATATTGGGTGATCATTGATCCATCTTCAACATTGGAAAGGTACATTTGGTCTAGTTCTTCCCTTTCTTACACTCACATTTGTTCTAGTCTTGTGATGGATAGGCAAAGTACATCATCTCCGGTCTTCGATGACAACGATGGCGAGAACAACTACATCACCAAAACTCCCTGCTTCGGACAACAACGACAAATGCAAGGTGCACAACATGCCTTGCGAGAGCGCATCGACAACCTCGCCACCGACTTGCGTCAAACACTCGACGACAAGCTATCATCTCAAATGGAAGTGTTCTGAGACATGTTGTCCACCTACAAGTCTTCTTACCCTTCGTCATCTTCATGGCGGCGGCGAGCAAGTCGCACATCTTCGGAGCGCCCATCCGCCGCAAGCACAATCCGACCACGTCCTCACCTTCGTGACGACCATCGTCACATTCGACATCCACATCGTCATGAAGGGCAAGTATCCTACAAGCAACATGTGCGCGACGATGACGAACGCCATCGACTACAAGATCAAGCACGGCAACAACACCATCAAGATGAAGATGCTCGAGACGTGCAAACCTACAAGTCCCAACAAGCTCTACATCACGCTATGGCCAACCTTCATGAGCACAAGAGAAGACCGCGAGACAAGCACCACCAAGACGAAGCTACGGCTACCACCACCACTTCGGCATCTACGCCAAGTGTTATCAAGGAATCTTTGCCTTTGGACGTACGACATCTTCGCCTACTTCCCACGAGTACGCGTACATCGACATCATCAAGTCCAAGGCGACCACCTACAAGCGAGGGCGACACTTCCATCTTTGGAAGCCCCTCAAGGAAGATGGCTGAGCATGGGAACTTCCCTTTGGTCATGGAGATGAGCTACGAGGTGCCACATCATATGGGCCTCCTACAACAAGATGGCGACAAGATGGTCGAGCAAGGACCATTCCCATCGACCAAGGCAGCGAGCACGAACCTCTTCGACAACATGAAGATGATGCCCACATGGGACTCCTACTCGGACTCAAGTTACGCGACCGCAAGTGAGACCCTCTCTTTGGTCTCGGAGGAGAGCGATGATTTTCCACATCCTATGGCATTCATCTTTGGAGGCGTTATGGATGAGTAGGTTGACCATGGGACTACTCCCACAACTGAGGCAACGAACGAAGTTGAGTATGGAGACGCTTGCACCTACATCTCTCTGACACCCACATATGACGAGATGACCCAATGGCCATGTGAGGAGAGCCACCACCACATGAGTGAGATGAGTGACTCCACCATATGTGACATTGAGTGCATTTCCTCTGAGAGGATGAGAGTGACCACCACTAGCCCCACACATGAGTACATGCCGCATATCCTATGTGAGGTTGAGAGCCATCACCACCCTTTGAGTGATTCAACCAACCATATGAGTGAGCGCATCATAGCGGGAGTGAGTGAGCCACAACACTTAGTGAGTGAGGTAGTTGATAGGGCATGTGAGGCCACTATGATTTCTAACGACTTACCCTCTACTCCAAGTGTGTTTTCTTTGGTGCTAGATCTCCTACAAGACGAAGTGCCAATCCTTGACGAGTCCATACCTCCAATGGGCAATACGATGGCCATTGTGGACGATGATGCACCCCCGACATGGTTCCATCAAGATGACAATGTTGCTCACGCTTTGATTTTTGCCACCGCACCTACACCACATGAGTGGATCTCCAAAGGTAACATAGGTGATGGTGCTTCGCTTGTGCCGCTAGTGGACTATCCTTACAATGATTGCTTCCATGATGTTGATCACCCTATGGATTCACCACATGCTATGTCTTCTACATGCTTAGATATGCCACCCATTTATGATGAATATGATGATGAGCATGTCGAATTACCTAGTTGTGATGCTATGCTACATTGGATATCTTGTGCAAATTCTATTGGTCACGTCATGTTTGACAATCCATTAAACTTGTCATATGCTATGAGTGAGATTCCCCAAATTGCATCATTACAAGCTCATCATGGTAACTATGCATATCCAATTAAAATCAATCCCATTTGCACTAATGGCATAGATGACAACATCATGGTCATTGGAATTTGTTTCTCTTGCGATGATATTGCTATGCTTCCCTTGAAAAATTTGTGCAATTCATCTACTCTGCCATGCCATGATAATGATTGTAGATCGCATGATTCCATCCTTTGTGTGCACCATATGCATACCATTCATGACAATGCTTTAGATATTTCACGTGATGCATTACACCCCTAGAGTCTCCATTCTGCTTTACATAACACCAAACCAATCATGATGGATGACATGTTTCTATCTCATGCATCTCATTTATTTGAGCATTGGATATGTTGTGTTAACCAACACATGCACGTGCGCATCATAATGGATGATGTGTTCATATACCACGCACACACAATTTTCCCTTTGTCCTTCTTTTGTGTAGGTACTCACGACTACTTGTCAACTTCTCAATCCCATGAGTTGACAAAACGAGCTCTTGAGAGCAACGATGCTTTGGGATTGCTTGGAATGCTTACCCGACCATTCCCCTCGTGCAAGGACTACGCGCATTACTTTTACTTGGCTCTCACATGGCTATGGGCTATTTACCACTTGTCACCTTATGCTCATTTTACCGTGTTCACTTTGCATGATATGCCTCCTTCTATGCCTTTGCCATGCAACTGTGACCCTTGCTTGCATTTACTCATGATTCACCATTCTACTATTTCTATATGTACTGGCATGCTTGGTGGAGATCCTTGTTGCTATTGCCAATACAATGATACTACTTTGCTAATATCATTTTCTCATGCTCGTGATATGTCATGTGCATTATGTATGCCTATTATTTGCACACATGACATGATTTCTATGATGACCTCTAGTATATTGCATCTTTGCACTACTATCTTGCATAACGTGATCACTATGATTGCTTGCTTCGTTGCATCACCCATGATCCATTCTTGCTCGTTTCATTGGGTTGATGGCATATATGTTCATGCCTCTCACATGATTTATCTTGCTCATTGTCAATTGTCTCCATTAGTTACCTCTCTCATATTCATGTGTAGTGAGTGCAACCATGCTATGCTTATTGATCTTGGAGACTTAGACATCTTACTTGTGACGCATGCTTGTTTGAATGAGCTTAATGTCCTTGGTTGTACTCGCATCATATGCTTACTTACCATGCCACATTCTCTTGTCCCTTCTTATGATAAGAATGATGATGACTCTTGTTGGGTATCTTACCACATGAATGATTGGTTTTGCATTCATGCTAACCTCATTTGTTTTTCCGAGTGTTTGTCATGTTCTTTCATTTTGAAGGATACACAAGGCGGTGACATCATGAGACATATTGGTCATGCGAAGGCGTACACGATGCGCAACACCAACATTAGTGTGAAACTCATAAAGGTGAACTCCTTCCCTTTGAGCCACCCTCACATATACATACCGAATGGGCCACACTTTCATTCTTGTTTGCTCCTTGTTGTCTACATGATACATCTATTGGATGGAGGTCCGGCATTGGAGATGGGCCCTATGTACCTTCAAGTTGAGGAGTGCTCGGAAGTAGCGGTTGCACCACCGGACCATGACTCATGCCACGACATCAGGCAATGGTATGCCATGAAACTTTTGCCATATTGCACTAACACTTCCATATTTGTTGATGAGCATGCTAATTGGACACATCACAACCATGACAAATTTGCACCTTATGCATGGATTGACTTACATTATGATTGCCTTGTTGCATCTTGTATTCCCATGTCATCCATGATATATGAGCTTTTGCACTTTCTTAGCAAATTTGTTGTGATCTACCTTAATGGCATATTCATACATAATGATCACATTGTCCACCGTCAATTGCATGACATCATCATCATTTTGAACACCCCTTGCCATGTTCATGCTCTTGATAAACCATCACTTTATGACATCATTTTGCACAATGGTTGCATTAATAACTTTCACACCACCTTTGTGTGCGCACCAAATGAATTTGCTCCAATGAATGCTTTACATCTCATTCTATATCATTTTGTGAAGCATCATGTGCCTTGTCGGACGACCTCATGCCTACTTGACGGACACCTTGTGTGCGCTAACCATTGTATTTCCTAGTGTACCTTGTGTTTGCTCCTTTTGCATGTATACCTTTCCGGAGACACCCTGGAGTATTTGGATTGCGCCATGACTTCCACTCCGTCCAACTACAAGTCCGTCAATGACGACCGCTTCCATGGTGATGAGGTTTTTGATCCGAGGATGGAACTTTCCCAAGAGGGGGGAGATGATGCGGAGCATCCTACGATCATCCCCATGTACGCTACACCAACTCCCCAAGTACAAAGTGAACCCATGACAAGAGCACATGCTACTCAATCCGAGGTGACATCTCTCCTACTTGAGCTCCCCTTACATTCGGATGAGATATGGCCGCTACCTCAAGCACGGACACCGTGTGTGATCAGGTACATCGATCGACCCAAGGAAGGAGGAACGGCCAGTGTCAAGACTTGTGCAGAGTTTCTGCCAAGCCCGGAACTTCCGGCCACAGCCGGAACCTCCGGCCAGCCCAGAACCTCCGGCCCTCGACACTCCAGGCGACGCTCGGATGCGCCAACTCTCTGTCCAGCCCGGACCCCGCCCGAAACCTGACCGGACCGTCCGGCCCCTGGAACATTCGGCCTGCCCGGAACTTCCGGCCCCCGGAAACCAGCCCAGCTCCCGCCGTGCCAACTCTCGGGTTACCCCGGACCCTGCCCGGAACTTCCGGCCACCGGAACTTCCGGACCTGCCCAGAAGCTCCGGCCTGCCTGCGCGTAGTGTATCTGGGCCGAGGCCCATGTACCCCTTCGCCCACCTAGACTATATATACTCTTCCCCTACCTACATTTTAGGGTTAGCAAATATGATAGCTCATTGTTGAGTTGTGCTGCTACCTCTACTCTTGAGAGAGAGAGAGACCACTCCCATGGAGTTCAAGACCTCCATGTGAGAAGATCCTCTGGGATATCCAAGACCTCGACTCCTCTCCGGATCTGGATGAACTTACAACCGATTGTACCCTCTTGTGTTGGATTTGGACCTTTGTATCCCTTATGTGTATGTGGATTTAGCACATGTGTGATTGTTTCTTGTCTATTTGAGTGATTCCTCCTGTTTTCCCCTCTCGTGTTCTTCGTGTTCTTCGTGGGTTCTGCTCCAATCGTGAAAGATCGACACCATTAGGGTTCCACCCTACATCAACGTGTTTCCCGATGAGCTACCTCCCGGACTACCTCCACTTTGCAGAATCGAACACCGCATCGACCTCATCCCCGGCGCACCACTACCGAACAAGGCACCATACCGCGTTAACCCCGACAAGACCAAAGAAATCAAATGGCAAGTCCAACATCTCATGGCGAATGGGTATGTACGCGAGAGCTTGAGTCCATGTGCCGTTCCGGTAATTCTTGTGCCTAAAAAAGACGGTACCTATCGCATGTGTTCTGATTGCCATCCCATAAATGCTATCACCGTTAGATATCGCCATCCCATTCCACACCTAGATGACATGCTTGATGAACTTAGTGGAGCCACCATTTTCTCAAAAATTGATCTTAAAAGTGGCTACAATCAAATACGCATGCAAGAAGGTGATGAATTGAAAACTGCTTTCAAAACAAAATTTGGCTTGTACGAATGGTTAGTCATGCCTATGGGTTTATCAGAAGCTCCTAGCACTTTCATGCGTGTGATGCACTATGTTCTTCGCAAATACATTGGCATTTGTGTTGTGATCTATTTTGATGACATTCTTGTGTTTAGTGAAACTCTTGACGATCATGTTAAACACCTTCGAGACGTCTTGCATGTTATTAGAGACGAGAGACTTTATGCTAACATGGAAAAATGAACTTTTGGTGTTGATAAGCTTGTTTTCTTGGGCTTTGTTGTCTCTTCTAAGGGTGTTGAAGTTGATGAGTCTAAAATTGATGCTATTAAAACTTGGCCACAACCAACCAACTTGCAACAAGTGCATAGCTTCCTTGGTCTAGCCGGCTTTTACCGTCACTTTGTTAAGGACTTTAGCACTATTGCTTCACCATTACATGCTTTGAGTAAGAAGAACGCTCCTTTTGTTTGGGGACCTTCGCAAGATACCGCATTTCATGAGCTTAAGAATTTGCTTACACATGCTCCAATTCTTGCCTTGCCAAACTTTGAGAAAACATTTGAAGTGCATTGTGATGCTAGTGGTAATGGCATAGGTGGTGTTCTAATGCAAGAAAAGTGACCCATTGCATATTTTAGTGAAAAGCTTTCTGGTGCACAACTTAATTATCCCATGTATGACAAAGAGTTGTATGCTTTGGTGAGAGTCTTGCATGTTTGGGAGCATTATCTTCGACCTCGTGAATTTGTCATCCATACCGATCATGAAACGCTTAAGTACCTTTGAGGTCAAACAAAATTGAACAAACGGCATGCTAAATGGAGTGAATTTATTGAGTCCTTCCATTACATCATCAAATATATCAAGGGAAAGGAGAATGTTGTAGCGGACGCTCTTTCACGCAAGTGCATGATAGTTACTCAACTTGAATTGAATGTTATTGGCTTTGAGCACATTAAAGATTTATATGAGCATGATGATTCCTTTGCAACTCTGTATGCCAAATGTCTTGCTAACACTTATTGGGAGTGCTATTATATCAAGGATGGATACCTTATGCGTGCTAACAAACTTTGTGTTCCCAAGTCTTCTCTTCGTTTGTTACTTTCGCAAGAGGCTCACGGTGGTGGACTTATGGAACATTTCAGGAGCGACAAGACTTTTGCCACGCTATCCAACAAGTACTTTTGGCCCAAGATGTTTCGCGATGTCGCACGCTACACCAATCGATGGTCCACATGTCGCAAAGCTAAGTCCCAAGCTCAATCTCATGGTTTACATATGCCACTCCCTATACCATATCATCCATGGGAAGACATTAGTATGGATTTTGTGCTTGGCTTGCCTAGAACAAAAAATGGAAAAGAATCGCTCTTTGTAGTTGTTGACCATTTCTCTAAAATGGCACATTTTATTCCATGTCACAAGAACGATGATGCTTCACATGTTGCAAATTTGTTTTGTAGGGAAATCTTGCGACTTCATGGAATTCCCAAGACGATTGTATCGGACCGTGACGTCAAGTTCCTTAGCTACTTTTGGAAAACACTATGCGGCAAATTCGGGATCAAGCTCCTATTCACGTCGGCCTATCACCCACAAACCGACGGGCAAACGGAAATCACCAACCGCGCGCTCTCTACACTACTTCGCATGTTGATCAAGAAGAACCTCAAGGAATGGGAAGAATGCCTCCTGATCGCCGAGTACGCCTACAATCGAGCAAGACACTCTACCACCAGCAAGTCTCCATTTGAAGCGGTCCATGGCTTCAACCCTTTGTCGCCATTGGACATCCTACCGCTACCACTACAAGAGCGAGCGAACTTGGACGCAAGCGAAAGAGCAACATATATCAAGAAGGTGCATGAAGACACATGGCTCATGACAGAACGCCAAGTACAACGACTCGCCAACAAGCTCAACACAACCAAACATCCCATGGTGTTCAACCCCGGTGATCTCGTGTGGCTACATCTTTGCAAAGACCGCTTCCCCAACGAGCGCAAGTCAAAACTTCTATCTCGAGCCGATGGGCAATTCAAGGTGCTAGCACGCATCAACGACAATGCATACAAGATCAACATCCCACGTGACAAGTACAACGTGAGTGACACCTTCAACGTCAAGGATCTATCCCCCTACCATGGTGATGAAGATATTGATCCGAGGGCGGATCATTCCCAGGGGGGAGATGATGCGGAGCATCCTTCGATCATCCCCATGGATACCTCACCAACTCACCAAGCACCAAGTGGACCTATGACAAGAGCTCATGCACGTGCCATCGAGAATGAGGTGAACTCACTCCTTTTCGACTTTCACATGGATATGGATGGAACTTGGATGCTACCTCACAAAGGAACTCTATGTATCATTAGGTATGATGGAGTCGACCGTCAAGAGGCTAAGGACCATCACCAAGGCCAAGAGGAACCACGACAAGGCCACGAGGATGACGGAGGAAGAAAACCTGAGCAGGACAGCACATCCCTGGAGACCCCGTGCGCACGGCCTCCCAAGACCCCGTGCACACGGGATTGGGCAAAACTACTGGACACCCCGTGTCCACGGGCTCTCGGACCCCGTGCGCACGGGCCTCGCACGCTGTAGCACCCCGTGCGCACGGGGGTGTACCGTGCACACGGGGCCTACTTAGCCCGTGCGCACGGCCCCTCCCAGCGAGCTGGCTGTGTGTGGCTGTTTTACCCCCACTTCGTCCCTTACCTCCGACCTACTATATATTCTTAGGATAGACCATTTGTTAGGGTTAGCAAAGTGTATTGAGATATTCATAGAGGGATTTGCTCATCTACCACTCCTCTTGGAGATCAAGACCTCCTACAGAGAAGATCCCCTTATGGATTCAAGACCCCTTCTAGGGAAGGATCCCCATCATAGGATCATCAAGACCTCACCTCCTTTGGAGTGGGAAGAACCTTATCTTTTTGCTATTTCCCTTTGATTGTTTATGTATGCTTGTGGATCTATGTATGCTACTCTAGTGGATGTGTGATTTGGGTTTGTTTGAGTGATTTCTCTCTTGTGTTCTTGTGAGTTCATCCCTCTTGCACTCCAATTGTGAAAAGATCTTCACTTAGGGTCTCTACCCTACAACACATACCCAGTGGCATCAGTGTCGGTCTCGGGGTCTACCGGAGAAGAAACAATAAATACAAAGCAAACAAATGCATCACATTGCATGACATGGCAATATGCTATACTGAGAGTGACCTAATGTGGTGCTAAGTGTTACAGACGGAGTGGGAAAATATCTAGGAATATTTTCCCCTCTTTAGGCAATTATCGAATAGGCGATCCGGAGGGTAAGGTTCCATGTTTGCAGTGTTAGAGGCATGTGACAGGTATGTGGATGGCATATTTGGATTCGTCTTATTTTTCTGATCATTTTTCATATAAAAAACATTTTCATCTGAGCTACAGTTTATTTTATATGAATTTCCAAAGTTTTAAAGGGTTTTCTGAATATTCTGGAATTAATATTAATTTCGAATCAAAAAGTGGAATTGCTATGTGCACACTGGAATGTATATCGCATAAAGGCTATGTGTATGACAGTGGGGCCCAGTGGCAGAGTTGACCCAGTCAAAATGTTGACTAGTCAAGGATGAACAGTGCATGTGGGTCCCAATTGTCACTGACTTAGCTATTTTTAATTTAATTTAACCTTTTAAATTATCAGTACGGTCCACATGACAGTAGCACATTAGACTAACTAACTAATTAAATTAACCTAATCTAATATACACAGGGCCGGCTAGAGGCACTGCCGGCTGGCTGGGCTCGCACGCGCTTGTGCGCACGGGCACGCGGCGGCCATAGCCAGGAGCAGCTCGAGGCGGTAGCGGCGACCAGAGGCGGGCGCGGCCGGGTGAAGGCAGCCTCGACCAGGAGTGGTGGGGCGCATGCAGGCGGCGAGCTGCCAACATGGGCGGCTAAGCAGGCGCGGGCAATCGCGGGCAGCAACAGCGGCAGTAGCGACAACACGATAGCAGCAGTGGTAGCGAGCAGCAAGCAGCAGCTTAGCAGGGGCAGCAATAGCGGCAGCTTAACAGCAGCAGCTAGCAAAGCAACTAGGAGTAGCGGCAGCAGTGCTAGCAAGTAGCGGTGGCGGCGCAAGAGCAGTAGCAGCGCAAGAGTAGCACAGCAGCGGCATGGGCAGCAGCACAAGTAGTAGTAGCGGCAGCTAGCGAACAGCAACAGCAGATGGCAAGCAGCAGCTGCACAACGAAGCAAAGCAGCAGCTGCACGCATGTACGCGTATGTGGGAGTTCAAGCACGACGGTGACGGCGGCCTACTTCATCCAAATCGAAGGGGAAAAAGGAGGATCCGAGGGAGGAGCTCACCGTGAGCTCGGAGGTGTGGTCGGGGAGGCCGGAGGTGGACCGGAGCCGTGGCAAACGACACCGGATGCCGGCGATATACGCGACAAAGATGTGCTCGATGCCGTGCGTACAGCGCGGCCCGGCTTGATTCAACGGTCGTAGACGAAGGAGACGAGGATGGGGAGGCTCCTGGACATCTTCTCATGGCGCGGGGAGGGCAGTGGCCATGGGATCGACGAGGATGCGGCGACGGCGGCTCGACGGTGCCTTGAGGGGAAGAAGGCAGCGCAGGGATGAAGAACAGAGAGGGCTAGGGTTGTCCCTGGTGTTTGGGTGATCTTATCCAACCCCCGGGTGCACCGGATGGTCGATAGTTGCACCATCCACGCATGGACGGGCGGCCAGAGGCCACGCCATGGCGCTCTCTCCTTCTCTGGCGAGAGAAAGGAGAAAGGCCGGCCAGATGGGCTCGGCCTGGAACAGGGGAAGTGAGGGGCCACATGCATAGGGGATTTTCCCCATTTTATTTTCTGCCAAATTAAATAGCTACCGTTTTGTATTACTTTGGGCTAGTAAATGATTTTTGTTTATTATAAAACTTGGCACCTAATTCATGCACAACATGGTGACGTTGCACAAAAAGTTTCAGAGCATTTGTAAATGTTTAAGCATTTATTTATTTGAAAAGGCCATTTTATTTACTGTTGGACCATTTATTAATTTCCTAGGAATTTATTTGTGAGTCAAATGAAGTGGGTTTCATCTTGACAATTATTTAGTGAATATTTGCAAAATTGTGAACTCTCTAGTTTTGTAATTTGAATAATTAATGATTTGACTTGTGTTAGGAATTTGAATTTGAAGGTGGATTATTTTCTAGATGCAATTCAATTAAGATGATCATGATGACATGGCAATTTAATTAGCTTAATGACAAGGTTAGGATCTGGGGATGTTACACATGTCCCATTCTGTCACTGGGATTGAGCACCGCAAGATTGAACCCATCACAAAGCACCTCTCCATTGCAAGATAAATCAATCTAGTAGGCCAAACCAAATTGAAAGATCAGAGAGAAATACAAAGCTATAATAATCATGCATAAAAGAGTTTAGAGAAGACTCCAATATTTCTCATGAATAATCTGATCATAAACACACAATTCGTCAGATCCCAACAAACACACCGCAAAACAAGATTACATCAGATAGAACTCCAAGAACATCGAGGAGAACATGGTATTGAAGATCAAAGAGAAAGATGAAGCCATCTAGCTACTAGCTATGGACCCATAGATCTGTGGTAAACAATTCACAGATCATCGGAAGGGCATCAAAGTTGATGAAGAAGCCCTCCGTGATCGATTCCCCCTTCGGCAAAGTACCGAAAAAGGCCTCCAGATGGGATCGCGGAAGAATAGAGGCTAGCAGCGGCAGAAAGGTTTTCTCTTCTATCTCTCTGGTATATTGGGAATATTTTGGAATTTATAGCGCTAGAATTAGGTCAGCGGGAGTCACGAGGGGCCCACAAGCCTGGGGGGCACGCCCTACCCCACTGGGCGCGCCCTCCAAGCTTGTCGCCTCCTCGTGGCTCTTCTGGTCTTCTCCCGATGTTTCGTAGGTCTCTTCTGGTCCAGAAAAAATTAATCCAAAGTTTTTTTTCTCGTTTGGACACTTTTTGATAATGATTTTCTGAAAAGGCAAAAACAAGCAGAAAACAGCAACTAGCACTAGGCACTGGGTTAATAGGTTAGTCCCAAAAAATGATATATAATTGCATATAAAACATCCAAGATTGATACTATAATAGCATGGAACAATAAAAAATTATAGATACGATGGAGACATATCAGATTGCTACCGTCAAGACTCAAGACTTGGTTGATAAAACGAAGAAGAAGATCTCAAGGTAGGTTATCGAGAAGTACTAACTTAGTACTGAAGATCAAGACTACACTTGTCGGCAAGCTACACACCGGCAAGGCAAAGGCCTGGAAAGCTCCATGCCGGCAAGCCCTCTCTGCCTCTCCACCGCTCCACCTCAGCGACCAGCTAGTCGGTTGTCAATTGGTGTCGAGTGGCGAGGTAGTTTGGTGAGGATTTTCGGGGCACGTGTCAGCACGAAACCGAAAGATCAACTTTAATGACACCCGTCATGAAGGTGTGTCAAGCTAATAGGAGGTAGCTGGGCGAGCGGTGCAGAAACCTTGCCGGAGCTCGTCGCCAGCATGACACCTAATGGTGCATTTAATGCCCTTGTCCTAATCCGGCAGAGTTAGGTATGATAGCACCGTTGCTATCATTTCACCATGTAATTACCTTTTTGCCATTGTGGTGACCCCTTAACCTATAAAAGGAGGCCCATGGCTACTGGTAGAAGGGTCGAGACTTTGCTCATTTACGCGTGTAGCTGCACTTCCCGCGCACCTTGCCAGCAAGCTACGCTCCTCTGTAACTCGAGCTCAAACACAATCAATCAACCAAAGCAGGAGTAGGGTTTTACGCCTCACGGCAGCCCGAACATGGGTAAACTGCTGTGTGTTCTTGCATCTGCTGAACTTTCTCTTTGTGCACGTTGATTCCGACAGCTGAACCGCAAAGGGATCATCTTGATCCCATAGATCGTCGTACGCCCAACACATGGCCTCCTGCGTGCCATAGGATCCATGGACCTCCTACGAAGCATATGATCCATGGGCCACACATGGGCCATACTACTTGATGTGGAGCATCCTTCGATCATCCCCATGGATACTTCACCACCTCACCAAGCACCAAGTGGACCTATGACAAGAGCTCGCGCACGTGCCATCGAGAACGAGGTGAACTCACTCCTTTACGACTTTCATATGGATATGGATGGAACTCGGATGCTACCTCACAAAGGAACCCTATGTATCATTAGGCATGATGGAGTCGACCACCAAAAAGCTAGGGAGCCTCGTCAAGTCCAGGAAGAAGAACAGGAGCACCACCAACAAGACGGAGTCAAGCAAAAGGAAGGACAGCTGCCCAGGCGACCCCGTGCCCACGGGCCTAATGGACCCCGTGCGCACGGGCTACCCAGAAAGTCTCTGGATACCCCGTGCGCACGGGACCCCTCGCTGTAGCTGCTGATAGCCCATGCGCACGGGCGTGTACCATGCCCACGGGACCTCCGTGCACACGGGCAGCACTTACCCCGTGCGCACGGGCCACCCAGTGAGGTGGCTGACTTTTGCCTGTTTTGCCCTCTCTTCGTCCCCTACCTCCCACCTACTATATATTCCGTACCCAAGACATTTGTTAGGGTTAGCAAAGTGTATTGAGATATTCATAGAGGGCTTTGATCATCTACCACTCCTCTTGGAGATCAAGACCTCCTAGAGAGAAGATCCCCTTGTGGATTCAAGACCCCTTCTAGGGAAGGATCCCCATCATAGGATCATCAAGACCTCACCTCCTTTGGAGTGGGAAGAACCTTATCTTTGTGCTATTTTCCTTTGATTGTCTATGTGTGCTTGTGGATCTATGTATGCTACTCTAGTGGATGTGTGATTTGGGTTTGTTTGAGTGATTTCTCTCTTGTGTTCTTGTGAGTTCATCCCTCTTACACTCCAAGTGTGAAAAGATCTTCACCTAGGGTCTCTACCCTACAACATCATGGTATCATGAGCCACGTTGATTCACATCTTGGAGTCCCTACCCCCCACTTTCTAGCCTGATTTTGCTTTGTTTTGTCCCAATTTCGAAAATCCCCACAAAAATTAGGCATCCCAATTTTTTTTGCATTTGTTGGATCTTGTGAGATTTTGTTGTTTTGGTCCACGAATTTCTTGTTTGGCAACTGGATCTACCCTTTTTCCACCTTCCCCCATCTTCCCCACAACCACTTTCCCTGCAATTTTGCATTTTTGCCATGAATCTGGAGCTGTTCATCCGCAGCCGCCGACCCCGTGTGCACGGGCCCCCGATACCCCGTGCACACGGAGCCCCGTGCACACGGGCCCAACTTACCCCGTGCGCATAGGCTAATCAGGGAGCTATTCCACTTCTTGTTTTAGTCCAGTTTTACCACACTTTTGCACCATTTTCATCTCCCACTCTACCATGCATGTTTCATTGAGATTTTGACTTGCGGTTGCCGTGTCCTAAGGTGTTTCGGCTACTTAGGGACGGTCCTCCATCAGCATCACTGCAATTTCATCATCGCCCCGGACTCGACATCGACATTGTCAACTTCATCATCATATGTCCTTACTTACAAATGAGAACCCCGATGGTAACCTCGACGACATCTTGTACTTAACCCTTGCCATTGCATTGATAGCCTTGAGCCGTTTGCGTCACTTACCCATCGAGACTAGCAAGTTGAGAATTGTCGGGCCACGTATTTTGTGCACCATAGTGATATGCCTACTCTGCATAGCTACATTTAGCGTGCATTCATCTTGCTCTCATCATCGTGCCATAAGTCTCTCCCGTGCATATCTTACTTGTCTTAGATATCGGCTCTAGCATCAAGCATTTTGGCATAGTAAAATAAAAGAAAAAGCTTTTAAGAAAAAGAGAAGAAACAAAGAGCTTGTAAGCAATAGCATTGAGCCTTTTTGCATAGTACATCATAGTACATGCATATCATAATTGGGATTGAAGACAAGCACGTTACTCTCTTAGGTTGGTGCACAAGCGTATCTCGCCCATTTGAGCAATCGAGCTAGTGTCTCTCTAGCATCCGTGCAACAAGAGCATTTTCCGTGGTTCCACATTTTGAGCTCATTCCTTGGTTGTGCGGATCCCATTCATCTCCGTGTGTGTGTTTCCAAGTGTTCTACTAGGGTGTTGATCTATTTGTCTTACTTGCCATTTGTGAATCTTCTCAACATTTTCGATATCTTGACTAACACTTGCTTGAATTTTGTGCCACTCATCCTAACCAAGCTACTCCATAAGCCTTACTTTGTAGGTGTGAGAAACAAACCCGGTACCAATTCTACTATTGTTGCATTACATTGAGTGATACTTGATACATCTTCAATCATCGGAAAAGGTAACTTTGGTATTGTTCTCTCATTTTCTACCCACCACCACTTGACTATGATGGATAGGCCAAGTACATGGGCAAACCCGCTCTTTGAAGAGCAAGAGGATACGCACGACTACGTCACCAAGGGTCATCTCTTCGGCGTCCAGCGAGCGCTACACCAAGAAAGTGAAGCTTTGGGAGATCGCATCGAGCAACTCGCCACCGACTTGCGCCACTCCGAAACACGAACAAGGGACTACTTCGACGCCAAGCTGTCATCTCAAATGGAGGAATTGCGTGACATCATGGCCAACCGTGCCCCTTCCACGACTTCCTCTTCAAGACGGCGACACTCAAGTCGACACTCTTCGGATTCTTCTTCACGCTCAAGTCCATCTCGTGCACGTCCTCCTCGGCGCAACACTCATGATGATCATCAAGCTCCACAAAATCCTTTCCATGGAAATGGATTACAAGACCGGCTTCGAACACGAGAACGTCAAGCACGCCAAGGCCAAGCACCATCACGTCCATGAAAAAATGACCAAGACGGCGACGCCCTCCGGCAAGAACTCCTACGCCCCGAAGAACAAGCACTTGAAGCGCAATGTGCTCTCCGAGAAGCAACTCATGTCGTGAACGAGCACAACCGCCGTGTGCGTGAACAAGAAGAAGCAATATGACATGAACAACAACAAGAAGAAGCTCACCTTGAGGAGCGCCAAGAAAGAAGAAATTGAGCTCGGATTCCACCTCCAAGACCACCGAATCAAGCAAATCGAGCGGAGCATGAGGATGACGATCCACCACCACGGCAAGAGCGACATCAACAATGAAGACATGATGAAGAACAACGTTTCGGCAAGCTCAAGTTCACAATGCCCAAGTTCCACGGTGGCAATGATCCTGAAGAATATCTCTCATGGGCATTGAAGGTCGACAAGATATTTCGCCTTCACAACTTCGACGAAGAAAAGAAGATCGCCATGGCATCTCTAGAGTTCCAAGTCTATGTTCTCATTTGGTGGGAGCAAGTGATCGCAAGACGTCAAGAAAAGGGCGAGCCACACATCGCGACTTGGAATCAAATGAAAGATGTCATGAGAGCTTGTTTTGTGCCTACACATTACAACTGCGACCTCTTCAAGAAACTCCAACTCCTCAAGCAAGGAACCAAGTCGATTGAAGAATACTATCAAGAAATGGAAGTTTCCATGATACGATCCAATGTCAAGGAAGATGATGAACAAACTATGGCACGTTTATTGAATGGCCTCAACCATCCCATCAAGAAAATAGAGGACTTCCAACCGTACTCCAACCTCCTCGAGCTAGTGCACCAAGCAACCAAGGCGGAGCGACAAGTGCAAGACGACTACAAGTACTCCAAGTACTCTTCCAAGACCTACGGTTCATACACTCAAGCTTCAATGACTACGGCAACTCCTTCCATGACTCCAGCTACACCAAGTACCGGCAACAAGTCAAGCTCCAAGGAACCTTTGACAGATTCGAGTTGCCATCCTACTACTACAAGCAACTCCAAGCAAAAGCCTTCATCACCGACACCTCCTACGGATGCCAACAAGACAAGTGACATCAAGTGCTTCACTTGCAAAGGCCGAGGCCACAAGTATTTTGAGTGTCCAACTCGACGCACAATGATCCTCAACGACGACGGCACCTATGACTCAATGAGCGAAGATGAAATGGAAGCCCTCGAGCATGTGGCTATGCACAGACAAGTGAATGAAGACGAAGATGCACAAATCTATTGCGAGAATGATGCGAGCCCCGCTCTTGTTGTCTCCAAGGTCTTGACACTTCAACAACATCAAGACGAGGACCAACGTTGCCACATCTTCCATACCAAAGCGGGTATCCAAGGACGTTCCGTCAAGGTCATCATCGACGGCGGAAGTTGCCACAATTTGGCAAGTGAAGAATTATGCTCCAAGATACAATTGGTCAAGAAGAAGCACCCTTGCCCCTACAAGGTCCAATGGCTTAGAGACTCTGGCACACCATCCAAGTATCCTTCAAGATCGGTGCCTACGAAGATACCTTGGAGTGTGATGTGGTTCCCATGTCCGTATGCCAAATCCTACTTGGGCGACCTTGGCAATTCGATCACGGCGTCATCCACAATGGATGGACCAACCACTATAGTTTCAGAGATGAAGGGCAAGGAATTCATTCTTCGACCAATGTCTCCAAGTAAAGTCATCACCGACAATCAAGCATAGAGCCATCGTGGAAAGACTAGTGAGAGAGTGAACCACCAAAAAGAGAGTGAGCACCACAAGCCAAAATTGAGTGACTCCACGATGAGCGACAAGAAAAATTTAGTTCTACTAGCCACCAAAAGAGATTTGAGAGATGTGAGTGAGTGCCCATCTAGTGTTGTTCACTTTGTGCTTTTATGCAAAGGTGAAGCTGAGCGGACTAATACTTCACAACATCTTCCTCTAGTGTTGTCTCATCTCTTGCAGCAATACAAGGACGTGTTTCCCGATGAGTTACCTCCTGGACTACCTCCTCTACGCGGAATCGAACCACATCGACCTCATCCCCGGCGCACCACTACCGAACAAGGCACCATACCGCGTCAACCCCGATAAGACCAAAGAAATCCAATGGCAAGTCCAACATCTCATGGAGAATGGGTATGTACGCAAGAGCTTGAGTCCATGTGCCGTTCCGGTAATTCTTGTGCCTAAGAAAGATGGTTCCTATCGCATGTGTTCTGATTGCCATCCCATAAATGCTATCACTGTTAGATATCGCCATCCCATTCCACGCCTAGATGACATGCTTGATGAAGTTAGTGGAGCCACAATTTTCTCTAAAATTGATCTTAAAAGTGGCTATTATCAAATTCACATGCAAGAGGGTGATGAATGGAAAACCGCTTTCAAAACCAAATTTGGCTTGTATGAATGGTTAGTCATGCCTATGGGAATTTTCACAAGCTCCTAGCACTTTTATGCGTGTGATGCATTATGTTCTCTGCAAATTAATTGGCATTTGTGTTGTGGTCTATTTTGATGACATCCTTGTATTTAGTGAAACTCTTGAGGATCATGTCAAGCACCTTAGGGACGTATTGCAAGTTCTTAGAGACGAGCGACTTTATGCTAACATGGAAAAATGCACTTTTGGTGATGATAAGCTTGTTTTCTTGGGCTTTGTTGTCTCTTCTAAGGGTGTTGAACTTGATGAGTCTAAAATTGATGCTATTACAACTTGGCCTCAACCAACCAACTTGCAACAAGTGCGTAGCTTCCTTGGTCTAGCCGGATTTTACCGTCGCTTCGTTAAGGACTTTAGCACTATTGCTTCACTATTACATGCTTTGAGTAAGAAGAACGCTCCTTTTGTTTGGGGACCTTCGCAAGATACCGCATTTCATGAGCTTAAGAATTTGCTTACACATGCTCCAATTCTTGCCTTGCCAAACTTTGAGAAAACATTTGAAGTGCATGGTGATGCTAGTGGTAATGGCATAGGTGGTGTTCTAATGCAAGAAAAGTGACCCATTGCATATTTTAGTGAAAAGCTTTCTGGTGCACAACTTAATTATCCCATGTATGACAAAGAGTTGTATGCTTTGGTGAGAGTCTTGCATGTTTGGGAGCATTATCTTCGACCTCGTGAATTTGTCATCCATACCGATCATGAAACGCTTAAGTACCTTTGAGGTCAAAAAAATTGAACAAATGGCATGCTAAATGGAGTGAATTTATTGAGTCCTTCCCTTACATCATCAAATATATCAAGGGAAAGGAGAATGTTGTAGCGGATGCTCTTTCACGCAAGTGCATGATAGTTACCCAACTTGAATTGAATGTTATTGGCTTTGAGCACATTAAAGATTTATATGAGCATGATGATTCATTTGCAACTCCTTATGCCAAATGTCTTGCTAACACTTATTGGGAGCAATATTATATCAAGGATGGATACCTTATGTGCACTAACAAACTTTGTGTTCCCAAGTCTTCTCTTCGTTTGTTGCTTTTGCAAGAGGCTCACGGCTGTGGACTTATGGGACATTTCGGTCGCGACAAGACTTTTGCGACGCTCTCCAACAAGTTCTTTTGGCCCAAGATGTTTCGTGATGTCGCACGCTACACCAATCGATGCTCAACATGTCGCAAAGCTAAGTCACAAGCTCAATCTCATGGGTTACATATGCCACTTCCTATAGCATATCATCCACGGGAAGACATTAGTATGGATTTTGTGCTTGGTTTGCCTCGAACAAGTAATGGAAAAGACTCGGTTTTTGTCGTTGTTGACCGTTTCTCTAAATGGCACATTTTATTCCATGTCAGAAGAATGACGATGCTTCACACGTTGCAAATTTGTTTTGTAGGGAAATCTTGCGACTTCATGGAATGCCCAAGACGATTGTCTCGGACCACGACGTCAAGTTCCTTAGCTACTTTTGGAAGACACTATGCGGCAAGCTCGGGATCAAGCTCCTATTCATGTCGGCTTATCACCCACAAACCGACGGGCAAACGGAAGTGACCAACCGCATGCTCTCTACACTACTTCGCGTGTTGATCAAGAAGAACCTCATGGATTGGGAGGAATGCCTACTGATCGCCGAGTATGCCTACAATCGAGCACGACACTCTACCACCGACAAGTCTCCCTTCGAAGTGGTCTATGGCTTCAACCCTTTGTCGCCATTGGACATTCAACCGCTACCACTACAATAGCGGGCGAACTTGGACGCAAGCGCATGAGCAACATACATCAAGAAGGTGCATGAAGACACAAGGCTCACAATCGAACGCCAAGTAAAACGACTCGCCAACAAGCCCAACGCAAACAAAAATCCCATGGTGTTCAACGAAGGTGATCTCGTGTGGCTACACCTTCGCAAGGATCGATTCCCCAATGAACGCAAGTCCAAGCTTCTACCTCGCGCCGATGGGCCATTCAAGGTGCTAGCACGCATCAACGACAATGCATACAAGATTGACCTCCCGAGAGACAAGTACAACGTGAGTGACACATTCAACGTCAAGGATCTATCCCCCGACCATGGTGATGAAGATATTGATCCGAGGGCGGATCTTTCCCAAGGGGGGGAGATGATGCGGAGCATCCTTCGATCATCCCCATGGATACTTCACCAACTCACCAAGCACCAAGTGGACCTATGACAAGAGCTCGCGCACGTGCCATCGAGAACGAGGTGAACTCACTCCTTTACGACTTTCATATGGATATGGATGGAACTTGGATGCTACCTCACAAAGGAACCCTATGTATCATTAGGCATGATGGAGTCGACCACCAAAAAGCTAGGGAGCCTCGTCAAGTCCAGGAAGAAGAACAGGAGCACCACCAAGAAGACGGAGTCAAGCAACAGGAAGGACAGCTGCCCAGGCGACCCCGTGCCCATGGGCCTAATGGACCCCGTGCGCACGGGCTACCCAGAAAGTCTCTGGATACCCCGTGCGCACGGGACCCCTCGCTGTAGCTGCTGATAGCCCATGCGCACGGGCGTGTACCATGCCCACGGGACCCCCATGCACACGGGCCCCACTTACCCCGTGCGCACGGGCCACCCAGCGAGGTGGCTGACTTTTGCCAGTTTTGCCCTCTCTTCGTCCCCTACCTCCCACCTACTATATATTCCGTACCCAAGACATTTGTTAGGGTTAGCAAAGCGTATGATCCATGGGCCACACATGGGCCATACTACTTGATGCGGAGCATCCTTCGATCATCCCCATGGATACTTCACCACCTCACCAAGCACCAAGTGGACCTATGACAAGAGCTCGCGCATGTGCCATCGAGAACGAGGTGAACTCACTCCTTTACGACTTTCCTATGGATATGGATGGAACTCGGATGCTACCTCACAAAGGAACCCTATGTATCATTAGGCATGATGGAGTCGACCACCAAGAAGCTAGGGAGACTCGTCAAGTCCAGGAAGAAGAACAGGAGCACCGCCATGAAGACGGAGTCAAGCAATGGGAAGAGGGACAGCTGCCCAGGCGACCCCGTGCCCATGGGCCTAATGGACCCCGTGCACACGGGCTACCCAGAAAGTCTCTGGATACCCCATGCGCACGGGCCCCAAAAGACCCTGTGCGCAAGGGACCCCTCACTATAGCTGCTGATAGCCTGTGTGCACGGGCGTGTACCGTGCCCATGGGACCCCCGTGCGCATGGGCCCCACTTACCCCGTGCGCACGGGCCACCCAGCGAGGTGGCTGACTTTTGCCTGTTTTGCCCTCTCTTCGTCCCCTACCTCCCACCTACTATATATTCCGTACCCAGGACATTTGTTAGGGTTAGCAGAGTGTATTGAGATATTCATAGAGGGCTTTGCTCATCTACCACTCCTCTTGGCGATCAAGACCTCCTAGAGAGAAGATCCCCTTGTGGATTCAAGACCCCTTCTAGGGAAGGATCCCCATCATAGGATCATCAAGACCTCACCTCCTTTGGAGTGAGAAGAACCTTATCTTTGTGCTATTTTCCTTTGATTGTCTATGTATGCTTGTGGATCTATGTATGCTACTCTAGTGGATGTGTGATTTGGGTTTGTTTGAGTGATTTCTCTCTTGTGTTCTTATGAGTTCATCCCTCTTACACTCCAAGTGTGAAAAGATCTCCACCTAGGGTCTCTACCCTACAACACTACTCATGGGCCAAAACTAGACCGCAATATGGGCCATAGACGGGCCAAAATTTGAACCATCCATTTATGGGCTCAGACCAAAGCGGGCAGTTAACAGGCTGGAAGACAATATAGGCTCAATACTATCGACATGCATAACGGGTCCTTAATGTGCTGGAATAGATGACGGGATGAAAACGGCCCATTGGGTTAATGGGCCACAAACGGGCCGATTGTATCCACGGGCTGAATTTGGCCCATTAGCAGAACATGCCAGTAACGGACCGTAAGTTATCGAGGGCCGAAAATGAGTCCAAAAATGTATGGGCCCTTAGAAGGCCGAAAGATAAAATAGGCCGAAAGCGACCCAATTGAATCATGGGCCGTTGATGGGTCCAAAGCATTTTACTGCTCATTATGGGCTAGAATCACCACGGGCCATTAAAGGGTCCGGAGATACAAAAGGCCTCATATGGGCCTAAAGATGACATGGCCATACATGGGCTGAAAGTGACAATGGGCTGGAATCATATTGCACGGCCCACATGACGGTACTAGGCTGAATTCAAAAAGGCCATAACGATTCATGAGTATGCGGGCCTTAAATGGGCTAGATGCGAACATACCATTAACAAGCTTTCCATGGGCCGACCCGCTAACTTTTGACCCAGTTAAACGGGCTGGCCTTTTTAACTTAAATGGGCCATTGCTGGGCCATTCCATGTGTCGACATTTTGTTGGCGCCTCCCGTCCATTGGACGGATGACAACTGTCGTAATGCCAAGCTGACACGTGGTTCTATTGGCGAATGAGAATTTGACACATGGAAAATCGCCATTGGTTCGGTCTGTTAACAGGTTATCGGATCCAAACTCGCACCCGATAGCTTAACGATGACCTGTTACGGTGGATGCCACGTGTCGGTTACCCTTGACGAAAACACTTCCATGATGCGACATTTATCATCATGGAAGTGGACACTTACATGATGATAATTTGAGTATTGTCATGGAACACTTCTACTACAACACATGTATGACTATCATGACTCTATCATAAAATTGTCACGGATGTACATACATGACAGAAAACGTGACCTACTATGACAAACATGTATCATCACGAAAGTGTTTTTTTGAAGTGAATGATGAAGGCACCTACGACTCCATGAGTGATTAAGAAATGGAAGCCTTGGACCATGTGGGCATACACCGACAAGTGAATGATGATGAAGATGTGCAAATCTTTTGCGACTATGATCCGAGCCCCGCTCTCGTTGTCTCTAAGATCTTGATACTTCAACAACAACAAGATGAAGACAAACATGTCATATCTTCCATACCAAAGTGGGCATCCAAGTACGTTCTGTCAAGGTGAACATCGACATTGGAAGGTGCAACAATTTGGCAAGACAAGATCTTTGTTCCATGCTACAATTGATCAAGCACAAGCACCCTCGCCCTTACAAGGTCCAATGGCTAAGCGACTCCGGCACCATTCAAGTAGAGCACACCGTTCAAGTGTCCTTCAAGATTGGAGCATATGAAGACACCTTGGAGTGCAATGTGGTTCCTATATGTCCATGTGCCTTCTCCTCTTAGGACGACCTTGGCAATTCGACCGTGGCGTCATCCACAACTGACAAACCAATCACTATAGCTTCAAGATGAAGGGCAAGGGGTATGTTCTTTGACCCATGTCACCAAGTCAAGTGATCACCTACAAGCAAGCTTTGAGTCATCATGGAGACAGTAGTGAGAGTGTGAACCACCCAAAAGAGAGTGAGCGCCACAAGCCAAATATGCGCGACTCCATGATGAGACACAAGAACTTAGTACTTTTTGCCACCAAAAGAGACTTGAGGGATGTGAGTGAGATCCCATCAAGTGTCCTTCACTTTGTACTTGTGTGCAAAGATGAGGCCGTGAGGACTAATACTTCACAACATCTACCTTTGGTTATGTCTCATATATTACAGGAATTCGTGGATGTGTTCCCCAATGAGCTACCTCTGGGACTACCTCCACTTCGTGGCATCAAGCACCGCATTGACCTCATTCCCCACGCACCATTACTGAGAAAGGCACCCTACCGCGTCAACTCGGACAAGACCAAAGAGATTCAATGTCAAGTTCAACACCTTCTCGAAAAGGGGTATGTTCACGAGAGCCTAAGCGTGTGCGGTTCTGGTTATTATTGTGCATAAGAAAGATGGTAGTTGGCGTATGGGTTCCGATTGCCACCCCATTAATGCTATCACCATTCGATACCATCACGCCCCTAAGAAAAATGGTATTTGACAAATGGAAAATGGCTTTTAAAACCAAATTTGGTCTCTATGAATGGTTAGTCATGCCTTTCGGCTTACCTCAAGCGCCTACCACATTCATGCGCATGATGCATTATGTTCTTTGAAAACTCATTGGCATTTATGTTGTCGTATAGTTTGATTATATCCTTGTTTTTAGCAAATCTTTTAAGGAACATGTGCAACACCTTGAAGAAGTCTTACAAGTTTTGAGAAAAGAGCAACTCTATGCGAACATGGACAGTGCACTTTCGGTGTAGACAAGTTCATTTTCTTGGGATTTGTAGTCTCCTCTAAGGGCGTTGAGGTTGATGAGTCTAAAATTGACGCAATTAAAACTTTGCCTCAACCAACAAACTTGCAACAAGTGTGTAGCTTCCTTGGCCTAGCAGGTTTCTATCATTGATTCGTTAAGGATTTTAGCACCATTGCTTCAACCTTGCATGTTTTGAGTAGGAAGAATGCACCATTTGTTTGGGGACCCTCCCAAGATGCTGCATTTAATGAACTTAAAACTTTGCTTACACATGCCCCATTACTTGCATTACCCAATTTTAACAAAACATTTGAAGTGCATTGTTACGCTAGCGGTATGGCATAGGTGGCGTGTTGATGCAAGAAAAGCGAACATTGCATATTTTATTGAGAAACTACCGGAGCGCAACTTAATTACCCCATTTATGACAAAGAGTTATATGCTTTGGTAAGACTCTTGCATGTTTGGGAGCATTATCTTCGACCACGTGAGTTTGTCATACATACCGATCATGACATGCTTAAGTACCTTAAAGGTTAAACCAACACTGGTGCAGGCGAGTGCTATACAAACGATTTTTACCCCCTTTCCATGATAGAGTTTTAAACCATCGCCTTGACTGTGTGTGCGATAGGGGGGTCCATCCCAAATGACCTAGAAACCGTCGACGATGGAGGCTCCGGTCACACATGCTTAGCGCATATGCTCGTGTGCGATCGAGGGTGCTAACGCAGATGTTTCATTGGACAAGCCATTTGAGATCATCTTAGCATCCCACACAGTAATTATGGAACAAACATTTGTGTTATCAGACCACATCACACACAGCTTTCTGTATAGCCTCATCTCTAATAGGTGGAGCGATCACAGACGCTCTGCCTTAGTTAAGCGTCTGCATTATTCAAGTATATGACACACGGTTCGGTGAAAAAAAGGTATGACATTGGGCTACCATCACACACGCTTTTACCGCTAGAAACGTTTGGAAAGTGTCATGACCCATTAAGTAGGTTTATTAGTTTAGTATTAATAATCCTAGTATTAAGCAAATTCACATTTCATATGGAACAGCTATTTACCACTTTCATATCAGGCACACAAATATATTTTACCTTCACAGTACGATAGCTACGTCACAACAACACATTACACCATATAGCTAGTTCACCTTCATAAACAAAAAAAACTATGTTGAACACAATATTAGAACAATATATTCATTAATTTCCCTAATCAGCTAATGTATGTTGGTGGATGCGTGCATGATCAGCCAAGTTCGTCTTCTCCAGTTCTGCTTTCACTTCAGTAAGAGCCTGTTTTGCACTGCACAACTGAGAAAGTGCCTCCTCCTTCTGAAACACCATCTCAGCAAATTGCAATTTAAAAAACTGAGATCATTCTCCATCTTCCTCCTTTTCTCCCATATCTTGAAATATTCTTCATCGTTGACAACAATTTCTCTAAGGCTATCTCTGTTCTCTTCCTCATACATGCTCCAAAGCTTTGCCAAACACAGCTTCAAAGACTGTGGCCACTCTTGATCAACCCACTCCAGGTAAGAACACTTCCGTTCATCCTATAATATTTAAAACTAAATTAGTTACAATTGTAGGAAAAAATGTGTTTCTAGCAACTTAGAAAATCACCACATACATATTTTGAAAAACTGAAGGAACACATTAATTATGACATATCTTCTCAAAAAGTTCAATGTGCAAATGAATTAATTGCTGCTGAGACAACAACCAAATTTAGGAACATCACAAGCTATAATTAACTGCAACAACGCTACAAGTTCTTAGTCATGTATAATAGCAAATTGACCATTTTATGAGGAAGCTAAATATAACTGCAACAGCACAGCGACAGTGTTTGAATGACATCAAATTAATACTACCATGTATGTACATGCACAAATTTAATAACGTAGAACTAATAGCACTAAGGCCCTCCACTATGTAGGCCTAAATCAGTGCCAAATCAACTTTTACTACATTTGGCACCGATGCCCTACACTGCTGAGCCGATGCCAGAGGAAAAATTCAGGGAACCGGAGCACCTAGTTGCTCTGATGCCCAGTTCCTTCGTGCCATAAAGTATTAGTATTTTACTGCTTGGCTGCCCGGATGTGTGGAGTAAACTTGGCTGCACAAACTGCTGAATCAGTGCCAAATAATTTTCTCAGGGCACAACTGATGAGATGACAACATTTTTAGATACTAGGTAGAACTATGATAGTGTCTTAATCACATCCCGAATAATATAGCACAGTGACAGTGTCAGAATCACATCTAACAAATGATTTCTAACAACAAAAGTTGGGCTAACCTTCTCTGCATATGCCAGAAACTTCCTCTCACTGTTCACAGATTCAAAAGCCACTAACTTCATGCATCGAGATTGATGTTGACAACGAGCAGGCAGATCTTCAGCTACCCCACTCCATTCCTTGCAAGTGATGGTCCTAGGGAGCTACAAGAGGAAGAGACGGCTTAAATCGGCCGCTAGGTTAAAATCCTCGATTTCCAATCATAACCCTAAGCCTAGGGGAATGAAAGAGAGGAGAGAGGCATACCCGGCTAATGATAGAGTTGTCGTCATCGGATGAGGAACCGCTGGAAGGTCATTCAAGAAGACCATGGCGTCCGCGGCGGTTGGATGCGAGATGGCGAGATCGAGCAAACAAGCAAGGAAGCGGCTATAGCTTAGGAAGGAAGGAGGAAACATGGGAAATGTGGGTCCTGGTCGGGAAGAAAACGGGGTAGGGAGGGGGGAAGAGTTAGATATTTCGGTGGTAGGCAAAAAAATTCGAAAGGTGGAGGGAAACTTGGCGCGCAAAGTGTCATCGGACACAATTCACATTGAACAAATGTGTGCATCGCAAACCATTCTTCCACTTTACGCGCATGCGATGAGTATGAGCATTCAAATTTTGGTCCAAATTTCCCTGGGGTACATTGCTCATCCACATCATTGCATAGTTTAATATCACTTGCTAATTTGGGTACACAAAAGAGCCTACATCACACGAACCACACTTACTTAATCGAGCAATTTTAGTAAATAAACAGAGCCAGTTGACCTAAACATTGCTCGAACAAAATACGAGTGTTATAAACGAAGGATAAGTACGCATAATTTTAACAAAGCCACTGACGCGCCGCCCTATGCCTTGCTGGTGTAAGATGAGATGTCGACGACTTGTCCTGGCGACATTCTGCCCCAGGCTGAACTCGACCGCGCCGTCGTCCTCGTCCTCGGCGTAGCCCTCAATGTTGTAGTACTTGTAGTAGTGGCAGCGCCAGAGCTCGCGTTGGTACTCCACCGCCGATTCCTCGACGGATAGGCACTTCTCTACAACCTCCTTTGCCAAGAGCATCTTCTCCTCCCGGCGCTCGTTGCTCTCCGCTGCCTCCTGCATGTCTAGCTCCCGCTCGGCGGTCTCATGAGGAAGGGGAACCATGGACTCCACTGCCTCTCCAGGCGTAGGGTGCATGCTCGATTCCGAGGAGGCCTGGAATATCTTGGCATGGGCGTCCTCGATCTGGGCGTGGATGGCCTCGACCCGGGCCAGGGCGAACTCCGCGGCACGGATGGCTGCTCGAGCGCTCTCGGTGTTTGCAGCCACCATCGCAGCAGCTACTACAACCGTCTCGGATCCTGCAGCTGCCTTGTCACCTACCGTAGACGCCCTCTCGGTGGATGCGGCTGCGCTCAATGCGGATGTGGCCGCGCTCTCAGAGGAGGCGGAGCCGCTCGGGGCGGACGCGGTGACCATATGGGCCCTCACGAAGCGTCTCCATGGCGTCCTTCTTTGCTAGAAGGTGTTGGGGAATGGGGGTCGGGGATTCATGGATTCGAGGGTGAACGACACTTGAGCAGATGAAGCCGGCGAAGCTTATGGAGGAAGACATAAATAGACCCATGAACTTTCATCGCAAACGGTTCCTATAAGCAACTAGGTGTGATGTAGTTGATATTTTGTATTAGCGGTGAAAGACTAATTTGAAGTACAGTGGCAACGGATGGTGCTTTAATTGTATGAAAAAAAAGTGTATCATAAACATCCACTAATACAACTGTCATGTTAAAATTTGGAAAATTTCAAGGTTCATTTGACCTTTTTAAGACATTAACTAAGATTCTAGCCATATAATGGCCGTAATTCAAATTTGAACTACATATACATGCAAAAGCAAACCATCATGGGTTGAAAAATCATATTTGTCTCCTTGTGTGCAAGTTAATGTCATGTGTAGTAAATTGGAAGGATTTTTCAGAAATATTGGTGTCACGGCTTGGACACAAACATTGAGTAGCATGGCTTTTAAATTCCAAAAAATTCAAAAATGATCATAAGTACATGAAACCTTGCTTGATGTCATGGCATGGCACCAAGATGCCATGGTAAAAAAATGGACTGTTTGATGAAAGTTTTGGCACACACACCTCTCACAAATCGGAGCATCTGACGAGGCGATTTGTGGTTCCGAGACAGAACAACGCATGTTTGAAGACGAACCGGCGGTCGCTTCCTCGTATGGCCTTGAAATTTTTTGTATCGTAAACATCCACTAATACTACTGTCATGTTGAAATTTGGAAATTTTTAGGGTTCATTTGACCTTTTTAAGACATTAAGTGAGTTTCTAGCCTTTTAGTGGTCGTAATTCAAATTTGAACTGCATGCACATGCAAAAGCAAACCATCATGGGTTGAAAAATCATATGTGTGTCCTTGTGTGCCAGTTAATGTCATGTGCAGTAAATTGGAAGGAATTTTCATACATATTGGTGTCACGGCTTGGACACAAACATTGAGTACCATGGCTTTAAAATTCCAAAAAATTCAAAAATGATCAGAAATACTTGAAACCTTGCTTCATGTCATGGCATGGCACCAAGATGCCGTGGTAAAGAAATTAGCCTATTTGAAAAAACTTTTGACACACACCTCTTACAAATCGGAGCATCTGACGAGAAGACTTGTGGTTCTGAGAGGGAACAATGCATGTTTGAAGACGAACCGGCGGTCGCTTCCTCGTATGGCCTTGAAATTTTTTTGTACCGTAAACATCCACCAATACTACTGTCATGTTAAAATTTGGAAATTTTCAGGGTTCATTTGACCTTTTTAAGACATTAAGTGAGTTTCTAGCCATTTACTGGTCGTAATTGAATTTGAACTGTATGTACATGCAAAAGCAAACCATCATGGGTTGAAAAATCATATTTGTGTTCTTGTGTGCAAGCTAATGTCCTATGCAGTAAATTGGAAGGAATTTTCAGACATATTGGTGTCACGGCTTGGACACAAACATTGAGTACCATGTCTTTTAAATTACAAAAAAAATCAAAAACGATCAGAAATACATGAAACCTTGCTTGATGTCATGGCATGGCACCAAGATGCCGTGGTTAAAAAATTGGCCTGTTTGACGAAAGTTTTGACACACACCTCTCACAAATCGAAGCATCTGACGAGAAGACTCATGGTTCTGAGAGGGAACAATGCATGTTTGAAGACGAACTGGCGGTCGCTTCCTCATATGGCCTTGAAATTTTTTGTGCCGTAAACATCCACTAATACAACTATCATGTTAATATTTTGAAATTTTTAGGGTTCATTTGACCTTTTTAAGACATTATAAGTGAGATTCTAGCCATTTAGTGGCTATAATTCAAATTTGAGCTGCATGTACATGCAAAAGTAAACCGTCATTGGTTGAAAAATCATATGTGTGTCCTTGTGTGCAAGTTAATGTCCTGTGCAGTAAATTGGAAGGATTTTCAAACATATTGGTGTCACAGCTTGGACACAAACATAGAGTATCATGGCTTTAAATTCCAAAAAGGTCAAAAAATGATCAGAAATACATGAAACCTTGCTTGATGTCATGGCATGGCACCAAGATGTCGTGGTAAACAAATTTGGCCTGTTTGACGAAAGTTTTGACACACACCTCTCACAAATCAGAGCATCTGACGAGAAGACTCATGGTTCCGAGAGGGAACAATGCATGTTAGATGACGAACCAGCAGTCACTTCCTCGTATGGCCTTGACATTTTTTGTACCATAAACATCCACTAATACAACTGTCATGTTAAAATTTGAAAAAAATAGGGTTCATTTGACCTTTTTAAGACATTAAGTGAGTTTCTAGCCATTTAGTGGCCTTCATTCAAATTTGAAGTACATGTACATGCAAAAGCAAAGCATCATGGGTTGGAAAAATCATTTATGTATTACATTCTATAATAATATCATAGTAACACAAAATCAGCATTTGTGCCTTACATTTGGAAAGAAAATGTAAATATCTAGCAGACAACTGGGCCCCACATGATTGGCATTTTGTTTTGCATCTCGAGGTTTGGAAGGTGATGGCGCGGGTTTTTAATCAGACACGGTTCTGTATTGGGAACCATCAGCAATGTAATTCACATATGGCATTTGCTCCGGTAATCGTGTATAATTCAAGCTACAGTACTCGTAAATTCTGGTGACCGGCGCTTGTACTGCTCCTGTCGATCTAGATTCTGACCGCCAATAAATACTACCCCGCCCACGTCGTCCCGCCTGCATTCGCATATGCATTCTCTCCTTGCTCGCCCCCCTCTCTCTCACCAAACTCTGCCATGGCGCCGTTGATCTCCCATGCGCACTACAAAAAAACACTTCTGTGATGATACATATTTGTCACCGTAGATCAAGTTTTCTGTCATGCATGTACATCCGTGACAATTTTTTGACAGAATCAAGATAGTCATACATGTGTTGTCATAGAAGTGTTCCATGACAATACTGAAATTATCATCACGGAAGTGTCCAGTTCCATGACGATAAATGTCGCGTCATGGAAGTGTTTTCGTCAAGGGAAACTGACATGTGGCATTCACCGTAACGGGTCACCGTTAAGCTATCGGGTTCCGATTTGGATCCGATAACCCGTTAGCAACCCTGACCAATGACGATTTTCCACGTGTAAATTTCTCATTTGCCGGTGGAACCACGTGTCAGCTCGGCGTTGGGACAGATGTCATCCATTCATTAGACGCGATACACCTATGATACGTCGACACATGGCACGGCCCAATAGTGGCCCATTTACATTAAAAAGGCTGGCCCGTTTGACTTGGTCAAAAGTAAGCGGGCCGGCCAAGGAAAGCCTGTTAACGGCTTGTTCGCATAAAGCCCATTTACGGCCTGGGTACTCATGGCCGTTATGGCCTTACAAAATTCGGCCCAGTAGCGCCATGTGGGCCGTGCCTTATGATTTCAGCCTATTGTCACTTTCGGCCCATCTATGGCCCGTGATGTCTTTCGGCCCATATTAGGCCTTTTGTTTCTCTGGGCCCATCTATGGCCCGTGAGTCTTTCAGCCCACATTAGGCCTTTTGTTTGTCTAGGCCCATTGTCGGCCCATGGTGATTCTGGCCCATCATGAAAAGTAAATGACTTTGAGCCCATTAACGGCCCATGATTTAGTTGGGTCGTTTCCAGCTCGTGTTTTCTTTCAGCGTTCTAAGGGCCCATAAAATCTTGGGCTCGTTTTTGGCCCTCGATTACTTACGGTCCGTTACTGGCCTATTATGCTAATGAGCTAGATTCAGCCCGTGGTTACAATCGGCCCGTTTGTGGTTTGTTAACCCATTGGGCCATTTTCAGCCCGTCATGTATTTCGGCCCATTAACGACCCGTTATGACTGTCGGTAGAATTATGCCTGTGATGACTTTCGTCCTGTAAATGGCCCGTTGTGCTACGGGCCCTTAACCGGACCATTCCCACTATGGCCCATTTACGGCCCATAATGCGGTCCGCTTTTAGCCCACGGATCCTACGGCCCGTAGATGGCCCTTGGGCACTACAGCAGGTAGCAGGCCCATGGTTACCATGGGCCGTATGTGGCCCATGGTTATTGTAGCCACTAACAAACAGATGAAAAAGATGACTATGAGGAATTAAATAAGCAAGCAACTAATGCTAGGCTATTACGGCAATTGCACACACTACATCCACTGGGCATCAAAGTTTGCCACCCGTGCAAATATAGGGAACACCCTACACTATACAAAAATCGCTTGATGTTTTCTTCAGCCGGTTGCTGCCCATTAAGAACAGATTTTGTAATGCAACAAAACAAATTATAGACATATAACAAAAGGAGGGTTGGCATAAAAGTAAATGCACCATTAGAAGTTCAGAAGCTCTAAAAGCATAGGATAACTCCTAGAGGGGGGTGAATGGGAGATTTTTAGAAATTCATCAAACTCCAAAGACTTTGACAAAAATCAGAGTGAAGAAATAGAAATAGAATTCAAACTAAGTCTACACAGATATGGAAAGTATGCATCTGAAGTATAAGCAAGTGAAGAACATGCAATCATACACACAGATAAGCATGAGGAAGATGAACTGAAGAAAATGAGATAACATGATGAAAGTCTTCAGTTCAAATTCTTTAGAAAGGAAAGACACAAGTTCTTCAGCAGCAGAATAATAGTAAAGTAAAGAGGTGAGGAATTTGAAACCAGGTGAGCTTGACGAGGAAACAACAATTTGGTAGACTAGTTCTAGTTGCTGTATCAACTGTACGTCTGGTTGAGGCGGCTGAGTTTTACCTCAGAGGACACTTAGTCCTCACCGTATTCCTCTTGAGCTAAGGTCACTTAGTCCTCGCCCAATCACTTGTGGTAAGTCTTCAAGGTAGACTTCTGAAACCTTCACAGACTTGTTCACTAGCATGCCACAATTACTCTTGGGTGCTCAGAACATGACGCCTAACCGTTTGGAGGAATGACAGTCCTCAAAGGTAACAAGCGTTAGATCACACAGATCAACTTCTTCAGTGATGCTCTATCACTTAGGCTCTGGTTGGGTTTTCCTCACTTAGGTTCACAAAAAGTCATCAGAGGAAGGGTTGCTCTCAAATGACAAGTGTCAAGTTCTCTCTAGAGCAGCCAACCAACTAGTGGTTGTAGGGGGCGGCTATTTATAGCCAGGAGGCAACCCGACATGAAATGTCATAAATGACCTTCTCAGACAAGACCGTTGTCAAGATAAGGATCCACTCGACAGCTAGCACGTGGCACAGCAACGGTCGGAATTGAACTTTGAATTTCGTCGGGGCACTCAATTTCCTCATGATAGGCAGATCGCACTGGCGAAATCCTAACTCCTCAGCCTGACCAAATTCGTCAAAGACCATATGAACTTTGTCACTGTCACTGTCAAATTTGTCAGCTTTTCCAGAGATTTCCAAAGGCTTCACTCGAAGCGTCTTGTGTTTGTATAGGTTTGAGCATCACTTTGGAAATGTGATTAATTTTTCACCTTGACCCCCTTTGACAGTATGGTTTTTCCTATGACTCAAATAAGAAGAAAAAGAAACTATGAAAACAAAGTCTTCAAGCTTTAAAGTCT
This sequence comes from Elymus sibiricus, assembly GCA_039707655.1. Taxonomy (NCBI): domain Eukaryota; kingdom Viridiplantae; phylum Streptophyta; class Magnoliopsida; order Poales; family Poaceae; genus Elymus; species Elymus sibiricus. Next base: position 257,983,605 of record CM077664.1, on the reverse strand, counting down.
TCACATCAATTTCCTCAAAGTCCACACCAAATTCTTCACTTGAAGGAATACATTTTTAGGGGTCATCTTCAGTGGTTAAACCAAGTCTTCAGGGACTATATTCTCCTGTGTACACTCACAAACACATTAGTCCCTTAACCTATTTGTCTTCAATACTCCAAAACCACAAAGGGGGCACTTGATGCACTTACAATCTCCCCCTTTTTGGTGATTGATGACAAATCAGTTAAGTTTTTACCGGGAGTAAAATAATGGAAGTGTAAGTACTGAATGTGAAGACATTGGTTACAAGATATTGAGGAACTCCCCCTGAAGATGTGCATATGAATAATTTGCTTTTGATTGCAAATGCACATGGCAGGTTGAAATTGTGGAGATCTCCCCCTATATCTTGGAATCCAATCATGCATGATCATACGATATTGAAAATTTTGAATGCATGATGAAAATTGGTGTTTGGCAAAATGTAGCATGCATGCACACTTAATATTGAGGAATTAGAGCATCAACATTCATGCAGTTAAATGATCACAGAGAAGAGTCAGACCACCAACGGTTTAAGTTATAACTCTTCAAAGAGCAAATCGAATGAACACAAGAGTTGCAACTTCGCAAAATAAACCACCCCATAGTTTTATAAGACCCGCTTGAAGACTTAACACTCAAATTTCTCCCCCTTTGTCATCACATGACCAAAAGGAGACGAAACTAAGGACTAACGCGCCCTGAAGAATGAGATCATGAAGAAGTCAAGGGAGCGCCAGCATTGTCGTTGGGGTTGCGGGTTGAAGAAGGACCTGCAACAGTGTCTTCAATGTCCTCATATTCGTCAGTAGCTCAAGAGGGAGACACTGAGCTGGGAACCATTGGTGGAACTTGAACCTTCTCGAACTTCTTCTTGGGCGGATTGGCCCAATCAAAGTTCATTTGGAATTACATTTCTTCAAGTTCTTTAGGGGTCTTTAGATGTGAAAGAATGGCCCAACTTCTATCAAATATCTCATGCAGATAATAATGATTTTTGCGCATAGAGTTTTGTGTCATAGTCATATTGCCCAAAATGGCATGGAGCTGATGCTTAACCCATTTATGGTTGCGATCCACTTTCTGATGAAGGCTAATAAGAAGCTCATGATCAGTCATCACACGAGGGGCTTCACCTTGAGGCTTTTGCTTAGTGGCATTTGGGTCAGTGTCTTGACTTGACGAGTCATATCCTGTGGATTGTGAGACGGGCTGACGAAATTGGCCATCAAGGGGTCGAACTCCTTCATCAATTACAGGTTTGCCTTTGCCAAGAACTGAAGCAATTATGCTGGGAAGAATTTCCACATCTGGCATGAAGCAAAGGTGATTTTGACAGTCTACTCGATAGTTGATTGAAGACCTTGTTCTGATGAATTTCATGATCCAAGGAGCATAAGGCTTCAATTCAAACGGTGATTGAGCAACAGTCACCAAAGTCCTCATGAAGAAATCATGGATGGCAATGGGAATCCCATGAATGATGTTGAATATCAAGTTCTTCATGATACCACTTCACTATCAGAATTGTGGCCTTTGATGGGACTGAGGGTTTTGGCCAAGATCCGATACATGGTACGTGCCACAAAAAGTAGATCCTTCACAAGGAAGGTAGTTCTCGGTGTTTGTCCTTCATCTAGCGGTGTCATCGGCACATTCATGAGATGATGTGTCAATTCAAGTTCTTCATAGATTTTCCTTGCATCAGTAGAGGGCAGATCAATGGGAAGGGCTCGAAGCAATTCATCAGATGGAGCCTTGTAGTGTGTATTCTCACTCATCCAGTCAATCGCCCATGAGTGAATATCATCAACTTCTCCTGATAGATGCAGAGTGGCGTAAAATTAAAGAATGAGCTCTTCATTCCAGTCGCACACGTCTTTGTTGAAATTGAGTAGGCCAGCTTCATGAAGAACAGCCAAGACTGGCATGAAGCATGGAAGTGATTCCATATCAATGTGAGGAATTTGACAATGCAGGAATACTTTGTTCTTGTCAAAGAGCAGCGAGGAGTAGTAATTCATCTAAGTGTTTGTCCAAAATCTTTGACGCCTTATCTTGGCCGAGTCATATGGAGACTCACCGATGAAGAAATTCTTCTCTTCAAAGAAGGCAACATTATCAAATTTGGGCCTTCTGACGGTTTTGCCAATTCTTGGTATTGAGGGCATAGGCTGAAGATTTATCTTTCTTGACCTCAGATCTAGAATGGCCCTTGGTGAGCCTATTGAATCATTGGGATCTGTGAGGGCCAGAGATTTGGCAACTTCCTCAGCTATTGCTTCTGGTATAGTTTTTGAGTTGGCTGAGGGAGCTAGATCTTCTTGCTGAGGGGGTGGTGGTGCAATGTCATCAGTGACCATTGGTTGCACAATTTCTTTAGCTGATGCAGCTAGAATTTCTTCACTGATTGTCTAGAGCAATGGTTGTTGACTTTTAGATGCAGTTTGAATCTCCTCAGTGACAGCAGGTGACTGAGGCATTTGAGTGAGGACAGTGGTGAGGGGTGAGTTTGGGTGAGTGGCATCCCAGAAGTCATCAGGTATCACTGGGGTAGTAGAACCCACATCCACATCCTCATCAGTTTCCTCCTGGCTTTGATGCAAAGCCGACTGCCCTTCAGTCATCAGTACTGAGGGCGATGATACCATGGGAAGTGAAGATTCTTCTTTGACTTCAATTTCTTCATCCACTTGCTCTATGGAAGCAGCAGAGTGGGTATCAGTATCATCTTCAGGTGGGATTTCATATTCCACACCGAAGGGAAAAATCTGGAACTCTTCCATGTTTCTTGTTGGGGGTGCTGACGAGATTGGAATGGCATCAATAGGTGCATTTGAAGATATTGGAGCCATCTTCAATTTCTTCACTGTTTCTGAGGCAGAGGGTGCTGACGCTTTTCTCTTCTCAGCAGCCGTTGTTTTCTTCACTTCTGAAGTAGAAGGAAGTGTGAGACGCTTCAAAGATGAAGACTGTTCTGGTGTTGCTGCTGAGGAACTTGGTGGCATAATTTCATCAGGCACGACTGATGCAGTCATCCTGGCAGTTTCTTCAGGCGCAACAGTTGTTGTTACCCTGGTGGGTTCTTGCGGTGGTGCTAAAGAACTGGTTGGAGGTGCTTGACCACACTTCGCAGCCTCCCTTCTATTATGTTCATCAGCCACCTTGTTGGAAGCACTGATGAATCTGTCTTTCACTCCACAGCAGTGCTCAGCCTGGCGCTCATTCCTCAGACAGACGTTGAATTTCAGTTTGCATCACAACTAGCTGTTGAGGGGATATGGTGAACATGTTGTCCTTGAGCTCTTTCTGCTTCTTCTTCATCTCCCTCCTCACAAGTTTAGCTTTCTCAATCTTGTGCTTCTCATTGAGAACGAAAGCAGATAAGACATGACTTGGTCTAGGCGGCAGATTCAAATCATCAAGTGGAGTATCTAGTTTTTGACACCGAATATCAATGAAATCAAGAATCTTCTTCGGACTCAGACATGAGGGGACTGTGGTGTTCTTCGCACGAGTGGCCTCGTCCATTCTTCTCTGAACATATTCTGCAAGTTCATCTTCATCAGCCATATCGTGTTCATCAGCTTGAGGCGCTATGACCTTGCTCTTTGGACTGGGTCTTGTACCACGGCCAGCAGTAGCCTTCTTCTTCAGCAGGGGCACATTTGAAGAAATATGCCCAGACACCGAGGCACTTGATGCAGCGATTGTGGCTGTTTGAAAGCCTTCAATTCGTTGACATGATGCCAACACAACCGGCGTTGAAGCTCTTGCAGCAGCCATTGATGACTCTGTGGCTGGCGGAGGTGCTGAACATGTTGGAGCAATAGGTGCCTTGGGTGTTGAAGCCTTCGATGATGACGGCTTGGGCTTTGAGGGCTTTGCAGAAGATTTCATCACTAAAGATTTTGGAGCTGAAGCTTTTGGCTGTGAGGGCACATTAGCTGAGGGCTTAGGCTTATGAGCCGGCTTCTTCTGCATTGACTTCTTAGGTGCACTGGCACTGGAGCCTGCACCAGCATCTTGTGAAGCTTTTGATGCCCTATTCAATTCTTTAACAGCCTTCTAAGCTTGTTTTTGCAATTTTGCTTGATGCTTGGCCCATTCCCCAGGGAATTCTTCACCTCTCCTGATGCTTGTGGGGTCAGCCGTTTGACCCGGAGCCAGGGGTGGTCTTTTGCACGGTGGCTTCACAACGAATTCCTTCATATACTTTGGAGTCACATATCTGCATGCCCTCCATTCATAAGCCCACCTGCGTTTGATTTTTTGCATGCGCGTCTTGAGCTGCTTGTCAGTTTCTTTCCCATGAGTTGCCTCATCTGGCGTACAATCCCCGGCACATAATTCATCAGGAATCTCAAAAGCAGTCTGTTCCTCTTTCCTCTTGCCTCCCTTTTGAGGCCTTTTGCCATCTGCCATTTTCTTCAACTGAGGGGTTTGAACTTTTGATGTTTCTGAAGAACTCTGAAGATTTTCCTCAAGCAATGCTGCAAATGAACTAATTTGATGAGAACTAAGAGATTCCTCTACAGACATGGGTACCTATGAACAGAGTATAGTTGTGAGGAAATTGGGAAGAGTCACATGCGTTCTCAGAGATTTTCAAAATTAAACCTAGTTGAGGAATATGACCCTTATCGTCTTGAAGAAATTCACTAAGTGTTCTTGACTTAGATTCCAGGGCTGTACAGATTAAAGCAATTTGCACAACTGAGGAATCTATGAATTAAGAGTAACTTTGGTCAAATAACCAAGACTGGCCAGAAGGAAGTGCTGAAGATTTGGAAAGAAGTGGTAAAAACAGCACTTGAAGAATTTGAGGCAGTAAAAAGATCAAACTTGGGCAGTAAAAATAAATTTTAATTACCCCAAGCATGAACTCGATGAACTGGATGACGAGTTGATGGAAATTGTTAGCTCAGATCTTTCGTTCCCTAACTTGGCGACGAAAGACAGCTACGGCGGTGGCGGAGGTGATGAAATCCATGGCCGGCACGAGTACGACGACGAAGAAGTCGAGGTAGTGAAGCTCTTCCTCTCCGGCGACGATGAATTCCAGCGGCAGCGCTAGGGTTTGAGGTCGACAGGGACGCGAGAGTGAAATGAGTTAGGGTTGACGAGGTTAAGCCTTTATATAGGCGCGGTGAAAACTGAGTGGTCCGAAGATTTTGGACAGATAAGCCCCGGGCGTTTTGCATCTGAGTGACACATGTCACACATGCATTTTGGAGTGGGCTTATCCACGCATCGGATGCGCGGGATGAGGTGACTATGGCAACCGCCAAAAATTGGTTAGAATATTTTTAAAATGTTTTCACAATTTCTTCAGCTGACAAGGACACAGTGAAGACTTTGAACAATGTTAATTAGAACGCATAAGAAGAGATTGAGAATAGAGTGGTTTGAGTTTAGCATAGAGGGGAGCGGGTCTGATCACATCCACATAGATGACGAAAAACACTGTTTGAAGAATTAGCTATATGTGGATGCTGTTGAGGACATGAAAAACTCAAATATGTATATATATATATATATATAGTCTCCTCAAGAAACTAAGAATAACCACAAATGACGAATTTGAAAAGTTTGACAAAAAATTGCAAATGACGAAAAACTCAAATTGAAGCAAGTCATAAAGTGGTGGTGGTGTTACCCACCGTATAAGAACTATGATGATTTCAGACACCGCGTACAATTGTTATAGGGTTCTGAGAATCAAGTTCTTCATTAATTTCTTCACACTTAGAGGGTTAGTCTTCATTGATTGAAGAAAAACATTACTTCATGTGTTGTGCATCAAAGTCATCAAGAATGCATAAGCATTAGGATGTGTGTCTTTTTAAAAGGACATTCGAAGATTCTAGGATGTTTAGCTCACACCACAACATGCAAAACCTTCTCTCATCCAAGGGCTTAGTGAAGATATCGGCTAGCCGGTCTTCTGTCTTCACGTGGTCGATGACGATGTCTTCCTTCAGCACATGATCACGAAGAAAATGGTAACAAATCTCAATGTGCTTCGTCCTTGAGTGTTGCACAGGGTTGTGGGTGATCTTGATGGCGCTCTTGTTGTCGCAGTAGAGTGGCACTTTCTTCACGTTGATGCCATAGTCCTTGATGGTTTGCTTCATCCATAGCAACTGAGAGCAGCAGGCGCCAGCAGCAATGCACTTAGCCTCGGCAGTGGAAAGTGAGACGCAGTTTTGCTTCTTGGAGGACCAACATACAAGAGATCGTCCGAGGAAATGGCATGTGCCTGAGGTTGACTTGTGATCCACACGATCTCCAGCATAATCAGAATCAGAATATCCAGCAAGATCAAGTGATGAGCCCTTGGGATACCATAATCCAAGCGTTGGTGTGTGAGCTAAATATCGAAGAATTCGTTTCACAGCCTGGTGGTGTGATTCCTTCGATGACACTTGAAAGCGGGCACACATGCAAACGCTAAGCATAATATCTAGCCTAGATGCACATAGGTAAAGGAGCGAACCAATGATGGAGTGATATACCTTCTGATTGAAATCTTTACCATTTTCGTCAGTGTTCAGTTGGCCATTTGTTGGCATTGGTATCTTGAGGCCTTTGCAATCTTGCTTGCCGAACTTCTTCTGGCAGTCTTTGAGATATCTCTCCTGAGATATGAAGATGCCATTGGGTTGTTGACGAATTTGAAGTCCAAGGAAGAATTTCAACTCCCCCATCATGGACATATGATATTCTTCACGCATCATATATGCAAATTCGTCACTGTATCGTTTGTTAGTGCAACCAAAGATAATATCATCAACATATATTTGGCATATGAACAGTTCACCATCATAAGATTTTGTGAAAAGAGTAGGGTCAAGTGAACCGGGCTTGAACCCATTTCTCTTCAGGAATTCCTTCAGTGTATCATACCAAGCCCTTGGGGCTTGCTTGAGGCCATAGAGAGCCTTGTTGAGTCTGAAGACTTTGTCAGGATGCTTTGGGTCCTCAAAACCTGGTGGTTGAGCAACATATACTTCTTCCTCAAGTTTACCATTGAGGAATGCACTTTTCACATCCATTTGATATATGAGGATATCATGATGGTTAGCATGTGCAAGCAGTATACAAATGGCTTCAAGCCTAGCAATAGGTGCAAATGTTTCATCGAAATCAATACCGTCAACCTGTGTGTAGCCTTGAGCTACAAGACGGGCCTTATTTCTCACCACTTGGCCATTTTTGTCTTGCTTGTCATGGTAGATCCATTTGGTGCCGATGATGTTGTGCTTGCATGGATCGGGACGCTTGACAAGCTCCCACACATTGTTGAGCTCGAACTGATGCAATTCATCTTGCATTGCTTGAATCCATTCAGGTTCCAGAAAGGCTTCATCAACTTTGGTGGGCTCAAAAATAGAGACAAACGTGTCATGCCCACAAAAGTTAGCTAAATGTGAAGCTCTTGAGAGAGTGAGGGGACCAGGTGCATTGATGTTGTCAAGGATCTTCTCAAGCTGCACTTCATTTGCCAATCGAGGATGTGCTGGATGAGGGCCTTGCTATTGTTGTTGCTGTGCAGATTCCTCGGCATCATTTTCTTCAGGATTAGCAATTTCTTCATGACGAGGGATAAGTACTTCTTCATCAGCTATTTCTTCACTGGGCACAATCTCACCAGTGCCCATTAGCTTGATAGATTCCTCAGGAGGCATTTCATCTAGCACATGAGGCAGGTGCTCTCTTTGCGAGCCGTTAGTTTCATTGAACCACACATCTACAGTTTCAACAACCTTGTGATGAAAGGATTTGAAGACCCTGTAGTTGTGTGAGTCCTTTCCGTAACCAAGCATAAAACCTTCATGTGCTTTTGGTGCAAATTTAGAACTGTGATGAGGATCTCTAATCCAACATTTAGCACCGAAGACTTTGAAATAACTCACATTGGGTTTCTTGTCAGTGAGGAGTTCATATGAGGATTTCTTGAGGAATTTTTGAACATATACCCGGTTGATGATGTGACATGTAGTGTCAATTGCTTCAGGCCAGAAATGACGAGGTGTCTTGTATTCATCAAGCATTGTGCGAGCCATCTCGATGAGTGTCCAGTTCTTGCACTCCACGACTCCATTCTGCTGAGGCGTGTAGGGAGCAGAGAGCTCACGAGTGATACCAAGTTCATCAAGATAATCATCGAGGCCTGTGTTCTTGAATTCAGTGCCATTGTCACTCCTGATGTGCTTGATATTGAGACCATAATTCGTCATGGCCCGATTGGAGAATCCTCTGAAGACATCCTGAACTTCAGTCTTGTAGGAAATGATGTGCACCCAGGTGTAACGAGAGTAGTCATCAACTATGACGAATCTGTAGAGAGATGCTACATTGGTTAGTGTGGCATAATGTGTAGGACCAAACAAATCTATATGAAGTAATTCAAAGGGACGAGTAGTGGTCTTGATTGTCTTCGCCAAGTGCTTGGATCTGTTCATCTTTCCAGACTCACAAGCACCACAGAGATGGTCCTTGACAAATTTGACACCCTCGACGCCAATGATATGCTTCTTCTTGACGAGAGTGCTCAAATTCCTCATGCCAGCGTGTCCAAGACGTCGATGCCATAGCCAGCACTCTGAAGCTTTTGCCAGTAGACACGTGGTAGGCTGAGGACCTATAGAGAAATCTACAATGTACAAGTCACCTCTCCTAAAGCCTTCAAAGACTTTGGATTTGTCAGATTACAACAGCACAATGCATCTATATTTGCCAAAGATGACAATCATATCAAGATCACAAAGCATTGAGACAGACATGAGGTTGTATCCAAGGGACTCGAGAAGCATCACCTTTTCCATGTGTCGATCCTTTGAGATAGCAACCTTACCTAGACCCAATACCTTGCTTTTTCCTTTGTCAATGTATGTGATATGCTTCAGATGAGACGGAGTAAGGGGATCATCAGTGAGGAGATTCCTATCTCCAGTCAAATGATTCGTGCAGCCACTATCCAAGACCCATTCAGTGGTAGAAGGTGTATCATCCTGTAGAAGCATTAGTCTAACTTACAAGTTCATATACTTCAAAGTGAAGAATATGGTTATCAATATCATCAGTCAATATCATCAGTAACAGTAACCAATATAGGGGATGTGTGAAATAGTCAAGTATTTCATCATGATTAGCTTGCATCCCAACAAGCATTATGTCAGGTCTTCAGCAAATTCATCAGACATTTTGTTGTCTGAAGACCTGACCCTGCAGAAGAGATTAGTTCTTCTTCTTAACCACCCACATCTGTATGGGTGGCTAAGAAGTAATGTAACAAAGTGCATTAATGGAGAACTTAGGCATTGAAGAATATGCATTTCTCTTCACAGGAGGGTTATAGTAATTGAATGAATAAGTAGAGAAATTCTTCGATGATTTGTGAAGATAGTGGTTCGAAGAGTAATGCTCATATTCATCAAATCGCTGTGTGTTTCCCTGCGAAACAGAGGCATTAGTACGACCATAAGTGGGTCTGCGTCCATTTGACGACATTGATCCCTGTGACGGATTTGCTATAGGAAGTTTCTTCTTCATCGGTGGTGTCATGATGACATTCACCTGAAGATTTTTCAGAAGGCTTTTAGGAACCCAAATTTTCTTCACAGGTGGACCGTTCCTGCAGTTAGTACCAACAAATCTGGCAAAAACTTCACCATTCTGATTTTTGAACAGTTTATAGTTGGAGTCAAATGACTCATCTGAAGAATATGAAGTATCACAAGTATAGCCAGATAAAGTGGATGGATCTATTGGAGGTCCCTTTGCAGCAACCCATGTGGTTTTGGGATACTGCTCAGGCTTCCAATACGAACCATCAGCGTTGAGCTTTCTCTCAAAAGCAATACCCTCTTTCCTAGGGTTCCTGTGAAGAATTTGCTTTTTGAGCACGTCACACAGGGTTTGATGCCCTTTGAGGCTTTTGTACATGCCAGTGACATACAGTTCCTTTAGCCCTGCATTTTCATCAGTATCACCGGTGGCTTCCTCAAGTGAGGGGTTAGTGGCCACTGTAGCAGTTGAAGCAGTTGAAAGTACATAAGCATTTGAACATTCAGCTGAAGAATTTGCATTATCACATTCAAGGCATTTTAGGCATGGTGCAGCAAATTCTTCCTGAGCGGTACTGATCTGTTGAGCGAGGAGTGAATCATTTTCTGTTTGAAGATCATCATGAGACGCTCTTAGCTTCTTGAGATCTTGCTTTCTTTGAAGAAATTCATAGGACAACTTCTCATGTTCGGCTGAGAGGGACACATGACGACTTTCAAGTTCGTCATTGTGACTTAAGCCTTCTAAGATCCTCAGACAAATCTTGACTATGATCCATTTCCTCGTCCAACAGGTCATCGCTTTTGTCTAGCAGTTTTTGAATCTTTTCCATGGCATGCTGTTGCTCAGTTGCAATTTTAGCAAGTTTCTTATATCTTGGTTTAGATTCACACTCAGAGTCATCATCACTGGAAGTTTCAAAGTAAGCTTCTCGTGAGGTTACCTTAGCACCTCGTTCCATGAAGCAATAGGTGGGAGTGAAGTCATCAGCACAGTCATCATTATTGGTGGAGATACCATTATCCTCAGAGTTGAAGATGGACTTGCTGATGTACTCAGTAGTGAGTGCAAGGCTCGCCACACCTGTGTCTGACTCCCCCTCAGATTCCTCAGCTTGCTGATCATCAGATACTTCTTTAGAATCCATTTCCTTCCTAATGAATGCATGAGCTCTAGTAGAACTGGTTTTCTTGTGAGATGAGGACTTTGATGAAGACTTTGAGGACTTCTTCTTTTTTCCATTAGATTCATCATCATCCCTGCTCTTCTTCTTCTTCTTTAGCCATAGAGGGCAGTCGGCGATTCTTGCAATTGTGACAGGTTCGCTTGTTATAGTCCCTAGCAAATGCTTTTGCAGTGTTCTTCGAGTCATACTTTGAAGATTTTCCAAAGCGGTTCTTCTTGGAAAACTTCTGGAACTTCTTCACTAGCATAGCCAGTTCTCTGCCAATTTCCTCAACACCATCAGAACTGCTCTCATATTCCTCTTCTTCTTCAGATGAAGAAATAGCCTTGGCTTTTACTTTTTCCTTCAGAGTGCGAGGACGACCATAGCTTGGACCATACATATCTCTTTTCTCAGCTTGTTGAAATTCATGAGTATTGAGTCTCTCAAGAATGTTAGCTGGGTCCAATGACTTGTAATCAGGACACTCTTGAATCATCAGTGCCAAGGTGTCAAATGAACTGTCCAAAGACCTCAGCAATTTCTTCACCACCTCATGATCGGTGATGTCAATAGCACCAAGAGCCTGAAGCTCATTGGAGATATCAGTGAGGCTGTCAAAGGTTTGCTGCACGTTCTCATTGTCAAGTCTCTTGAAGCGATTGAAGAGATTGCGAAGGACGTCAACTTGAGAGTCACGTTGAGTGGAAACACCTTCATTCACTTTTGAATGCCGGTCCCAGATGAGCTTCGAGGTTTCCAGTGCACTAACTCTGCCATACTGTCCTTTGTTGAAATGACCACAAATGATGTTCTTTGCCTGAGAGTCGACTTGTTTGAATCTCTTCACATCAGCAGCGTTGATGCTTGGTGCAATGGTGGGGACGCCATTCTCGACGACAAACCATAGATCATTTTCAATGGCCTCAAGATGCATGTGCATCTTGTTCTTACAATAGGGATAGTCTGTGCCATCGAAGATGGGACACACAGCGGAGACCTTGATCATTCCTGTGGTCGACATAACTAAAACTCCAGGTGGTTAAACCAAAATCACACAGAACAAGGGAGTACCTTATTCTGATACCAATAGAAAGTGCAGGATAACTCCCAGAGGGGGGTGAATGGGAGATTTTTAGAAATTTGTCAAACTCCAAAGACTTTGACAAAAATCAGAGTGAAGAAATAGAAACAGAACTGAAACTAAGTCTACACAAATATGGAAAGCATGCATACGAAGTATAACCAAGTGAAGAACATGCATTCATACACACAGATAAGCATCAGGAAGATGAACTAAAGAAAATGAGATAGCATGATGAAAGTCTTGAGTTCAAATTCTTCAGAAAGGAAAGACACAAGTTCTTCAGCAGTGGAATAGTAGTAGAGTAAACAGGTGAGGAATTTGAAACCAGGTGAGCTTGACGAGGACACAACAATTTTGGTAGACCAGTTTCAATTGATGTATCAACCGTATGTCTGGTTGAGGCGACTGAGTTTTACCTCAGAGGACACTTGGTCCTCACCGCATTCCTCTTGAGCTAAGGTCACTTAGTCCTCGCCCAATCACTCATGGTAAGTCTTCAAGGTAGACTTCCAAAACCTTCACAGACTTGTTCACCGGCACACCACAATTACTCTTGGGTGCTCAGAACATGATGCCTAACCGTCTGGAGGGATGACAGTCCTCAAAGGTAACAAGCGTCAAATCACACAAATCAACCTCTTTAGTGATGCTCTATCACTTAGGATCTGGTTGGGTTTTCCTCACTTAGGTTCTCACAAAGTCATCAGTGGAAGGGTTGCTCTCAAATGACAAGTGTCAAGTTCTCTCTAGAGCAGCCAACCAACTAGCGGTTGTAGGGGGCGGCTATTTATAGCCAGGAGGCAACCCGACATGAAATGTCATAAATGCCCTTCTCAGACAAGACCGTTGTTAGGATAAGGATCCACTCGACAGCTGGCACGCGGCGCAGCAACGGTCGGAATTGAACTTTCAATTTCGTCGGGGCACTCAATTTCCTCATGATAGGCAGATCGCACTGGTGAAATCCTAACTACTTAGCCTGACCAAATTCATCAGAGACCAGATGAACTTTCTTCACTTTCACTGTCAAATTCGTCGGCTATTCTGGAGATTTCCAAAGGCTTCACTCTAAGCGGCTTGTGTATGTATAGGTTTGAGCGTCACTTTGGAAATGTGATAAATGTTTCACCTTGACCCCCTTTGACAGTACGGTTTTCCTATGACTCAAATAAGAAGAAAAAGAAACTATGAAAACAAAGTCTTCAAGGTTCAAAGTCTTCACATCAATTTCCTCAAAGGCCGCACCAAATTCTTCACTTGAAGAAATACATTTTTAGTCTTCGGTGGTTAAACCAAGTCTTCAGGGACTATATTCTCCTGTGTACACTCATAAACACATTAGTCCCTTAACCTATTTGTCTTCAATACTCCAAAACCACTAAGGGGGCACTTGATGCACTTACAAGCTCGGATGATTTGACCTGACTGGTACGTTTTCATGCTGTAGTGTCTAATGGAGCAACATAAACTTCGCTGTCATTTCTCGTAGGCTCCTGAACAACATAGCAAATGTCTGATAGTCTATTTTCAAAACCATGCACATCTTGACGACATCGAACAATGGCTGTTCTTGTTTCACAAAGGGTCTTTGTTAGGGATTGGACTTGTGTCTAGAGCGCAGATATATCATTCTGTCGAGCTTGCAGATCTTGTTCTTGAGGCAGTTTGGATGAGGTTGCCTTAACTACCAACCCAGTATTACGCATGAAGGTGCTTTTGGCACTGTTAGTGGAGAGATACTGACCCACTGCAGCAAGAGGTGACATTGTGGTTATGGTTGCCTCATCACCTTCAGGAGGTTGTTGCGGTTCCACCATTTGTTCCATAGCTTGATGAAAAGTTGAGTTTGTACATTAGTAGTACCAGAACAGAAGTTATTAATGAGGCAGCAAAACCAAACAGAATAGCTTTGGTTTATATACATAATTTATTTTGGTGAACCCGTGTAAAATATTAGTTGTATTTTACTGCAAAGTACATAATAAAACCAGGTTCCAAACATATGACCATATACCATGGCTAATGTATTGTCTATTTCTTCACATTGTATTGACAGCTAAGATAAAGAGACAAAGTTTATAATACGGTGAGCACTGTATGACATCATTCATATCACAAAACTACTGAGATCAGACAAACAAGCAATTGTAACATTGTGTGCAGCACGGAACTAGATTACAGATCAAGAGAAAAGGAACATTGTTCCTCTCTTTTAAACCTTGTAAAGTGCAATGATACGTTCAGACAACTGTGTATAAAATTGAAAAGAGTAATAGACATTGGCTGCAAACCATGCAGTTCAATGCACCACAAGTCAGAGTAACCAGTAGTTCAAAGGGCCTGAGGATTAAGGACTTACTACAGTGGCTTTGACTGGTGTAGTCATGCCCTTCGTCTTGCTGGTGTGACAGTCCTTGAAGATTTCCACCGCATTTGGTTCTGGTTCTTTTTGGTTCTTGCGGGCTTTCCTCTGCATTGGGAACAAGTCAATATAGATCTGATAATATGTAACACCCCAAAAATATTTTCTTTCGATTTTTAAATCTTTTCTTTAAAATAAAATTCTTTGTATCACTATGGTCCTATTTTTTCCCCTTTTCTTCTGTTTTGAAAATCATTTTTTGAGTTTTTAATTGAGTTTCAAAAAATTTAGAATGGTTCTAATTTGCTGATTTATTACTTGAGTAAATATTTTTGAAGAATCAAAAATATTTTCTTTCAGAAAAGTTTTTGAATAATTAAATTATTTCAATGGAATGATCCATTTCATTTTTCCTCAAACACTTAGAAAATTCTCACAAAAATTATTCTCTCATTTTCAATCCTCATTCAAGTCATCCTCACATCCTAGGACAGTACCCAATACCTCTCCTCTCCATAAAAATATTTTTATCATATTTATCAAATTCCAAAGTTTGAATTTCATTTATTCCTAGTTTCTTTGATTTACAAAGGAACTATATTTTTTCCAACTCCTCTACACCCACAAAAATTACTCCAACTACTTGGTTGTACCCACACTCCATTTCACCAAAAACATTATGTTCCATAGTTCAAAATTTCCAAATTTCATTCAACTGAAATTTGGACCAGATTCAAACTCCCTGCTCAAAATCTAATTTTAACTACTCCAAAAAATTTAAAATTTTACCAGCATCTCTGTTATGCCTCAGTACCTCACCACAAAAATTCTCACAAATTCCAAAAATTCCTGTGGTCATCTAGCATTTCATCAAACATCTTGCATGCACTGTAGCTCACTGTCGAAAAATTCAGTTAAAACAGTGAAGTTCAGAAAGGGGGAGATCGACGCCGTGCGGTGCACTCCATCACATCTCCTCCTCATCCGCACCTCTGTTGAGCTTCAATGCGCCGCCGTGGACCCCTCTCACCAGCCTCTCGCCGTCGACAGCACAGTGGATGGCCAGTGCAACGGTAGCTGCTCTCGGCTGCGGCGGCCGAGAGGACCAGCGCGGCCACCAGCCGCCATCACTCCTCCCACCGCTCCCTCCACCTACCTGGCATGCGTCACCCTCCTCCATGGTGTCGGCACACTGTCCAAACTACCCCGCGCCCGCCTGTCAGCCACCGGAGCTGCCCGATGCCGCCATGGCCGTACGGGAGCTCATCCACGGGGAGATGGATAGAGCTTGACCCCGTTCGTGCTGGCGCTTCGAGAAGGCTTCCCTGATGCCACTGATGCTCACCGACCTTGCCCACCGCCTTCACCTGCCCTCGCCAACCACCATCACTCTGGCGTGATCCGCACCACCACGGGCCCCCTCCGACCGCCTATAAATAGAGCCCCCTGAGCTCCATTCAGTACTTGCACCACCTCCACCCACACCCAATCGACCCCCAGAGGAGTCAGACGACCTCTGGGAGGTCGTCATCCCCGACTCCGGCCGCCCGATCAGCCACTGTCCCCACGAGCCTATCATCGCTATTAGACCACCTCCACCTTCCAAACTCCGTCAGTAGGCTCCTCGTGCACCCACTCAACCATTCCGCATGTCAATTTGATGGCCGGAGCCCTTCCCGTCGAGATCCGTCACCACCCAACGCCACCGTCCGCCGGAGTTGACCTCGCCGTTGTTACGGTGCTCGCCGGCGACCAACTCCACCACCCACTGATGCGGAATCCCTCCACGAGCACATCCCGACCATTGCCGTCCTCTGAAACGCCGACGATCGCCGCCGGTGATCACCGCACCTACTCTGTACACGCGCGCGAGACGCGTTTGAAATTTAAACCTGACAGGTGGGGCCCACCCGTTAGTGGTTTATTCTTTTCTGTTATTTTGAAAACGCCCTCTGCTGCTTTACATTTTCTGAACGGGAAGGCGTATTCTTTCCCGAGGCGCTTTCTGTTATTTACAGCAGAGACCCGCTGGCAGTTTTTATTTTTACAAAGAGGTCCCTGGTTTTAAAATCTTTATAACTTTTAAACCATAAATCATTTTCAATTGATTCTTTTTCTGAAAATCTTCTATTTCACTCTAGTTTTTTTTAGTATTTATTTGAAAATATTTTGAGACAAATGTTTGTACTGTTGCAAAATTTTGATTCGAATTTGAATTTTCATTTTATAGAAATCGAGGAGGGGAACTTTGCCGAAAATTTCGAGTGATCACCTTTTGCCTACTTTGATCAAGGCAAGCATATTGAACTTGGGATATGGTGTTTGCACACATATTTACATAAGTTCGAAATATCACCGAATATGTAGTGGATAGGAGTGCATGCATGGTCATATCATTTCTTTGTGCATTTCTTGCATACACTCAAAGATTATTCTAACATGGTTGAAGTGGTGAGAAAATTAGGGGTGTACCCCTGCCTTGTCGTGCCGGTGGGCACGGAGCACATCATGACACGATGGTGTCACCGTGGCATGAGAGGCATGCCAGTCATAATAACAACACCTCCTGAGTCGGCCTAGATCGAGTCTTGTTCCATCAAGCCTAGCTAAATACCGTGCTGCCACTTGTCTTCCTGCGAGGGGAGTGCAGTTTAGTAAGTTGCTAACCCCTTTCCGTGTACACACCACATAGAGGGGCCATGATGAGGGTTTCATGGCCATGGACTAATGCCAGTCATCGGGTCAGGGGGCATGGGAGTATCCGGTTGGGCCGAGAGGGGAGCACCCCATGTAATCCATGCATTATTAATAGTGATCCCATGCTATTCAAGACGATGGTCTCCCTGTCTTAGAGTTTTTCTTCAACGATGCTTTGTGTGATTCCTGGCATCCGAAAAGTTAATCTGGTGTGTACTGGTCAGGTGTGTTCTCAACCCAAAGACCATAATGGGAATTAGTCAGCATCTCGATGTTGGCTAAAGAAATCCTATGCACGGGGGTAAAGAGTACACCCTCTGCAGAGTTATACCTATTCGAATAGCCATGTCCACGGTCAAGGACGTTAGCTGGGAAGGGTCAAGTGTCGGTCCCGATGTCGGTCTTCGGAGGAAATAATTAAAATGAGCATGATTCATTTTACAGGATAATTATTGTCACTACTGAGGCTATCATGAATATCATTGTTATCATGAATATCATTGTGGACTAACCCTATTCTTTTATGTGCAACCTGAGCATCACTTGGGATGGCTAGTCCACCTGGATACTTAGTTCTATTTTATTTTCTGAGTATCACTTGGGATGGCTGGTCCACCTGGATACTCAGTTTTATTTTATTTTCTGAGTATCACTTGGGATGGCTAGTCCACCTGGATACTCAGTTTTATTTTACTTTCTAAGTATCACTTGGGATGGCTAGTCCACCCGGATACTCAGTTTTATTTTATTTTCTGAGTATCACTTGGGATGGCTAGTCCACCTGGATACTCAGTTTTATTTTATTTTCTAGGTATGACTTGGGATGGCTAGTCCACCTGGATACTCATTTATTTTCAAGACCTCTCAAGGCGTCGCTTTTTAGACACCTGTTTGGCATTTCTTTTCAAGACCTCTTGAGGCGTCGCTTTCAGACACCCGTTTGGCATTTTTCTTGGAATTCTTTAGGCAGTCCAGCGCCCGATGTTCCATTTTATTTTCTTGGTTTATTACTAAAGTGATATATTTATTCATCTGCACCATATTAATATTTATCATGCCATGCTTTAATTTCGGTCAGCATATGCATATAGAATAATCCATCATGAACATATGCATTCAATATATCTTTTATTCATAATGTTTGCGAGTACAATCCAACATACTCACAGGCTTGTCCCTGGCTTTTTAATTTGGCCAGACTCGGAGGAAGATGAGCTTGTGGAGGAAGAGTGCGCTAGCGAGCCTGACGCTTAGAGGTGTTCCCAGTCAGTCAACTATGGTCTTGGAGTCTACCACGTGTATCATCCGTAGTGCTTCCGCTACACTAATAAAATAGTCAAGCCTCACACTGACACTTGGCTTTACTTTATTGTATCAGTATTGTACCATCGCCACACCACTGTCATATTCCGCCACCGTCATATTCTGGCAAGTTTGTAATAAATGTTGAGCACTCTGGCTCAACCCTGTGTAATATTATGTATTCTATATCAAGGAAGTCCACTAGTTGTTCTGATCTTGGGGCTGGTCTAACTTGGGGCTATTCTGTGATTTATTTTGGAAACAGGCCCGACATAATATGGCACAGCCAAAGGAGTGAAACAGCAGCTAGTTACCAGAGCCTCGCAGTGTGCAATATAGCTACGAGATCCTGTCGTCTATTGGAATTTCACTTTCGTACGGTTCGCCTTGTTCTTTGAACAGTTCACCTAGAAGAAGATAGATTTGTGAGGGACATGCGTAAATAGGAGTTCAACATGTGATCTGATCACATCTATATAACATACTTGATACTTTGGATCAGACCAGTGTTTAACAAGGGTTGTACAGTCTTCATCCGTTATATTTTCTACTGGAGATGTTTGGGCAAGTTCATTGTTAGCCTTGCCTTAAAAGTGACTTTTCCTCAGATTATACCAATACTGTCGCAGAGCAGACATGAAAACATGAGTGCATGTTTGTCTGGTTGCATCATCTTGCCGATCCAACTTGAACCTCATCTGTTCAAAATTATAGGAGTCTCATTATCAGCAACCTTGAAAGTATGGGACAGAGCAAGACGATATTACTAAGTTCCATAAATAACCATACTTACAGATAAATGGTCGAGAAAGGTGTTAAACTGGATTTCATCTTTGTCATTCCTATACTGAATCCATGTTGGGAGGATACATGCATGACACCTAACAGCAACGGCTGCCTCTGATACTTACTTGGCTGACTCTGTAGCATCACGTGGCCTTTTTAAACCTGACTCAAAATGGATCTCTATTCTTCCTCCTTTAGATTTAGTTAACATGTCGAGCATTATCCCTGATGTCTATTTCCTCTTGTGCCTAGGTGCTAGTTCAACAACGAACATGGGAAGTGTTAGTGTACATCAAACTGTGAGACTACATATAAAGAAGCATGCAACTGTAACTTGACTCGATCAACTACCGTCTTGGTGTTGAAGCTCACAAGGTTCATCTGATCTTGCCAAGTCCTCTTGTGCCAAGAGTGCTTCGGAAGTAATGTCAGGTGGCAAAGGGGCTTAGGAACTTGCCGCTAGAAGAGTGGACGCATGAGTAAGTCGTGCACATGTTGGTACTATGGAGGAAGGTGCTGCAACCACTAGGGCTGTCGTTCCTTGTTTGGTTCGTTTGTCTTTGGTGCGTTTTGCAGGTGGTGTAGCAGGGGATATTGTGTTTGTACATTTATCTGGTGGACTTCGACCTTCTCCTGCACTATCAGTACCAGCAGAATCTACAGAGCCATTCCGCTTCCATTTACGTGCCTCCTGAGTAGTAACACCATCCCCTACCATTCTGTGTACCTTCCTCTTTTTTCCATGTCAAGTCAAACCCACGAGAAAAAGGAATAAAAATTTAGTTCTTCAAAACTAATTGATGTGTGATTCAGACGAACTGAACTTTGATGTTAGATAACCGCATGATAGGAGGATGTAATATGTACGAAAAATAGGCCGGCATGAGATAATCAGACCTATGATGCGTAAACTATGCAGAAGGCATTTCAATAAATTAGAAGCAATGCAATGGAAGCTAGACACCATATGAAAGATGCTACAAATATCACTCTGCCAAGTTAATAGTGTCTCATCATAAGTGGCATTTAAACAAATGTCAAGCAGTACAAGCAATAAATCATATGCAAGATCCAAACAATATCACACTACCAAGTTAAAGGTGTTTCATCATAAGTGATTGATGCAGGATAGACATGAACACTACTTCGATGTTAGAACATGTAATAGACAGATGTAGTATATGCAAAAAAAAGGAAGACATGCCATGTTAACATGTATAATGTGTAAACTAAGCAGATGCAATTTAATCAAATTAGAAGCAATACAAGCTAGACACCATATGCAACATGCAAGCAAATATCACACTGCCAAGCTAGAGAAAGCACCTGGGATGCTGGAGTAGGGTTGTTGGGCACATCATATTTACTTGGAACTTCTACTGCACTAGCAGTAGTAGCAGAATCTCTAGAGCGCCTCCTTACCGGTGGCGCCACATGAACGCCATCCGCCCCTGCCTTACTTTTTTCCTTCCTCTCTCTTTTTTTGCCTTGTCAAGTCAAACCCACAAGAAAAATGAATAAAATTTGCTTTTCAGAACTCATTGATGCATGATGCTGATGAACACTACTTTCATGTAAGGCGACCGCATGATAGGAGGATTGAATATGTAAGAAAAAAGGACAGCATTGCATATTCACACCTATGATGTGTAAACTAAGCAGCAGGCATTTCAACAAATTAGAAGCAATGAAAGCTAGACACCGTATGAAAGATGCAATGAATTTCATTCTACCGAGTTAAAACTATTTCGTCATAAGTGCCATTTCAACAAATTAGAAGCAGTACAAGCTAGAAAACAATGCAAGATGCAACCTATATCACATTCCCAAGTTAAATGTGGCTTATGATAAGTGATTGTTACAGGTTACACAACAGTAGTACTTTGATGTAAGAACATGGCGTGATAGACAGATATTGTATGTTCTAGAAACAGGAACACATGTCTTATTCACAAGTATAATGTGTAAACTAAGCAGATGCAATTCAACAAAATTAGAAGCATTACAAGCTAGACATCATACGTAACATGCAACCACATATAACAGTGCCAAGTTAGAGCGAGCACCTCTGATGGTTGGGTAGGGGAGATGTGCTCATCATCAACACAACTACGTTGACTGTCTATGCATGTGTTGTCTTGCAAATCTTGTTTGGAGGATGGCGGAGTAGAATCTGTAGAGACCCTCTGTTTTAGTTGGTCGGAAGGAGCACCATCATACACTGCCTTGCTAATTTCCTTCCGCTTTTATTGATTTTGCTTTGTCAAGTCAAACGACAAGAAAAATAATAAAAATCACTCTTCAGAACTCATTCATGCATGATACTGATGAACACTACTTGGATGTAAGGCAAACACATGATACGAGGATGGAATATGTACGAAAACAGGACGGCATGGCATATTCACACCTATTTGTGTACACTAAGCAGAAGCCATTTCAAAAAATTAGAAGCAATGCAAGGTAGACACCACATGAAAGATGCAACCAATACGACTCTGCCAAGTTAAAAGTGTCTCATAATAAATGGCGTTTCAACAAATTAGACGCAGTACATGCTATAAATCATATGCAAGATGCAAGAAATATCAAGCGGCATACTAAAGGTGTCTCGTCATAAGTGATTGATGCGGGATATACAAGAACAGTAGTTTTATGTAAGGACATGGTTAATAGACAGATGGAGTATGTACCAAAAACAGGAAGGCATGTAACATTAATAGGTATAATGTGTAAACTAAGCAGAATAGCAGATGCAATTTAACCAAATTAGAAGAATTACAAGCTAGACACCATATGCAACATGCAACCACATATCACACTGCCAAGTTAGAGCAAGCACCTGCGATGTTGGTGTAGGGGAAATGCGGTCAGCAACTAAGAAATAAGAACTACATTGACTATCTTCATCTAGCCTTGCTGTTTGTTGAGAATCATGTGGGGAGGATGACACTGCACTCTTTAAAAGAGTAGCATGTCTCACACTAACCCACCCATCTGACTGTCTCATCATAAGTGATTGATGAGGGATACAGAAGAACATTAGTTTGATGTAAGAACATGGTTAATGGACATATGCAGTATGTACCAAAAATAGGAAGGCATGTCATATTCACAATATATGGCTAAGCAGATGCAATTTAACCAATTTAGAAGCAATATACAAGGTAGATACCATATGCAACATGCAACCACATATGACACCATGAAGTTAGAGCAAGCACCTGCGATGCTGGTGTATGGCGAATGGGTTCATCAACTATAGAGCTACGTTGACAGTCTTCATCGAATGACACTACACTCTTCTTTAGAGTGTCAAACCGCGCCTTTCCAATCCTCGATGCAAACTGGAGCGATAGCTGTGTTTTCTTTTTAGAATACTGTGGTTGAGATTCTGAAATACCCATGCATAATAAAACAATAGTGAGAGAGTATGGGCGTAGTTTGTGCACAAGTAGTGCAGTGTAAAAGTATCAGATAGCAGGTGGGTCAAAAATAAATGACGGCAGACATATGATAGCTCTACAACATGCATGGCACATGAAATTAGATTCTAGGCTTTTGAAATTTGAGCACAAGGATGGCTGGGAAGTGCAGGTAATCCTCCAGCAAACTACCACATATGGTCCTATGAAAATAACAATCGACTGAAAACAAATAGGTCAGTCAATTTTTTCTGCACCGTCCGATCTACAAGGAACGGGCAGATAGCCTTCATCTACCTCCCACCAGTCACTGTTGATGATCTTCCTCGAACCGCCAGCGACCACCGACCCAGACCCCTGCCTCGGCCGCCCTGCCCTCCCCTCGACCTCACCCCACCGCCATGCTTGGCAGCGCCCCCCGGCCATCCCTTTAAGCCCGGCGGACCTCCAGATCGGGCGCCAGCAGTTCCTGCGCCACACACACCTCTAAGATAGACACTGTGACGCTAATTCCTCGGCGAACAGGCGGACTAGGTGCTCCGTGCGCCTCTGCGGGTGGTGCTTCTTTAATTGGGAATCATTTGACACTGAATTGAAATCCAGGCAGGCGACGGACCTCTAGCTAAAGTGAAATAGTAAATGGGGGGAAACCTTTTGCATTGCGAGTTACTTGGAACATCTAGTATCAGGAAGAATGTGCAGTAAGAAGTGGTCAACTAGTTTCCTTCGTGGGATGAATACCATGCGAGCAGACATGTAAGATTTGCAAGCATAAGGGAAGAGGAGTACCAATATCGGCTTGCCATGTTACATCCTCCTTATGATTTTTCGATGATCTTCTTGTGGTTCGCTAGAAATCAAATGTTGTGGAGGACGGTGGAGCCTTGGACGCACCCATGGCCAAGTTGTTGAGTGTGGTGCGGTGGCCCTCTGTCGGCGGTGGATAAGCAGATCCGAGGTGGCAAACGACGGTGATGCGGGAACAGCTCTGGTGCAATGGATGGTTGCGACGTTGGAGCAGCAATGGTGGGGCACGGGATGGAGGGGTTGAAGTGGCTCAGGTACGCCGCACGTCCGTGTCATGGAGGCAGCTTTTCCTCGGCATCAACTGGTAAGTCCTGGAGGACGCTGTGTGACGGTGTCCTGGATTAGGGGGGTGCTAACCTAGCCAGCCCGTCTCTTCGGTTTGGCCGACAGGCCCTCGTGCGTGATCAAGGTGGACTCCGGAGGCCGTACACAGGAGGCATGATCAAGACTGCCTCCACCGAAGACTTGACGTGTACTCCAAGATCTCTCCTACCGCCTTTCTCCAAGATACCAACTTTGTAACCCTAGATACCCTCCCTGGCGTGTATATAAGCCATAGGGTTTAGCCCGTAGAGGGGACATCAACGCAATATCATTCACCTAGCCCTAGAGTTAGACACACATTATGATCTCGAGGTAGATCAACTCCATATTCGATACATCTCCCTCAATATAAACAAAAGCAGG
Organism: Elymus sibiricus; assembly: GCA_039707655.1. Taxonomy (NCBI): domain Eukaryota; kingdom Viridiplantae; phylum Streptophyta; class Magnoliopsida; order Poales; family Poaceae; genus Elymus; species Elymus sibiricus. The sequence goes on along the minus strand of CM077664.1, from coordinate 257,959,690 downwards.
ACGTAGGGTTTTACCTCCATCAAGAGGGCCTGAACCTGGGTAAACATCGTCACCCTGGTCTCTGTTACCACTGATCCGAGATCCACAGCTCGGGACCCCTACCCCAAGGTCTACCGATTTTAACACCGACACTGGTGCTTTCATTGAGAGTTTCGCTGTGTGATCACCAGAAGGATCGGTGGCTCACCTGCAGATTAACTGCGCCAAAGGCCATGGGGACGTTTACGCCCCTGGCTAGCTCTTTGTTTTTGGCAGCATGGTCTTTTGCGCTGACTCAACAGGGCATCTAGCCTCTGTCGAGAACTACGCCCCAAGTCGGATCGTGACCTTTGGCGGCCTCGAATACACTGTGGATTCCCGTGGTGAACTCATCCTATCGGGATGGACTCCCGGTCGAATTGAGAACTCGACTGGTGCTGGAGACTCGACTCCAGAACCGAACTCCATCGAGGCGCCCGTAGAGACCCCCGACGTGACCACTCCGGCCAGTTTCCTTCCGACCGCCAGTCCGGACATAGATCCGGCTCCCACCTCCGAAGTTACGTCGGTACTAGAACTGACTTTGGCACAGAACCCAGAATTGTGTTTGGATTCACTTTGCGCTGAAGATGCGTCAAGTTATACGCCGGGCATACTTCTAGTCAGCCCTGCCTATGGCGCATCAATGAATCCCGAAGAGCTATCTCACCTCGATGAGATGCTTGATCGCATCTGGAGCATGTCCATCTCGGACGGCAAGACTTCGGTTTACAATCGGATCGGACTTGAAGCCGACGATCGGGAAATTTACATCCCACCCACCACCCACCTAGTCGCCACGGTCAACGATTTAACCGACGTGTTGGACTATGGTGAGGCCATAGACATGGAGGAAGATGCTGATGGCCCCATCGAGAACACCTTGCCCCCGGTAGTCCACCTACGATGTTTACATGGTAGACACCCCCAAATCCCCTCCAAGACGTCGGCGCAGACACTGAAGGGGTAATAACGGGGAGCCTAGTGGTAATAACGCGAGGGCCAATAATGGTGACGTGGAGGACGGTGGTGCCGATAACCATGAAGAGGATGTTCAAGCCTCCCCAGTAAGGAACGGCACACCTGACCGACTTCTCAGGGACTCAGATCCTGATGATCTCTTTGAAGGGGCCTACGACAACTGCATGCCAGAATCCGAGGAGGACAAGAGCCTCGGTACCGAGGACTACATCATCCCCGAAGACCCTTTTGAACAAGAGCGCTTCCGGCGGTGCCTTGTTGCAATGGCCCGGAGCATAAAACGCAAGCAGCAGCAGCTGCTGCAGGCCAATACCGACGCACTAAATGAAAAGTGGGTCGAAGTGCTCTCCGCCGAGCAAGACATGGAAAACCGGTGCCACAGTGCACCAAAATCATACTCATGTAGGTGTCTCTTGCCGGAGTTCGATGAGGAGCTCGCCGACGACCACGACCGACCCCCTAGAGGCCGGGATAGGCCAAGATGAGAAAACCTCAGTGACCGGCCACCCCCATGCCGTTATGGCAAGGACCCCATGGATTACCTAGATCCTCATGATGCTAGACGTCGCATTGAGGAAAACAGGGCACCCCCTCGGTCCATCTATGGATCAAGGGGACACGCGCCCGCTGGGCTTGATGGCTACGATGCCTGGATGGACAGGAATGGCCGTGCCCGAGACTAGGCTTACTCATGGCTCTCTCTCGACCTTCGACAAGATGCTCCTCGGTTCCGAGGTCCGGCTCACCCAATCTGTTTTACAGACAAGGTGATGGAACATCAATTCTCGGAAGGATTTAAGCCCATTAATGTAGAATCATACGATGGCTCCACAGACACAGCAGTATGGATCGAGGATTTCCTCCTACACATACACATGGCCAACGGAGATGATCTCCATGCCAATAAATATCAGCCACTCAAGCTAAAGGGGCCGGCGAGGCATTGGCTTAACAGCCTCCCTCCTCACTCTATCGGCAGCTGGGAGGCCCTAGAAGATGCTTTTCAAGCAAACTTCCTGGGTACATATGTCCGACCTCCGGACGCTGATGACCTCAGCCGTGGCACCCAGCAGCCAAGCGAATCAGCCCGAAAATTCTGGAATAGGTTCCTCACCAAGAAGAACCAGATCATAGACTACTCCGAAGCCGAGGCCATCGCCGCATTCAAGAACAATATCCGAGATGAATGGTTGGCCCGTCAACTCGGCCAGGATAAGCCGAGGACTATGGCAGCCCTCACCTCACTAATGACCTGCTTTTGCGTGGGGAGGATAGTTGGCTCGCCCGTAGTACTCACAACGGTGAGGCAGGCACCTCAGAAACTCGCGACGCTAATGGAAAACCCAAGCGCAACAAAAATAAGCACAGGTATAAAAATGGTGGAAGCGATACGGAGGACGCTGCGGTCAACGCAGGGTTCACCGTACCTAAGTCCGAACAGAAAAGAAAACCCTTTAAGGGGAACAAGGATGGACCTAGCCAACTTGATAGACTCCTGGACCGCCCATGTGGAATCCACGGCACTCAGGACAAACCAGCAACCCACACTAATAGAAATTGCTGGGTCTTTAAACAAGCCGGCAAGATAGTGACAGAGGGTCAAAATAAAACCCAAAATCGCAGTGAAGACGAGGATGAACCTCGGTGGCCCAATAATGGAGGCCAAAAGAAGCTTCCTGATGAGGTGACAGAGGTTAATATGATCTATGTCACCCACATCCCCAAAAGGGAGAGGAAGCGTGTGCTTCGGGATGTATATGCGTTAGAGCCAGTCGCCCCGAAATATAACCCATGGTCGGCTTACCTGATCACCTTTGACAAGCATGATCATCCGACCAACATTAGACATGGCGGATCGGTGGCACTCGTCCTGGACCCTATTATTGATGGTTATCATCTAACACGCGTCCTGATGGCCGGAGGAAGCAGCCTCAACCTCATTTATGAGGACACAGTTCGGAAGATGGGCATCGACTCATCTCAAATCAAGCCAAGCTCCACCACCTTTAAAGGTGTCATCCCGGGTGTCGAAACCCGCTGCACCGGAATGGTCACCCTGGAGGTAGTCTTCGGCTCACCTGAGAACTTCAGAAGCGAAGAGTTAATCTTCGATATCGTGCCTTTTCAAAGTGGATACCACGTGCTCCTAGGGCGCACGGCCTTTGCACGCTTTAACATAGTCCCGCATTATGCCTACCTCAAGCTCAAAATGCCGGGACCCAACGGTGTTACAACAGTCAATGGTAACACCGAACGCTCACTCCGAACAGAGGAATAGACCGTGGCTTTCTCAGCCAAGGTACAGGCGTCCGAGGAGGCAGCCTGCAACGATAAACGCGCTGCTCACTCTTCGAAGCGTGCTCGGGCTGCACAAATCAACCTCGGCCAGGTACTCCCGCACCCAAAATAGGGATGCGGGCTCCTCGCATGCCCTCTCTAGAGTGGCCACTACGTCCCCAGGGTGCATAATTTTGCATTGAAGATTCCCTGGGTCGTCGAGGAGCCAAAAATTTACTCAAACATCGGCATGGTTTGACCAAGCAACGACGTGGCTTCGAGCACCCACACAGGAAAGTCTCTATAAAAGAAATAGCCAAACATGACTACGTCACTACGGTTTCAACCACAGAATGGACTTCGGCACGTCTCCTTTAAAGGAGCTCGATCAATCAAACGCTTGAAGCGTATAAAGGGCCGGAAAGGCATTAACCTCCACAAGTCCTCACCTTCAATGGTGAACATCTGGTCAACAGCTCGGAAACGCAAACATGCGGCAGGTAGCAGCCCAGATTCTTCAAAATCCGTTAACAAATATCTGCCCTATTTCTTCCTCTTTTCTTTTACTTTTTACATTGTATTCTTTCAATTCATCTCGCCACAGTTGGGCATGTACACGCTTGAAACTATAAAATAAAGAAACTGTGCCCCTTAAAGGTCCCTATCATATTCCTTTATCAGCATGGCCCCTGTGAGACGAAGAAGTTCTCTAAAAAATATACAATTGTATAACAAGTCCGAAGTGTTCGGCGTCTCGGATCTTGGCTTTATATGCATCAGTTTCGAACCTAGATTTCGGTCAATAGTTGGGTTGCCCGGCTCCTATGTGTACCCCTTACATTTCTAATGAATTTGGCTAAGGGCGTAACGGGAGAACCACTGTGATTGTGCAGCCAGGTCAATTGGCATAGCGCCTCTGTGGAGAAAGCCAAAAACTGACTATCTAGGTATGCTCAAACTGGTCCGCCATCCGTAGACCGCGTTAAGCGATGTAACAATAGAGAACACCCATGTTAAATGAAGGGCTTTCATTTCTAGCCAAAGTGTGTTATGGCCTCAACCTCGGCCGACTAGGCCGACCACTTCCCACATTGGGGGCTGGTCATCAGCCCCCGTGGTCAAACTCCAATGACTAAGTGAAAGTCATAAAGGCACTATAGTCTGATTGCCTTGTTCCTATAAACACCGACCACCTCCTGGTACCGAGACATCGGCTAAGGGTCAAGTGTGCCTTAAGGAACACCCTTTGTATGTCCTACACTGGGGCTGAAGCCAACGACTGGCCACTCTCTTTTTAAAACAGTCATATCAGAGGAAAAACTAATTAAAAACAACACACATGGAATCTAAAGCCATATTCATTCAACCAAAAGATAAAGTTTTGTACACCACACACTTTGGTATTCCGAAGTACTATTTAAAACTACATAGTGTCCTTTGGACACATGCCTTCGGTGATACGGGCTCCCTCCTCCACCTCGGTGAAGAACTATTCGGCGATGCGCGGCTTGTCGGACAGGCGGGCCCGTGGCACATGTCACCGCATCAACCTTTCGGAAGTGCGTCTTCACGCAGGCGTACGCCCTCCGTGCTCCTTCAAAGCACGTGGACCGCCTCCAGCGGTTCAGATGGGGCACGACATCTTTGAGACGGGCCGTCAGGCCGAAGAGGCTTCTGGGCATGGCCTCGGCAGGCCACAGCGCGACGCAGAGGTCCTGGAGCGCCGGTCTCGTCATGCGAAACAACTCCACCAGCTGCTTCATGTGATGATTTAGAAGCCGTGTTGACGGCGACCCCGGGAACTGTCCCCAAAAGGCCGTCTCCGCCTCGTGGCCCGCCAGTTGGCCGAAGTATGCCACCGCATTCATCGTGCTCTACGGAAGATCCGCGAAGACCTCTATGGAACTCCATAATTGGGTGAGCTCGATACACCCTTTGTTGCCAAGCGTACACTATAGCAGAAATAGCTTACCCGAGGTGATTTGCTCCACTTGCTGGAGCGCCTCGTGGTCAGCCCGGGCCGTGGTCTAGAGCTCGGAGTGGGCAAGTTGAAGCTTCTCGAGCTCCTCCTTTGTTCGTCGCCCCTCCACCTGCAGCTTGTCGCGTGCTTGAAACACGCCCTTCAGGGTCTCCTCGACCTCAAGAACCCGCACCCGGTCCTTGTCCCCGGCCGCCTTCTCGGTGGCTTGGGCCTTCTCTGCCTCTACGGCCGCAGTCTTATGCTGCTCCACCTCCTGCCGAGCCTTTGTGAGCTCAGCCTTGAGCGTTTCTAGCTCCGCTAACACTGCTGTCGTTAAAACAGTTCGGCCTTAGCTTTTTATTTAGGAAAACACATCTTACCTTCTTTGTACAAAGTACAGTGCGAGTTTAAACTTGCTTACCTTGAGACTGCTTGAGTTTCTGGTTCGCTAAGATAAGGTCCTCGTGGGACCTCTCGAGCCTCCGGTTTATCTCTGCAATCTCCTCGAAGACGGAGTCTGGAACCAATGTCGAAACCTGGCAGCAAAAAATCCTTATTACACCGGCAATAGTTCAACTATTAAAAAGTCCCAAGACAATTGTCTTGAGCAGCGCCCTAGGGGCTACTTGACAGGCTCGTACTAAGTTATACGACCCCAATGCCGGTTTCTCGCAACCGACTTCGGGCTCGGGGGCTACTCACTCACTAAGCCGTTTAGCAGGCTGTACTCTTATGTCCTCAGACGAATACATAGATAAACAAGGTTAAGATAAACAAGTTAAACTTGGTGCATGGATAGAAGCGTACCTCGAAACCCGTTATGAGGTTCTTGAAAACCTCATGTAGGCTGGCCCCGGTGGACCAGAAGCCCTGTAGTGCCGTGCCTATCAAGGCACAGTGCTCTTCCTTGATGGAGGAGCCCTTCAGGGTGTCCTACATCACCTCGGTCCACCCCACGCCAGCCCGTCCTTGGGCAGTTGGCGGGGGTGGAGGGATGACCTTGGATACGTCTACCCGGGTAGCCTCCACCTGGGGTGGAGGAGCCGAGGTAGATATCAGCTGGACCGATGACTGGCCCAGCCCCTCTTCAATGACCATGGGGCATTTCTCCCCTGGGTCTTGTTGGGCCGAGGTGTCGACCTCGGCCATGATAGCCAGCTCATCGGCCCCCGTCATGTTGACATCAGGGGCCAGGGTGGATGTTGCCTCCCCTAGCCCATCGTGCACTGGGGGAGGAGCGGCGGGCTCTGGAATCCCGCTGGCGGATGGCAACCCGCTCGAGGAACCGCTGGGGATTACCCTCGGCGGACTACATATGAAAAGACACTCTATGAGTTTTCCTTTGCTAAAAAATAACTTGTCCAATTGAAAGATGGGATACAAAGACGACGGCTTACCCTTGAGGCACCAGTTTCTTCCTTCCCATGGCGAGGAGGTCTTCTTCTGAGTCACCAGAGAGCTTGGCTCTCTCTGACAACTTGCTGGCAGACCCGGACGAGGTTCGCCTCGGCCTCTTTGTGCCCTTCGGTGGCATGCCAAGTTCGGTGTCCCCTGATGCCGACCTCTTCCCCTTTGGGAGGGGGACCTCCTCCTCCTCACCCTCCTCTGCACCACCGTCTTGGGTGGTGGAGTTGTGGGTCTCTTCGGACCGGGTGACCGAGGTCCCCCGAGTCCGAGCACTTGACCTACCCCTCTGGGACTTCGTCCCTTTGGGGGCCACCACGTGTGGCTCCTTGGTCAGGAGCATCGAGAGCAGGGGAGTCGGAGGCTCCTCTAGCAGTGGGGCCGGGCATCACACTCCTTGTACCCAGGCCAACCACTTCTTCAAAACATCATCATAACAATTCACTAAAACTCTACTCCTTGATATGGAAGACAAAGTTGATAGTTGGACATAATCATTTACCGGGGGGGCTTCGTAGCCGTCCTTGAGGCCGCAGTCCTCCCCTTCCTTGGGGATCTTGTCCTTGGCCAGCTTCATGACTTCATCCACATGGTGGCCAAGGTGGAGCGGAAGAAGGTGGTGATGGAGTCCATGTCCTCAGGCTTTTGCACCCACATCGGGGTAGCCCGAAGTTAGAGAGGGAGTATGCGGCGGTTGAGCATGATGTTGATGATGTCGGCAAGCTCAACCTTTCCCGTGGTAGACCACCACATGATCCTCTCGATAAGGGCCTCCACCTCTTCTGGGTTCCCCAAGGTGACGCCCTTCTCCCTCCAAGACTTGAGCTTCTTGGGAGGCCCGGCTGAAAAAGCTGGGACCTCGGTCTGACCAGGGCGAGCGGTTCAGTGATGTAAAACCACTCTTTCTGCCACTCCTTCACCATTTCGATGAAGGTGCCCTTGAACAAGGTGGCCCCCTAGTTTTTGCTAATCATGGCCCCTCCGCACTCCGCGAGATCCAAGCCGCTGGACTTTGGCTTAATCCTGAAGAGCTTCAGCCATAGGCCGAAGTGCGGCTCACAGCGGAGGAAGGCCTCGCAGACCGTGATGAAGGAGGCAAGGTGAAGAATGGAATTGGGGGCCATGTGGTGGAAATCCAGCCCGTAGTAGTACATCACCCCGCGCACGAAGGGATGCAGCGGGAACCCCAGACCTCAGACGAGGTGGGGGACGAAGACTACCCGCTCCCCGGCGTTGGGAGCGGGCACCTGCTGGCCAGCAGCTGGAGCGCGGGCGGTGATGGCGGGGTTTTGATACCTCGCACTGCGCAGCTCTAGGATGGTGCCCTCCATCACGATAGAGCCACACCAGTGCCCCTTGAGAGTGTCAGCCATGGCTGGTGGTGGAGGTTGGACTCGCAGAGGGAAAAAAGGAACAGGATGGGATCTGGGCGCTGGAGCTGGACGAAGCAGTAGCAGGAGAGAATGGGAGTGGGGTCGATTACGCTTTCCTCCTCTTCGCTCTTATAAGCCTATGAAAGGCTAAAAGTCCTACTCGCTGCGCCGGTAAACTCGCTATTCCCATCAAAAATGTCGTTGAGCATATGGGGGGAAACAAAATCGTAATGATATCCCTAAGAAAGCAGGCATGATCTCCACCTTGATCAGATGTGCCAGTAAAAAGGCTGCCTCAAACCATGATTTAAGGGGGAGGCAGTAACTGCTCGACCTGTCGTGGGGCAAGCCTCTTCGATAAAGTTGTCATGCCAGATTAGACCATTCATACCTGAACAACAGGCCTTCAAAGCTAAGATATATGTCTTCTTCGGACAGGATACAAGCTCGGTTGGGCCTTGGATGACATCGCTCCACCAAGAAAAGTAGATCATAAAGGGGGAAATCGTCTATCAAGCCAAGGACTTCGGATCTGAAGTAGCATCTATTGAGAAAATCATCCTTGGCGTAGAAGACCAGTTCAGGGGCTACTGACGGTGTCCTAGATTAGGGGGTGCAAACCTAGCCAGCCCGTCTCTTCGGTTAGGCCGATGGGCCCTCGTGCGTGATCAAGGTGGACTCCGGAGGCTGTACACAGGAGGCGTGATCAAGACTGCCTCCACCGAAGACTTGACATGTACTCCAAGATCTCTCCTGCCACCTTTCTCCTAGATACCGACTTTGTAACCCTAGATACCCTCCCTGGTGTGTATATAAGCCATAGGGTTTAGCCTGTAGAGGGGACATCAACGCAATATCATTCACCTAGCCCTAGAGCTAGACACACATTACGATCTCAAGGTAGATCAACTCTGTATTCGATACATCTCCCTCAATATAAACAGAAGCAGGGCGTAGGGTTTTACCTCCATCAAGAGGGCCCGAACCTGGGTAAACATCGTCTCCCTTGTCTTTGTTACCACCGATCCGAGATCCACAGCTCTAGACCCCCTACCCCGAGGTCTGCCGGATTTAACACCGACACTGTGGTTGAGGTTGCGGTGACGACGACATTGAGGTATCGGCTCTGACGTGATGGAGGAAGGCGGTGGTGGATCGATGCGATGGGGTGGCAGATGGAGGAGGCTGGAGTTTTGCGGCTGGTGGAGAGGGAGTTTTGGCGCCCACGGAGTATGAATGAGGAATCGGACGGGGGAGGGAGGAAGCTAAGGGGGAACCATGCTTCCGGGACTGAAAGCGAAGGTTTACTCCCAGATGGGGGTGAATGGGAGATTTTTTAGAAATTCGTCAAACTCCAATGATTTTGACAAAAATCAGAGTGACGAAATAGAAACGGATGAGAAACTAGGTCGACACACATACAAGTAGCATGCATATGAACTACATATAAGTGAAGAACATGAAATCATACAGGGGAACATGCATGAGGAAGATGAACTGAAGAAATGAAAAACAGCATGATGAAAGTCTTCAGTTCAAATTCTTCAGAAATGTAAAGCACAAGTTCTTTAGCAGCAGAATTGCGTAAAGGTAAAGGGTGAGGAATTTGAAACCAGTTGGGCTCGGTGAAGACACAGTGATTTGGTAGACCAGTTCTAGTTGCTGTATCAACTGTACGTCTGGTTGAGGTGGCTGAGTATTACCTCAGAGGACAGTTAGTCCTCATCGCATTCCTCTTGAGCAAAGGTCACTTAGACCTCGCCCAATCACTCGTGGTAAGTCTTCAAGGTAGACTTCTAAAACCTTCACAGACTTGTTCACCGGCACGCCACAATTACTCTTGGGTGCTCAGAACATGACGCCTAACCGTCTGGAAGAATGACAGTTTTCAAAAGTAATAAGCGTCGGATCACACAGATCAACTCCTTCGGTGATGCTCAGTCACTTTGGCTCTAGTTCGGTTTTTCCTCTCTTGGGTTCTCACAAAGTCGTCGGGGGAAGGGTTGCTCTTAAATGACAAGTGTCAATCTCTCTCTAGAGCAGCCAACCAACTAGTGGTTGTGGGGGGTGGCTATTTATAGCCAGGGGCAACCCAACATGAAATGTCATAAATGCCCTTCTCAGACATGACTGTTGTTAGGATAAGAATCCACTCGACAGCTGGCACGCGGCGCGGCAACGGTCAGAAATTAACCTCTCAATTTTGTTGAGGCACTCTATTTCTTCACGATAGGCAAATCACACTAGCGAAATCCTAACTCCTCAGCCTGACAAAATTCATCAGAGACCAGATGAAGTTCGTCACTGTCACTGTCAAATTTCTCAACTATTCCAGAGATTTCCAAAGGCTTCACTCAAAGCGGCTGTAATGTGTATAGGTTTGAGCATCGCTTTGAAGTATGATATATGTTTCACCTTGACCACCTTTGGCAGTACGGTTTTTCCTATGACTCAAATAAGAAGAAAAATAAACTATGAAAAAAAAGTCTTGAGGCTTCAAAGTCTTCACATCAATTTCTTCATAGGCCGCACCAAATTATTCACTTGAAGAAATACATTTTTAGGGGTCACCTTCCGTGGTTAAACCAAGTCTTTAGGGACTATTTTCTCCTGTGTATACTCACAAACACATTAGTCCCTTAACCTATTTGTCTTCAATACTCCAAAACCACTAAGGGGGCACTTGATGCACTTACAATCTCCCCCTTTTTGGTGATTGATGACAAATTAGTTAAGTTTTCAACGGGAATAAAAATAGTGGAAGTGTAAGTACAGAATGTGAAGACATTGGTTACAAGATATTGAGGAAATCCCCCTGAAGATGTGCATATGAAGAATTTGCTTTGGATTGCAAATGCACATGGCAGGTTGAAATTGTGGAGATCTCCCCCTATATCTTGGAATCCAATCATGCATGATCATAAGATATTGAAAATTTTGAATGCATGATGAAAATTGGTGTCTGACGAATTATGCATGCACATATATGAGGATCAGAGCATAATCACGCATGCAAATAAAACGTCACAGAAGAATGTCAGACCACTAACAGTTATTAAGTTACAACTCATCAAAAGAGAGAATCAAATGAAGAGCCAAGAGTTGCAACTTAGCAAAAGAAACAGCCCGATATATAAGAGCCCGCTTGAAGACTAACTCAAATTTCTCCCCCTTTGTCATCAGATGACCAAAAGGAGACAAAACTGAGAACTAACGCCCCTGAAGACTAACATCATGAAGCAGTCGAGGGAGCGCCAGTGTCGTTGTTGGGGTCGCGAGTTGAAGAAGGGCCTACTGCAGTATCTTCAACATCTTCATTTTTGTCAGTAGCTCATGAAGAAGACACAGAGCTTGGGATCATCGGAGGAGCTTGAACCTTCTTGAACTTCTTCTTGGGCGGATTGGCCCAATCAAAGTTCATTTTGAATTCTATTTCATCAAGTTCATCAGGGGTCTTTAGATGTGAAAGAATGACCCAACTCCTGTCAAAGATCTCATGCAGATAATAATGATATTTTTGGACTGAATTTTGCGTCACATTCATATTTCCTAGAATTGTGTGGAGTTGATGCTTAACCCAGTGGTGATTCTTGTCAACTTTCTGATGAAGACTTATGAGGAGCTCATGATCAGTCATCACTCGAGGAGCATCACCTTGAGGGTTTTGCTGAGTGGCATTTGCATCAGTGCCATGGCTGGATGAATCATATCTGTGGATTGTGAGATAGGCTGACAAAATTGTCAATCAAGGGCATGAACACCTTCATCAATAACAGCTTTGCCTTTGCCAGGAACTGAAGCAATTGTGCTTTGAAGAATTTCCACATCTGGCAGAAAGCTGAGATAATTTTGACTGTCAGCTTTGTAATTGATTGAAGATCTTGTTCGCATAAATCTCATGAGCCAAGGTACATAAGGCTTCAAATCAAATGGAGATTGTGTGATAGTGGCCAAAGTCCTCATGAAGAAATCATGTACATTGATAGGAATACCATGGATGATATTGAATAGCAAGTTCTCATGATCCCCACAACTTCTTCAGTCTCAGAATTGTGGCCTTTGATAGGACTGAGGGTTTTGGCCAATATGCGATATACTGTCCTTGGCACAAATAGCAAATCCTTCACTAAGAAGGTGGTTCTTGGAGCTTCTCCTTCAGCCAATGGCTTCATCAGCACTTGCATCATGTGGTCTGGCAACTCAGGTTCTTCATATGTTTTCCTGGCATCGTGATGAGGGATATCAACTGGAAGAGCTCGAAGCAGTTCATCAGCAGGAGCCTTATAGTGCGTGTTCTCACTCATCTAGTCGAGTGCCCATGAATGAATGTCTTCAGCTTCTCCAGAGATATGCAATGTGGCATAAAATTGAAGAATGAGCTCTTCATTCCAATCACAGACATCAGTGATGAAACTGAGTAGCCTGGCATCATGAAGAACAGCCAATACAGGCCTAAAGCACGGTAGGGATTCCATATCCACATGATGAATATGGCAATGTGGGAAGACCTTATTCTTGTCAAAGAGAAGTGATGAATAACAGTTCATTTGAGCATTGGTCCAAAATCTCTGATGCCTGATTTTTGCAGAGTCATATGGTGACTCGCCTATGAAGAAATTCTTCTCTCCAAAGAAGGCAGCATTGTCAAACTTGGGTCTTCTGATGCTTTTGCCAACCTTGGGCATTGAGGGCACAAGCTGAAGGTTTATCTTCTTTGGCCTCATATCAAATATGGGTCTTGGAGAGCCCGTTAAGTCATTGGGATCCGTGATGGCCAAAGATTTTGAAACTTCCTCAGCTGTAGCAAACGGAATAGTGTCAGAATCTACTGAGGGAGCTGGTTTTTCTTGTTGAGGTGGAGGAGGTGCAACTTCTTCATCTATCTCATGCTGCACAGATTCTTTAGCTGATGCAATTGGAATTTCTTCAGTAATGGTCTGAAGGGATGGTTGATGACCTTTAGAACCAGTATGAACTTCCTCAGTGATTGCTGGCGACTGAGGTACTGGCATGAGAGGCATGGTGAGGGGTGAGTTCGGGTGAGTATCATCCCAGAAGTCATCCTGTAGAACTGGTTTTGTGGAGCCACATCCACGTCCTCATCAATTTCATCATTGCTTCGATGAGAAGCATCAGTTTCATCAGTCACGCGGACTGGAGGTGATGATACCTGGTGAAGTGAAGCATCTGCTTCAACTTCAATTTCTTCATCCACTAGTTTAGTGGTAGCAACAGAGTGGGAATTCTCTTCTTCATCAGATGGTGGGATGACATGGTCCACACCATATGAAACAATCTGGAAATCCTCAATATTTTGAGTCGGGGTGCCAATGATATTGGGATAGCATCAATAGGTGTTGTTGAAGACATTGGAGTCATCTTCAACTTCTTCATAGATTTTGAGGAAGATGGTGCTGATGCTTTTGTTTTCTTAGCAGCCTTTGTTTTCTTCACTTCTGATGCAGAAGGAAGTGTGATAAGCTTCAGAGTCGAAGCCGGTCTAGGCGCTGCTGCTAAGGAATTTGGTGCTACAATTTCTTCAGGCACGACTGATGCAGTCACCCTGGCAGTTTCTTCAGGTGCAACTTCTTCAGTTGCCCTGGCATGGTCTTGCAGAGGAGATGAAGGCACAGTTTCACTGGCCAGAGTAGCATGCGGTAGAGCAGAGGAACTTGAAGGAGGTACATTCCCAAGCTTGGCGGCCTCTCTTTTATTATGATCTTCAACCACTTGCTTGGTTGCTTTGATGAATTTGTCATGCACACCACAGCAATGGTTGGCTTACCCCTCATATTCATCAGATAGCTTTTGGATTTTAGATTGAAGAGCAACCAGCTGTTGAGGAGATATGGTTAGCATGTTCTTCTTCAGCTCCTTCTCCTCTTGAAGCTTTTGCTTCCTCACAAGTTTAGCCTGCTCAATTTTGCGTTTCTCTGTCAGAATGAAAGCAGATAGAACATGACTCGGACCAGGTGGCCAATCAAGGTCATCAAGGGGTGTGTCAGGTTTCTTGCACCAGATTTCAATGAAGTCCAAAATCTTCTTCGGATCAAGAAAGAGTGGAATAGAGGTATTCTTGGCATGAGCAGCTTCTTCCATTCTTCTCTGAACATATTCTGCTAGCTCATCTTCATCAGCCATGTCATTTTCATCAGCCTGAGGCAATACAGCCTTGCTCTTGGGGCTGGGCCTAGTTCCACGGCCTGCTGTGGCCTTTTTCTTCAGCATCGGCGTATCTGAGGATATGTGCCCAGATGTTGAGGCACTTGATGCAGCTATTGTGGCTGTTAGAAAGCCTTCAGTGCGCTGGCAGGATGCTAGCATGACTGGTGTTGAAGCTTTTGCTGCGGCCATTGAGGAAGTTCTGGCTAGCAGGGGCAGTAAGGAACTTGGAACAGAAGGTGCCTTGGGCGCTGAAGCCTTTGAAGAAGATGGCTTGGGCTCTGAGGGCTTTGATGAAGATTTTGGCTGTGAGGGCACTTCAGTTGATGGTTTTGGCTTTTAAGCCGGCTTCTTTTTCATGGCCTTCTTGGGCGCACTGACACTTGAGCCGGCTCCAATTTCTGCCGATGCCTTAGAAGCCCTGTTGAATTCTTCAACAACTTTTTGAGCCTGTTTCTATAGTTTGGCCTGACGCTTGGCCCATTCTTTGGGGAATTCTTCACCCCTTCTGATGCTCATGGGATCAGCGGTTTGACCAGGAGCCAACTGTGGTCTTTTGCACGGAGGCTTAACAGCGAAATCCTTCATATACTTGGGAGTGCCGTAATTTTAACTTCGCCATTCATAGGACCGGTACCTCTTGATCTTTTGCATACGCGTCTTGCGCTGCTTTTCAGTTTCTTTCCCATGAATTTCTTCATCAGGTGTGCAATATCCTACATATAGTTCATCAGGGATCTCAAAAGCTGTGTGTTCCTCTCTCCTCTTGCCTAACTTTTGAGGCTTTTTGCCATCTGCCATTTTCTTCAACTGAGGGTTTTGAACTTTTGATGTTTCTGAAGAAGTATATAGATTTTCCTCAAGCAATGCTGCAAATGAATTAAGTTGATGAGAACCAAGAGATTCTTCTGCAGACATGGGTACCTGTGAACAGAGTATAGTTGCGAGGAAATTGGGAAGAGACCCTTATCATCTTGAAGAATTTCACTAAGTGTTCTTGACTTAGATTTCAGAGCTGTACAGATTGAGACAATTGCACAACTGAGGAAGCCAATCATGAAGTGTAACTTAGATGAAATAACCAAGACTGGCCAAAAGGAAGTGCTAAATATTTGGAAAGAAGTGGTAAAAACAGCACTTGAAGAATTTGAGACAGTAAAAAGATCAAACTTGGGTAGTAAAAATAAATTTTAATTACCCCAAGGATGAACTCGAGGAACTGGATGACGAGTTGAAGGAAATCATCAACTCAGATCTTTCGTGCTCTAACTTGGCGATGAAAGATAGCTACGGCGGCAGTGGAGGTGAAGAAATCCGCGACTGGTGCGAGTACGACGGCGAAGAAGTCGAGGCAGTGAAGCTCTTCCTCTTCAGCGACGATGAATTCTAGCGGCGGCGCTAGGCTTTTGAGAGCGACAGGGGCGCGAGAGTGAATGAACTAGGTTTGACGAGGTTGACCATTATATAGGCACCGTGAAAACTGAGTGTTCTGAAAATTTTGGACGGATAAGCCCCTGGCTCTTCACATTTCTACGACACGCGTCACACATGCATTTTGAGTGCGCTTATCCACACGTCGGGTGCGCGGGATTAAGTTACTGTGGCAACCGCCAAAAAATTGAATAGAAGATTTTAAAATGGGTTCGCAATTTCTTCAGCTGTCAAGGACACAGTGAAGACTTTGAACGGTGTCAATTTGAACGCACATGAAGAGATTGTGAACAGAGTGGTTTGAGTTTAGCATAGAGGGGAGTGGGTCCGATCACATTCACATAGACGGAAAACAACTTGAAGAATTAGCAATATGTAAATGTTGTTGAGGACATGAAAAACTTAGATATATAAATATATAGGAAGTATTAACTCAAGCAATGAAGAACAACCATAAATGACGAATTTGAAAAGTTTTGACGTAATTGCTAATGACGAAAAACTCAAATTGAAGCAAGTCAAAAAATGGGTGGTGGCGTTACCCACCGTATAAGAACTATGATGATTTCAGACACCACGTACAATTGTCATAGGGTTCTGAGAATCAAGTTCTTCATTAATTTCTTCACACTTAGAGGGTTAGTCTTCATTGATTGAAGAAAAACGTTACTTTGTGTGTTGTGCATCAAAGTCATCAAGAATGCATAAGCGTTAGGATGTGTGTCCTTTTCAAAGGACATTCGAAGATTCTAGGATGTTTAGCTCACAACGCAACATGCAAAACCTTCTCTCATCCAAGGGCTTAGTGAAGATATCTGCAAGTTGGTCTTCAGTCTTCACGTGGTTGATGACGATGTCTCCCTTCAGCACATGATCACGAAGAAAATGGTGACGAATCTGGATGTGCTTCATCCTAGAGTGTTGCATTGGGTTGTGAGCGATCTTGATGGCACTCTCATTGTCACAGTAGAGTGGCACTTTCTTCACGTTGATGCCATAGTCCTTGAGGGTTTGCTTCATCCATAGAAGCTGTGAGCAACAGGCACCAGTAGTAATGTATTCAGCCTCGGCTGTGGAAAGTGAGACACTGTTCTACTTCTTCAAGGACCAACAAATAAGAGATCGTCCGAGGAAATGACATGTGCCTGATGTTGACTTGCGATCCACACGATCTCCAGCATAATCAGAATCAGAAAATCCAGCAAGATCAAATGATGATTCCTTGGGATACCATAATCCAAGCGTTGGTGTGTGAGCTAAATATCAAAGAATTCGTTTCACAGCCTGATGGTGTGACTCCTTCGGTGACGCTTGAAAGTGGGCACACATGCAAACGCTAAGAATAATATCTGGCCTAGTTGCACATAGGTAAAGCAGCAAACCAATGATGGAGCGATATACCTCTGATCGAAATCATTACCATTTTCGTCAGTGCAGAGTTGACCATTTGTTGGCATTGGTATCTTGAGGCCTTTGCAATCTTGTATGGCAAATTTCTTCAGGCAATCCTTGAGATATTTCTCCTGAGATATGAAGATGCCATTTCGTTGTTGACGAATTTGAAGTCCGAGGAAGAATTTCAACTCCCCCATCATAGACATCTGATATTCTTCTTGCATCATGTATGCAAATTCGTCACTGTATTTCTTGTTAGTGCAACCAAAGATAATATCATTGACATATATTTGCCATATGAACAGTTCACCATCATAAGATTTAGTGAAAAGACTAGGGTCAAGTGAACCGGGTTTGAAACCCTTTTTCTTCAGGAACTCCTTCAGTGTATCATGCCAAGCCCTCGGGGCTTGCTTGAGGCCATAGAGAGTCTTGTTGATTCTGAAGACTTTGTCTCGATGCTTTGGGTCCTCAAAACCTGGTGGTTGAGAAACATATACTTCTTCCTCAAGCTTACCATTGAGGAATGCACTTTTCACATCCATTTGATATAAGAGGATATCATGATGGTTAGCATATGCAAGCAGTATACGAATGGCTTCAAGCCTAGCAACAGGTGCAAATGTTTCATCGAAATCAATACCCTCAACCTGGGTGTAGCCTTGAGCTACAATATCGGCCTTATTCCTCACCACTTGGCCATTTTCTTCTTGTTTGTTGCGGTAGATCCATTTGGTACCGATGACATTGTGCTTATGTGGATCGGGACGCTTGACTAGCTCCCACACGTTGTTGAGCAGGAATTGATGCAATTCCTCTTGCATTGCTTGAATCCATTCCGGTTCAAGAAATGCTTCATCAACTTTGGTGGGCTCTGAAATAGAGACAAACACGTAATGCCCACAAAAGCTAGCTAAATGTGAAGCTCTTGAGTGAGTGAGGGGACTAGGTGCATTGATGTTGTCGAGGATCTTTTCAATCGGTACTTCATATGCCACTCATGGATGCGCTAGACAAGGGCCTTGCTCTTGTTGTTGCCGTGCAGAATCCTCAGCATCATTTTGCTCGGGATTAGCAGTTTCTTTATGGTGAGGGATCAATACTTCTTCATCAGCTATTTCTTCACTTGGCACAATTTCACCAGTGCCCATAAGCTTGATCGATTCCTCAGGGGGCATTTCATCTAGCACAGGAGGCAAGTGCTCTCTTTGTGAGCCATAAGTTTCATTGAACCGCACATCTACAGTTTCAACAACCTTGTTGTGGTAGGTGTTTAAGACTCTGTAGGTGTGCGAGTCCTTTCCGTAACCAAGCATAAAACCCTCATGTGCTTTCGGTGCAAATTTAGAACTGTGATGAGGATCTCTAATCCAGCATTTAGCACCGAAGACTTTGAAATAACTCACATTGGGTTTCTTGTCAGTGAGGAGTGATACGTCTCCAACGTATCTATAATTTTTGATTTTCCATGCTGTTATATTATCAATCTTGGATGTTTTTATAATCATTTACAGAAATTATATATCATTTTTGGAGACTAACCTATTAACTTAGTGCCCAGTGCCAGTTGCTATTTTCTGCCCTGTTTTTGTTTTACAGAAAATCAATACCAAACGAAGTCCAAATGCCACGAAACATTTTGGAATTTTTTTATTGGACAAGATAAACACTAGAAGCTTCGGGAGAGGGCCAGAAGACCCAGGAGGTGGCCACGAGCCACCAGGGCGCGCCTAGGGGGGCAGGCACACCCTCGTGCCTCGTGGGCCCCCCTTTGCTCTGTTTGACCTAATTCCACCACTATAAATTTAGGAAAAATCAGAAACCCTTAGAGGAGTCCACGAAATACTTTTTCCGCTGCCACAAGTTTCTGTTCCAGAGAGATCCCATCTGGGGTCCTTCTCCGGTAATCTGCCGGAGGGGGAATCGATCATGGAGGGGTTCTACATCAACCTTGCTACCCTTCCAATGATGCGTGAGTAGTTTACCGTAGACCTTCGGGTCCATAGGCAGTAGCTAGATGGCTTCTTCTCTCTTTTTGATCTTCAATACAATGTTCTCCTCGATGTTCTTGGAGTTCTATCCGATGTAATCACTTTTTGCGGTGTGTTTGTTGGGATCCAATGAATTGTGAGTTTATGATTAGATTATCCATGAATATTATTTGAGTCTTTGTTGCACTCTTTTATGCATCATTATTATAGCCTCGTATTTCTTCTCCGATCTATTGATTTGGTTTGGCCAACAGAGTTGATTTATCTTGCCATGGGAAGAGGTGCTTTGTAATGGCTTTGATCTTGCGGTGCTCAATCCCAGTGACAAAAAGGGACATGACACGTATGTATCATTGCTATTAAGGGTAAAAAAGATGCGGTTTATTCATACATGAGTTTATCTTGTCTACATCATGTCATCGTCCTTAAGGCGTTACTCCATTCTTTATGGACTTAATACACTAGATGCATGCTGGATAGCGGTCGATGTGTGGAGTAATAGTAGTAGATGCTGGCAGGAGTCGGTCTACTTGTCTCGGACGTGATGCCTATATCCATGATCATTTCCTTGGATATCATCATGATTATTTGCTTTTCTATCAATTTCCCAACAATAATTTGTCTACCCACCGTATGCTATTTTCTCGAGTGAAGCCTCTAGTGAAATCTATGGCCCCCGGGTCTATCAAAATCATATTACTAAAACCCTAAAAATATTTCTGCCATTTTCTTTTATTTATTTTATTTTTTATTTTTGTTTCAATCTATCTATCTATCACATAGAATTTAATCTTGCAATTGACCGCGGAGAGATTGACAACCTCTCGTTTGCGTTGGGTGCAAGGATTTGTTGTTTGTGTGCAGGTGTTGCTAATGAGGTGTTGCGTGATTCTCCTACTAGTTCGATAACCTTGGTTTCATAACTGAGGGAAATACTTATCTCTACTGTGCTGCATCATCCCTTCCTCTTCGGGGAAATACTAACGCAAGCTACAAGTAGCAGGAAGAATTTCTGGCGCCATTACCGGGGAGACATCATCAACATCTATCAAGTACCTTTGCATAAACTCTCATCTCCTTGCATTTACTTTATTTATCATTTGCCTCTCGTTTTCATCTCCCCCACTTCTAAAACGTTTTTACAAAAATACAAAAATATTTTCCGTTTGCCTTTTTCTTGGTTGCTTGTTTGCTATCTTTGCTTGTGTTGCCATGTGCCTTCGATTTGCTCGCATCTTCGCTTGCTAAAAATCTATTGATATGGATCCTCATCCACTTGCTAATCTTTTCAAAAGACCCGATTATGTTGAACCAATTGCCAGTGAGTTGAGTGCACTTGATTTCCTCTATGAAGTTTTGCTTGAAAATCATGAATCTAAAAATTATAATGAAGTGTTGAAAGAAGAAATTTATAAAATGATTCATGATAGCTCCTTCAATGAAAAGTATGATTCCAATAATGTTAGTATAAATTCTATTAATATCAATCGTGCTAATAATGTGCAAAATCATGAGCTTGGGGATGATAATTTTGTTATATCCACTACTTATTGTAATGATCATGATTGGGGTGATGATGCTTCTTATGATTTATTTAAGCCTCATGACGAATATGTTATTGATAATAAAATTTGTAATACTATTAAAAGTGGGTCTGGAAGAGCATCAACTTTAAGTAAAAAGAATCCCACATATTCGGAGAGTGTTCAATCTTATGAAATTTTTGATGAGAGTGGGTTTGGAGAGGTCATAACTTTAGTTAATGCTAATCCCACTATTTCGGAAGATTATAAAAAATTTATGCATGTGGATCATAAAGAGAGTATTGTTTATGATAGCTATATCATTGAATTTGAGTATGATCCTACATGTAATTGTTATGAGAGATGAAAATATGGTTGTAAAAAAGTTCATGTTACTAAATTGCCTCTCGTTATGTTGAATTCATCAATGTTTTACTCTTCTCCTTGGCATATGCTAAATATTGCTTGTCTTGATAATTTGTTTGCTTATAAAATTCCTATGCATAGGAAGTATGTTAGACTTAAATGTGTTTTTCACATGTTTCATGATGCTCTCTTCATGTTTCAATTACTATCTTTCATGTGAGCATCATTGAAATCTTAAGCCTATCTTAATGGCTATAAAGAAAGAGCTTGTTGGGAGGCAACCCAATGAATAAAATATTTTTTTTCTGTTATTGTGTGTTTTCACATTTATGCTACTGGTATGAATGTGTTTTTGTGTTTTTAATTAGTGTTTGAGCCAAGTAATACCTTTAGGATGATTTGGAAGCTAGTATAATTGATGCTGTTTGGAAAATAGAAAGTTTTGTGTCAAGTGCCCGAATTTGTTTTCTGTACTGGAGCATCAGAAAAATCTGAAATTTTTACACAGTATTGGTATATGAATTTCCCACGTTTTCCTAATTTTTAAGAAATTTTGGAGTTACAGAAGTATGTATTTTAAATAGATTTATACAGACTGTTCTGTTTTTGACAGATTCTGTTTTTGATGCACTACTTGCTTGTTTTGATGAATCGATGGATTGTATCGGGGGGTATAAGCCATGGTGAAGTTAGAGTACATTAGGTATAATGCAAAAATAAAATATGAATGGGTTTGCAACAGTACTTAAAGTAGTGATTTATTTTGTTATACTAACGGATCTCACGAAGGTTTTGTTGTGTTTTGTGTGATTGAAGTTTTTAAGTTTTGGGTGAGATCACGATGGATGAAGGAATAAGGAGTAGCAAAAGCCTAAGCTTGGGTATGCCCGAGGCACCCCAAGGTAATATTCTAGGAATACTCAAGTGTCTAAGCTTGGCGATGCCCCGGAAGGCATCCCCTCTTTCTTCTACCAACCATCGGTAATTTTACTTGGAGCTATATTTTTATTCGTCACATGATATGTGTTTTGCTTGGAGCGTCGTGTATTATATGAGTCTTTGCTTTGTTTGCTTTTTAGTTTGCCACAATCATCTTTGCTGAACACACCTATCTTGAGATATCCACACGTTCATCATCATTTGTTATAATACTCTATGTGCTTCACTTAAATTTTTTTGAGCTAGGCAGTTGCTCTAGTGCTTCACTTAAATCTTTTTGACCACGGTGGTGGCGATATTTTGAAGAAATAAACTCTCATGCTTCACTTATATTATTTTGAGAGTTGGTTAAAAGTTTGAAGAAATAAACTCTCATGCTTCACTTATATTATTTTGAGAGTTGATTAAAAAATTTAAGAAATGAATTCTCATGCTTCACTTATATTATTTTGAGAATTGATAAGATTGAAATTTTGAAGAAATATTTGCACTCTCATGCTTCACTTAAATCTTTTTGAGAGTTGATGATAGTAACGGTAATTTGCACAAGATATGAATTTAGTCCCAAAGTGATGAATATTCAAGAGGGATATAAATAAAAACTTTCATATAGATCATTGAATATGATGAGTGTGATTCCTTGCAATAGTTTTGCGATATGGAAATGATAATATGTGAGTCATGTTAGTGAGTAATTGTGATTTAGTAAGAATATTAGTGTTAAGGTTTGTGATTCCCTATGCATGCACGTTAAGTCAATAGTTATGCAATGAAATTATATACTACTTATGGTGCATTATTCCGTGTTAGTTATGTTCAATGCATGTTTATGACCGTTTTTGTTTTTTGGTTGGTTCCTTCTCAATCTTTTGCTAGCCTTCATTTGTACTAAGCAGAAATACTACTTGTGCATCCAAAATCCTTAAACCCAAGTTGTGCCAAATGAGTCCACTATATCTACCTATATGCAGTATTTCAATGCCATTCCAAGTAAATTTGCGTGTGCCAACTCTAATTTTCAAAATAATTTTTCCGGATTGTGTGCCCGTACCGCTCATGAAGCGGCAGGGGGTGGCCATTATTTTCCATGCTAGGTGTGTTATTCTCACGATGAGTGTTTATTCACTTGTCATTGCACGAGAGAATGGTTGGTAATAGGGATGCCCAGTCCCATAATGAAATCAAAATTAATAACAACAAAATTCCTTGGGAAGTGTTGGTTTGGAGGGCACCCATGGATACGGCTAGCCATGGATTGTGAAAGAATGGTGGAAAGGAAATAAACTTTACTTTCTGTTTGGGAACCACCTATGATGCATCTAGCATGGAAAATATTGGGAATTCTCAGTCATTTTCGTTGACAGGAAAAGCATGCCTCTCAAAATATTTTTATCTCTTTAATTTCAGCTTTGAGCTCTGGCACATTAGGAAATCTCTGCTTCCCTCTACGAAGGGCCTATCTATTTACTTTTATGCAATTTTTATTTTTACTTTGAGTCTCCATCTTCTCTTATAAAGCACCAACTAGAGAGCACTATTGTCATACTTGTGCATTGGGTGTAGCTAATATTTGAGTGTGTTTCATGAATGGATCAATGATTGAGCATAATGGGCTAGGGATAACTTTCTTTAGCATTGATATTTTGAAAGACATGGTTGCTTGTTAGCATGCTTGAGTATTTGTATTGTCATGTCAAATTATAGACTATTGCTTTGAATCATTCAAGTCCAATGTCCATGCTACAAAAGAAAAAAATATGTGATGAATGTGTTAGGCAGCATTCCACATCCAAAATTCTGTTTTTATCATTTACCTACTCGAGGACGAGCATGAATTAAGCTTGGGGATGCTGATACGTCTCCAACGTATCTATAATTTTAGATTGTTCCATGCTGTTATATTATCAATCTTGGATGTTTTTGTAATCATTTATAGCAATTATATATCATTTTTGGAGACTAACCTATTAACTTAGTGCCTAGTGCCAGTTGATGTTTTCTGCCCTGTTTTTGTTTTACAGAAAATCAATACCAAACGAAGTCCAAATGCCACGAAACTTTTTGGAGATTTTTTATTGGTCAAGATAAACACTAGAAGCTTCGGGAGAGGGCCAAAAGACCCAGGAGGTGGCCACGAGCCACCGGGGCGCGCATGGGGGGGGGCAGGCGCGCCCTAGTACCTCGTGGCCCCCCTTTGCTCCGTTTGACCTAATTCCACCACTATAAATTCAGGAAAAATCAGAAACCCTTAGGGGATTCCATGAAATACTTTTTCCGCCGCCGCAAGTTTCTGTTCCAAAGAGATCCCATCCGGGGTCCTTCTCCGGTAATCTGCCAGAGGGGGAATCAATCACGGAGGGGTTCTACATCAACCTTGCTGCCCTTCCGATGATGCGTGAGTAGTTTACCAGAGACCTTCGGGTCCATATGCAGTAGCTAGATGGCTTCTTCTCTCTTTTTGATCTTCAATACAATGTTCTCCTCGATGTTCTTGGAGTTCTATCTGATGTAATCACCTTTTGCGGTGTGTTTGTTGGGATCCGATGAATTGTGAGTTTATGATCAGATTATCCATGAATATTATTTGAGTCTTTGCTGCACTCTTTTATGCATGATTATTATAGCCTCGTATTTCTTCTCCGATCTACTGATTTGGTTTGGCCAACTGAGTTGATTTATCTTGCCATGGGAAGAAGTTCTTTGTAATGGGTTCGATCTTGCGGTGCTTAATCCCAGTTACAAAAAGGGACATAACACATATGTATCATTGCTATTAAGGGTAAAAAGATGAGGTTTATTCATATGTGAGTTTATCTTGTCTACATCATGTCATCGTCCTTAAGGCGTTACTCTGTTCTTTATGGACTTAATACACTAGATGCATGCTGGATAGCGGTCGATGTGTGGAGTAATAGTAGTAGATGCAGCCAGGAGTCGGTCTACTTGTCTCGGACGTGATGCCTATATACATGATCATTGCCTTGGATATCGTCATGATTATTTGCTTTTCTATCAATTGCCCAACAGTAATTTGTCTACCCACCGTATGCTATTTTCTCGACAGAAGCCTCTAGTGAAATCTATGGCCCCCGGGTCTATCTAAATCATATTACTAAAGCCCTAAAAATATTGCTGCCATTTTCTTTTCTTTATTTTATTTTGTATTTTTGTTTCTATCTATCTATCACATAGAATTTAACCTTGCAATTGACTACCGAGAGATTGACAACCTCTCGTTTGCGTTGGGTGCAAGGATTTGTTGTTTGTGTGTAGGTGTTGCGAGGTGTTACGTGATTCTCCTACTGGTTTGATAACCTTGGTTTCATAAGGGAGGGAAATACTTATGTCTACTATGCTGCATCATCCCTTCCTCTTCGGGGAAATACCAACACAAGCTACAAGTAGCAAGGAGCTCATATGAAGTCTTCTTAAGGAATTTGTGAAGATACACCCGATTGATGATGTGACATGTAGTAGGCTAGAAATGACGAGGTGTCTTGTATTCATCAAGCATAGTACACGCCATCTCGATGAGTGTCCGGTTCTTGCACTCCACGACTCCATTCTGCTGAGGTGTGTAGGGAGCAAAGAGCTCATGAGTGATACCAAGTTCATCAATATAATCATCAAGCCTGGTGTTCTTGAACTCGGTGCCGTTGTCGATCCTGATGTGCTTGATCTTGAGACCATAATTCGTCATGGCTCGATTGGAGAATCATTGAAAGCACATTTGCTCCCTTGATGGTTTTGGTAATTTGAAACAACATATATCTCATTGAACTAATGTCCATTCAAGATAAAGATTTCAGGATGTTCAATGATTGGCATGGCAAGGACTAGAGATGTGGACCCCTCAAAATGCTAAGGACATGGATTGGCAAAAGCTCAAGACTCTACATTTTTTGTAAAGTGATCCAAGATTACATTGAGTCCATAGGAAAGACAATACTATTAAAAGGGGATGAGGTGTTGCTTAATGGTCTTTTTGCTCAAGTGCTTAGTGACAGTGCTCCAAAACCCTCAACCACTTTCTCCATCCAAATATGTCCAAAACCTACCCAACCAAAAATTCCTATCCAGAGCCACTGAGTTCATCTGGGCTTAGCCACTGCCAAACCCTAACAAATCGGATCCATCGATATGGATCTCGGTCCCACTGAGATGGCCTTGCCACCTCTTTGTAATCGTTTGCAATTATTTTGGTCCCACCGAGTTTTGCTAATCGGTCTCACCGAGATGGCTTGCCAACTCTCTGTTGCCTTATTGCTTCACTTCGGTCCCACCGAGTTGATGCAATCGGTGCCACCGAGACAAGGTTTGCCCTAACCATTGCACATCGGTCCATCCGAGTTGTTCCAGTCGGTCCCACCAAGATTCCTAACGTTCATATGTTTTACACAGGTCGGTGCCACTGAGATTTCTGATTGGTGCCACTGAGTTGGGTCAAAAGTGTGTAATGGTTGGATTTTGTGTGGAGGCTATATATACCCCTCCACCCCTTCTTACTCAGTAAGGAGAGCCATCAGAACGTGCCTACAATTCCACCATGCATTTCTGAGAGAGAACCACCTACTCATGTGTTGAGATCAAGAGATTCCATTCCTACCATTTGAACCGTGATTTCTAGCCTTTCCCAAGTTGCTTTTCACTCAAATCCTTCTTCCACCATAGCCAAATCTGTGAGGAGCTGTTTCAGTGTTGGGGAGACTATCATTTGAAGCACAAGAGCAAGGCGTTCATCAACAACACACCGTCTATTACCTTTTGGAGAGTGGTGTCTCCTAGATTGGTTAGGTGTCACTTGGGAGCCTCCGACATGATGTGGAGTTGAACCAAGGAGTTTGTAAGGGCAAGGAGATCGCCTACTTCGTGAAGATCTACCCCGAGTGAGGCTAGTCCTTCGTGGACGTAAGCCATGGTGGAATAGGCAAGGTTGCTTCTTCACGGACCCTTTGTGGGTGGAGCCCTCCATGGACTCGCACAGCCGTTACCCTCCGTGGGTTGAAGCCTCCATCAACGTGGACGTAGGATAGCACCACCTATCGGAACCATGCCAAAAATCATCGTGTCTTCATTGCGTTTGAAATCTCCGATCCCCTCCTTTACTTACATGTGCAAGGTTTACTTTCTGCTGCCACACTCTTAGAATTGCATGTGTAGGGTGATGCTTGACTTGTTATACTTGCTAAAATCTGCCCACAACTAAAATTGGGAAAATGATAGATTTTTATTTGGTCAAGTAGTCTAATCACCCCCCTCTAGACATAATTTTGATCCTACAAGTGGTATCAGAGCTTTGCTCTCTATAAGCCTTGATTTCCATTGCTTTGGTGATCATATCCATGGTTTCACAACCTAGGAGAGTATGGCGTCTAGTGAGGGTAATTATCACCGTAGAGGTCCATATTTTGATGGTACAAACTTTGCTAGTTGGAAACATAAAATGAAAATGCATATTCTTGGTCATAACCCCGCCATTTGGGCTGTTATTCATGTTGCCTTGCAAGGTGAATTCTTTGAGGATGGCAAGGAACCGGATCGTGAAGCAACCACGGAAGAATTGAAGATGTTGCAATACAATGCTCAAGCTTGTGACATTCCATTCAATGGTTTGTGTCCCGAGGAATTATACATAATCAGCCGCCTCGAGAATGCAAAGGAAATTTGGGATAGTTTGGTTGATATGCATGAGGGTACCGAGTCCGTGAAGGAATCTAAGTTGGATGTGCTTCAAAGTCAACTTGACAAGTTCAAGATGAAGGATGGTGAAGGAGTCGCTAAAATGTACTCTAGGCTTGCTCTCATCACAAATGAGATTGCCGGCTTAGGAAGTGAAGAGATGACCAACAAATTCATCATCAAGAAGATCCTTAGAGCTTTGGATGGAAAATATGATACCATTTGCACAATGATCCAAATGATGCCTAATTACATAGATCTCAAGCCCACGGAAGTCATTGGAAGGATTGTTTCTCATGAAATGTCACTCAGGGACAAAGAGGAGCTACACAACAAATCAAGTGGTGCTTACAAACCTCAACCGATGCTCCCACAACTTCAAGTGACAAGCTAGTATCCAATGAATAGATAAGCCTAATGGTGAAAAGATTCAACAAGTTTTACAAGAACAAAGTGAAAGAAAGAAGCTCTAGCTCAAGACACTATGAGAGAAGATCATCAAGTCGTGACCGAAATTGTTACAATTGTGGAAAACCCGGATACTACTCCAATGAGTGTACATCTCCCTACAAGAAAAGAGACGAATCACCAAGAGGAAGACATAGAAGAGATGAATCACCTCATAAGGAGAGAAGGAGTAGAGATGATCGTTATGAATGAAGACCCTCTCGAAGAAGTAAGGATTCAGAAAGGAAGGACAAGTCATCAAAGAGCTACACAAGAAGAAGACATCAAGCTCATGTTGGTGAATGGATTTCCGGCTCCGACTCCGACAACCACTCTGAGAGAAGCTATCACTCCAACTCTGACTATAGTCAAGATGAAGGTGTTTCCGGACTTGCTCTTGTGTCATCCAACACCCATGATCTATTTGACTCATCAAATGAAGGAATTGGAAGATGCTTCATGGCAAAAGGCCCCAAGGTATCACACCCCGAGTATCTTGATGTCAATAGTGATGAAGATGATTTGCTTGGTGATGATGATTTAATTGTTGATAAGGCTAGTGATGTGAGCTATAATGAAAATGCTAGTAATCATGATAGTCAAGAGGAAACGAATGACAATGCTATGAAGGAGATTGAGCATCTAACTAATGAACTAAAAGCTCTTAAGTTAGCTCATGAAACAACTCAAGAGGATCATAGAGAACTTCTAAGAACTCATGAGAAGCTATGCTTCGAGAAGCTAAATTTAGAGCAAGAGCATGAGTTTCTTAAAGCTATCAATGACGATCTTCGAAAGAAGAGTTCTTCATATCTTGCCAAACGTTTACTCTTGTCTACCTTTATGCCACAAGTTAAACCTAAGCGAACTAGTAACAAAGGTAAAAAGGGTTCTACCTCTAGTAGTAACAATAACAATGCTATATCCAATGTTGTTGCTTCTAGTGGTTCTATTGATTACACTAATGATTCTCTTAGCCAAGCTACACTTGAGCAAGAAAACAATCTATTGAAAGGAATTATAGAAAAAGGTGTCTACAAGAGCCTTGCCGGGAGTAAGCAATTTTAGGAAATTGTACGCAAGCAAGGAAGGCACCGAAAGAACCAAGGTGTTGGTTTTGAACAAAAGTTCAATGCCAATGGAGTTGAGTGGGAAGAAGATCAATACCCCAAGATGAAGTTTGTTCCTCAACAAGGGAAGTATGATCCTACTTCCTTCAAGGGAACACAAGCTCAAGAAGATCTTCCACCACAAGACCACAAGCTAAAAGGCAAGGACAAGCTTCAAGAAGAGATTGACTCATTTGAAGAAGCACATCAAGGCATGGTCAAGTGGGTTCCCAAGACTTCATCAAGTTCAACTACAACTCCAAGGATTCCCATCAAGTTGATGTTGGTCCCAAAGAAGAAGAACTAGAGAGTTCTTGAGGGTGACTCCGCCAACAAACTTCACTCATATTCATTTTGGCAAGGACTTGTGCAACCAACTTCCACATCTTGCACTAGTTCATGGAGTCACAAACCCTCTTGTTGGTAAGGAAAGGGACCAGGTAATCAATGCATTCATGGACATCATCATATGTGCATTTCACTCTATGTCTATGGATATTCTTGTATGTTCCTTGTGTGGGACTAACCCATGTAGGTATTGAAAGCACAAAACTCCAAAGGATTGCTCTCAACTCTTGATGGTCTACATCAACATTGAGCATCCACATCTTCAACATCTACATGAAGTCATCATCGACAAAACCCAAGGTTAGTTCATCCCTCTTTGGGGGGATATCACATCTAGGGGGAGCTTTGTCCTAAAAAATTGAGCTAAAGCAACTCTAATGGTGTGAACACATCAATGCTTTATGTAAAAGTGGCAACCCCACTTATGCTTAAACAATGAGTATGACCTATGATCAAATGTTCTCATTTGACTCCTAAGTCAATATACTCATATATAGATGACCTAGTCATCGCCATTGCCTGATAGATGCTAGAATTGGTTGTGCATGTTTGACACATATTTCATTTGCTATTTCATTGTGTGAGCATATTGGTTTGCATGTTTTCTTCATTCGAGGACATCCATTTGTTGTTTTGATTGTCTTGGTTTTTCTGGCCAAGTGGATGTACAAGAATGCCTAAGCACCTTCTCTAGCTATCTATGCTTTCTTGTCTCAAACTCTATTCTTTCTACATCACAAAAATTGAACAAGTCATTTTCGGACCCTCCGGGTGAGGCGCACTCAGAGTCACTGATCTGAAAGGGTTGAACCTCCAAAACCTTCTTTATGCATTTCGGTTGGACCAATCCACTCAAACTCGGTCAAACCAAAATCATTTAGATTGATCTAGGTTTCAATCTCGGTGTCACTGAGTTGAACATTTTGGAGTCACCGATTTTCTATACTGCTTGTAGTTACACATATCGGTGCCACCGAGTTGTTCCACTCGGAGCCACCGACAGCAGTTGGGTATATATACTCAGCGGGCCCGTACGGTTGAAATTTCTCAAAAGTCATGACTCCCGCACCCCCTCTGTTGCCGTCGCCCTCATCTCTGGACTTCATCATTGCGTCCAGCGCGCCCTCGCCGCCGGAATCCATCGCCGTCAAAAGGAATCTTCCCGCCGTTGCCGCCGTAGAGGATCTCCACCAAGTTAGGGTGAGATTCGACCCCCTCCGTGTTCCTCTTTCTGATTCAATACATGGATGGATTGCCATTATTCTTGCCACAGATTGCAATGCATGTTCCATGAATAAATTCTGTAGATTAGATTCGAGCAAAAAATTTAGGTTTAAGTTTCTGCCGTAAGCATCTCAGACCGATCGAATTGAGATTTCCGGAGTCACCGATTTGGCCCTAGGCCATTGCACTAGTACATCTCGGTGCCACTGAGAAGTACGAATTGCTGAGACCGAAAGTAACGTTTCAGTGAAACCCTAGCATCTCGGAGACACCGAACCACATCCCGGTCTGACCGAAATGGAGTGTTTTATTTCTGTTGAGTGCTTCGGTATCACCAAGATTATCAACTCGATGGATCCGAAATGCCTTCTGTGAAAACTTGAAACTAAGATTTGAACTCAATTTTCATGCAAAATGTCTGCTTTTTGTGATGACTCATCTACTCTACCCATACCCATCTATTCACAGGGTCAGCTTTGCAAGATGTCAGATGCCAGTGATAGTCAGAATATCTCAGAAGCACACACTGATCTCAGTTCAGGCTCTAGCTCTGAGGGCAGCTACTATGAGGGAGTGAGGAGTTCTCCAGAATTGTCCAAAGCAACTACTAGGGCAAGAAAGAAGAGAACCTCAGATGATGAGGATGAGGACTTTGTTGCTAGTGAAGCAACATCAAAGAAGAAGAGAGTTGTGCTTGCAAAGGAGTATAGCACCAAACCATCTGCTAGAACCAAAGAGAAGACTGCTGTGAAGAAAGTTACTAAGGAAACCATGACATTTACACTTCAGGAACCAAGTGATACAGAGGCAGCTGCTGCAGGAGAAAAGAAGAAGAGGCCAAGGAAATCAGTTGCTCGTGTTATAGGAAAACCCTCCATGATGATTGATGATGATGATGATGATGAGGAACCAGCAGCTGATGCACCTCCTGCCAAGACGCAGAAGCTCATGTCTGATGCTACGGGGTCTGCTGCTCAGGAAGGACAAAGGATTGTGTCAGTGGAGATTATCAGATCCATATGCTGAAAGGAGGAGGACTACTTGTGATTACCGCTTTCATACATGAGAGCAACAAGATTTCTATGAGACTGTGTTGCTTGACAAAAAGCCTATTGTCAATGATATGAAGTGGGTGGATTGGAAATATATTGATGCAAATAAAGACTATTTCACCCATGTTCATGAAAGCTTCAGAATTGGTGGTGTTGATGATTTCGTTGGACAAAAGCTTACCAAATGGAATGATGAGATGATCATGCAATTTTATTCGACTGCACACTTCTATCCAGATGGCAGAATTGTGTGGATGACTGAGGGATCCAAATACCAGTCAACCATCTCTGAGTGGGCTGCTCTTCTTGGTGCTCCAAAGGAAGAAGAAGATGACATTGATATATATGCCAAGATCAAGATGGATCACAATTCCATGGCAAATATGTACACAACAATTCATGAGAAAGATATTGAGACTCACAAGCTAGGTTCAGTGAAGCACTTGCTACCTGGTTTGGCCACCACTAACACAATCTTGAGGTACACTCTGTTGCCCATGTCTGGAGATGACAAGACGATACGTGGCCACTCCATCAACCTACTACACTTGTTTGACACACCACAGAAGTTAAAAGTTATGAGTCTTATTGTTGAAACTATCAAGAGAACCACAGCTGACCAGAAGAGATCTTGTGGATATGCTCCGCACATTCAGATGCTCATCAACTCCAAGGTTGGAACGAGCACTTATCTGCTTGATGATGAGCATCTCCCATTGCGTCTAGAATTTGAGGACAATGTAGTGGTGATGGACCCTTCACAACCTACATTTGCCCAAGCTCAAGCTAAGATTCGGGCAGCTGCTACAGCAAAAGAAGCCCAGAAGGCATCTGCTCCCAATGCACCTATTGCTAACCTCAAGTCAAAGAATGATCAAATGACTTAGTTGCTGGAAGCCACCCTGAGGATTGAGCGAAGTCTGGCCAACCTCACCAAGAACTAGGCGAGCCTAGAGCGGATAGTCGAGACAAAGATTCATGATCTTGATGTGAAGATCACTAAGGTTCAGACTATCATGGAGAAGCTGAAAGATGATGTTGACTCAGCCAGGGCTGCTACTGATGATAGCGAAGATGACAGACCGATGACTGGGAGATTTTAGACAGTGCCTAGGGCATCCAGGTCAGATACAAGGACTACAGTCTCTGCACCTGCTGCTGCTTCTATAGTACCACCTCTAGTGTCTACTCCACCAGCCCGGCAGACATCAGCTGAAGCCTTCACGGATGCACTTCTCTCAATGCCATCTACGCACACTAGAGCTGCCAGCCGGAGATCACCTTTAGGAGCTGCCGAGGATCGTGCCTAGAGAGATGCATAGTCCTATACCTATTCGAAATTTTTGGTACTTGTTGCCAAAGGGGGAGAATTTGTATAGATCATTAGGCTTTGAGAGAGAGTTTCTTGCTTTTGCTCATTGTTTTTCTTGATTTTCTGCTACTATTTCTATTTGGTTTGATATGTGTGTGAGATACTTTGATCGTTATGTTTGTGAGAGACTATATGTGTGATGGATCATACTATGCTTCATGTGATGCTTAATACTTATCCTTATCATTATCCTGTATAATCATTCACTTATGTTTTTGGTGTTGTGTGCTTACTATTCCATTCATATCATTTTGTGCGCTCCACCAAGTTGTATGTGACATGGAAGAGTGACCCATGATCCTAATCGATTGTGCATTTGCATTCAAACACAAATTATTAATAATGCACAAATTTAGGGGGAGCTCTTGCTTATCACATACTTCTCAAAGTGACGATGTACTCCATTCATTTAATCCTTTGTCAAAGCTTTGCTCTATATGTTGTCATCAATTACCAAAAAGGGGGAGATTGAAGGCACATTTGCTCCCTTGGTGGTTTTGATAATTTGTAACAACATATATCTCATTGAACTAATGTCCATTCAAGATAAAGATTTCAGGATGTTCAATGATTGGCATGGCAAGGACTAGAGATGTGTACCCCTCAAAATGCTAAGGACATGGATTGTCAAAAGCTCAAGACTCTACATTTTTTGTTAAGTGATCCAAGATCACATTGAGTCCATAGGAAAGCCAATACTATTAAAAGGGGATGAGGTGTTGCTTAATGGTCTTTTTGCTCAAGTGCTTAGTGACAGTGCTCCAAACCCTCAACAACTTTCTCCATCCAAATATGTCCAAAACCTACATTCCAACTCGGCCCCACCAAAAATTCCTATCCGGAGCCACTGAGTTCATCTAGACTTAGCCACTGCCAAACCCTAACAAATCGGATCCACTGATATGGATCTCGGTCCCACCGAGATGGCCTTGCCACCTCTCTGTAGTCGTTTGCAATTATTTCTGTCCCACCGAGTTTTGCAAATCGGTCTCACCGAGATGGCTTGCCAATTCTCTATTTCCTTATTGCTACACTTCGGTCCCACCGAGTTGATGCAATCGGTGCCACCGAGACGAGGTTTGCCCTAACCATTGCACATCGGTCGATCCGAGTTGTTCCAGTCGGTCCCACCGAGATTCCTAACATTCATATCTTTTACACAGGTCGGTGACACCGAGATTTCTGATCGGTGCCACCGAGTTGGGTCAAAAGTGTGTAACGGTTGGATTTTGTGTGGAGGCTATATATACCCCTCCACCCCTTCTTACTCAGTATGGAGGGCCATCATAACGTGCCTACACTTCAACCATACATTTTCTGAGAGAGAACCACCTACTCATGTGTTGAGATCAAGAGATTCCATTCCTACCATTTGAACCTTGATTTCTAGCCTTTACCAAGTTGCTTTCCTCTCAAATCCTTCTTCCACCATAGCCAAATCTGTGAGGAGCTGTTTGAGTGTTGGGGAGACTATCATTTGAAGCACAAGAGTAAGGACTTCATCAACAACACACCGTCTATGACCTTTTTGAGAGTGGTGTCTCCTAGATTGGTTTGGTGTCACTTGGGAGCCTCCGACATGATGTGGAGTTGAACCAAGGAGTTTGTAACGGTAAGGAGATCGCGTACTTCATGAAGATCTACCCCGAGTGAGGCTAGTCCTTCATGGACATAAGCCATGGTGGAATAGGCAAACTTGCTTCTTCCTGGACCCTTTGTGGGTGGATCCCTCCATGGACTCGCGCAGCCATTACCCTCCGTGGGTTGAAGCATCCATCAACGTGGACGTACGATAGCACCACCTATTGGAACAACGCCAAAAATCATCGTGTCTTCATTGCATTTGAAATCTCTGATCCCCTCCTTTACTTACATGTGCAATTGTTTACTTTCCGCTGCCACACTCTTAGAATTGCATCTGTAGGGTGATGCTTGACTTGTCATACTTGCTAAAATCTTCCCACAACTAAAATTGGGAAAAGGATAGATTTTTATTTGATCAAGTAGTCTAATCACCCCCCTCTAGACATACTTTAGATCCTACAATCGTCTGAAGACATCTTGAACTTCAGTCTTGTAGGAAATGATATGCACCCAGGTGTCACAAGAGTAGTCATCAACAATGATGAATCCATAGAGAGATGCTGCATTGGTTAGTGTGGCATAATGTGTGGGACCAAACAAATCCATATGAAGTAATTCAAAGGGATGAGTAGTGGTCATGATTGTCTTAGCGATATGCTTGGATCTGGTCATCTTTCTAGACTCACAAGCACCACACAGATGATCTTTGACGAATTTGATGTCTTCAACACCAATGATGTGCTTCTTCTTGATGAGTGTGCTCGAATTCCTCATGCCAGCGTGTCCAAGTCGTCGATGCCATAGCCAGCACTCTGAAGCTTTTGCCAGCAGACACGTGGCAGGCTAAGGACCTAGAGAGAAATCTACAATATACAAATCACCTTTCCCATGTGTCGATCCTTTGAGATAGCAACCTTACGTAGACCCAATACCTTGCTTTTTCCTTTGTCGGCGTATGTTATATGCTTCAGATGAGATGGTGTAAGGGGAGCATCACTGAGGAGATTCCTATCTCCAGTCATGTGATTCGTGCAGCCACTATCCAAGGCCAATTCAGTGGCTGAGGGTGTGTCATCCTATAGAAGCATTAGTCTAACTTACAATTCATATATTTCAAAGTGAAGAATATGATGATGATCAATTTCGTCAGACAATTTCATCAAGGAATAATATCAAGCAACATAAGGGATGTGTGAAA
This sequence comes from Elymus sibiricus, assembly GCA_039707655.1. Taxonomy (NCBI): domain Eukaryota; kingdom Viridiplantae; phylum Streptophyta; class Magnoliopsida; order Poales; family Poaceae; genus Elymus; species Elymus sibiricus. The sequence goes on along the minus strand of CM077664.1, from coordinate 257,923,857 downwards.
TGAATAATTCATTTCATCATGATTAGCCTGCATCCCAACAGGCATATTGTCAGGTCTTCAGCAAATTCATCAGACATTTTAGTTGTTTGAAGACCTGACCCTTCAGAAGAGATTAGTTCTTCTTCTTAACCACCCACATCTGTATGGGTGGCTGAGAAGCAATGTAACATAGTGCATTGATGGAGAACTTAGGCATTGAAGAATATGCATTTCTCTTCATAGGAGGGTTATAGTAGTTGAATGAATAAGCAGAGAAATTCTTCGATGATTTGTGAACATAGTGGGTCGAAGAGTAATGCTCATATTCATCAAATAGCTATTTGTTTCCCTGTGAAACAGAGGCATTAGCATGATCATAAGTGGGTCTGTGTCCATTTGATGACTTTGATCCCTGTGAAGAATTTGCCCTGGGAAGATTCTTCTTCATCGGTGGTGTCATGATGGCATTCACCTGAAGATTTTCCAGAAGGCTTTTGGGAACCCAGATTTTCTTCATAGGTGGACCATTCCTGTAGTTAGTACCAACAAATCTGGCAAAGACTTCACCATTCTGATTCTTGAATAGTTTATAGTTGGAGTCAAATGACTCATCTGAAGAATATGAAGTTTCACAAGTATAGCCAGATATAGTTGATTGATCCATTGGAGGTCCCTTTGCAGCAACCCATGTGGTTTTGGGATACTGCTCAGGCTTCCAATACAAACCATCAGCGTTGAGCTTTCTCTCAAAAGCAATACCCTCTTTCCTAGGGTTCCTGTGAAGAATTTGCTTTTTGAGCACGTCACACAGGGTTTGGTGTCCATTGAGACTTTTGTACATGCCAGTGACATACAATTCCTTTAGCCCTGCATTTTCATTAGTATCATCGGTGGCTTCCTCAGAAGAGGGGTTAGTGGCCACCCTAGCAGTTGAAGCAATTGAAAGTACTAAAGCATTTGAACATTCAGCTGAAGAATTTGCATTATCATGTTCAAGGCATTTTAGGCATGGTGCAACAAATTCTTCCTGAGTGGAACTGATCTGTTGAGCGAGGAGTGAATTGTTTTCTTTTTGAACATCATCATGAGACGCTCTCAGCTTCTCGAGATCTTGCTTCCTTTGAAGAAGTTCATAGGACAGCTTCTCGTGTTCGGCTGAGAGGGACACATGACGACTTTCAAGTTCATCATACCTTGACTGAAGAAGTTTGATTTTGTCAGTCAAGATCTGTGAGCGTTCCATTTCATTGTTCAACAAATCATCGCTTTTGTCTAACAAGTTTTTAATTCTTTCCATGGCATTTTGTTGCCGAGTGGCATTGTTAACAAGCTTGGAATAGCTGGGGGTCATGTTTTCATCAGATTCACCTTCACTAGCGGAAGGTAAAGGTCTTTGTAGTACCTTGGTGCCTCTTGCCATGAGGCAGACGTCTGATGAAGTTGAGGCAAGATCTGGATCCCAATATTTGAGGGAATTCCTGAATTCCACAAGCCAGGGATCGTCACGTCTATACGCCCCTTCATAGACGTCAGAGATCCTGTCCCAGATGAGCTTCACATTACCCAGATGATAGATGCGAGTGAACTCATCTTTGGTCAGACGAGAGCAGATGAAGTATTTGGCCCAAGCATCGAGCTGAGTGTACTTGCGAATGTCATCAGCATTCGCCATCTTGTAGAGGTCAGTCAGTCCCAGTTCAGTGACGGTCCATAGCTCACTGTCCATGGCTAAGAGACGCTTTCACATCATGACCTTCCAGTATGGGTAGTTTGTGCCATCGAAGATGGGGCACGCAGCGGATACCTTGATCATACCTGTGGTCGACATAACTACAACTCCACGTGGTTAAACCAAAATCACATAGAACAAGGTAGTACCTTCCTCTGATACCAATTGAAAGCGTAGGTTTACTCCCAGAGGGGGGTGAATGGAAGATTTTTAGAAATTCGTCAAACTCCAAAGATTTTGATGAAAATCAGAGTGACGAAATAGAAACAGATGAGAAACTTGATCAACACAGATACAAGTAGCATACATATGAAATACATACAAGTGAAGAACATGAAATCATACAGGCAAACATGCATGAGGAAGATGAACTGAAGAAATGAAAAATAGCATGATGAAAGTCTTCAGTTCAAATTCTTCAGAAAAGTAAAGCACACGTTCTTCAGCAGCGGAATTGCGTAAAGGTAAAAGGTGAGGAATTTGAAACCAGTTGGGCTCGGTGAAGACACGGCGATTTGGTAGACCAGTTCTAGTTGCTGTATCAACTACACGTCTGGTTGAGGCGGCTGAGTCTTACCCCGGAGGACACTTAGTCCTCACCGTATTCCTTTGAGCTAAGGTCACTTAGACCTCGCCCAATCACTCATGGTATGTCTTCAAGGTAGACTTCCAAAACCTTCACAGACTTGTTCACCGGCACACCACAATTACTCTTGGGTGCTCAGAACATGACGCCTAACTGTCTAGAAGAATGACCGTCTTCAAAGGTAATAAGTGTCGGATCAAACAGATCAACTTCTTCAGTGATGATCAGTCACTTTGGCTCTGGTTGGGTTTTTCCTCTCTTGGATTCTCACAAAGTCGTTCGAGGAAAGGTTGCTCTTAAATGACAAGTGTCAATCTCTCTCTAGAGCAGCCAAGTAACTAGTGGTTGTGGGGGATGGCTATTTATAGACAGGGGCAACCCAACATGAAATGTCATAAATGCCCTTCTCATACATGACCATTGTCACGATAAGAATCCACTCGATAGCTGGCACGTATTGCAGCAACTGTCGGATATTAAGCTCTCAATTTTGTCAGGGCATCCTATTTCCTCACGATAGGCAGATCACACTGGCGTAATCCTAACTCCTCAGCCTAACCAAATTCGTCAGAGACCAGATGAACTTTGTCACTGTCACTATCAAATTTGTCAGCTGTTCCGAAGATTTCCAAAGGCTTCATTCGAAGCGGCTGTAATGTGTATAGGTTTGAGCATCGCTTTGAAGTATGATATATGTTTCACCTTGACCCCCTTTAGCAGTACGGTTTTTCCTATGACTCAAATAAGAAGAAAAAGAAACTATGAAAACAAAGTCTTCAAGCTTCAAAGTATTCATATCAATTTCTTCATAGGCTGCACCAAATTCTTCACTTGAAGAAATACATTTTTAGGGGTCACCTTCCGTGGTTAAACCAAGTCTTCAGGGACTATTTTCTCCTGTGTATACTCACAAACACATTAGTCCCTTAACCAATTTGTCTTCAATACTCCAAAACCACTAAGGGGGCACTTGATGCACTAACAGGGATGCGCTTGTTTGAAATTTGGGGAAAGTTACAAACTTTGCCCCCATCTAAAATTTCAGACATGCTGCGGGTCAGGGGTAGGACAGTAATCTCACGTGTCCAAAATATTGGGCGGAAGTGATTTCGACCAAGCGCATCGGTGTTTAGGCGTCCGCGGTATATGAATGTTTTTTGGAGGCGGTTGTGTGGCGTCTTGGTGAAGTTACAAACCTACCCCAGTTTAGACTTCTAGACGTCGGGCCGATAGGCTTCATGGGTCAGAGTTAGGACGGTAATTTCCTTCTACCAAACATTGGTCTGGCACGGTTTTGGACGAGGAGAGGCTCTTTTAGCGCTTTGTTCAAAATTTTGAAGCAGAAGCATTCACGTTTACAATACTCTTGAACTATTAGGATTGACCTTAATAGACCTCGTTAAATTTGACCTTGTATGATTGAAAACCTCATTAAATTATGCACTTCTTTTGAATTTTTGACTCTTGAAAATCCTATAACTACTATTATTTTGGAATGGAGGTGGTAAATTTGAATGTATTTTGTACACGACTATATGTTATTATGTACAAAAGCAAAGCAAAGATTGATGCACCCTTAATTTAGGTATGATTTACAAATGCCATGATCTCGAATTCAAATAATTGAATGCACTTCATGTTGAATTCGAATATTTGAAACCACCTTAAGTTGATTTCAAACGTATGCTAGTTCCTAGCTAGCTATTTAGAATGTTCACTATGTATCTTTTGTATGTATAATGTGCTTTACACACACAACATAAACTATAATCACGTTTATATTTGAATTGCTAAAACCATGCATTGCCTGGATTTCAAAATACTGACTCTATGGATCAATTATGTCGAATAATACCATACACATGCTCAAATTCGACAGAATATGGATGTTTGATACACCAATGATCGTTCCATACGTGAATCGCAAATATCATGATCCCATACAAATATTAGGATACAATTTATATTTTAAATTGATGTGTACATCAGTCATTTACGCGTACCCTACCCACACGCGTGTTATCTTTCTCTCTCACACATATGCGCACACGCTGTATATCCATCGGCCTTCTCTCCCGCACATCCTCACACTCTCTCCTGAGGTGTCTCTCGCACACACGCTGTCTATATATATCACCCTCCCTTCCACTATCTCACAACTATCTATGACTCCTTTCACTAGTCTCTGTCACAAGAACTCTTTCACACGCATAGGCATGCACGATCTACATCGACCCTTTTCACTATACATATACCTGCCTATGTGTCTCCCGAACGCTTAGGCCTATCTCGCATGCATTGTCGATCTCCACCTCTTTTAATAGTTGACGAATATGATTCCAGCAGAGCATTCAGTAGGATATACCTTACAGCTAGGTTGGATGCATGGTAAGAAGAGGCAAGGATTTACCTTAGTTCGGGCCCTTGCGATCCAGGAAATACCCTACCCCCGGTCATGTATATTTGTGAGTAGGGCGTGTACAGAGTACACTATGTGAATACCAATGGATTCTGTGTATGATATCGACAAACTAGGCCCCGGGCTTGTATAAACATACCCGGGGCCTAGGGTTACAACTCCTAGCCGGCTTTGTTAGTGGACACAAAGTCCTTCGCAGCTCTAGTTTATTTATCTTGTGCGGCTAGTCCTCCAGGGGTCTCCGTATAATGTTTCACGGGCAGACCAATGTGGCACAGGACGGAACCGACCGGGGGCCTCACCTCGGCCCACCAGACCTCACACACCCCTACCCCAAGGTCTCGGTATCTTGTCACACCCACACATGCATACCAGACACACACACCCCACACACTATTTCTGCTCATGTCTCTCTCCCCTTCTCCCTTGCATACGCACACTCAAGTCGACCATCTCTCATCGAGACATATCCTATTCGTCTCTATCTCTCTAGACCTCTCTCATTTTCTCGTGCTATCTATCTCTCATCGCACACACACTCCCTCTATCCGCACCTCTCTCGAATACGTAAACATACCCTCTCCAAACCCTGCCAAATACGTAAACTACACATTCACACATGTTGCATCTTATCATGTGCTCCATTGATCTAAAAAGCCCTTTGTTCACGTTTACTTCACATACAAGATTCCTTTTGAATTAGAACTATGCAAAGTGTGGCCAAATTTTATTTTATAAAATCTACATCTATACAATATTGCAAAGTTATATGAAGTATGAAAGTTAAATGCATGGTGCATCCAATGATATTTATTCCGCATTGTGAATGTTTATATTTTTATACTATGAAGTTAGTCATAATAAAGAGAAATGAAGAGTATCTCTCTCTCCCCATCGCCCCCCTCTCTACGCCTCTTTCACGTACGCACACAAACTATCTCTAGGCCCTCTAAAAGTATGCCCCATCACATTCATGCATGTTCCATCTTTCTCTCGGGAGATATACACCGACGATCACTGTATTTGAAGCGAAAGCACGATATGATCACTAGACTTCACAATACGCTCACTACGGTCACCATATATGTTTTGTGGTTGTTATACAGTCACAGGCTCACCGTAGAGCTCTGTATTTGTTGAAGACACGATTAGTTGACCAGTTAAACAGTCCATGTGGTGCATCTAGTGTTGCATCATCAGCGCTCATTATCTCACTACCATAGGGCCCACCTGTCAGCGGGTATAAGAATGTAAACAAACGAAAATAAAATATTGCACGGTGGGTATCACTAGTAGAAGAGATTTGAAGTGGTGCGGACAAGGTGGCCTTGTATTGGTATGCTGTGCTGGTTGACTGGTTCTTTTAATACACAGGATCTAGTGTGGTGATTATACACACACACACACGCATGCACACGAATTGCATGCATGCAACACTCACACGCACACACGCATGCATGCATGCACACACACGCAAACATGCACGCACGCATGCATGCACTCACCACATGACCAACACACACGCTCATGTTCAAGTGCTTGACCTACACGTGCATGCACACACATTAGGCCCTGACACACACATACACAGCCAGGTGGTTCACGAGCAAGGGTTCGAGTATCTCTTTCCTTTGCCAACTAATAGGTGGGACCCACAAGGAACGTGGCAAATTTAACTAGTCAACATAGTGCCACATAGACTATTTGACCGGTCAACAGAGTGCAATACGATGCTCAACGGTGAGCGAGTGACCATATAATCACCGTCAAACGTATATAGTGACCCTAATGAGCGTATTCTGAAGTCTGGTGACCGTATTATGCTTTCGCTTCAAATACAGTGACCGCCAGTGTATTCATCTCTTCTCTCGCTCTCTCCGTGAAGCCGGCTAGGCCAACCTCCCACGCCTAAATTGGCGCACGCCACCCCAACATTGTTGTATTGGTTTCATAAGAGCAAACAAGCATTCACGTCTACCGTATAAACTCTAGATATGAGTTCCAAATGCTATGATGACGAATACAAATATTTGAATCCACTTTATGCCGAATTTCTCTCTGTAGGCCCTCCAAAAGTACGTCCCTACATGTTCTTGCATGTTATATCTAACAACTATGCAATACAGTACTACTATACTCTAACACAATAAATCATATGTATTTTAAGTTGTAGATCTCATATTGTTACTTCAATTATTCATGTTGCATACATTAAATTGCGTTGAAATGTATGGCGAGTATCATCTAGTGATCTGAAAGGTCCGACTACACACACACATGACACAAAAAAAGGGCCCACTACACATTCAAGCATTTCACATCTTTCTCTTGGTCTCTCTGTCAAACCGACTATGCCAAACTACCCTGCCTACCGCACGGGAAAAGATCCAGCCTCGCCTGTTTAATCGGGTTTGTATCAATGGATCGCGCGAAATAGCAAAACCAAGTGGTACAAGAGTAGTACAAGACTACCACATAGTACTAGTACAGTAGCACAGTACAAGTTACAGTTCATTGGGCCATCGTGTCTTGTACTCCTTCGTCATAAGAGTGGAGTGCTTCCTTTCATAAATGTTCTACTCCCTTTCACCAACATGAGGGACATCCAGCATCCGGGTCCACGTGCCATGCACCAAATAACAGTGCAGAGCAGCAGGGGGACGCACCCCGGTCGTGGTGCCGCAGTAGTAATGTGCAATGAAGCGTCAAATCACAAAGCTGCAGCTTTCCCATAGTATAAGTTGGAGGGACGAAGAAACCATCATTTCACTCTTCGCTGAAGTTACTTCTGCCATTGTTCTGCCTCATGTAGTTATGTGGGACACGGATCGGCTTGGTACATCACTGACACGTGGGACCGCATGTTAGCAAACATGAGGCCAACCTCCCCCGCCTTTCACTCGGCAAAAGTGCCTCCTCTTTACTAATCAAAACCAAGTGGTATGCTTAAGGGCATCCACAATGTGTAGACAAATGGTAAAATAGCTTTTGGCATCAATGGGAACCATTGTGAAGGGTGCTGCGAAAGCCAAAAAAAGAGGGAACCGGAACTCGGTGGTGCGCCGATGCCAAATTGATTGAATGAATAAAAAAATGCAACCTCTCTCCTCTTTATCCCTTGCATGGACGCATGCATAGAGCATAGAGTCTACTCCCTTCTACTATCACAAATCACAAAGTAGTGAGGCATCAAATCACAAAGTCACGGGCGAAGCAACCATAATTTCACTCTTCGCTGAATCCGCTTCTCCATCGTCTTCTTCCAGAAATGACCCTTCCCGCAGTAAGCTGGACGGACGAAGCTATTGTGCTACATTTAATAATATAGGAAATCCTGCATCTACTCCAACCTAGGAGTATTTTAACAACTCACCTATCTTTCCTATGACATCAAACACACAATCCTAATCCCATACTCCAATCCAAGCCATTCCCATCCAAAGAGAACAATCCTATATTTTTGCGATTCCGGCATTTTGAGGATCCTGCAAATCAAATAGGCCAAGGTGATTCCGGCTGGTGGAGTGGTGGAGCCCAATGGTATCATCTCGTTTGATCGTGACTGTGTTTCAAATTTAGCTCGGACATCGACGGCTACGCAACATTCACCAAGTAGTACCAGTTACTCAATGGTTACAAATATAGTACTATTACTTATTAGTGACAAGACCAAATGTACACAGAGCATTATATGATTTAAAAATTCTCGTCTATGCATCAATAGGCCAGTGAAAGCCTAGATAAGAGGTACTACTGTACTACTTGTTTGATGGTGTGTGCGATACATGTCGGGCACGTCCCAGCACCTTCATCGCCAAGAAGCTTCTCCACGTACGTAGCGCCGGCAGGGTAACGACATGACGCCGGTCCACATGCATGTCGAAGCTGAAGTCACACCCTCCATGTTGATGCAACCACCGGCTATTCGCCTCCTGGACTATCTTCCTCACAACGCCGTCGGGGATGACCGTCTCCCACTCTATTTCATTGGGACGTAGATCGATGAGCGGAGCCAGCCCTGAACTTCACGCCGGCATTTCCATTGGTTGCATAGGTTGGGCGGGTCCCCGACACAGAAGAGCCTTTCCGATAGTAAACCGGTGCCCGTGTAAGGGTACACGGTCATGTTCGAGTCCCCTTGCGGCGGCTCGAGCTTGAACGACGTGGTCACGTCGCATCCAACGGTCATGGTGACACGACAGTTGTTGTCTCCTATGGACTTCCTGGATGCAAAGAAGGTGGTTGTCTCGGCTTCCAGGCAGCACTTCCGAACGACATGACCATCGTCTGCCTCAATGGTGTGCTCCGTTGAACACACTTCACCAAATTCATAGCGATCACGATATCATCGACGTCACCGTAATGGGGAAGGAAATCAAATAGAAAGTATGATTAGCGCGATGATTGTGGCTGGAGGGGCGAAGAGGATGCCTTTCTACGTCATTATAATTGGGATTTCCATCGATGTATCACGCGAAGGCAAAGAACCAAGTGTTATCTTCACAAAAAAATTTATACACGCACGCGCTTCGGAGCACACGATTTCCGACCGGCTAGGCTTGTCCTAATTAAGTAAGTTCATCAGGGTGTATGATTGATAATTAAGGAAAGGGCGGGCCCCACCCAAGTGAAAATCAGGGGGGCAATTAATTGGGGATGGAAAGGTCCATGCGCATTCACCAGGCGAGGATTAAATGGAAAGTAGAGTGGGTCAAAGGAGGAGGTGGGGCCACTGTAAATACATGGAAATGGCTACAGTTATTAATTCAAAACAAAACAGACTTGGTCGAAAGTTGATTGAGGTTGAGAGAAGGGGATCCGCACGTTGGCACATGTGATTGCGGAAGAGTCTTTTCGGATACGAATCCCACCTACAGCATCTAAAAAAACAAATCCCACGGAACGAACGGGTGGGGAGGTCCAGACGTCTGCGACGTCAAACTCCAAAACTTTGGTCCCATCCCACCCCACAACTCTCCGGGTTCCAGCCGTCCGGCTTTGCAAACTCTGCACAGTCAAAACCGATTGACCGGTCGTCACCGGTACCACTATTCACACCAGAACCTTCGCCGCTTGGCCTACTCCAGCCACTTGCCGGCCGGTCACCACTGCCCCAAAACCCCACCTCCCAGCCCATTCTCCCACCTTTTGATCCCCTATCCCGCATCAGCCGTCCCCTAGTTCGCCGGATAGCCATGGTGCGCAGCAAGATCATGTACTACAAGATGTTGACGCCGGAGCGCTGCGCAGAAATCGCGGCGGCGGTAGGCGCCATAGACCTCTGTTCCCAAGCTCGCTTTGTGGCGGGCCAATCACTACTGGAATCTGGCATTTTGCCATATGTCCCCTCTTTGCCGTCTGCCAGCTGACGGCAAATAGGATCTTTGCCGTCTGCTTTGGCAAAGAAGACAGCAAAGAACAAACTGATGGCAAAGAGGGTCTTTGCCATCAGCTGTCTCTTTGCCGTCTGTCAGCTGATGGCAAAGAGGCCATTGGCAGATGGCAAAGAAGGGCTAGGCAGACAGCAAAGAGGTGAGGGTGGGGCCCACAAGGTCACGGCGCTGGCTAGCTAACGGCAAAGTGTTCTTTGCTGTCTGCCAGCAGACGGCAAAGAGGGGGGTTACTTAACAGCTATGCACCCCGCCCGGCAAGTTCATTGCAGTGCGCCCGACAAGTTCTTTGCCGTCTGCTAGCAGACGGCAAAGAGGAGCACCCCACCCGGCAAGTTCTTTGCCGTGCGCCCGGCAAGTTCTTTGCCATGGCAAGTTCTTTGCCGTCTGCCCGGCAAGTTCTTTGCCGTGTGCCCGACAAGTTCTTTGCCGTGGCAAGTTCTTTGTTGTCTGCCCGGCAAGTTCTTTGCCGTCTGCCCGGCAAGTTCTTTGCCATCTGCCAGCAGACGGCAAAGAGGAACCCTTAATTCCTGTCCAAAGCCCGCGCATCCCCTTTTCAGTTTCTATTCCCCATCGTCGACACCCACGCCTCCCCTATCGTAAAACCGCTGCCGCCCGTCGCCGCTTGCGTCCGCTCTGGCGTCTCCTCACCGGCCCCGCACGCACGCCACCGGAAGGTAAGCAGCCCCCTCCTCTGCCTCCACTCTGGCGCCGCCACCCCCTCACCTCCTCTGCCTCCATCTGACCGCATCCTTCACCGCAGGGACCGCCTCCCGCCTCCTCTGCCTCCGCTCCGGCGTCTCCTCACCGACCCCGCACGCCGCCACCGGAAGGTAAGCCGCCCCTCCTCTGCCTCCGCTCCAGCGCCGCCATCCCCTCCCCTCCTCCGCAGGTAATGGCGGTGCCTCGCGGTCTAGTTCATCACCGCCATCCAGTTCATCGCCGCCGTCGAGGCCCTCCATCCCCTACTCGCCGGCCCCTGCCCTTCCCCCCTGGTGAGCACCCTTCTCTGTTTTTTAATTTAATTGTAAATTTGTATAATTAGTTGTTAAATTTAGTTGTTAGTTGTTAGTTATAATTAGGTTAGTTGTTAGTTATAATCTGTTAATTAGGTTAGAGATATGTTAGTTGTTAAGTTAGTTAGGTTTTAGGAAAAATAGGAAGAAAAAGAAAAATAGGAAGAACAGAAAAGGAGAAATAAAAATAAAGGGAAAAATGACAAGAAAAATAATAGAAGGAGATGAAGAGAAGTAGAAGACAAGGAAAAAAGAAGAAGAAGAAGAAGAAGAAGAAGAAGAAGAAGAAGGAGGAGGAGGAGAGAAGAAGAAAGGAGAAGAAGAAGATAAATAATAGGAAGATAAAGAATAGGAAGAGTATAAAGATTTAAGTTAGTTAGGTTTTAGGAAAAATAAGAAGAAAAAGAAAAATAGGAAGAATAGAAAAGGAGAAATAAAAATAAAAAGAATAATGACAAGAAAAAGAATAGAAGGAGATGAAGAGAAGTAGAAGACAAGGAAAAAAGAAGAAGAAGAATGAGGAGAGAAGAAGAAAGGAGAAGAAGAAGATAATGAATAGGAAGATAAAGAATAGGAAGAGTATGAAGATTTATGTTTATTTAGATTTAGGGTTAGTTAGATTTGATTAAATTTAGTGTGCTTAATTAGCTTTATATTGTCAGTGTTGATCGAGAACTGGTGAGCACCCTGTGAGGATCTGGTGTTCGACGACCTCCCCTGCCCGACACCCCGACAAGACAGCACGACACCCCGACACGACACCCCGACACCCCGACAGCCCGACACGACACCTCGACACCCCGACACCCCAACACGACACCCTGACACCCCGACACCAAGACACGACACCCCGACCCGACACCACGACACCCCGACACCCCGACCCGACACCCCATCATATATTTGTGAATTATGAGTTACGTCATATATTTTCTGATTTTGTTATGAAAAACATCATATATATTTGTGTTGATCGGGTGGATTTAAATGTGCAGTTGTTTCGTCGCTGCGAGGGTCTGGTGTTCGACGACCTCCCCGTGCGTTCGACGAGCTCTGCCCTTGCGTTCGTGGGTGAGCACAAATGACATCTCCTCCTCCCCCCTTCATTTGCTCTATTCCGGTCTTCGTGCCGATGAAACTTGCTAGCTATAGGTGTCTTCAATCATCAGTATGCGTGACCACTATGTGTCTCCCGTTCGAAAGGGTTACATCTATAAATATGCATGCATTTGCATATTTATAACCATGATTGTCCAGCGTTATCCATGGACAGCCTAAGTATGTGTACATTGGGTTCATTTTCCCATATGCTCTGCTTCGGATCCGATGCAGAATTTTGTCAGTGCCTCCTTGTTGTTCTCCGGGTACACATCCTCTCTGTTTATTGCCGAGACGTGTATCAAGAGAACAGTGAGGAGGTGCTACCAAAATTTTGCGTCGGATCCGGAGTAGAGCATGGGAAAATGAACCCAATCTACACATACTTGTGTGGGATTAGGACCTATCTTTACCTATTAGTGTCTAGGTTGCATGGACGTAATAAAACTGACAAACTCCATTAACTGATGAATATGGTTTGCTGAATTATGTATATATTTCTTGTGTGTCCAGTAGCTAAGCAAGATGAGTGATCGTGCGTGGATGTACACCGGTCACACTAGTCAGAAAGACATGACCGATGAATGGTTAACAAAAACCAAGGGGTTTGTGAGAGCCGCATTTGCAAATGGCCAGAGAAAAACTTGGTGCCCCTGTGTCTGGTGTGACAACTATCATAAGAGGACAGAGCTTGAAATGAGTAAACACTTGCAGAAGTGGGGTTTTACGCCTGCTTATACGGTCTGGACATTTCATGGTGAGTCTGCCCAACATGCCAGAGCTAAGGTGGATCGTTGTCGCACCGACGAGCATGGTACCGGGATCGAAGACATGGTGGAAGACTTTGATGATGCTCGGGATTCGGACGATGAGATGGAGGAATCTGCAAAGGCCTTCAATGATATGTTGGAGTCTTCAAAACATCCTCTCCACGAGCACATTAAGCTTTGTTAGCTGGATGCCATCGCACAAGTAATGGCTCTGAACGCCTACCAGCATGGTGGTACAAAGCTATAGCGAGGGCGAGCTAGTTGAGGGGGGAAAAGTCTACCAGCGTGGTGGTACAAAGCTCCCGCCCGTGCCGGTGACCCACGAGCAGAGGTGGTTGATTGCGCCTAATGGGGAGAAGTAAGTGCATTTACTCTTTTTTAACCTTTTGCCTTCACGTTTCTTCAAAATCTAATGTGTTGGCCTTGTCATACTGTAGGGGTTGGATACACGGCCCTGGTATCCGCAAGCCCAACTCCGTCCTTGGTGTGCTTTGCCGGCAGAACTTCCCAGGGTGGGTCACGTTGCCCAATGAGAGTCAGGTTCGACAGCTCGGACTGAGCTGGGATCTGTACTTGGCTGCCCCGGCCCTGCCGCAGGAGAGGATCGACGGTGTCTTGTGCCGCACGAGGGCAGAGATGGTGATCCAGACATTTTGGGTAATTTCTCCTTTATAGAATTAAAAATCAATAGTACCGAGTTATTGTACTAATCAGTGTTGTCTTGTTTGATTGCAGACCTTCTACAGGTGTCTTGAGGGAGAGGAGGAGGCCGCGGCTATGGTTATCGAAGCCGAGTGCAGGCGCCTACTTTAGAACTTACGGCACGAGGCTCAGGTGTAGGCTGTTCGAGACTACTACGCCTCGATTGGTATTAAGAGGTCCAAGACGAAGTGCCACGGCAAGTTTCTGAGTAAGGAGAAGTGCATGAAGGTAAATACATATTCTTAAGGCCTTGTACTTAGTTTCCTTGATTTGATTCGTAGGCGTAGCGCTGAAATGTCTCTTGACTAACTTAGGTGCCCCCGAGATGGTGTGCGGATAGGATGGACTATTGGGAGGCGTTGGTGGACGAGTGGTGCTCTCCCCAATGGCTAGCCGTCCATAACAATGCCAAGGAGCAGTGTGCCAAAATGGTTGGTGTGCCACACCATCAAGGGAGCGCCAACCTATATGAGTACGGGAATAACTGGGTATGCGGTTTGCTTCATGATTCATGCAATTTCATTCTTCATGCTAGCTTGAGCCCTTAACTAATACTTTGTTCCTCTCTTTTAGGCGCGAGAGAACAAGACAGATGTGCCAAAGGTGTTCGACCTCTATGCCATGGCCCATACTGCAAAGTACAAGAAGGCCAAGGCATTCTCTGAGTCAGACCTTGATCATCCAGAGAGCTTCACCAACATCTCCTCCCACAACAAGCTCGTGAGGTACAGAGACGAGGGGAAGACGAGGAAAGGGGAGGACTTTAACCCAAGCCGGCAACCTCTTGATCCAGAGATGGTGATGATATTTGGTGGTGGGAGGCCCCATGGCTCGATAGCCATTGGGGATGGACTGATACGTTGTCCTAGCACTCTCCCGGAGATCAAGAAGCGCCAGACGAGCTCCGATCCTGAGATAAGGCCTCATCCACGGCCAATGGAGCTCCAAATCGAGGTTAGTTATACGGACTTAGATACCTTTCCTCCATTACATTGTGTGTGCGGCCGTCGATGATAACAATGCTAGCGAGGAGTGGTGTTGCAGGCTGCTCTTGAGAAAGAGAGAGCGAAGACCCAGGAGCTTCTGTCGGAGGCAAAGAGGCGGGCGGCGGAGAGGGAGAGGGAATTGGAGGAGAGGACTGCTACGCTGTTGGAGGAGGAGAGGAACCAGAATGACGCGTCTCACCGGGCCTTATACGAGCTCTTCGTGCTAAGTTTCTTCTGCATATTAGCCAAACTATGCACGTAATGTTCGTTTCATTACTAACTAATATGATTGACTCGTGAAAACCAAATGTGCAGACCATGTGCCAGAGCAACGGTCAGACCCCTCCGCCGATGCCAATCATCGCTCCGGCGGGCATGGTGAGTTTCATTTGAATGGTCATTAGTTACTAGTCTTCACATTTGAGTTTCATCATGCTAACGAGACATTGCAAATGATCTTTGGTGTTGCGTAACTCCCGACAAGCATCGACCGATCCTTCTGCGTCTGCCACTGGCGCGACCGGTCCTTCACCTCCGTGATGACGGTACATTTTCCCCAGTATTTTGCTTAACAAATGCATACTTAGCTTAAGAAATGACCTATTTAGCTCCAAAATGTCATATAGTTAGCTTATTTTCCTCAAAAATGACATAATAACCTTACTTAGCTCCAAAATGACCTATTTTACCTAGGCTAGCTCAATAATGACCTATACTTAGCTTAATTAGTTCATTTATGACATAATTAGCTTACTTAGGTCAAAAATGGCATAATAACCTTGGTTTAGCTCCAAAATGTCATATACTTAGCTTATTTTCCTCGAAAATGACATAATAACCTTACTTAGCTCCAAAATGACCTATTTTACCGAGGATAGTTCTAAAATGACCTACACTTAGCATTTTTCCTCCAAAATGACTTAATATGCTTAGTTAGCTCAAAAATGGCATAACTACCAAGGCTAGCTCAAAAATGACCTATACTTAGCTTAGCTAGTTCATTTATGACATAATTAGCTTACTTAGATCAAAAATGGCATAATAACCTTGGTTTAGCTCCAAAATGTCATATACTTAGCTTATTTTCCTCTAAAATGACATAATAACCTTACTTAGCTCCAAAATGACCTATTTTACCTAGGTTAGCTCTCAAATGACCTATACTTAGCCTAGCTAGTTCATTTATGACATAATTAGCTTACTTAGGTCAAAAATGGCATAATAACCTTGGTTTAGCTCCAAAATGTCATATACTTAGCTTATTTTCCTCGAAAATGACATAATAACCTTACATAGCTCCAAGATGACCTATTTTACCTAGGATAGCTCTAAAATGACCTATACTTAGCTTGCTTAGGTCAAAAATGGCATAATAACCTTGGTTTAGCTCCAAAATGTCATATACTAAGCTTATTTTCCTCGAAAATGACATAACCTTACTTAGCTCCAAAATGACCTATTTTACCTAGGATAGCTCTAAAATGACTTAATATGCTTAGTTAGCTAAAAAATGGCATAACTACGTAAGATAGCTCAATAATGACCTATACTTAGCTTAGCTAGTTCATTTATGACATAATTAGCTTACTTAGTTAAAAAATGGCATAAAACCCTTGGTTTAGCTCCAAAATGACCTATTTACCTAGGTTAGCTCTAAAATGACCTACACTTAGCATTTTTTCCTCCAAAATGACTTAATATGCTTAGTTAGCTCAAAAATGGCATAATTACCTAGGTTAGCTCAATAATGACCTATACTTAGCTTATTTAGTTCATTTATGACATACTTAGCATACTTAGGTCAAAAATGGCATAATAACCTTGGTTACCTCCAAAATGTCATATACTTAGCTTATTTTCCTCGAAAATGACATAATAACCTTACTTACCTCCAAAATGACCTATTTACCTAGGTTAGCTCTAAAATGACACAAGTAAGCAATAAGAAGAAGAAAAAGAAGAGGAGAAAAAGAAAGAGAAGAAAAATTCTTCTTCTTCTTCTTCTTTTGCTTCTTCTTCTTCTTCTTTTTCTTGTCTTCTTCTTTTTCTTTTTCTTCTTTTGCTTCTTCTTCTTCTTCTTTTTCTTGTCTTCTTCTTTTTCTTTTTCTTCTTCTTCTTCTTCTTCTTCTTCTTCTTATTCTAGTCTTCTTCTTCTAACTTTCTTCTTTCCCATTTTGCAGATTTGCTTCAGATCACGGAAGCTTGCATTGATGGAGTCTACTCTTCTCCTTGTCCTTCCTTTTTGTTTTGATTTTGTAGGATGAACAATGTGAAACTTGCTACCTATATATGTATGTATGGATGAAACCATTGTATATGGACTTTTTGCTTAATTGTTGGATATGTTGGCTATATATATGTTGGATATGGAATTTTGATTTGGCATATATATATATGTGTTGGATGATCACATCCATATGGCAGGGATATGTATGCTTGTTGAAAGTATTTTCAAATGAATACATATATATCTGTGAAATTGATTGAATTTAAGAAAAAAACAGAATTAACAGGGGCAATACAGGCACTCTGCCGTCTGCCAGCGGACGGCAAAGAGCTTTGCCGTCTGCCAGCGGACGGCAAAGAGCTTTGCCGTCTGCCAGCGGATGGCAAAGCTGCCATGTGGCAGCTACCTGTGCAACCTGGGGGGCACCTGGGCTGGCCTATTTGGGCACTTTGCCGTCTGCCAGCAGACGGCACAGGCTGGTGTGCTTTGCCGTCTGCTGGCAGACGGCAAAGTACGCCGTTAGCCACCTAACAGGCCTAACCCTATCCCTCTGCCATCCAAGGCATTTGGCGTCTTCTTGCCTAGTATGGCTGACGGCAAACTTCTTTGCCATCCACTTTATTTAAGCAGACGGCAAAGCAGCCCTTTGCCGTAGTTCATTCAGCCAGACGTGGGGCCGTCTGCTGGCTGACGGCAAAGGGCTTTGCCGTCCGCCAGACATTCCTTTGTCGTCTGCCATGGCAGATGGCAAAGTGCCTGATTCCTGTAGTGAATCACTGAGTTCTCTGGAGCTGAGCTCCGAGTAGGAATGCGATCCAATGTTCATGGTGAAGGTCACGGCGCATAAGGCACATGTGGCAAAGGAGACGATGGACGTCGACTTCGTGCCGGCGTCCGGGTCCCCATGGTGTAGGCGGACCAGCGGTTTAACCTGGCGATCCTAAAGAAGCACCGGGCGATGGAGGCTCAACTCAATGGGGAGCGCACGGATGCTGTTGCCATCAAGGCCCTCCTGCAGGCAGAGCTGGATGTCATGGTCGTGAACCGGGCGGCAGAGGCTCAACTCGATGGAGAGCGCGTGGATGCCGCTGCCATCGAGGCCCTCCTGCAGGCGGAATCGGATGTCGTGGTCGTGAACCGGGCGGCGGAGGCTCAACTCAATGTGGAGCACGTGGATGCCGCTGCCATCGAGGCCCTCCTGCAGGCGGAACCGGATGTCATGGTCGTGAACCGAGCGGCGGAGGGTCAACTCAACGCGGAGGGCACGGATGCTGCTGCCATCGAGGCCCTCCTACAGGCGGAACTGAATGTCGTCGTCATGAACCGGGCGGTGGAGGCTCAACTTGATTCAGAGCGCGCGGATGCCGCTGCCATCAAGGCCCTCCTGCAGTTGGAACCGGATGTCGTGGACTTGAACCGGGCAGCGGAGTCTCAACTCGACGCGGAGTGCGCGGATGCCGCTGCATTGAGGCCCTCATGCAGGCAGAACCGAATGTCGGGGATGTGAACCAGGTAGTGCTCACATCCGTGCAGAGCGCCATCATGGTCCACATGAATGAGTAGCTGGAGGCCGAGGACAACCACGCCGCGGAGACACACGTCGGCAGCTCCGGCTGGTTCGCGCCGGCAGCCAAAGATGACGAGGCTGGCTTGTTCCGTGAGCAGTGATAGTTTTTCTTTATGTTGTTGTTTCTATGGATCATTTGCTATGTAAAAACATATTTATATTTAATAAATCGGCCTTATAAACATACTGTATCGACGAAAATTAGGTGCCAGCGATTGGATGGCTGAGTTTGGTTTGATCACATGCTATTTCTCCCTCTGTCCAGGTGTATAAGCCACCTTATGAAAATCAGATATTCCCAAAACGCTTAGGCAAAAAGCATTAAATTCCGTCCTCGTTCCCCTCACTGCCTCATTCATCAGCGAGCAAAAATTTTCTTTGTGTTTTTTTGTGATTTGAATACAAGCATACTTTCTAAAAAAAAGCGAGCGAAAATTTTGGCCGAACCACGCACATGGAGGAAATGGTGATGACGGGGCGGACTAGTTTGGCCCATGGTCGGATTGCTAACATGCGTTCCCACATGCCAGTGAATGCCAAGTCGGTTGGCGTTGAGCGGCAGGGTAGATCGACCGTGTGCTGGTCTAATGTGAACGCGACAGGCGTGCTGTGAGTGTTCCTTTTCCTCGTTTTAAACTTGTGAAGATAACCTCCGATAATCATCTTTTGAGAATAGGCTCATCTGCACCCACGCTGACGAAACAAATCAAAACAAATACTAGAAAAATTCAAAAAATTCAATTTTTTTGCATGCTCGATGATTTGATGCATGAGGTCCACTCCATACTCTAGTGCAGATGCCTCCGTCCTGGTTTATTGGTCCCCTTCGTATTTTGTGTCAAATTTTGACCTTAGATTTAACTAAAATAATATTAATGCATGCCACCAAAAATAATATCATTGGAAACTATGTTCAAATACGAATCAAACGATATAATTTTTTATGACATGCATTAAAAAAATTGAGTTGAATTTATGGTCAAAATTTGGCACGAAAAACAAAGGTAGTACTAGTACTAGTACTCCTACTGCTGTTGGACTGGCTAGATGTGGTGAAATCCTAGTAGCAAGTGCATGCACGAGAACAAACATTCACATGTTTGAATACAAATTGGAAACTAGTTTCTATTTGAATACAAATTTATGTACGTGCTTGTACATGGTATATTGTAAGTTGAAAAGCGAAACAAAGATTGAATGCTCTTTACATATGATTTGCAAATGCTATGATCACCGGTTCAAATATTTGAATCCACTTTAGGTTGAATTCTAATATTTGAAACTTTTTTTAGGTTGGATTCAAGTACCAAGTGTCTTCTTATACATAATGTGTCTCATACACCCAACATAGAGTGTTGTCACATTTTTTTCTTTGACGCACGCTCTCTCTGTATTGCACACCCACTTGATCTCTCTCGGTTTCATCTCAGGGTCTCTCTCTCTCTCTCTCGCACACACATGCATAGCACCTCTCTTCCTCTTTGTGCATGTCACACATGATCGACCTCTTGAGGTATTGGGATTGTATCTCGCTCATCCGGTCTCTCTTCCACACACGCCTAGGTCACTCTACCATGCATTAATTGTAACCAAGCCTTTCATCTATCTTTTTTTAAGCATACATTCATCTTTCTCTACACCCCTATGTGCATCGGTGGATCGATCGATCTCCGGACCCACTCTAGTCCTCTTTCAATCGATCTACAGCTAGATGGTACATGACCGACTAGCATACACACAAACACCCTCCCCACTCCCCACCTCACATTATCATTTCTATCATAGACACACACCAAAACCTTTATTTGCATGACACACACTCGATCTCTCCACATCTATCAATCTCGTCAAGGTGTGTCGGGTCATGAACCGAAGGGGTTTGTCACTACTAAGATGGGGAGCGACATGTAGTGGACGGCTCACAAAACCAACCTATGTAACTATTTTTCCAAGCAACTTACATAGTATAGTTACTACAGCCGGAACATGGTAAGTTGGACACCTAAATGTGAGCACGGAGCGGGCACACCTCAATTATTCCTTCAAACTGCCAGACACCTCAATCAGCACACCTCAAATACATACAAAGACAGGCAACACACATTGTCTGGCTACTTAATCAAGCGTTACGCTTCACGAGTTGAAAAGGAAAGGACGGTACACTAATTATGCTGGTACATATGCTAGTATGAATAACTATTGTACATGTGGGCTACTAGGCTGGATATATGCGAGGTGCCAACTTCATACTATATGCTTTCGGTCTTATGCTCTACAAGTGTTATGGTTTACAAGTTCGAAATGAAAAGGCGGTGCACTGACAGCACCCCTGTCGCGTTCACGTCGCACCCCCAGGCGGTCGGTCCAACATGCTCTTCTAACCCAAGGGAATGCGGGTCATCTCGCTTTGTCACTGACATGTGGGATTGCATGTGAGCAAAGGGCATCTGTGACGTTGCCACGCCCGCAGCTGACTACCCTGGCCCACAAAAAACCCTCGTCCCTCGCCCGCGTGCGTTCCCCCCTCCTGGCGCCTGCTGCCCACATTCATGCCATCCTTCTGCATGCCGCCATTAAGCAGGCTTGCCACCCAAGGTACGAACTCCGGTGACTCATTGACGCACCCAGACGCTTGGCCTCACCGGTATGCGCTACTTAAAGGTGGCAACACCCAGCTAAACTCCTTACCAGAGCACATCCTCCTCCCTGGCACCACATCCACCATGACCGTGGGCGGGAACGCTCTGTGGGAGAGCTTGTCTTCAGAGATGAAGCTTGAGGTCGCCGTCGTTGCTCAACCCGCTGCTCGCAACGCAATGCCGGCGTAGCCGGACGTGGACACGGCCGCACATATGCGCCGGCCGCGCCGGCGGCCGAGGACAAGACCTCCGCCAGTCGCATCTTCTACACGCTGCCATCCAATGGTCGGGGGTACATATGGCACGTGAACAGCGACGGACTGTCCATGTCCATCATCGAACTCACGTCCACTGGCACTGCCGAGGTCGCGGACTCCTCCGAGGATGAGTAGGGCATGGGAGGCGGCAGGGCATGGTGTCCCAAGTGGGCCAGTCTGTCTCCCGTGTTCTACTCTTCCTCGCCCGAGACCGCACCTTTACTTCACAGGTCTTGAACCCCGCCGCCGTTCATGGAGACGGCAGATGGAGGACGTGGTCGCCGATGCGGAATACAAAGGAAAGTGGACGTATGCCTTTGCCGTAGGATAGGTTTAGGGTCGGGTTTATTTTCTTTTTTTGTCCTAAAAGTTCAAAATGTAAGGAAAAGCTGCCGTGTTTGCATGAATCTCGTCTGGGTATATGAACTTTCACAATAAAAAAATATGTTGTATGAAAATATATTGAATAATGATTCTAATCGTATTTACTTGGTATTGTGGTTGTCATTGTTTTTGTATGTATAAACTTGGTCAAAGTTTAGAAAGTTTGACCCGAGACAAAGTTAATATGTGAAGTAAATAGATACAGAGGGTTTACATACACAATTTCTCTAAGGCCCTCCAAAAGTACGTCCACTACAGATTCACGCATTTCATGTCTTTCTCTCACTGTGTCTGTCAAACCAACTAAGCCAAACTCCCAGCATATCGCGTGGGAAAAAACCCGCCCACGCCGTTTTAGTCGGGATTTGTATCGATGGATCGCGCAAAGCACCAAAACCAAGTGTTACGCTCTACACGTTCAAAAGGAAAAGGCGGTACACTTACAACATGCCTATCACGGTCGCATTGCACCCCTCACACGGTCGGTCATGCACACCGCTCACCCAAAGGGAACGCACTTCGGCTTGCCTCTTCACTAACACATGGGACCGCAATTGGAGAAACCGACCATTCGCCAAACTCCCCTACCCACCGCGTGAAAATTCTCCCCAAATCCCAAATTCAACTCCCCTTCGGCCAACTAGCCAATAATATTCCCCAAACCCCCTACCCCCGCCCCCCGCCATTCCATTCGCTCCGCCAAACTAGCCCTCCCCGCCGCGCTGATACGTCAGCACCGCGGTTCTTCAAGGGGACGCACGGTGATTCTCTCGATCCCACAATACGCTCTCGTAAACTGCCGTCCTCCAGCCGCGCCGCCACCGCTGGCGATGTTCTTTTGGAGATGCACGGCGGTCAACTTCTCCCATGGTACGCGCATTCTAGATTGAGACCCCATGCATGTCGGAGTAGCGCTGGATGTTAGCTGATAGATGCTGTTAATCTCATTGCTTGCCGAAATAGTTTACACTCAATATGCTCTGCTTAAAAAGCTACCTTGCCCTGTTCTGCACTCAATCTGCTTTGCTGAGATGGCATGCCACGCCTTATTAGTTGCTAAAATATCCTGCCATATTATGTATGTATTGTGAAGTAGATTGCCATTGTCTAGTAGCCATTCTGTTAGGTGAAATAGCTCGACACCGTTTTACACTCAATCTTTGTTGCTGAGATGGCCTTTGATGGCTGTGTGCTCGGCCTCATTGATTGCTGAAATAGCCTGCCATAATTTAGCAGTCATTCTGTTTGCTGAATTAGCTTTACATATATTTCGTTACTTACATCTGATTGTCCAAATATCTTGCCATAGCTTTAGACATCGACCTAGGTATTTTTTCTGGACTTTATAATGAAACATATATGTTTTTCCTGTAATATCTAGTAGAAGAACTAATTTGTATGTCTGACAGATGGACATGACTTGGATAACTTCTGCTTGACGATTCTCCCCTGCATATGTCGAGGGGGTTCAAAACTTCATGAACTTTATCAGAGCTGAGTACGGTGGTCCAAAAGCGGATGTGCGCTGCCCATGTAGCAGCTGTATGAATTCAGTTTCAAGACCCCAGTCAACTATGCAAAATCATCTACACTTGTATGGGATGTCAGTCACATATACTAGGTGGGTTCATCATGGTGAAGCTGTGAACATCAATGTCACTGACTATTTGCAAGCAGCAGATCACCATCTTGATCTGCTTGATGCTCAGGTGGAAGAGGAGGAGGAGGAGGATGTGGCGGCGGAGCCAGTGATTTTGACCAAGATTGAAACAATGCTACGAAATTCTCACGATTTTGAGAACTTACACCTGTACAAGAAAAATGATGGGCCCGCATGTTGGAGCAATGCAACGTGGCAGTCACCGCAGGTTGTAAGCCGTCAGTATTCACAGCTGTGGTTAGCTTTCTTCAGGTGAAGACATCTCAGCGGATGACCAACAAATCATTTGATGTGATGATGGCTGCTTTCCGTGATTGTTACCCAGCTGTGTCGGAGCTGCCACACACCTACAGTAAAATGATGAATTTCCTCCGTGCAGTTGGAATTGGATATGATATGATCCATGTTTGCGAGAATAATTGTGTTTTGTTCCAGAAGGATTATGCCAACTTAAGTGAATGCCCAAAATGTAAGTCATCAAGATGGAAAGAAGGCGATGCTGTTAAGAGGATTCCTCATAAGGATCTGAGACATTTTCCAATTATACCAAGATTGTAGAGGTTGTTTCATGATGCTCAAACAAGAGAGGATGTACTGTGGCATTCTAGGAACCAGGAGCATAAAGATCTGAATGTAATGAGCCATCCATCTCATGGTAGTGACTGGACAAACTTCAATCTGAAACACAAAGAGTTTGCTGCTGAGCCGAGAAACATTAGACTTGGCTTAGCTACAGATGGATTCAACCCATGTGGCCACCAGAGCGCGACATATAGCATGTGGCCAGTGCTTGTTATCCCTTACAACATGCCACCAAATGTTTGCACCAAAGAATCAAACTACATCATGGCCTTTCTCATCCCAGGTCCAAAAAGTCCTGGAAAGGATTTTTGATTTATTCATGGAGCCTGTTGTGGAGGAACTTCAAAAGCTATGGAGGGGTGTTCTCACTCGAGACCTATATAGCAGCCCACCAACTTATTTCATTCTGCATGTTGTTATAATTTGGTGCATCCATGATTATCTGGCTTTGGGCACTATGTCAGGGCAAACAACACATGGTTACAATGCCTGTGTTCGCTGTGACAAGAATCCGCTATCATACCCAATACTTAGCAAGGTCTATTACATTGGACACCGCTGTTTCCTTGACAAGGACAAGATGCGTCTTAGAAAATACCAAAAACATGTGTTCAATGCAATTCATGAAAACCGTGATGCACCAGAGAGGCTCACCAGTGATGAGTTGCAGGAGGAATTATAGAAGGTCAGGCATATTACACCAGGAAACCATCCCAATAATGGTTGTGGGAAAAGGAAGCATGGCAAGGCAAAAGAGAGATTATTGTTTACCCACAGGTTCACTTTGTGGGACTTGGAGTATTGGAAAGATTTAGATTTGAGGCATAATCTTGATGTGATGCACATCGAGAAAAATGTATGTGACAGCATTATTGGCACACTTCTTAATATTGAAGGCAAGACAAAAGATACCTTAAAATCTAGGATTGATTTGATACACCTGGATATCAGATCTGATTTGCAGGTGGATAGCACTGGTGAATCACGAGATATGGCACCAGCTGTGTACGTCTTAGACAAGCAAAAGAGAAAATAATTCTGCAAGATCCTGTCACATGTGAGATTCCCACATGGAATCGCTTCCAACCCTAAAAGGAGAATCAGTGCAGATGGAACCAAGGTACAAGGGTTGAAAACTCATGACTGCCATGTCCTACTTCAAAGGGTTTTATATGTTCTCCTTAGAGGATTGGGCCGCCCTGACTTATACAGAGCAGTTGTAGAGTTGGGACAATTCTTCAATGAACTCTGCAGTAGAAATATCAGGATAGATGTTGTGAAGCGTCTTAAAGAGAGGATACCAACTATCCTATGCGACCTTGAGAAGATATATCCTCTAGCCTTCTTTGATGTGATGGTGCATTTGGCTGTTCATCTACCTGATGAGGCACTACTTAGAAGTCCAGTACAGTATATGGATGGATGTACCCTATTGAAAGGCGGCTAGGCATTTTCAAGGGCTATGTTAGGAACAGTGCTAGACCTGAGGGTTCCATTGTAGAGGCCTACATTGCAATAGAAGCGTTGACATTCTGATCAAGATACATTGAAACAACTAATCAGCCTAGCAAAAAGGTGGGCGAAAAAATCCTGAGCTCATTGTTTTCGATCCTGCTATTCGAGTAACAAGGAAGAGTCGACAAGATGGCAAACCTAAAGATTTCGACAAAATGGTTTGGTATGTGTTGAATAAATGTCCTGAGATTCTACCTTATATCGAGTAAGTGCTAAGTACTGCAGCTTATACATCGTAATCTACTAAACTTGCAGCACATTCTTATATATTTAGATGTTTGACGCGATCACTATGTTCTGCAGCATGTACGAAGAGGAGTTACTTGCACAAAATCCAAGAAACATTGACAGATGGGTTAGGGAAGGATTTACGAAATGGTTGAAGAGAAGTGTAAGCTTTTGAATTGCACTGTCAGTTTTTTAATATATAGAGTACATAAGATGATCAGCTTGTCTATTTTCTAACCATAGGTTAAGGAGATGCGGGAGGAGGGGCAGGCAGTTAGTGATACCCTTTACGCACTAGCAATGGGTCCTGATACTCGGGTAAGACATTATGCATCTTGCATTGTTGGAGATGTGCGCTACAACACCCTTGCACGCGATGAAGGCAGGAAGACACAAAACAGTGCCATCATGAGCACGGATACGCACAACAAAGTGACAACTGAAATGTATGCTAACATAACAGACATTGTTTGTTTGAAGTATATCTCCAGTTTCAATGTTCATCGGTGTGTGGTTCTATTTTGCTGTCGTTGGTATAACCAGTTTACCAGGATCTCAAAACCCAAAGCTGATGATTATTTCAAATCCATCAATGTCAAGGTGGTGTACCGCACTTACGAGCCTTGTATTTTGGCAAATCAAGCAACACAGATATTTTTCTTGGAAGAGACATATGCACGTAGCCAAGATTGGAGAATATTGCAAAAGTTTGAGCAGAGGAATTTGTTTAATGAAGTTGCACAACAAGATGATGCTTACACTGCTGCTGATGTAGAGGATTCCACAGATGTTTATGATATGTTTGCGGACCATCACATCAATAAGGCTGGAGAAAAGATTGCCTGTCAGGCTATGGAAGTAGATGAGTTGATCAATAAGAAGCCAACGTTTGAGGACATTGATGCTGAAGAAGATGATGACATTGGGAGGGATTACGATTAGGACTGACACACATGGTGAAGATGTTGACGCTGCTGCTGCGGATGATGATTAGATTGCTTTTGTCGTATTTGCCTGTGAGAAGACGACTTATTATCTACTATGTTAAATTGTGTTTGCTATGACAACTAAAACCTGATGAAGTAGTTGTTCAGTGCGAACATCACTTATTATGTATGTTCATTTGTGTTTGGTGATTGTATGACGACTGAAACATGATGACATTGTTGTTTAGTAGTACTCATATTTTGTTGTGAAACTTGTATTTCATGATTGTACAACTGCAAATGTAGTTCATGGCAGTTTGCTGTTGGACTGCAATTTGCAAAACGTCTTGCAATGGGAACATAGCTGACCCGACAGGTCCTCTGCTTATCTATTTATTTTTTAGCAAAAGGGGATGCCACCCGATTCTAGTTAATATAGTAATCATTAGATGCTCACAACACTAGACGCCCAGCCTGCTAAATAGGTTTCATTCATTACTAGTTTTAGCAAAGTGCTCATGTCAGAGCCACTGAATACATCACGAGTGCTACATACACTGCAAATAAAGAGACAATCATCCTACAGAGCACAATGATCTTGCCCATTATCTTCACAAGATCTTTTGTCTCCTCATTGCTGCCAGGGCAATTCACCAACTGTTGCTTGGCCATGATCTGATGAACTGCATTGTCTTTAACCTTTTGCTCTGCATCTTCCCATTTTGTCGTTCCTTCAATTACTTGTCCAACACCCCAGCCTGCTGGTATTGGGATTTGTCGTCTAACCAAATAATCCGCGTAGTTCCATTCCCCCACATCTGCAACTTCCCAGAAATACAAATCACAAGAATTCTCCCTTTCTTGCACGAATCAAATTCGAAGATCATCAAACAAACTCTTAAAAAATAAAATTCAGCAACTAAAAGCAGGCGAACAACTTCACCATACTACCCCATGATTTGGGCATTTGCAGAAGACTCGGCCAGGGTTGAGGGTTGTAGTTGAGACGCGACGGATGACTCTTCGTGATTTGCAGCAGTGGCACCACACCAATGGCAGCGGGGTGCGATGAGCAACCGGCTGCGGTGAGTGTGCCGACGGGGGTGTGATGAGACCCATAGGCGGTGGTACGGGTGGCGACTTCGCGCACATCTAGTTGTTGACTCGATTCCCTGCTGAAGAGCAGGTGGACGAGCTAGCGGACATGGTTGCTGCGGCTGGAGCTTCTGAAGCTAGGCAGAGTAACTAGAGAAGAGGAGAAGCGAACGTTGGATATGTCAGTTTCATTATTTGTAGAGTAGTATAACACTATATATAGTCTAGGTTTGGATTCGAACCAGTTACAGCAGCACGACTCTCTTTCTTCTAATAGTCAGGAACATCTCTTTACTGCCAGACTAACTTTTTCTGTACGCCTTCTCAAGTCTTTGATTTTCAGGAATGTTATCTGGCGAACATTCACTGGGAGGAGGATGGCAAACGAACGCATTTTCCTGGCAGTTTTAGTTGCGACGTCCAAGATCAAATGGTGGCAGTTTTGGGAATGTTATCTAGCGAACGAACCTAGTTTTTCTTTTCTTGCAAAAAACATATGCAACATGGTGTCGTCTTAGTAAACAAACGATTCTGCCAACGTTGACCACTGGATTGACATCCAATATCTATCATGTTTCTTCAGTCTCTTCTTCCTCCAACCGCCAAAACCAAACCAGCACTGGCGGGACCACCTGTTCCCGCCTCCCATAGCTGGCTACGCTGCCACGCACGCATCGCCGCCCCATCGCACCCTAAAACTCTAGCCAGGTCATCCATCTACCCCACACACCTCCTGCTATTCTCCGGCGAAGTCAGCCCCACCCCGCACTCGAACCAGTCAACCCTAGTACTCCCCTCCGCCTGCGCTACATTGCCGCATCTTCCCCGGCTCCTGTTCATTCCTGTCCAAGGCCTCGCCGTCGTTCTCCGCCTTGGTTCGCTCACCGTGGCGCCACCCTCTGGCGTTGTCAACATGGTCAACAACCGAGAGGAATCAGGAGATGATTGTACGTGGAGAGAATGACAGTAGAGACCCACCAGGGTCATGGCAGTACGCAAGCAAGTGCCTCCTTGTTACAAGCCAAAATAAAGGCTTCCTCTTAATGGTTTCCTAACATCTGGGTCCCACCCCATTGTCAACGTATAGTCAATAAACGAGAGTATTGCACAACGACCGGCAAACACCAGGGACCCAGCAGCTCGCCCAGTTGTTTTCTGTTTTTGAGACGGACGGAGCAGGGTATCAACTAGGCTGTGCGGGGGCTGTACCCCATCTAGCCCAGGCTTTTATTTTCTGTTTACCACATGACCAGCCCAGTTGTTTTTTTTCTTTCTAAAAATGGCTAGCCCACTTCTACATTTCTTGCAAAATATCCAACCGAGGCCTACTTTCTTAAACCATCCCTGCGGGGCTACAAATCTTTCAAGACGAGGAGGGATGTATTTGGGGCTTGCCCAAAAATGGGTTGTAAATTTTAAAAACAATACAGCAAACCGGCAATTAGTTTCAAATTACGGGTTTTTTTGTGATTTCCAGATTTTAAATTTCATTGATTTTTTTGCGAGAAAATTTTGTTCGATATTAAATTAATATATATTTATTTTTCAAATTAGTTTGAATTGGACTCGAAATTTTGGGATTAGAAATAGTTCGGACCCCACCGAAATATGCAAAATTTCATTGAATTTTTTAACCGTGGCCAGAATATGGGCTGTAATGCTAGCAAAAAGAATATGGGCTTCAAAAAACCGTAAGAATTAGCAAATGGGCTGTAAATTATTAAAAATAATGGCAAATGGGTTGTATGTTGTTTGCCACAGATTTGGAGGCTGACTTGTGGGCCTACTATGTTGACGCATACGCAGGGCTTTGTGAACATAGTCAACAAACGATTCTAGGGGCAATGACCGTTGGATAACATCCAACGGCCGTGCTGCTTCTTCCATCTCTAATCTTCTAGCTCCAGCCGCCCAAACTAGCGCCGGCGAGACCACCTGCACCTGCCTCCCATGGCCGGCTGTGCTGCCCCGTAGGCCTCACCGCCCCTCCTACTCCCACCGCTGGCCAGGCCATCCCTCTACTCACCCACACCACCTGTTATTCACCGGCGTCACAGGCCTCACACCACAGCCAAACCAGTTAACCCTCATACTCCCCTCATCGTGGGCATAGACTGATGTGGCTTCGCCGGCTCTAGGCCATTCCCTTCCTGGGCCTTGCCGTCGTCCACCGCGTTGGTGCTCTCGGCGGCTTGGTCGGCGTGGTCAACAAACGATAGCCATCGGAAGAGGGATGTACGTGGAGAGGCTAACAGTAGGGACCCACATGGTCCATGGCTGCACGCAATAAAGTGCCTCCTTATTACGTGAAAAAAATGATTCCTCCCTGATGTGGAGCATCCTACAGACATCACCATGTCAAGAGTTCGTTCGCCAAGTGACCCGTGCGACATCCACTTCATCTATACAAAGGTGAATCATCTCCTTTACACGTGTCCACTTGTGCCCTTCGTGGATGGTATACTACTTGACCCTCTTTTGTGTGCATACATAGGTGTGAGCGGAGCAGACATTCATCCAGGAGGATTCCAAGCTCAAGAGGACATGTACACCATCATCGAGGAGAATGCAAGGAAGAAGGAGTCCAGCAGCTGGAAGAAGAGGCACGGATCAGAAGACCCCATGCGCACGGCCCTCCCGGACCCCGTGCGCATGGCCTATCCAGAAACTTTCTGGACACCCCGTGCACACGGGCCTCCAGGAGCCCGTGCACACGGGACCCCTGTGCACACGGGGCTAACTTAGCCCGTGCGCATGGGCCTGCCTGCGAGCTGGCCGTGGACTGCCTGTTTTGCCCTCCAGCTCGTCCCCTACCTCCATCCACCTATATATTTCGTACCTAGGTCATTTGTTAGGGTTAGCAAAGATGTATTAGAGATCTAGTGGAGCTTTGCTCCTATCTATCACCTCTCCCATGGAGATCAAGACCTCCATGTGAGAAGATCCCTTAGGGATTCAAGACCTCCCTTGTGGAGAAGATCCTCCTAGGATTCAAGACCTCAACTCCTTCAAGGATTGGGATGAACTAGCTACCTCTTTACCTTCTTGTGTTGGATTTGGATCTTTGTATCCCTCTTTGTGTATGTGGATCTAGCACATGTGTGATTGGATCTTGTTGATTGAGTGTTTGTTCTTGTGTTCTTCTCTCAATTTGCCCTTTTCCCCCTCCAAGTGTGAAAAGATCTACCTTTAGGGAATCCACCCTACAACATCTTGGATCAGAGCCATGTTGATTAATACTTTGGAGTTCTTCCCCCCCCCCAGTTTCTAGCCTAATTTTGTTGATTTTGTCCATTTTCAAAAATCGTCACCAAAAATAGCCATACGATTTTTTTTTGTGATTTGTTGGTTTGATGATGTTTTGCTGATTTTGATCCATGGATTCAAAGTGTTTCAAGAGGATCTAGCTTCCCCCAACCTTCCACCCCATTCCCCACCACGAAATCCACCCAATTTTTCTTCAGATCTGAGCTTCAAATTGAGAAATTTCCGCCACCCCCGTGCACACGGGCCCCAGACCCCGTGCCCACGGGCCCCCGCAAAGTCTCGGGACACCCCGTGCTCATGGCCTTGTACCGTGTGCACGGGACCCCGTGCACACAGGCCCCCAACCCCGTGCGCACGGCCCCCCCAGTCCAGCCAGCACCACTTCACCATTTCGGCCATAACTTTCACATCTGGAGTCCGATTTTGGCGTTCTTTAGCTCGTTGAGTAGCTATTGGCATCCACCATCCATCTAGATAGTTTTCCCACACCATTTGACTCCATCAAATTTTTGGAACTTTGGCATCTTTGCCTAGGCCTTCCACCATAACTTCTGCAATACCACCACCGACTTCTGCAACATAACCAATTTGTTCCCCCCCCCCTTTGCATTTGAGGTTGTTTGAGTTGTAGGTTGTGTCTCCTAAGGTGTTTCGGCTACTTAGGGACGGTGACTTCAACTCCACTTCCGCATTGCCAACTTCCGAATCTCCACCGCATTCCGCTACCACCATTTGACATTTGCCGTTTGTGATTTTGAGTTCACGGTTTTTCCATTTCCTAGGGTGTTTCGGCTAACTAGGAACGGTTCGACATCAACATCACCCCCACTCAACTTCGCCACGGACGGTAACCTCAACAACATCTTTGTACATTATGCTTGCCATTGCATTGTTAACCCCCGAGCCAATTTTGCGTCACTTGCCTACCGAGACTAGCCTTTGAGTATTGCCGGGCAACGCTACTTGTGCACTTTAGTGATACACATTCCGCATAGCTATCATTGCGTGCATATATCATCATATCATCTCTTGTGTCATCAATTGTCCCCGCATATACAAAATTGCTATATTGGTTTGAGAATTTCGCATAGTGGCGACAAAAAAAGCTTTTAAGCAAAGAGAAAAAGAAAAAGCAAAGAGCTTGTGAGCAATAGCCATAGCATCATAGCAATAGAATATCATATCAACATCATTGATCATCTTGGATCATTGTGTGCGAGACACCGGGAACCATACATACATAGCATACTTGGGATAGAAGTCGACACATTTTGTTTCTATATGTTGTGCACAAGTTCGTATCACGCCCAATAGTGCAATCGTGCTAGCGTCTCTCTAGAGGTGTGCAACACGAGCATTTTTCGTGGATATCACATTTTGAGCTCATTCCTTGGTTGCACAACCCCATCTATCTATCCGTGTGTGTGTTTTCGTCTGCCATTCATTGCTATTGGTCTACTTGTTTTACTTGTGAATTTGTGAATCTTTTTCAACATTATTGACTCTTGCTAACAATTGCATTAAATTTTGTGCCACTATCCTCACCAAGCTACTCCATAAGCTTTATTGTGTAGGTGTGAGAATTGACAAGATCCGGTACCAATTTTGCTATTTCCATAATACCATATTGGGTGATCATTGATCCATCTTCAACATTGGAAAGGTACATTTGGTCTAGTTGTTCCCTTTCTTCCACTCACATTTGCTCGAGTCTTGTGATGGATAGGCCACGCACATCATCTCCGGTCTTTGACGACAACCACGATGACGAGTTTGATGCCATGAAGAACTTCATCGACGCCAAGATGGACAAGTACATGGAGGAGCTCAAGGTCCTCATCAACACAGGCAAGCGGTCTTCATCATCTTCAAGAAGACGCTCAAGTGCTAAGACTCCCGAGCTACCATCTTCGGCAAGGACACACCGGCATCGACACCGACAAGACCAGGACGCTCAAAGTCATCAAGGGCATACCACAAGAACGGAAGAGCAGCCTTCCAGGAGCATGTTGGCTTCTCTGCCAACCCCGTGCACACGGGCCAGCGACCCCCGTGCACATGGCCTCCTACACCCCCGTGCGCACGGGCCTTAAAGTACAGCAACATCGACAGCGACCCCAAGACTGTGACTTCATCAGCTACATTGGCTTCTTCCCCTTCGTCATCTTCAAGGCGGCAGCGAGCAAGTCGCACATCTTCGGAGCACCCATCCGACGCAAGCGCACTTCGACCACGTCCTCATCTTCAAGACATCGCACACCATCAACATCAAGGTCAAGCACGACAACATCACCATCAAGATGAAGATGCTCGAGCGACGCACACCAACAAGTTCCAACAAGCTCTACATCAAGCTACGACCAACCTTCATGAGCACAAGAGAAGACCGCAAGACAAGCGCCACCAAGACGAAGCTTCGGCACCATGTCCAAGGCGACCAAGTACAAGCGAGGGTGACCCTTCCATCTTTGGAAGACCCTCATGGGAGATAGCCAAGCACGGGAAATTCCCTTTGGTCATGGAGACGAGCAACGAGGTGCCACATCATATGGGCCTCCTAGACGACGGTGACAAGACGGTTGAGAATGGGCCATCCCCTTCGACAACGGCGGCGAGAACGAACCTCTTCAACAACATGAAGACGACGCCCACATGGGACTCCTACTCGGAGTCAAGCTACGAGACCGCGCATGAGACCCTCTCCTTGGTCTCGGAGGAGAGTGATGATTTGCCACATCCTATGGCATTCATCTTTGGAGGCATTATGGATGAGGAGGTTGACCATGGGACTACTCCCACAACTGAGACGGCGAACGAAGTTGAGTATGGAGATGCTTGCACCTACATCTCTCCGACACCCACATATGACGAGATGACCCAATTGCCATGTGAGGAGAGCCACCACCACATGAGTGAGATGAGTGACTCCACCATATGTGACATTGAGTGCATTTCCTATGAGCGGATGTGACCACCACTAGCCCCACACACGAGAACATGCCACCCATCCTATGTGCGGTTGAGAGCCATCACCACCCTTTGAGTGACTCGACCAACCATATGAGTGAGAGCATCTTCCCGGGAGTGAGTGAGCCACAACACTTAGTGAGTGAGGTAGTTGATAAGGCATGTGAGGCCACCATGATTTCTAATGACTTACCCTCTACTCCAAGTGTGTTTTCTTTGGTGCTAGATCTCCTACAAGATGAAGTGCAAATCCTCAATGAGTACATACCTCCAATGGGCAATACGATGGCCATTGTGGATGATGATGCAGCCCCCACATGGTTCCATCAAGACGACAATGTTGATCACGCTTTGATTTTTTCCACCGCACCTACACCACATGAGTGGAGCTCCAAAGGTAACATAGGTGATGGTGTTTCGCTTGTCCCACTAGTGGACCATATTGACATCAATTGCTTGCATGATGTTGATCACCCTATGGATTCACCACATACTATGTCTTCTACATGCTTAGATATGCCACCCATTTATGATGAATATGATGATGAGCATGTCGAATTACCTAGTTGTGATGCTATGCTCCATAGGATATCTTGTGAAAATTCTATTGGTCTCGTCATGTTTGAAAATCCATTAAACTTGTCATATGCTATGAATGAGATTTCACATATTGCATCATTACAAACTCACCATAGTGACTATGCATATCCAATTAAAATCAATCCCATTTGCACTTATGGCATAGATGACAAGATCATGGTCATTGGAATTTGTTTCTCTTGCGATGATATTGCTATGCTTCCCTTGAGCAATTTGTGCAATTCATCTACTATGACATGCCATGAACATAATTGTAGATCGCTTGATTCCATCTTTTGTGTGTACCATATGCATACCATTCATGACAATGCTCTAGATGTTTCAAGTGATGCATTACACACTTTGAGTCTCCATTATGCTATACATAACAACAAACCAATCATGATGGATGACATGTTTCTATATCATGCATATCATTTATTTGAGCATTGGATATTTTGTGCTAACCAACACAAGCACGTGCGCATCATAATGGATGATGTGTACATATACCATGCACACACAATTTTTCCTTTTTCCTTGTTTTGCGTAGGTAATCACGAATACTTGTCAACTTCTCAATCCCATGAGTTGACGAAACGAGCTCTTGAGAGCAATGATGCTTTGGGATTGCTTGGAATGCTTACACGACCCTTTCCCTCGCACAAGAACTACGTGCATTGCTTTTACTTGGCTCTCACACGGCTATGGGCTATTTACCACTTGTCACCTTATGCCCATTTTATCATGTTCACTTTGCATGATATGACTCCTTCTATGCCTTTGCCATGCAATTGTGACCCTTGCTTGCATTTACTCATGATTCACCATTCTATGATTTCTATGAGTACTTGCATGCTTGGTGGAGATCCTTGTTGCTATTGCCATGTTTACCTTGTGCCCATGCTATTGTTGATTCTTGTGTTGGGAGAGTCATGATGTTCCTTCTCTATTTCAATATAACTTCTTGCCAATACAATGATGATACATTATGTATGCCTACTATTTGCACACATGACATGATTTCTATGATGACCTCTAGTATGTTGCATCTTCGCACTACTAGTTTGCATAACTTGATCACTATGATTGCTTGCTTTGTTGCATCACCCATGATTCATACTTGCTCGTTTCATTGGGTTGATGGCATATATGTTCTTGCCTCCCACATGATTTATCACGATCATTTTCCCTTGTCTCCTTTAGTTGCATCTCTCATACCAACTTGTAGTGA
This sequence comes from Elymus sibiricus, assembly GCA_039707655.1. Lineage (NCBI taxonomy): Eukaryota > Viridiplantae > Streptophyta > Magnoliopsida > Poales > Poaceae > Elymus > Elymus sibiricus. Next base: position 257,888,055 of record CM077664.1, on the reverse strand, counting down.
GTGCACCCATGCTATGCTTATTGATATTCGAGCCTTGGACATCTCACTTGTGATGCATGCTTGCTTGAATGAGCTTAATGTTTTTGGTTGTACTCGCATCATATGCTTCCATACCATGCCACATTATCTTGTTCCTTCTTATGATAAGAATGATGACGACACTTGTTGGGTATCTCACCACACGAATGATTGGTTTTGCATTCATGCTAACCTCATTTGTTTTTCTGAGTGTTTGTCATATTCTTTCGTTTTGAAGGATCCACACGGCAGTTCCGTCATGAGACATCTTGGTCATGAAAAGGCATACACGATGCACGACACCAACATTTTCGAGGAACTCGTAAAGGTGAACTCCTTCCCTTTGAGCCACCCTCACATACATATATCGAACGGGCCAAACTTTCATTCTTGTTTGCTACTTCTTGTCTACATGATACATATATTGGATGGCGGACCAACATTGAAGATGGGCCTTCAAGTACCTCGACATCGACTACACGGCTATGGCTTCATCCACTACATAGGCATCTTCGCCTTCGGATGTACGGCATCTTCCATGAGATCAATTCCGTGACTTCCACAAGCTCCACCAACCTCGACACCGAACCACAGCTCATGCCAATTTCGAGCTTCCCGATGACGAATGCTTGGTGACCATCCACATTTCTATGGCGATGTCATCTCTTTCCCATGGTGATTTGGATTTCGACCCAAGGTCGGATCTTTTCCAAGGGGGAGGGGATGATGCGGAGCATCCGACGGACATCACCATGTCAAGAGTCTGTTCGCCAAGTGACACGTGCGACATCCACTTCATCTATACAAAGGTGAATCATCTCCTTTACACGTGTCCACTTATGCCCTTCGTGGATGGTAAACTACTTGACCCTCTTTCATGTGCATACATTGGTGTGAGCGGAGCTACACATTCATCGAGGAGGAGTCCAAGCTCAAGAAGACATGTACACCATCATCGAGGAGAATGCAAGGAAGAAGGAGTCCAGCAGATGGAAGAAGAGCCACGGATCAGAAGACCCCGTGCGCACGGCCCTCCCGGACCCCGTGCACATGGCCTATCCAGAAACTTTCTGGACACCCCATGCACACGGGCCTCCAGGACCCCGTGTACACGGGACCCCCGTGCACACGGGGCTAACTTAGCCCGTGCGCATGGGCCTGCCTGCGAGCTGGCCGTGGACTGCCTGTTTTGCCCTCCAGCTCGTCCCCTACCTCCATCCACCTATATATTTCGTACCTAGGTCATTTGTTAGGGTTAGCAAAGATGTATTAGAGATCTGGTAGAGCTTTGCCCCTATCTATCACCTCTCCCATGGAGATCAAGACCTCCATGTGAGAAGATCCCTTAGGGATTCAAGACCTCCCTTGTGGAGAAGATCCTCCTAGGATTCAAGACCTCAACTCCTTCAAGGATTGGGATGAACTAGCTACCTCTTTACCTTCTTGTGTTGGATTTGGACCTTTGTATCCCTCTTTATGTATGTGGATCTAGCACATGTGTGATTGGATCTTGTTGATTGAGTGTTTGTTCTTGTGTTCTTCTCTCAATTTGCCCTTTTTCCCTCCAAGTGTGAAAAGATCTACCCTTAGGGTCTCCACCCTACAACACTCCCCCTGACAGCTGGGACCCACCAGCTATATCTTCGCACGGAAGGAAGTGCCTCCTTATTACGCGAAAAAAAACAATTCCTCCCCATGACAACTGGACCCCACCATACTTGGAGGCTGACTTGTGGGCCTACTAAGTTGACGCGTACAAAGGGCTTTGTTAACTAAGTTAACAAATGATTCTAGCAGCAGCGACCGTTGGATGTTAATCCACCGGCCGTGCTGCTTCTTCAATCTCTGATCTTCTTGCTCCAGCCACCCAAACCAGCTCCGGCAGGACTGATAACCCACAAGTATAGGGGATCAGTTGTAGCCATTCTCGATAAATAAGAGTGTCGAACCCAACGAGTAGCTAAAGGTAGAATCAATATTCCCTTCAAGTTCTATCGACCACTGATACTACTCTACGCACACTTAACATTTGCTTTACCTAGAACAAGTAATAAAACTAGAAGTACTTTGTAGGTGTAGTAGGATAAATTTGCAAGAACAAAACTAGGAGTACTTAGCAAGAATAAAACTATGAGTAATTTGCAAGATAATAAAAGTTAGTTGTTTAGTAGAAAGCTTTTGTAACACAAGAGAAGGATTTGTCCCTAGGCAATCAATAACTAGACCGATAATCATTATTGCAATTTTATATGAGGGAGAGGCATGAGCTAACATACTTTCCGTACTTGGATCATATGAACTTATGATTGGACCTCTAGCAAGCATCCGCAACTACCAAAGATCATTAAGGTAAAACCCAACCATAGCATTAAGTAACAAGTCCACTTTACTCCCATACGCAACAACCCCCTTACTCGGGTGTAAGCTTCTATCACTCTAGCCGCCCACTATAAGAGAATTATGAACGTATTGCAAACCCTACAGCAGGAATCCCTCATGCTTGCACGACATGGAGGGCACCATAGGACAACACCAAAATAAAACATACAACTCAAACCAATCACGATCATCAATCAACCCATAGGACAAAACAAATCTAATCAAACATCATAGGATTGCCACACATCATCGGATAATAATGTATAGCATTAAGCACCATGTTTAAGTAGAGATTATAGCGGGGAGAAGAGGTGTTACACCGCTGCATAGAGGGGGGGAGAGTTGGTGTTGACGGCAGCGAAGTTGTTGGTGTAGATCGCCGTCACGATGATTGCCCCGACGGCCTTCCGGCGTCACCGGGAGAGAGAAGGAGAGAGCTTCCCTCCTTCTTCTTCTTCCTTGTCCTCCCCCCTAGATGGGAGGAGAGTTTCCCCTCTGGTCCATTGCCGCCATGGCTCTTGGAGGGTAGGAGCCCCTTCGAGATTGGATCTATCTCTCTGTTCTCTTCTATTTCGTGTTCTTGTTTTCTGGCCCTTCACCGTTTCTTTAATTTTCGGAGATCCGCAACTCCAATTGGGCTGAAATTTTGAGGGGATTTTTATCCGGATATTAGCTTACTTGTGGCCAAAGGACACCCCCAACCACCTTATAGGG